>CANJKZ010000056.1:4990000-5590000 GCA_947471745.1 Closterium sp. Naga37s-1 | reverse complement strand
GGTCATAGTGGTCAAAGATGTTCTCCATCTTGAAGGACCATTCAGCAAAGTTGTCACCGTTGAACTTGTCAAGCCCAAACACCCTAGGCTCATCCCTAGGTGGGCCAAGACTTGGTTGCATGGGCGCCATGGCTGAATCACGGGGTTGGCCTTGAGCTTGAGCTTCTCCACTGCCACCAGCACCTCTGCCACCCCTTTCCTCAGGTCCAGACATTGTCGAAACTGCTCCAAGGGGCTCTGATACCACTTGTTATAGTCACAATAGGCTTGAATGTGCCTAAAACGAAAGATAGAGAGCACAGACGGATTTCTGCACAGCGGCTTCAAACGTTGATGGCGTTCTGCTCACAGCTGCAAATGACCTGATTCAAATTGGATCTGGAGCGTCTTCACGTCGTCTACAATTAGCAATTTAGATTGCACGATTTGATAAAGAATTGACGACACAGCGTCGGTTTGAACGAACGGTACTATGGCAGCCACTATAGTCATAGAACACAAGATAGGAAGAGTTACGAGTTGGGAATGACTCCCAGCTCCTACAAACCCCAAGAGCCGAGGTACAGTGATGTGGAACAGTGCCACACTGTCCCCAACCACGAAGGGTCTCGAAACTACCCTTCAATAGGGCCTACACCAAGTGAAATGTTACACTACACAAAGTAATGTAACTATCTTCAATATCTTGAGGTGTACCCTTTTGGCGAGCTTCGAAATCACTTGAGGCTTGACACCAAGGCTCGGGCTCTTCATCACAAACTCATCCTTGAGTTCTTGATGGGTCTGCTGCACACACCTGCGACACGCCGAACGTTCGACACAGGACAAAATAGAAACCGCGCACGACAAAATAGAAACCGCGCGCGAGACACAAACGACCGCGTAACACGCGTCTAGCGATAACTCGCTATTGACTCGACACACACACTCGACATCATGACTCAACATTCACACACAATTATAAGCATGAAATATATATTATCCCATGCCCTCATACCATTCCATACACACACACATTCACGCACACGAACAACAAGCCGAGTGCAAACCGTAGGGTTGCACCAACAAAGTGCGCACGCTCAGAGGTAGGCAGGTGGCGACGCACAGCAAGACGTGCAGCAGCATCGCGTGTGGCCCACTGTGAGCGAACAGTGGCGTCGGCATCAGCAGCAGGGGCAGGAGAGGCACCAGAGGTGAGGTCAAAGAGGGAGAGACCGTCTGCCCTATCGCACTGTAGGAAAAGCTGCAGGTCATCTACCCAGACGTCAAAGTCAATGGCCCGACCCTCAGCGTCAAAAGCGAGGACACTTGGGGTAGCCATGACAGCAGTAGACTAGCAGCGCGAACAGTAGGGTAAGGGCAGTGCAGTGACAGAGGCGCTGCTTTTACCGGACAGGGCGGCTCGAGCGGCTCGGCGGGTCGGCAACTCGGCGGCTCGGGCGGCTCGGGCGGCTCGGCGGTACGGCGGCTCGGCAGCAACTGCGACTCGGCGACTCGGCGGCTCGGGCGGCTCGGGCGGCTCAGCGGTACGGCGGCTCGGCAGCAACTGCAGCTCGGCGGCTCGGCGACCCGGCGGCTCGGGCGGCTCAGGTGGCGCGGCGGCTCGGGCGGCTCTGGTGGATCGGGCGGCTCGGCAGTAACTCGGCGGCGCCGGCGGCTCGGTGGTGACGGCGGGGCCGCGTGGGGACGGCGGCGGGGCCGGGTGGAGCGGCGGCGGGGCTGGGTGGAGCGGCGTCGGGGCCGGGTGGAGCGGCGTCGGGGCCGGGTGGAGCGGCGTCGGGGCCAGTAGAGGCGGCGCCGGGGCCGGGAAGCGCAGCTCCGGGGCCGGGAAGGGCAGCTCCGGGGCCGCAGGGGTAGGCGACGGGGCCAGCAGAGGCGGCGCCGAGGCAGGGAAGGGCGGCGCCGGGGCCGCAGGGGTAGGCGACGGGGCCGCGAGGACGGCTAGGAGGGGGGGGTCGCGAGGGCGGCTTGAAGAGGCCGCGAGGGCGGCTAGAAAGGGCCGCGAGGGCGGCGTGAAAGGGCCGCGAGGCGGCGCGACACGAAGGAGCCGCGAGGGCGGCGGATCGGGGCCGCGAGGGCGGCGCGACGCGGCCGCTAGGGCGGCGCGACGTGCAGGGGCCGCGAGGGCGACGCGACGGGGCCGCAGGCGCGACGCGACGGGGCCGCTAAGGCGGCGCGACAGGGTCGAGAGAGGGGAGCGCGACTCGGGCAGTGTAGAGCGCGCTCCGGGCAGGAAAAAAAAAAGGTGGTGGGCCCTAGGAACAGTTCCCACAGGGGAACCTGCTCGATACCATGAGAAACTGAACGAGAATGGATTGACTAAGGGAAAGTTGGGTACAAATGTAAACCCTAGAAAACTGTACCCCATATGTGCTAACCCACTATAGCCTACAGTAGCAATGTCATATAAATCTGACAGCACAAGGAAACATGAGAAAACATAAGGATATAGTTGGGAAGTAATGTTCAAACAGAACAGTAAAACACCCTTTAACATTACCCCCCTCCCAATGAGGCGACATCCGCGGCGTCTGCAGATTAAAGGTACGCTTAGATTGTTGAGAAGGTAACTACCATTTTCATGTTTTACATGCAAAAAAAATATATCCTAATAGTAATAGTATCAACCCTAAACACCTTTCGAATGGTGTTTAGCGTTAATGACTTACTCGATGGCATGTCTATTAAACAAATAAACTCGTTCGGAAAGGCATCAACCCTAACCATCTTGCTGCATGGTGTTCAGGGTTGATGACTCATTTGAAAAATATGCCATTCGAGAGGGTTTTTTTTTTTTTTTTTTTTTTTTGTTCTCTTGTCAGACTGCAAGATTTTTCCACCAGGCATCAAGATTCTATCACATTGTATCAAGACCGCAGGAGTCCCTCCATCGGAGGGCAGACTGTGAGAGATGGTAGCATCACGTGGAGCATCGATAATCACGGTGGACAAGGTTATAGGGTACAAATTCGACGAGGTCAGTGTGTTGTGTCGCATGTTCACAGGACAATCCAAGCACAACTGGATAAAATTTGAGCGATGTAGGACGAGCGAGTTGAGCACATGTTGCTATAGCATCGCGAACACATTTACCATTCCTTCTTAGTTCATCACATTACATCCCAAAATTCGGAAGGCAAAAATTACTCCAAAATCAAGGGATACCTTGAGCAATTGCATGTCAGCAACTCTCGCAGAGCTCGCCGCGCACCTTCATAAGAAATAGAATCGACCAATCAGGAGGCAGGTCAGTTCGTTGATACCCCAATGATAACATCCCAGCTTCAGAGGAAGGCTCGGCACCAATCAAATTTCGCATTACTTTGGCTGCCGCGACAGCCACGTACGGGATTTTCACACAGCCTAGGAACATATTTCTGTACACCTTGACTCGGAACATTTTGTAATGATATTTCTATCGTCACCGAATCCGTGTTGGGTATCGCATGGTTAAATGATGGGTTAGGTTACAGTGATAGGTTGGGTTACGTAGCACCAATCTATTTCACGAACCAATCAGAGCTCTTCGACAGCACCTTCTATTGTCCCTCCTTCCCAAGTCCGCACACTACTTAGGTCGCATTTCGTGCATTTCCAAACAAGCAACTTCCTAACAAGCAACCGCTTGCAACGTTTTGCTACTTTGGGCGATTCTTGGCGACTAAAACCTCGTAACAACTTCTATTTAACTGTTGGCAGCATTATAGACGCTGGCTCTCATGATTCAGCTGGCGCGTAGCATGTAGCTACAAGCATGCAACTGTTTTTCCTCACTCTCAACAGTTGGAAATAGAGGCCAGTCAAAACGACCACTTTTTTTTTTTTGTGTCCTAGACAACATTTCAATGCAGCGGAGGTTGGGCGAGGGTGATGGTATACTTAAGAGAGCGAGTTACAGCTGGACCTTTGCCCCCGGAAATTGTTTGGGGCACCACCAACTATCAACTGGCTTGTCAGGCTGTCAGTTTTTGGACGTCTTAAGCCCTCGCAGATAGTGAAGTGATGCGCAACTCTACTGGCTGCGAACTTCCACTGTACATGTGTGACCGACAATGTTAGTGTTCAAACTTGTTTGTTCGGAGGTGCAAAAACCAACCTCGTAACACGTTTGGTCGTGTGTTACGACCTACTTGTTAGGAAGTTGGTTGTTAGGAGGTCCGAAATACGACCTTATCCACCCCCTCCCGCACTCCTAAGACAGATACTGTCAGAACATTATAGCTTATGCTGTTGTGTAGGCTATAGTGGGGTATTCCATAGGGGGTACAACCAATTAGGGTTTCATATTTGTACTCACTTCATTTCATAGTTCATCCATTCTTGTTCAAATCTTCTCATGGTATCGAGCAGGTTCCCCCTTGGGAACTGTGCTTAGGGCCCACCACATCGATTTTTTTTTTTTTTCCTGCCCGAAGCGCGCTCAGCCCGAGTCGCGCTCCGGGCCCTCACTTCGTCGAGCCGCCCTAGCGGCCCTGCACTGCAGCCCCGCCACCCGTCTCCGCGGCCCCGCCGCCCGTCTTCAGCGGCCCCGCCGCCTCTCTCCTAGCGGCCCCGCCGCCCTACCTCGCGGCCTCGCCGCCCCATTGCGCGGCCCCGCCGCCCTACCTAGCGGCCCCGCCGCCCCATCGCGGCCCCGCCGCCCCATCGCGCGGCCCCGCCGCCCTACCTAGCGGCCCCGCCGCCCTACCTAGCGGCCCCGCCGCCCCATCGCGCGGCCCCGCCGCCCCATTGCGCGGCCCCGCCGCCCCATCGCGCGGCCCCGCCGCCCTTCCTCGCGGCCCCGCCGCCCCATCGCGCGGCCCCGCCGCCCTACCTAGCGGCCCCGCCGCCCTTCCTCGCGGCCCCACCACCTTACCTGCGGCCCCGCCACCTTACCTGCGGCCCCGCCCTTACCTGCGGCCCCGTCGCCCTCTGCTGCGGCCCCGCCACCTTACCTGCGGCCCCGCCACCTTACCTGCGGCCCCGCCGCCCTCTGCTGCGGCCCCGCCACCCTATCTGCGACCCCGCCACCCTACCCGCGGCCACGCCGCCCTTACCAGCGGCCCCGCCGCCCTTACCTGCGGCCCCGTCACCTGCTGCCCAGCCGTGCCGCCCTGCAGCAGCACAGCCGAGCCGCCCAGCAGCCGAGCCGCCGAGCCGCCCAGCAGCCGAGCCGCCCAGCAGCCGAGCCGCCGAGCCGCCCAGCAGCCGAGCTGCCCAGCAGCCGAGCCGCCCAGCGGCCGCGCCGCCCAGCAGCCGAGCCGCCCAGCAGCCGAGCCGCCCAGCAGCGGAGCCGCCGAGCCGCCGGGCCGCCCAGCAGCTGAGCCGCCGCGCCGCCCTCCTTCAGGGCCGCCCGACCTGCCCAGTCTGGTGAGCACAGCGCCTTTTCACTGCACTGTCCTCACCCTACTGTTTGCGCTGCTAGTCGTCTAGGGTCATGGCTACCCCTAGTGTTCTCGCCTTTGACGCTGAGGGTAGGGCCATTGACTTTGAGGTCTGGGTAGATGACCTGCAGCTGTTCTTACAGTGCGATAGGGCAGACGGCCTCTCTCTCTTTGACCTCACCTCTGGCACCTCCACTGCCCCTGCTGCTGATGCTGACGCCACTGTTCGCTCCCAGTGGGCCACGCGCGACGCTGCTGCACGTCTTGCTGTGCGTCGCCACCTCCCTACCTCCGAGCGTGCGCACTTTAGTCAGTACAAGAGTGCTCAGACCTTGTACGACGCTGTAGTTGCGTGCTACTCCTCCCCTGCCACTGCTGCACTGAGCCGTCTCATGCTACCGTACCTCTTTCCTGATCTTGCTGCCTTTCCCACAGTCACTGACCTCATTACGCACCTCCGCACTAGTGACACTCGCTACCGCGCTGCACTCCCTCCTGACTTCTGCGCCAGGAACCCCCCCCCCATGTACATCACTCTTTACTACATAGTCACTCGCCTTCCTGACTCCCTTCGCGTAGTCAGGGACCACTTTCTCTCTGTCTGTCCCACCACTCTCACTGTTGACCTCCTCGAGAAGTCCCTCCTAGCGGCCGAGAAGAGCATAGTCGCTGTAGGGGCCTCTCGTGGTGACCCGCGCACCCCCATCTTTGAGGGGTGTTCCCCCTCCCCCCTTCTGCCCTCTGTTGCCTCTGCTGCTGCGGCCGACCTCCTTGTTCTTGAGTCGGTCGGTGCGGCGTCTGCCCCTAGCGGGAGACGCCGCTCTGGCAAGGGCAAGGGGGGCAAGGGCGCTGGAGGAGAGAGCGGGGGCGGTGGAGGTGGAGGTGGCGGCAGTTGGGGGAGTGGGGGTGGCGGTGGGAGTGGAGGTGGGGGTGGAGGGGTCGGTGGCGGCAGTGGAGGTGGAGGTGGCGGCGGCGGTGGCGGTGGGAGCGGAGGTGGCGGAGGTGGCGGAGGTGGAGGCGGCGGCGGAGGCGGAGGCGGCGGCAGTAGCGGAGGCGGCGGAGGCGTCGGAGGCGGCGGGGGTGGCGGTGGTGCTGGTCGCGGGTCTTCGCAGAGGAGTGGCTCCGGTGGTGGCTCGCGCCAGCAGCAGCAGCGTGGTCGTGACACCCTGTCCCCTCAGCAGCTTCGTGAGTGGTACACTGCGCATCAGCGGGGTGGGGGTTTTGGTCCGTGCTCCTACGTTTTGCGCACTGGCGACCGTGCGGGTGAGCAGTGTGGGGGTGCCCACCCCACCCAGCGCTGCTTTGGCCGCCTGACGGACGCGTGGCGTCACCAGTTCCTGGAGGCCTCCGAGATCCCTCGCTGGGGCGAGCTGTCTAGGGCGGGTGTTGCCATCTATGATCTTGACTTTGATGCTATTCTCTCTGCCATGTATGCTGTGTCTATTAGTGATGAGGGTGACTGTTACCGGTGTTTCCCGCCCGATCCGGGCATTGAGACTGCTGCTCTAGGTCCTGGTGAGGCTGCTGCCCTAGGTGCTTGCGACGCTGCTGCTCTAGGTGCTCGTGTGTCTGCGTCCTCAGGTACTGGTGAGTCTGCGCTCTCAGGTACTGCGTCGGCTTCGGCCTCCCTCACCTTCACCCTTGACTCTGGGGCGTCTCGCTCCTTCTTTCGGGACCGCACCACACTCACACCGCTGAGTCGACCGGTTGCAGTGTCTCTGGCTGACCCCTCTGGGGGTCCTGTCCTGTCTCGCTTCTCCACAGTCCTCCCGTGTCCGGCGGCTCCCTCTGGCACCCTGTCTGGTCTCTACCTCCCCTCGTTCTCTACGAACCTGGTGAGTGGTGCTGACCTACAGGATGCGGGGGTCCACCAGTTCACTCCTGCACGTCAGAGAGTGACCCACTGTACAGAGGCTGGCACAGGCCGACACCTGGCTACGTTCACCCGTCAGCCGGGGTCGAGCCTGTACACTCTGACCACTGCGTCTCCTCCAGTTGCTGAGTCTGGTAGGGTAGTTACGTCGGGTCAGGTGTTTGCTGCGGCGTCCAGGTCTGGTCCTGAGTCTGCCCCCTGTTCGTGTCGTCTCCTGTCTCACGAGACTCTCCTCTGGCACCACCGCCTTGGCCACCCCTCTCTGCTTCGGCTCAGAGGTATGGCCTCCCGTCTTCTTGTGTCCGGTCTCCCCCGGTCCCTCCCTCCCCTTCCTCAGGGCCCTGGCCCTGCCTGTGTCCCCTGTGTCGAGGGGCGCCTGCGTGCTGCCCCTCACTCCTCCCAGTTTCCTCCGACAGAGGCCCCGTTGCAGACACTTCACATGGACGTGTGGGGCCCAGCCCGCGTCCGTGGACAGGGTCACGAGCGCTACTTCCTGCTCGTTGTTGACGACTACTCGCGTTACACCACAGTCTTCCCCTTGCGCAGCAAGGGTGATGTCACTGAGGTGCTGATCGACTGGATCCGCGCAGCTCGTCTCCAGCTCAGGCAGAGCTTCGGCTCGGACTTTCCTGTTCTGCGTCTGCACTCGGACAGAGGCGGAGAGTTCTCCTCTGGCCTTCTGCGTGCCTACTGTCGTGCACGGGGCATCCGTCAGACCTTCACGCTTCCGGACTCACCGCAGCAAAATGGGATTGCTGAGCGCCGCATTGGCATGGTCATGGACGTCGCTCGTACGTCTATGATGCATGCGGCTGCCCCCCATTTTCTGTGGCCGTTTGATGTGAGGTACGCGGCGCATCAGATCAACCTCCACCCCAGGGTCTCCAGGCCGGAGACCTCCCCAGCCTTGCTGTGGATGGGGAAGGTTGGCGATGCGTCGGCGTTCCGGGTCTGGGGATCTCGGGCGTTTGTCCGCGACCTGTCTGCGGACAAACTATCCCCTCGTGCTGCTCCTTGCGTCTTCCTGGGGTTCCCCCCTGACGCGCCTGGGTGGCAGTTTTACCACCCCACCTCTCGCCGTGTTCTGTCCTCCCAGGACGTCACGTTTGACGAGTCGGTCCCCTACTACCGCCTCTTCCCCTACCGCACTCCGTCCCTCCCCCCACCACCGCTCTTCCTTGTGCCAGGTCCCCCTCAAGTAGACCCCCTCCCCCCTCAGGGTCCTGCCCCTTCAGGTGTGTCCCAGGTAGACGCAGTCGAGCCTGTCGAGGTCACTGGTGACTCTGGTGCTGCTGAGGGTGCTGAGGCTGGGGGTGCTGTACCTGGGGGTGCGGAGCCTAGGGGTGCTGGGCCTGGGGGTGCTACGTCTGGGGGTACTGAGCCTAGGGGTGCTGAGCCTGGGGGTGCTGAGCCTAGGGGTGCTGAGCCTGGGGGTGCTGAGCCTGGGGGTGCTGAGCCTAGGGGTGCTGAGCCTGGGGGTGCTGAGCCTAGGGGTGCTACGTCTGGGGGTGCTGAGCCTAGGGGTGCTACGCCTGGGGGTGCTGAGCCTGGAGGTGCTCCGCCTGGAGGTTCTCCGAGTGCTTCGTCTCGCCGGGAGCCACTTTCTCCACAGGAGCTGCGTGAGTGGTTTGCCCGGCGCTGGAGGCGTGCTGCTGGTGCTGGAGGTCCTTCAGCTGCTGAGGGTGCTGCGGTCGCGGGTCCCGGAGGTGCTCGTCCTGGGTGCACTGGAGCTGGTGCTGCTGAGGGTGCTGGCGCTGAGACTACCGCTGGCAGTCCTACTGGGGGTGCTCCTGGTGCTGCTGGAGGTTCTGGAGCTACTGGTGGTGCTGCTGGAGCGGCTGCTCCTGCTGAGGGTTCTGGTGCTGTCCCTGCTGCTTCTAGCGTCGCCGCGCGGCCTCGACCGTACTTCGTTCCACTCCTGCAGCAGGTTCTTGGTCTTCCACCTTCTACTGGTCCTCCTCCTCCCTTAGAGTGTCCAGAGCCTGTCTCGTCCCAGCTACAGTTGCAGCCTACATCCCCTTTGCCTGCTCCTTCTCCCTACACTGGTCCTACTGGAGGTCTGGGTGAGCGTCGTGAGCCTGCGTCTCGCCCTGCGTCCCCTGTCCGTGCTGCTCACACTAGTGGTCGCGGTTCGCGTCAGCGTCCTCCTCCTGTCCCTGGCACGCACCGGATGTCTCTGCGTCCGTCCACTGCTCCTCTGCGTGCCCCTTTGCCTTCTCCTCCTGAGTCCTCTCTTCCTACTCTTGCCGACCCGGAGTCGGACTCTCTTCGTGCTGCCAGTCCTACTGTCACGCGTCTCCTTGCTACTGTTGTCACTGACCCTTCTTTCGAGTCTACTGCTGCGTCTGCTCTCGTTACTGAGCTCGTCGACTTTGCTGCTCGCTGTCGCTTAGACTACGCTGCTAGTCTTGTCGCTGAGTCTGAGTCTGTCTGTCCTCCGTCCGTCGGGGGTGAGTGTGCCCTTGGCACGGACGTCCTTGAGGACAGGCAGGAGGAGTTCCAGTGTCTGGCAGCTGCCTCACCTCATCTCGTGTCCGTACTGCTTACACCTGAGGGAGACCCGGATGCACTTGACATCCCGACTCCGCGCTCTTACGCGGAGGCGATAGAGGGTCCCTACTCCTCTCAGTGGCAGGCAGCTATGGATGCAGAGATGGCTTCCTGGAAGTCCACAGGCACCTACGTTGACGCTGTCCCCCCTCCTGGGGCGAACATCGTCAGTGGCATGTGGATCTTCAGGGTGAAGCGGCCGCCGGGTTCTCCGCCTGTCTTCAAGGCGCGTTACGTGGCTCGTGGCTTCAGTCAGCGGCAGGGAGTTGACTACTTTCAGACCTTCTCCCCCACCCCGAAGATGACCACTCTTCGGGTACTGCTGCACGTTGCTGCTCACCGTGACTACGAGCTGCACTCTCTTGACTTCAGCACAGCTTTCTTGCAGGGCAGCCTGCACGAGGAGATCTGGCTGCGTCGCCCACCTGGCTTCACTGGGTCTTTCCCTTCTGGTACCCAGTGGAGTCTCCGGCGTCCAGTCTACGGTCTCCGCCAGGCGCCACGTGAGTGGCACGACACACTGAGGACTACACTTGCGGCTCTTGGGTTTGCTCCTTCTACTGCCGACCCGTCGCTGTTTCTACGCACCGACACCTCTCTGCCGTCGTTCTACATCCTCGTGTACGTCGGCGACTTGGTCTTTGCCACAGCTGACACTGCTGGACTCGCCTACGTGAAGTCCGAGCTGCAGAAGAGACACACGTGCACAGACCTGGGTGAACTGCGCAGCTACCTTGGCTTGCAGATCACCCGGGACAGAGCACGCCGCACCATTACCCTGACTCAGTCACACATGGTGCAGCAGGTCCTTCAGCGCTTCGGCTTCACGTACTCCTCGCCTCAGGCCACTCCTCTATCTACTCGTCACTCGCTCTCAGCTCTGCCTTCGGATGAGTCCGTAGAGTCGAGTGGCCCGTACCCAGAGCTTGTTGGCTGCCTCATGTACCTGATGACCTGCACACGACCTGACCTTGCATACCCTCTTAGCATTCTTGCACGCTATGTTGCTCCTGGGAGACACAGACCAGAGCACATGGCTGCAGCGAAGAGGGTGTTGCGCTACTTGTGCAGTACGTCGGGCATGGGGCTAGTGCTTGGAGGGCGGAGTCCAGTGGTCCTCACTGGGCACGCGGACGCTTCTTGGGCTGACGACCAGGCTACGCAGCGGTCGTCACAGGGTTACACCTTCAGCCTTGGTTCCGGCTCTGTTTCGTGGCGGGCTACTCGCTCGTCTTCTGTTCTTGGCTCGAGTTGTGAGGCTGAGATCTACGCCGGGGCCATGGCTGCACAGGAGCTTCGCTGGCTCACCTACCTGCTGACCGACCTTGGAGAGCCGCCTCGTTCTCCTCCAGTCCTGTACGTAGACAACAAGGCCATGCTGGCCTTGTGTCGAGAGCAGCGACTGGAGCACAGAACAAAGCACATTGCTCTCCGCTACTTCCTTGCTCGTGAGCTACAGCAACGTGGTCAGTTGCGGCTAGCGTACGTGGCCTCTGAGGCCAACACTGCTGATGTCTTCACCAAGGCACTTCCGCCTTGTGATCATCAGCGCTTCTGCACTCAGCTGGGTCTTGTGCCCGTCTTGCCTCACTTGCTCTCCTCTTGACCTTGCCTGTACTCTCACATATATATATACCTGCTCTTGCTTGTCTAGCTTTATATATATATGTGTGTACTCTTGCATGTGAACTGGCCGTGTGGCCTTGACCCTGTGCTCGGACTGTGTGGTGACTTTGTGATCCACCCTGAGCTTGCTTTGCTTTACTTTGCTTGACTGGTCTTGTGACCCCTTGTTCTCCCCCACTTTGCCTATGGGGGTGTGTCAGAACATTATAGCTTATGCTGTTGTGTAGGCTATAGTGGGGTATTCCATAGGGGGTACAACCAATTAGGGTTTCATATTTGTACTCACTTCATTTCATAGTTCATCCATTCTTGTTCAAATCTTCTCAGATACTTACAACAACTAGCTAAAATAGCTACTTACAACAGCTACTTCCGACAGCGACGCGATGAATAGTCCGGAATGAGGAACAGTCTCACATGATTAGTACTGGTGAGGTTTAATGGCGGTGAGGCTTCTCGTTTAAAGCCATGCTGTCCGCGACTGTAGCTTTATTTGTTGTTGTGTGTGTTTTTTTTCCTTTCCTTTCCCTTAGAATACGTTTTTTAGTCCCTAATGTGTTTGTTTCGTCCGTATTGAAGATCCAGACGGACCCACTAGTCCCAATGCGGCGTGATGGTCATTCAGAGGAGCTACTCAACACCGAAGTTAGTCTATCCCCCGTGTCGTGCGCCTAGAGTTTAGGCGAGCTACGATAGTCGGGCGCGCTTATTTTTAACCATGAAATTCGCGCCAATGAGTCTTCCGCAATCTTGTAGCCACACTTGTTCCGTTGCTTTGTGTGGATGTCACCATTGTTTGCAAACTACGGTGGCGATCCTCGACAGTTGTGAGTGCATCGATTTCACCCCTTTGGCACTCTTCCTGAGTGCACCCTCTTGGCATGTCAGTGGAATCTGCATCATTCTTGAAGTACGAATCATGCTTGACACCATGTCGTCGAGAACTTATCGGCGGTTGTTTCTTTTTTTCCTATGTTTCGTTGTCTTGTGTGTTGCAAGAGCATGCCATTATACACAAGCTAGTTACTCTTATCCAGGGTGAATCATAGCTGCTGAAACGTAATGCATGTAGGGTGGATGTATAACATGCGATAAGGTTAAATCTGTGCAATTGGTAAATGTTCCTGCATTGTTGCACTTTCAATGCGTTCATAATTACATAAAGGAATTGCGAATATCACAATATGTTGGAAATTAGTCGAATAAATCTTCTAACCGCAAGCTATTCCGGCATCGATAATTGAAAACTGGAATGAAACGTATATTGGATTACTATCAAATTTTAATGTGGCTATTTCATTTTTTTTTTACCTAAAATTGTTCGCCAATAAACTTTAGGGTTGTTCGTGTACTGTTTGTAAAATTCTGTGGTGTTGGTGATGTATTGCATAGCGTGGAAGCGGCTCGCATGTGATTCGCTCCCGCAAGATGGGAGGGGTTCATGTGGGTCACCACTAGTGGGTAACCTTGGGGCCACCCGAGGTTACCTGCAAGTCACCTCGACGAGGACCCCGGGGGTATCCCGCCCCGTGGTAAGCTTGTCAGACTTATATGCTATAGTCTGTGTAGGCTGTAGTGGGGTAGACTATATGGGGTACAACACTTTTAGGTTTTCCTACTTGTACCCACCTGTTTCCTAGTGCATTCATTCCTTGTTCTTTCACATGGTATAGAGCAGGTTCCCTAGTGGGAACGTTTCCTAGGGCCCATCGAAAATTCGAAAGTTTTTTTTTCCTGCCCGGAGCGCACTTCACCCCTGCCCGAGTTGCGCCCCGCGTCCCCTGCCCTTAGTGGCCCCTTAGCCGCTCCCTCGCGGCCCCCTCTCACGGCCCCTCGCGGCCCCTTAGCCGCTCCCTCGCGGCCCCACTCACGGCCCCTCGCGGCCCCTCTATCACGGCCCCTCGCGGCCCCTTAGCCGCTCCCTCGCGGCCCCCCGTTCGCGGCCCCTCGCGGCCCCTCTCGCGGCCCCTCCGCGGCCATTCGCGGCCCCTCCGCGGCCGTTCGCGGCCCCTCGCGGCCACTCTCCCGGCCCCTCGCGGCCCTGGCGCGGCCCCTCGCGGCCCCTCGTGGCTCGTCGCGGCTCGTCGCGGCCCCTCCGCGGCCCCTCTCCAGGCCCCTCGTGGCCCCGTCGCGGCTCCCTCGCGGCCCCGTTGCGGCTCCCGCGTCGCCCCTGCCCGTCGCGGCGCCCTGCCCTAACCCGCGCCCTGGAGCAGCCGCCACTTCAGCCCTGCAGCAGCCGCCCCCTGCAGCAGCTGCGCCGCCCCCTGACCGCCGCGGCGCCCTGCCCTAACCCGCGCCCTGCAGCAGCCGCCCCCTGGAGCAGCCGCCACTGCAGCAGCCGCCCCTGGAGCGGCCGCCACTGCAGCAGCCGCCCCTGGAGCAGCCGCCACTGCAGCAGCCGCCCCTGGAGCAGCCGCCACTGCAGCAGCCGCCCCTGCAGCAGCCGCCCATGGAGCAGCCGCCACTGCAGCAGCCGCCCCTGGAGCAGCCTCCACTGCAGCAGCCGCCCCTGGAGCAGCCGCCACTGCAGCAGCCGCCCCTGGAGCAGCCGCCACTGCAGCAGCCGCCCCTGGAGCAGCCGCCCCTGGAGCAGCCGCCACTGCAGCAGCCGCCCCTGGAGCAGCCGCCACTGCAGCAGCAGCCCCTGGAGCAGCCGCCACTGCAGCAGCCGCCCCTGGAACAGCCGCCCCTGCAGCAGCCGCCCCTGGAGCAGCCACCACTGCAGCAGCCGCCCCTGGAGCAGCCGCCACTGCAGCAGCCGCCCCTGGAGCAGCCGCCCCTGCAGGAGCCGCACCTGGAGCAGCCGCCCCTGCAGCAGCCGCGGAGCCCTCGCCCTGCCGTGGTAGCGGCCTCGCCGTTGCCGCCGTCGTACGCCTGCCCTTCTCGCCACTGGTGAGCACTGCCCTGCCCGTACTGCTGTTACTGCTGCTCTTGCTGCTACTACTCTTTCTACTGCTACTGCTGCTTCTGGCGTGGCCAGATGCAGCTCCAGCGCCGTTCGCGTGAGTCCCTCGCCCCCCAACAGCTTCGTGAGTGGTACGCTAGTTGGGGTTGTAGGGGTGGCCGCGCTACGACTACTGCTACTGCTTCTACTGCTGCTACTGTGGCTACCACTGCTCCTCCTCCTCCTGGCGGTGGCCAGATGCAGCTCCAGCGACGTCCGCGTGAGTCCCTCACGCCCCAGCAGCTTCGTGAGTGGTACGCTACTTGGGGTTGTCGGGGTGGCCGTAGTGGGAGTCGTTCTGGCGTGAGGAGTTTGGGAGCTACTTGTAGTGGCCAGGTGCAGCTGCAGCGTAGTCCGCCCGCGGTCCTTTCGCCCCAGCAGCTTCGTGAGTGGTACGCTCAGCGTGGAGGGTCACGGGGTTCTGCCCGCTGTCCGTACGTCATTCGCACTGGTGCTCGGACTGGTCAGCCCTGCGGGACGTTTGGTCACGCCGAGTCCCGCTGCTTCGCCCGTCTGAGCGACGTCTGGCGTACGGAGTTTGGCGACGCCGCTGAGCTCCCCGACTGGGTGGAGCTGCTTAGGCAGAGGGTAGATATCTATGCTCTTGACTATGATGCTATCCTCACTGCCATGTATGCATTGCCTACTAGTGATGTGGGTGACTGTTACCTGTGTGTTCCGCCTGACCCGGGCATTGAGGCTGCTGCTCTAGGTGCTGGTGAGGCTGCTGCTCTAGGTGCTAGTGCGTCTGCTCCTCCAGGTGCTGGTGAGTCTGCTGCCCCAGGTGCTGGTGAGTCTGCTGCCCCAGGTGCTGGTGAGTCTGCTCTCTCAGGTACCACGTCGTCTCAGGTGTTACGCACCTTCACCCTTGACTAGGGTGCTTCCCGCTCCTTCTTTCGAGACCGCACCACACTCACGCCGCTTAGTCGGCCGGTTGCAGTCTCCCTGGCAGACCCCTCTGGGGGTCCCGTCCTTGCCCACTTCTCCACTGTCTTACCGTGTCCGGCGGCCCCTTCTGGCTACACATTGACTGCTGAGTCTCCTCAGGTAGCTGCGTCGAGTCAGGTCTTTGCTGCAGCGTCCAGGTCTGGTCCTGAGTCTGCCCCCTGCTCGTGTCATCTCCTGTCTCACCAGACTCTCCTCTGGCACCACCGCCTTGGTCACCCCTCCCTGCCTCGTCTCCGAGGCATGGCCTCTCGTTTCCTTGTCTCGGGTCTCCCCCGGTCCCTCCCTTCTCTTCCTCCGGGGCCTGGCCCCACCTGCGTTCCCTGCGTCGAGGGGCGGCAGCGCGCCGCTCCTCACTCCTCCGAGTTTCCTCCGACAGAGGCTCCGCTGCAGACGCTTCACATGGACGTGTGGGGCCCAGCCCACGTCCGTGGACAGGGTCACGAGCGTTACTTCCTGCTGGTGGTTGACGACTACTCGCGTTTCACCGCAGTCTTCCCCTTGCGCAGCAAGGGTGATGTCACTGAGGTGTTGATCGACTGGATCCGCGCAGCTCATCTCCAGCTCAGAGAGAGTTTCGGCTCGGACTTTCCTGTCTTGCGTCTGCACTCCGACAGAGGCGGTGAGTTTTCCTCTGACCTTCTGCGAGCCTTCTGTCGTGCACAGGGCATCCGCCAGACGTTCACGCTTCCGGCCTCTCCACAGCAAAATGGGATTGCTGAGCGCCGCATTGGCATGGTCATGGACGTCGCTCGCACGTCCATGATCCATGCGGCTGCTCCCCATTTTTTGTGGCCGTTCGCGGTTCAGTACGCGGCGCATCAGATCAACCTTCAGCCCCGGGTCTCCTTGCCGGAGACCTCCCCTACTCTGAGGTGGACGGGAAAGGTTGGCGATGCGTCTGCGTTTCGTGTCTGGGGATCTCGGGCTTTTGTCCGCGACTTGTCTGCAGACAAGCTGTCCCCCCGTGCTGTTCCCTGCGTCTTCCTTGGCTTCCCCCCTGACGCGCCTGGTTGGCAGTTTTACCACCCCACCTCGCGCCGTGTTCTGTCGTCCCAGGACGTCACCTTTGACGAGTCGGTCCCCTTCTACCGGCTCTTCCCCTACCGCACCGTGGTAGACCCCTTGCCTCCCCAGGTCCCTACTCCCTCAGGTGTTTCCCAGGTAGACCCGGTCGAGCCTGTCGAGGTAGCTGTCGACTCTGGTCCTGCGCGAGGTACTGAGCGTGCTGAGCCTGGGGGTGCGGAGATTGGGGGTGCTGAGCCTGGGGGTGCGGAGACTGCGGGTGCTGAGCCTGAGGGTGCAGAGACTGGGGGTGCTGAGCCTGGGGGTGCAGAGACTGCAGGTGCTGAGCCTGGGGGTGCTGTCCCTGGGGGTGCGGGTTCTGGAGGTCCTGAGCCTGGGGGTGCTGCGCCTAGGGGAGCTCTCTCTTCCCAGCAGCTACGTGACTGGTACTCTCGGTACTGTCGCGGCCTCCGGGGTGCTGCTGGAGCTGCTGGCGTTGGTCTTGCTGGAGGTGCTACTGGTGCTGCTGGAGGTACTGGAGCTGCTGGTGCTGCTGTGGGTACAGGAGCTGCTGGGCCTGGAGGTGCTCCTGGCACTGGAGCTGCTGGTGGTGCTGGAGCTGGCGGTCCTGCTGGTGTTGGCACTGGCGGTGCTGCTGGCGCTGGTGCTTCTGAGGGTGCTGGAGTAGGCGCTGCTGGAGCCGGAGGTGTTGCTGGTGTTGGAGCTGGCGGTGCTGCTGGCGATGGTGCTTCTGAGGGTGCTGGAGTTGGCGCTGCTGGAGCTGGAGGTGCTGCGGGCGCTGGTGCTGCCGCTGGGGGTCCTAGTGTTGTCCCTGCTGTTTCTGGAGTCGCTGCGCGGCCGCGGCCGTACTTCGTTCCGCTCCTTGAGCAGGTTCTTGGTCTCCCGCCTTCTACTGGTCCTCCTCCTCCCTTAGAGTGTCCACAGCCTGACCAGTTCCAGTCACAGTTACAGCCCGCCTCCCCACTGCCTGCTCCTTCTCCCTACACTGGTCCTACTGGAGGTCTTGCTGAGCGTCGTGCGCCTGTGTCTCGTCCTGCGTCGCCTGTTCGTACTGCTCGCACTAGTCGTCGTGTTCCGCGTCAGCGTCCTCCTGCGGTCCCGGGCACGCACCAGATGGCACTGCGTCCTTCCACTGCTCCGCAGCGTATCCCTTTGCCGTCTCCTCCTGAGTCCTCTCTTCCTGCTCTTGCTGACCCAGAGTCGGACTCTCTTCGTGCTGCCAGTCCTACTGTCACGCGTCTCCTGGCTACTGTTGTCACTGACCCTTCCTTTGAGTCCACTGCTGCGTCTGCCTTAGTTGCTGAGTTGGTCGACTTCGCTGCTCAGTGTCGTCTAGACTACGCTGCTAGTCTTGTTGCTGAGTCTGAGTCTGTCTGTCCTCCGTCCGTCGGGGGTGAGTGTGCTCTTAGCACGGACGTCCTTGAGGACAGGCAGGAGGAGTTCCAGTGTTTTGCTGCTGCTTTGCCTCATCTCGTGTCCATGCTGATTGCCCCTGAGGGAGACCCGGATGCACCAGACATCCCGACTCCTCGATCGTACGCTGAGGCGATCGAGGGTCCCTACTCCTCACAGTGGCAGTCAGCCATGGACGCAGAGATGGCTTCCTGGATGTCCACAGGCACCTACGTCGACGAGGTTCCCCCACCTAGGGCGAACATCGTCAGTGGCATGTGCATTTTCAGGGTGAAGCGGCCGCCGGGTTCTCTGCCTGTCTTCAAGGCGCGTTACGTGGCTCGAGGCTTCAGTCAGCGGCAGGGAGTTGACTACTTTCAGACCTTCTCTCCCACCCTGAAGATGACCACTCTTCGGGTGCTGCTGCACGTAGACGCTCAG
Source organism: Closterium sp. Naga37s-1 (assembly GCA_947471745.1). Lineage (NCBI taxonomy): Eukaryota > Viridiplantae > Streptophyta > Zygnematophyceae > Desmidiales > Closteriaceae > Closterium > Closterium sp. Naga37s-1. The sequence continues at coordinate 5,571,840 of CANJKZ010000056.1, read as the reverse complement.
CGCGACTACGAGCTTCACTCTCTTGACTTCAGCACAGCTTTCTTGCAGGGCAGCCTGCACGAGGAGATCTGGCTGCGCCGCCCACCTGGCTTCACTGGGTCGTTCCCCCCTGGTACCCAGTGGAGCCTCCGGCGGCCAGTCTACGGTCTCCGCCAGGCGCCCCGTGAGTGGCACGACACACTGAGGACTACACTTGCGGCTCTTGGGTTTGCTCCTTCTACTGCCGACCCGTCGCTGTTTCTGCGCACCGACACCTCGTTGCCGCCGTTCTACATCCTCGTGTACGTCGACGACTTGGTCTTTGCCACTGCTGACACTGCTGGACTCGCCCACGTGAAGTCCGAGCTGCAGAAGAGACACACGTGCACAGACTTGGGTGAACTGCGCAGCTACCTTGGCTTGCAGATCACCCGGGACAGAGCACAGCGCACCATCACCCTGACTCAGTCACACATGGTGCAGCAGGTTCTTCAGCGCTTCGACTTCACGTACTCCTCGCCTCAGGCCACTCCTCTGTCTACTCGCCACTCGCTCTCAGCTCTGCCTTCGGATGAGTCCGTAGAGCCGAGTGGCCCGTACCCAGAGCTTGTTGGCTGCCTCATGTACCTGATGACCTGCACTCGACCTGACCTTGCGTACCCTCTTAGCATCTTGGCACGCTATGTTGCTCCTGGGAGACACCGACCAGAGCACATGGCTGCAGCGAAGAGGGTGTTGCGCTACTTGTGCAGTACGTCGGGCATGGGGCTAGTGCTTGGAGGGCGGCGTTCAGTGGTCCTCACAGGTCACGCAGACGCTTCTTGGGCTGACGACCAGGCTACGCAGCGGTCGTCACTGGGTTACACCTTCAGCCTTGGTTCTGGTTCTGTTTCGTGGCGGTCTACCCGCTCGTCTTCTGTTCTCGGCTCCAGCTGTGAGGCTGAGATCTATGCGGGGGCCATGGCTGCACAGGAGCTATGCTGGCTCACCTACCTGCTGACTGACCTAGGAGAGCCGCCTCGTTCTCCTCCAGTTCTGTACGTAGACAACAAGGCCATGTTGGCCTTGTGTCGGGAGCACAGACTGGAGCACAGAACGAAGCACATTGCTCTTCGCTACTTCCTTGCTCGTGAGGTACAGCAGTGTGGTCAGCTACGCTTTGCTTACGTGGCCTCTCAGGCCAACACTGCTGATATCTTTACCAAGGCACTTCATCCTTGTGATCATCAGCGCTTTTGTACGATGCTAGGTCTTGTGCCTACTTGGCCTCACTTGCTTACTTCTTGACCTTGCTTGTACTGTGTTCTATATATACCTGCACTTGCTTGTTTACCTTTATATATATGATCCTGCATGTGAACTGGCCTTGTGGCCTTGAACCTGTGCTCGGAATGTGTGGTGACGTTGTGATCCACCCTGAGCTTGCTTTGCTTTGCTTGACTGGTCTTGTGACCCCTTGTTCTCCCCCACTTTGCCTATGGGGGTGTGTCAGACTTATATGCTATAGTCTGTGTAGGCTGTAGTGGGGTAGACTATATGGGGTACAACACTTTAGGTTTTCCTACTTGTACCCACCTGTTTCCTAGTGCATTCATTCCTTGTTCTTTCACAAAGCTGTGGGTAACCTGGGAGTAACTTTTGGCCCAATCATTTTTGGGATGTATTCTCTCCCATTCACAACTCCCCCGAGTAAAACCACTCCACGCTTCACTTTATTCTTTCTCATTCACCTCGCATGGTATGTCCGTAATGTGCCAAATCCTGTGCATGGCACGCTAAGCCAAGCGGATGGCTTCTATTGGCTTTCACACGCCTCTAAACAAGGAATGGATTTCAATCAAAATTCGAGTACATGGAGAAGTAAGAGCGAGGTTGGAGGCGGTGGAGGGAAGGAGGGAGAGCGTCAAGGCGAGAGGGGAGGGAAAGGGAGCAGAGAAATTTTGGGAAGAAGTATAGAAGGTGACGAGCACCGGGTAGATATGTTCAGCATGGTCAGAGAACATTTCGCACCTTGACTATCAAGTTTCAATTTCACATACAGTATGTATTTGTTGGCCATGTGTGTATATGCCATGGCTTGGCCTGCGCGTAGCACTGGTTGCTACACACGTGTGCCATTGATGGCATGGCGTGTCGCTATGAATGTGACATGGCATGTTGCTACATGTGTGTGCGTGCACGGACGTGAATCGGCCGTTGAGGCATACTCGTCTGATGCGTGTGACTCTATTGACATGCCGTTCGCCTACAATGACCTCTTCCAAGATTGTTTCTTTGTAAGCACAACTAAAACCGTCCGCCGCCACATGAGCCTACCAGCGCAAACCATACTGCAACCCACCCGCTACATTCACCCTCCTTTGTGTCACTCTCCTTGTGTAACTCTCTGTCAGTCACCATCTCATGTCACACCCCATCCACATGTTACAGATGTTTCACAATGGCACTCCAAATTTCTTAACGCACTAATATGGAACTTGGTAAAGGCAAGCCGCATGGCTTACCTAAGGAAGACGACGCGATGGGCAGAAGCACATCCGAACATCTTAAAATGCGAGTCGACGATCCTCCCCTCCGCGTCAAATTTAATCTGCCGCTTCATCACGTCGCCGCACGCCGGCGCGCCCACCAATCCCTTGCCAACATCTGGATCGCGCTTGTCGAACGCGCCCACGTTGCGCGGGTGATTGTTATGATCCACCACGTTCTTGTGATACAAACGGGAGCGCGTACCACGCGCCCCATCGACACTGGTATCCTCGTTCGCGTGTCGCAACCCATCAGTCCCGCTACTAGAAGCTGGCATAAAAAAGTTGGAGGTGAAGAGCTCCCGCCGCAAGGCGTAGCCACGTGCATGAGTTACGGAGAGAGCAGTGTTCGAACAGGGAAGCGAGCATCGTTGTCGATGAGAGGGAGTGGTGCACAGGAATATAAAGTGTGAATAACAGATTGGTCAGGGAATAAATGAGGAATACGAGGTTAGGAATATCAGACTTGTCGACGTACCAGAAGCCTTGTAATCAACAGATGAAGCGGTTACTTCGGTTGTCAGGGGAAGAGAAGTCGTATCCGTGTAACTCCTGTGGGCTGTGTTAATGGGCATTTCGCTGCGCCAAATAACACCGCGCTTTTGACCCAGTGGGCAGCGATGTGTTATACTGGTATTGCCACCATCCCAAATCCCGGCTGGTCCACATTTTCCGCCTGAGGCGAGAACCTGAATGTGGTAATCATACTTGAACCCAGCGAACGATCCTCCATTGGCTTGAGCAACCAGCGAAGTCGCAGCTAACAGCACTGCGAAATCTAGGTCTTAGCAGCATGTGGCCGACTCCCTGAAGTCCGAAGCCAACGTGGACGTTGGAACCTGGGGGGGGCAAGTGTAACGCTTGTGGGCCGTGTTAATGGGCATTTCGTTGCGCCAAATAACACCCTCGTTTTGACCCAGTGGGTAGCGAGGTGTTATACCCGAGTACGTTATTCTCAGCTTTGGACCTTTATTGTGAAGGAAGATTAAAGCCGAGCTCGTAAGGACGTGTAGAGTTGATTGGTAGTTCCTTCTTGTGCAAGATTCTGGATTGGACCTACCAGGATGACATCCCAGCTTGTTACGAACACGGCAGTCGCTTGGCTGCCGCACGAATTCAAGACGGCGGCACATGCAGTTCTTTGCGTCGCCGCGCCTCGCGGCTCTCACGCACGTCGTCATCGCACGCTTTGTGGCTCTGCATCGCTTGTTGTTGGCAGGGGGAGGGGAGGAGGCAGCTCGACCACGCGGATGCCAGCAACGATCGCCTCATGCTGGGAAGCGGATACACCGTACTGCGAACTCTATATGTCACGAATGGGTCACGTTTGAGCGCGAATGCGATTTTAGTAATTTTGCCTGCAGCTGGCCCAGCGTGCATGGTGGCAATGTCTAGGGCAATGTCAACCACAGTCGCAGGCGAGCACCCCAACTAGGATTGTCGCATCCTTCACCAGCTGTGCATGACAATGGCAATCTTCTCTTGCATTAAAAACAAAGGTTTGGGGATCTGTTTTATAGTGAAACTCACATATTTGTGTCATATGATATTCCTTACCTGGGGCTGTATATTTGGGGGGTTATGGTACTGGGGTTTCAACGGAAATCATCATGTTTCTAAGCAAGCGGTGGTGAACCAAATATTCAGCATGGCGAGTGTAACCACCCACGAGTAATGTGTGTTGTCAGGCGACAAGTCAGGACGAGGAAGCGTGACGGGAGTCATTGGCACCAATCTCTCATATCCTTGGAGTGGCAGCAGCCTGACATGGAATACCATAGAAGGAAAACCAATAGGAGGGTAGCAAAACAGCAGGGAGCAATGAGTTAAATTTAAGGGCATTCCGTCCCACGAAAAGTTTTGCAGTTTCCTAACACCTCACTTGATCAATGATTTCAGAAGGAGGTGGCTTTTGATGTTATTTATGCAAGAAGCTGGCAATCACATCACTTCGTCCGCTCCGTCCTAAGGTCGTGTCCAGTCACATTGAGTGCAATGGTGTCGAAAAAATGCTCGATTGCAGTGGTTCAATGCGGTTAAGTTGGGGGCAATGTGAGTCCAACATTAGGTGAGTGACATCCTGCTAAAGCGCCACCCAACCAGAAAAGCTTCCTTCTGAAGCACCACCTACCTGGAAGCTTCCTTCTCGAAGGCCATGCCGCGCAAGTTGTTGCTCCTGAAGATCAGCCAGCGCGGCTTGGTGTCCTCTCTAGCCGCCCACGGGCCAAAGAAGGTAATCTGCTGTGCGACCTGCAAGTGCCTCTGCATGCTGGGCAGCAGGCGCAAGGCTGAAGGGCCAAGGAGGGGACCATGGGGAGCACACAGCAAAGAGCACATGAGAGGGCAAGGGAGGAACATGGGGAGCACACAGCAACAAGCACATGAGACGGCAAGGAGAGGAAGATGTGGCAGGCAGCATCCATGCGCACATGAGACAGCAGCTATGAAGACCTTTTCAAAGTGGACATACGAACGTGGAACGAGGAGGAGTGCAGCAACATGAAAAGAACAGCACACAAGAAACTGCGGAAGAACAGGAGATGTTCTTAGAGCAAGCGTGTTGCCAGAGTGCGAGCACAGCAGGTACATCAACAAAATAGGGAAACTTCAGCAGAAGTGACTCGAGTCCTTCCTCCACGCACTTGCTGTTCTTCTGTAGTCCTGTGTTGAGTTCAATGAGGGGAGATCATGCAGGAAGGAGCTGTAGGCGACGAGTCGGAAGGGAGTGTCCGGGCGGCTCAGCACGTCGTCTCCCAGGAGGCTCGTGTTGAACATCCACGCTGGCAGCACCTCCTGTATCGCCCCCATCTGTGCCACGTATGTCAGATTGAACACAAAGGTTCTGCCGCTGCTGGTGACGTTGAACCTGGGAGGGGCAAGTCAATGGGAGGTGCAGCGCTCTTTGAGAGAGAAACCAAAGAAACCAACTTTTGAGGCGCGTCAAAAGTGAACCTGGGAAGGGCAACGGGAGGTGAAGCACTTATTGAGAGTGAAATCAAAGAAAAGACCCGAATGGGGCAACAGAAGCAGAGAGATGCTCTTGGCATGCCGCTCATGCTCACAGGCATGCCACTCATGCTCACAGGCATGCCGCTCATGCTCACAAGCATGCGCAGCACTGACATGCTCACAGGCATGCGCATCAGCTTCTCGAACCCACTCCCCGCGCTGCCATCGAAGGGGCTCCAAACGTGGGGAGAGCCATGGCTCACCTGGTGCCATGGCTCACCTGGTGCCAGGCTCACCTGGTGCCAGGCTCACCTGGTGCCAGGCTCACCTGGTGCGCACGAAGCCGTTATAGAGCGCTCTGAGGCAGAAGGTGCTAGCAGATCTTGGGACGTTATTCCAGTGAGCTGCACTGTCTTTTCCTACTTGCTTGAACCTACTCCTACGCAAGTGCAGCTCACCTGGTGCGCACGAAGCCGTTATAGAGCGCTCCGTGGAAGAAGGTGTTTGCAAGATGGGGTGCACGCACTGACACGCGCACACGCATGCGCAACAGCTTCTCGAACCCTCTCCTCCGGCCCGCACTGAAGGGGCTCCAAGCCTGGGGAAAGCCGTGGTTGAACCCGTAGAAACCCTGCGCACGCAAGGCACATTCGGCAGGAAGCACACGGGCAGACACGCAGGCAGATGCCTGTCCCAGTCAGGCAGCAGATGGCTGACGGCACAGGCGGCAGGAAGCACACGGGCAGACAGGCAGCCAGATGGCACCTCGGTTGGTTTGAAGAGAGGCAAAGTGAGGGCTGGGTCAGCTGGGACGCGGATGGGAAGAGACATGGGACCAAACAGGCAGTACAAAACAAGGCATTCACGGGACACTGTATGCCTGAGGCGCCTAAAAAAGCAGACAAAAAAATCGATTCATCACAGCATGCATGGGTGTAATGTAAGTAGCTGCAGGTCGGGTTTTGAGAGCTCTCAGGAAGCAACTTGTCTCATAGCACACACATGGCATGCAGAGGGGTGACTTTTGAGGCGCCTCAAAAGTTGTCTCACAGCACACACACGGCATGCAGAGGGGTGAGTGTGGCAGCATGCGACATGCAGGCAGCAACACACAGTAGTTGCTAGCTTGCCTGCATGTTGACCTGCTCGGACTCCACAAAGGCCGCGCGCGAGTCAGCTGATGAAGGCTTGCTACCTTTTTGCTACTGACAGTGCTTGCTTGCTTGCCTGCATGTTGACCTCCTCGGACTCCACAAAGGCTGCGCGCGAGTGTGCATGAAGGAAGACCTGTAGGAAGCCGAACAAGTAGCGCATCTCCGAGTCGCCTGCCATGCACAGATGGCAGGTGGGAACGAAGGGGGTTTTGTTGTCGACTCAAAGACCAAACAGGTAGCGCTTTCTGAGTACCCGTGCACATTCCCTCTTCATACCCCCCCTTACCCAAGAACAGCCCAGCCCCCCCTGCCTACCCATGAGCGGCACCCCTCCAACCTCTTCCCCCATTACTCATGAGCAGCACACACCCCCCCCCCTCTCCCCCCATGAGCAGCACACCCCGCCCCCCTCTCCCCCCATGAGCAGCACACCCCGCCCCCCTCTCCCCCCATGAGCAGCACACCCCGCCCCCCTCTCCCCCCATGAGCAGCACACCCCGCCCCCCTCTCCCCCCATGAGCAGCACACCCCGCCCCCCTCTCCCCCCATGAGCAGCACACCCCGCCCCCCTCTCCCCCCATGAGCAGCACACCCCGCCCCCCTCTCCCCCCATGAGCAGCACACCCCGCCCCTCCCCCCATGAGCAGCACACCCCGCCCCTCCCCCCATGAGCAGCACACCCCGCCCCTCCCCCCATGAGCAGCACACCCCGCCCCTCCCCCCATGAGCAGCACACCCCGCCCCCCTCTCCCCCCATGAGCAGCACACCCCGCCCCTCCCCCCATGAGCAGCACACCCCGCCCCTCCCCCCATGAGCAGCACACCCCGCCCCTCCCCCCATGAGCAGCACACCCCGCCCCCCTCTCCCCCCATGAGCAGCACACCCCGCCCCCCTCTCCCCCCATGAGCATCCCCCCCCTACTCATGAGCATCCCCCCCCACTACTCATGAGCATCCCCCCCCTACTCATGAGCATCCCCCCCCTACTCATGAGCATCCCCCCCCTACTCATGAGCATCCCCCCCCTACTCATGAGCATCCCCCCCCTACCCATGAGCATCCCCCCCCTACCCATGAGCATCCCCCCCCTACCCATGAGCACCCCTCCCTACCCATGAACAAAATGCGCTGCTTGCGGTGGAAGCACTGGAGGGCATCGACCAGCTGAACGGACTTGAGGCGGCACGCGTGGGGGCGCCACTGCTGGTCCTTCCAGTAGCCCTCGTTGCCGGAGGAGAGCAGCAGGGCAGGCGTGCACCAGGGGAGGTTGTTCCTGAGCATGAGGGAGAGGGTGGAAGGAAGGATAAAGCCGTTGAGAAGTCTCAACAGCATCGCCGCCAGCTCTGCTGGTCGTCCAGTGGCCCTCACTGCCAGACAGACGCAGGCAGGCGTGCACCAGGGGAGGGGAGGCTCTCTTTGAGAGGAGGGAAAGCGTAGAAGGGAGGGAGTGAGGGAGGGCTCGCCTTGACTGACAGACCTCGGATATGATTCGGTTTTGGTCTGGTTTTTGCTGGGAGGTAAACTCATGGTGAGGGAGAGAGGGAGGCCTCCTGAGTCTGGATTGGCAGCCTGCAGCCCGTTTTGAAGCAGGTTGGTGGTGAGAGTTCTCACAACCAACCTTTAGCCCCGCCCCCATGCTGACAAAGGGAGGGAGGGAGGGAGGGAGGGAGGGAGGGAGGGAGGGCTCCTGAGTCAGGACTGCCTGCCTGCAGCCCTGCCCTCGCTCTCCATTCTCCTCCCAATATACTCCTAAGAACTCAACCCACACTCCTGCTTATTGCCGCCGAATCAAGACCTCACTGATGCGCCATCACGCTTACCTAAGCGCGTCTGGGGAGTACGGCTGGGGGCTGGAGACCTGCAGCTTGCGAAGGGCCACCAGGCGATAGCTGCACGGAGGGGAGCAGTGATGTGACAGCGGGTCATGCACGGGCACTACTAGCGGGTCATAGCTGAGTTTTGAGGATCCTGAAAGGCAAAAGCAGGAAGGACCCACTTTTGGAAGCCGGGGTTGAAAGCACGGCTGAGAGCAGTGCGGGTCTGGCAGGCGTTGGTGAAGAGCAGATGCAGCGAGAGAACGTAGGGCCCGGGGACAGGCGCTGTGAAGCACACCTGGGGGCGCATGAGTCCCATCCCATAGGACGAACGCGCATGGGAAGACAAGGAGCAGCAGGAGAGAGGGCGCGCGCACAAGACAAGTGGAGGGGGGACGGGGAGAGAGAGGGCACGGGGTGATCAAGGGCCGCAGGCGGAGGGGAAAGAGATAGGCGGGTGGACGAAACAAAGGCGAGCGAAGACGGAGTGAGGGAGAGGTGAAGGGAGGAGGGATGAGCGGCGACAGGATGGGAGGGTGCGGGGGACGCTGTTCCTGGCAGCAGCGGGTAGTGGGCGGGCAGGCACTACCTGTTTCCGTGGCAGGGAAGGCAAGCCAATGCACTCATCTCGAGGCGCCTCAAAAGGCAGTGGCCGTGCAGTGCAGGGAAAACAAGCCAATGCACTTCATATCACACAACGGCCAACCGACGGAAGAGCCTAGTCGAGGCCCCGCTTACCCCCCTGGGTTGAGGACGGGACGGCTCAACCCACCCCACGGCCCACTTAAGAAAGAGTCTAGTAGCGACCTCCTCTCACTTTTAAAAGGGCGTCATCTCTATGCTGTATGAGCCATGTATCAACACGGAAGCAGCATTTGAGAGAGAGAGAGAGGGAGCGAGGACAGCACCTGGTGGGAGGAGGAGGCGGGGCGGTACGTGACTCGCGCCGCCAGTCGCAAGTCCGTCCACTCGTTAGCAGCATCGTCCCATGCCGGCGCCTCCTCGCCACGTCATCATTGGTGCTGCTCTTGCCACCACCGCTGCTGCTGGCACTGCTGCTGCTGCTGCTGCCGCTGATAATGTTGGTATTGATCGTGGTAGTGGTGCCGGTGGCAGCGGCGGAAGAAGGTGACTCCGTCGGGAGAGAGGAGGCGGCACCATTAGGTTCTGATGAGCGGTTGGCAAGGGAGTCAAAGGCGAGTAGCGCCACAAAGAAGGCACGCTGCCTGCAGGATAAAGCAGAGGGGCGATGGAATGGAGAGGGGCGATTGATTGCACGAGGCTGAAGAGGCAGGCAAAGAGACGGGGCAGAGGGAGATGGAGTGAACGCACACAGCAGAAGATCTTCTCGAGGGCCAGAAGATCTTCTCGAGAGCCAATGGGCCACTATGCGATTCCCCGGTCCTCCTCTAGTAGAGCGACGACAATTTCAAGCTGACCTACCCGGGGAATTGCACGAAACAAGTTTGCGACTGGTAACACTGTAACACTGCGTCTCGAACAGAAGCCATGCGCAAAGGCTGGGACAATGCGACATCATTGGCCGTGCTCCAGCAATGGTTTGACACACCGCAAACATTTGTTAGCACAGAATACAACACACCGCAAACAATGCCCAAACATTCCAATACTCTGTGTCCGTTTCACGTCGCGTGTTTCGAGCCAGGGTAGGTGACGAGTTGCAACGAGGGGTTTTTGAAGACATTACTACACTAAAAAAAAACTTGCGCATGAAAAAAATAATGGAAAATGGGATTGCACAAAAGCAAAGCAGTGGGAAATGGAAACAAGACCCGCGTGCACATGTGCCTGCTGCACGCACGCGCTGCTTGCCCCGAGGCGAGTAACTGAGCACGGCGCGAAAGTCCACGTAGACGGACAGCAGCGCGCCGAGCAGCAGAAGCGCGGCGACTGATGATAGGACTCCCACGCGCCGCTGCTTGACTCGATTCGCCCGCTCCTGCTGCCACATCCCCTCCCATTCTCATAATTATGTATTAGATTATGTGCCTGGCATCGGCCTATTCTCGGGCGAGATATTTCGAGTGTTTAGTAATATTAGGGATGGTACAATTGCCTAACATCCATCCCGATATCTCCTTCGCAGTGCTTTTCACGCAAAGCTGAGCTTTGTTGCTGGCGCTGGCGGCGGGAAAAGCCAGCGCAACCGGACTTCTCCGATTGGCTGATTTATACCACAGATATTCAAGCATGATCGCGTCCCGATCCATCTGTATTTCGAAAATTGGGAACGCTTGGTGGACTTCCCGTTCGATTGAAACGGTTGATAGCAATGTTGTACGTTTCAAAGCGGTTTCTGCACTTCACCGCTTTGAACCGCTACTTACGGCCTGAACAGTAATGCAGGAGGTGTAAATCAACTATGTGTTGACATGCCCCGTGACCCACCGAGTCTGTCACAGGCCGTGACTCATGGTTAGCTTTGTGGGGACGGCACGCTTTTGGGGACTGCGATAATCATGGATAAGCAGGGGGGAATGGACCTGTTATCAACGCAATGGACACAATTTACAAGACTGTTGCGGAGTGCTAGCGAGCAGAATCAAGAAAGTTATTGTTACTAGTTGTAAAAGTGTGAGGATCTAAACTGTGATCACAATTATTGTCAATGAAATTAGGCCATAGCAAGATATAACGAGGGACCTAGCTAGGCGGGGACCTCGGAAGTCGAGATTGGGTGCTGGTCTGGGGATGCCAAAGCCGAAGGCGATGCGTGCCAGCTTTGGGAGGCGATGTTCTTCTCGAACCTACCAGTGGCATGTTCTTCTGAAAAGTTGGGAGGTGTACGAGTCTAGATATACCGTACAAGAGAAACTCGAGGTGATTGTCTCACACGACGTCACCCAGTTCCTGGGGCTCAACATCACAGAATCAGCCAACACCATCCACCTATCGGCCGCCAAGTACGGTACATTAATAAAGCTCACATATTTGTGTTCCAGCTGTGTTCAAGGATCTGCTTAATAATGAAACTCACACATTTGTGTTATATGATATTCCCCCGCTCGTTTCGAGTCAGTACCTGGGGCTGTATATTTGAGGGGTTATGGTGCTGGGGCTTCAACGGAAATCATCGTGTTTCTAAGCAAGCGGTGGTGAACCAAATATCCAGCATGGCGAGTGTAACCACCCACGAGTAATGTGTGCTGTCAGGTGACAAGTCAGGACGAGGAAGCGTCACGGGAGTCATTGGCACAAATCTCTCAAACCCTTGGAGTGGCAGCAGCCTGACATGGAAAAAAAAAAAATAGAAGGAACACCAATAGGAGGGTAGCAGAAAGGGGTTTAGATTAGGGGCATGTCATCCAAAGGAGAGGCTTGCTGTGCTTGACCACCTCACATGATCAATGAAGTCAGATGGAGGTAGATTCTTGATGCTATAGAGGAGAAAGAGCGTCGCAATCTCACCGCCTTGTAAAAGGCTGGCTGGCATTTTCACCAGCTTGTCAATCTTTGCTCCGTCCTAAGGTCTCCTCGTGTTGGAATTGTGTGCAATGGTGTGAAGTAGTTGTTCGATTGTGATTCAACGCAGTTCAGTTCAGAGTGATGTGAGTGTGACATGAGGTGAGCAACAGGCTGCTAAAGCACCACCCACCAGGATTATTCCTCCTGAAGCGCCACCCACCTGGAAGCTTCCTTCTCGAAGGCCATGCCACGCACGTTGTTGCTACTGCTGATAAACCAGCGGGGCTTGGCGTCCTCTCTGGCCGCCCACGGGCCAAAGACGGTCACCCCCTGCGCGTCCTGCACGTGTTGGCGTATGTTGGGCAGCAGGTTGGAGCCTGGGAGAGGCATGGGGAGACATGGGGAGCACGGCACGGCACAGCGCACATTGAACGGCCTTTGAGGCGCCTCAAAAGTCACCCCTGCGGGTCCTGCACGTGCTGGTGTATGCTGGGGCGCAGCAGCTGGGCAGCAGGTTTGAGCCTGGGAGAGGCATGGGGAGCAGAGAGCACATGAGACGGCAAGGAGAGAGGGATCCGGCGGCCAGCATGCATGGGCACATGAGACAGCAGTCAGGTGCGAGCCTGAGAGTGGACACACGAGTGTGGAACGAGGAGTGCAATCGAATTATTGCACGAAAGAAAGAAAGAAAGAAAGAAAGAAAGAAAGAAAGAAAGAAAGAAAGAAAGAAAGAAAGAAAGAAAGAAAGAAAGAAAGAAAGAAAGAAAGAAAGAAAGAAAGAAAGAAAAAAAGAAAGAAAGAAAGAAAGAAAGAAAGGAAGAAAGAAAAGAAAAGAAAAAGAAAAAGAAAGAAAGAACCATTAAAAAAAAAAAAAAAAAAAAAAAAAACAGCACACGAGAAACTGGGGAAGAATGGAGGTTCTCTGGACGTAAGCGTGTTGCTAGAGCACAAGCACAGTAGGTACTTCATCCACATACTTGCCGCTGTACTGTAGTCCTGCGTTGAGTTCAAATAAGGGAGATCATGCAGGAAGGAGCTGTAGGCGACGAGTTGGAAGGGAGTGTCTGGGGGGTTCAGCACGTCTTTTCCGAGGAGGCTCGTGTTGAACATCCACGCTGGCATCACCTCCTGCACCGCCCCCATGTGTGTCACGTACGTGAGATTGAACACAAAGGTTCTGCCGTCCCTCTTGTAGTTCCACCTGGGAGGGGCAACAGGAGGTGCAGTGCTCCTTTGAGAGGGAAACCAGAGGCCGGAATGGGCGAGAAGAAGAAGATATAGAGGCTAATGGCTTGGTGCAGGAGGCATGGTGCAGGAGGCGTCTAAGCTCATAGTTAGAAGGGCAGCTGTACTAGGAAGAAATAACAGTGGAGGGGTGGAAGGGTGGATTGATGTGTTTCTTGCTGTTTGACAATATGCACAGGCATCTGGAGGGCGCACACAGGCATGTGCACGCGCATCTAGGGCCCGCGGCTCGCCTCTGGGGACTCAGAACTCACCTCATGCACACGAAACCGTTGAGGATGGAGCCATAGAATGAAGTGTCCGCTACACCGGGCCCGCCATGCACGGCCTTCTGCAACAGCTTCCCGCTTCCACCCATGCCTTTGAACGGGCTCCACACGTCGGGAAAGCCGTGGAACCCGTGAATGCCCTGTGCGGGGGCAGACAGGCAGGCGGCACACGGGCAGACAAGCAGATACGACAGCACACGGGAATACAGGCAGGCAGGTGCCAGATAGGATGGTTTGAAGAGAGGAAGAGAATGGGGTGGGCACACAGAGGCGCGCATGGAGTGAAACAGGAGACGCAGGCGGACATGCATGCATGCAGGCAGGCAGGCAGGCAGGCAGGCAGGCAGGCAGGCAGGCAGGCAGGCAGGCAGGCAGGCAGGCAGGCAGGCAGGCAGGCAGGCAGGCAGGCAGGCAGGCAGGCAGCAAGACACGGTACTGGCTGCTTGCTTGCCTTCATGTCGGCCTTCTCGGCGTAGACAAAGGCGGTGCGCAAGGGTTTGTGGAGGAAGACCATGACGAAGCCAAAGAAGTAACGCATCTCTGAATCGCCTGTTGTAGGAGGGTGTGATAAAGGAGGGTGTGATAAAGGAGGGTGAGATAAAGGAGGGTGAGATAAAGGAGGGTGTGATAAAGGAGGGTGTGATAAAGGAGGGTGTGATAAAGGAGGGTGTGATAAAGGAGGGTGTGATAAAGGAGGGTGAGATAAAGGAGGGTGAGATAAAGGAGGGTGAGATAAAGGAGGGTGTGATAAAGGAGGGTGTGATAAAGGAGGGTGTGATAAAGGAGGGTGTGACAAAGGAGGGATTGCAAGCACAACAGCACAGGCATCACATGGCATACCCACCAGCATAGGCACCACAGCCCTACCCACCCATGAAGAGAATGCGTTGCTTGCGGTGAAAGCACTGGAGAGCATCGGCGGGCTGAACGGACTTGAGGCGGCACGCGTGGGGGCGCCACTGCTGGTCCTTCCAGTAGCCCTCGTTGCCGGAGGAGCGCAGCAGGGCAGGTGTGCACCAGGGGAGGCCCTCCCTGCGCCGCAGGTAGAGAGGGTAAAAGGGGAAAGCTTTTGAGAATCCTTAAAGCAACTCCAACACTGCTGGTCCATCCATCCAGTAGCCCTTGTTGCTGGGCGAGCGCAGCAGGGCAGGCGTGCACCAGGGGAGGCCCTCCCTGCGCAGCACCGCAGGTGGATGGTTGGTGGAACGAAGGGAGGGCTTGTGAGGGTTTGTGCGGCGCCTCAGGCTTCCAGCCTTTCCATTATGAGTTGTGAGGGGTTAGGAGGGTTTGTGAGGGGTTGTGAGGGGTTGTGAGGGGTTGTGAGGCACGTCAGGTAGCAGGTATTCCAATATGAGGTTGGATTCTGAGAGCAGCACTGCACACGTGCACCACGGAAGGCTCTCTCTGTCTGTCCACAGCATGCTGCCTGTCTGCACTATGCTGCCTGCCTGTCTGCACTATGCTGCCTGCCTGTCTGCACTATGCTGCCTGCCTGTCTGCACTATGCTGCCTGTCTGCACTATGCTGCCTGCCTGTCTGCACTATGCTGCCTGCCTGTCTGCACTATGCTGCCTGTCTGCACTATGCTGCCTGCCTGTCTGCACTATGCTGCCTGCCTGTCTGCACTATGCTGCCTGTCTGCACTATGCTGCCTGCCTGTCTGCACTATGCTGCCTGCCTGTCTGCACTATGCTGCCTGCCTGTCTGCACTACGCTGCCTGTCTGCACTATGCTGCCTGCCTGTCTGCACTATGCTGCCTGTCTGCACTATGCTGCCTGTCTGCACATTGATACATAGATTCACACATGATGCTTTCTCAGGAGGCTTGGAACAATACACAGGAGTAAGAGCACGAGCAACTTGCAAGTGAAAACGACGGGTAGCTGTGTGCTGCGTGCTGTGTGCTGCGTGCTGCGTGCTGCGTGCTGTGTGCTGCGTGCTGTGTGCTGCGTGCTGTGTGCTGCGTGCTGCGTGCTGCGTGCTGCGTGCTGCGTGCTGGATGCCCACAGTCCCACGTGTCACGGTAGCATTGAATACAGCCAGCAGGCATACACAGTCCCGCGTGTCACGGCGAAGCTACTGCTCCTCTCGCATCCCCTGTCCTCGCCCCGGCCCCTGTCTCCCAGCCCAGGCCCACCAGTCACGGAGAAGCACGTGCGCTGGTTGGCGAGAGCCCTCTCCGCGCCCGCCCCCTCCACCTCCACTCGCCCAAACTTCGCCGCCGCCGCGACTGTCCACCCTTCCCCCGCCCGCCGCTCCTCCTCCACCCCGCACTCCGCCTCCGCCTCCGCCCCCGCCTCTTCCCCACGCATCGGTTCTGGCTCTGCTGCCACCGCGCCCGGCTCTTTTTCCGATTTATTATGCGCCAACCCCGTTACAGAGTCTAGTACCCCTAGTAGGTCGTCCGCGGATCTGACATGCTGCTCCTGTTAGGGTTGGTTCGCCCAACCACGGAACCTATGGCGAAAGTCTCTACGACGGCGGAATGACGGCGAAATGGAAGCGCGTGGATGATTCTAGGTGAAACGGTGGAAATCAGCCTACGGCGTGAGAAGCGGGAGAGAAATCGAGAAGGAACCAAAGAAATGGAGGAAGAGAGAAGGAGAAGCATCGAGGATGAGATCGACGGGGGAAATTGTGGTCTGAGACCAAGGCGCGTTCGAGAAGGTTCCAGATTCGGTCTTGAGGAGTGTTCACCGAATTCGGTTCGGTTCCGTGTGCGACTCGGGGTGAAACGAGGCGCACGCGGTTACTTGGGAAACAAGTGAAGTTACGAATCGCATTTTGTGTCTTGCATGCCTATAAAACTGCTTGTACTCATTCTGGAAATATAACATTGATCAGTTGGTGATTCTGAAAATTGCTGAAGTGTGTATTGACAACTTCAAGCAGAGCTACGCATATCGTTGGATTCGGGAGATCGTGTAGAACACGATAAGCAATAGCAAGTAGACTATTGCCGACTAAGGTGCTTACGATCCTAAGAACTGGTATCAGAGCTTGGCGAACGGTCGCGTCGGTCGTCGTAAATTCACTTGGTGCGCTAAGTGAAATTAGTGGAGAAGAGGAGTCGTTCACGCCTACGCCATGGGAGACGAGGCGAGTTCGGGTTCCAGTGTGAGTCTTGGAGACCCGCAGTTGAAGGCTCTTCTCGAGGCCCTTGCGAGTGGCCGATTGGTGGCGAAACCGACGATCGGGCTCAGTGAAGCCCAGCGCTTCAACGGGAGCAACTACAACGTGTGGCGAAAGAAGTTCATTCGAAGGGCAGAGGAGGTGGACCTCTTGCCGTACTACCGTCCCGACGAGGAGACGATGGAGGGAGTTGCGCCAACCCCGACGGATACGAAGGAGAAAATAGCGGCGTTTAAAAAGCTAAGTAAGCAAGCGTTCTTTCAGCTTTGTCACTCAGTTGCCGACGGAATCGCGGTGGATTTGGACCAGTTTGCAGGGGAGCTGAACTCTGCACAGCGAGCGTGGAAGTACCTGGAGTCCACGTACATGGGTACGAACGATGTCAACAAGAAGGCGATTAGGAAGCAACTGCTGATGCTGAGCATGGAGAAAGGCGAGAAAATCATCACCTACATCAACAGGGCGAAAAGCTACAACGACGATTTGCGGGTGATGGGAGCCGCGGAGACGGAGCACGAGATGATTGACTATATCATCCAAGGCCTTCCTAAGGAGTGGGAATCCGACATCGGTATGTTTACGTACCAACCGCCGGAGAGTTTGATGAAGCTGCAGGAGATTCTGCAGTCGCTTGAGACGGTGAAGGAGATGAGGAAAAAGAAAGCAGCAGCTGCAGCTAAGGAATTCGACGAGGAGAGGCCGGGTATGGTGAATGCCACGAAGGCGTTTGGAGCATGCTACCAGTGTAGAAAGCGCGGGCATAAGGCGATAAATTGCTACGAGAACCCGCGAAGCAGAAACTATAAGGGCAAAGCGATGGAGAACGAGAAAGGAGAAAATGCAGGAGCGGAGTGGCAACAGAAACGAGGTTTTGGCGGCAAGTGTGATTATTGTGGGCGCTACGGACATCGTGCCGCAGAGTGCTACTCCAATCCGAACAGCAGGAGCTACAAGGGTCCGTCGCAGCAGAGGAATGTGGCGGCTAAGGCGAATGTAGCGGAAGCGAACGAGGATGGTGTGATCCTTGGAGGAGCGCATCTTGCGAACGTGATGCGTTTACCAAAGGAGGTTCGTCAGACGGACGGACGTGAGAAGACGTCATGGTACATGGACAGCGGATGCACGCGTCACATGACATTCAGGTCAGATTGGATGGAGAATGTGAGGGAGTCAAGTGAGGATTATATTCTGCAAGGTAACAGTGGGAAGTTACTAGTGACAGGAGAGGGTGATGTGGTGCTGCAGAGTCCGTATGGAGAGGTGAAACTGGAGAGTGTGTTGCTGGTTGAGGATTTAAAGGTGAACTTGATGAGTCAGTCACAGCTTGATGACTTGGGGTGCAAGATATTTTATGACAGTGGCAAGGTTACAGTGTTTGGCCCTGAGTGGGAGAAGTACGCAGAGGGTTACTTCAGTGACGGATTTTATGAGATGAACGTGATAGCGACGAATGATATGGATGAGATCTATGAGGATCCTGAGTATGGTGAAATGGGAGAATTGGAGAAGTTATCCACTAAGGTTGATGAGAGTGAGGACACGGATGATACGGCAGCGAGTGTGGAGGCAGCAGTGAAGCAGAAAGAGGAGATAGTCGCCATGGAGGCAGCAGCAGTGAATGGTGGCGATAGAGATGGTGTCAACACTTTTGCAGCAGCGATTGTGGTTGAAGTCGAAGCAGTAAATGCGAAGTGTGTGGGAGTCGAAGCTGTGAAAGGGGACATCATGGTGAAGGGATCAAAGGTGAAAGCAACTGCAAAGGGGCGAGTGCTTACGAAGGAGGAACACGTTGAGGGGTACGAGACCCGAGATGTGTTGGGTGTTAAGATGCCGAGGAGAAGTGAGAGGCTTCAGAAAATCTCTCAAGGTTTGGATGTCAAGGCGCTCAACTTCAAGACACGTAAGCAGAGGTTCAAGGTGCAGGAGCTGCAGGGGAGCGTGAAGGTGACTTAGACCTTGTGAAGGCTACCAGGAGCAGGGGAGGAGTGCGAGTAGAGTTCGTGGTTGACGAGCCACAGGGGAGATTGTTAGGGTTGGTTCGCCCAACCACGGAACCTATGGCGAAAGTCTCTACGACGGCGGAATGACGGCGAAATGGAAGCGCGTGGATGATTCTAGGTGAAACGGTGGAAATCAGCCTACGGCGTGAGAAGCGGGAGAAAAATCGAGAAGGAACCAAAGAAATGGAGGAAGAGAGAAGGAGAAGCATCGAGGATGAGATTGACGGGGGAAATTGTGGTCTGAGACCAAGGCGCGTTCGAGAAGGTTCCAGTTTCGGTCTTGAGGAGTGTTCACCGAATTCGGTTCGGTTCCGTGTGCGACTCGGGGTGAAACGAGGCGCACGCGGTTACTTGGGAAACAAGTGAAGTTACGAATCGCATTTTGTGTCTTGCATGCCTATAAAACTGCTTGTACTCATTCTGGAAATATAACATTGATCAGTTGGTGATTCTGAAAATTGCTGAAGTGTGTATTGACAACTTCAAGCAGAGCTACGCATATCGTTGGATTCGGGAGGTCGTGTAGAACACGATAAGCAATAGCAAGTAGACTATTGCCGACTAAGGTGCTTACGATCCTAAGAGCTCCGTTATAGGCACTCCCGCTGCACCCGTTTGCTGCGACAGCGGCGACTGCGAGTGGTACAGCAACACAGGCTGGCCGATAACTGGCGGCCCGGGCGGGGATTAGGAGGATAGAGGGCGGGTGAGGGAATGCGGGAGACGCCTTTTGAAGCGCCTCAAATGGCGGTTGAGGGAATGGGACCGCAGCGCTGGCACGATGAGAAGGCCGGGTAGGGCGACACGACAGACCAGTGGCAAATGATGGGAGGTGAAGCGAAATGCTGATAACAAGAGTCAGGTGCACATTCGCCGCTGCTGCACTCACGCGCTGCCATGTCCGGAGGCGAGTGAGAGAGCTCGGCGTGGAGGGCGAGGTACTAAGACCCAAGGAGCACCACTTAATCAGAGTTGTTAACAAATTGTTAAGAGAATAAACAGGCTTGTGAACCTCACGTGCTGCCATGTCCGGAGGCGAGCGAGAGAGCACGGCGTGGAGGCCGAGGTAGACGAACAGCACGATCGCGCCGGGCAGCAGCACGGCGGCCGACGCGACGAGGCCGCGCCGCTTCGCGACATTCGCCGCTCCTGTAGCCACGCCCTCAGGCTCTCCCATGCTGCGCGTGTACTATACTTCTAGCACAGTGTGCCTGGCATCGGTTTGCCGCTGTGTTACTATTCTCGGGTAAGATAATTCGAGTCGACTCGGAGTGCTATAGGAATGTGCTTATGCTTGAGGCGAGGTGTCTTCAAATTGCGAGATCTGATTTTCCCAAAGCTTTGTTTGCGGTGACGGCTGCTGGGGCTGACGGGAAGAGGCTACCAGAGCAGACCTAATCGGATTATCCCGAGGAAACGAACTCTTATCCACACATGCTCGGCCAGCTGCCACTGCAGGCTTGACACGTGCCATGACCATCAGTTAGCGACGCAGGACGAGACGGCTTGTGTGTATGTGGTAGCGTAGCGGGAAAAATCGAAACCCTTCATCCCACCCACGCACCGCACCTCACCGCACCACCACCGATCCGCACTATCGGGCGGACTGCACTGCACGACACGTGATATGCACTCTGACAGCCGACTTTACACTCCCTCCTGTTGTGCATAAATTCACGGGCACGCGTACCCGCGTACAGGATGTAAAGATGACTGTAGCTCCACTGTACACCACTCTCTTATCAGCTGGTTCTGATAAGCCAATATTTGGAATCAGCAAACCTTTGTTCTGGTTGTCTGTTTTAAACATGTCTTATAAATGGTGAGGAGTTTATTTATAGAACGTTTTGAGACATTCCCAAAGCTGTATTTCCTGGAGTATAAAAGTACAGAGTCTTCAATGGAAATAGGTAATTATGTTTCTAAGCAAGCGGTGGTGAACCAAATATCCAGCATGGCAAGTGTAACCACCCACGAGTAATGTGTGCTGTCAGGCGACAAGTCAGGACGAGGAAGAGTTACCGAGGTCATTGGCACAAACCTCTCAAATCCTTGGTGCGGTAGCAGCCTGACATGGAAAAATGCAGCAGGAGGCAAGGAGTTCACGGTAGTTAAAAAATCCGTCCAATGAAAAGACAGAATATTTTACCACCTCACATGATCAATGACTTGAGAAGGATTTTTTTTTTGGGTTACAGAGCAATCTGTTGTAATCGATTGGAAGTGGTTTGTTTGTTTGTTCTGTTTTGTTTTGTTTTGTTTTTGTTTTTTTGTTTTTCTTGTTTCTTTCTTTCTTTTCTTCTTTTCTTTCTTTAAGCAAGAAGCTGGCATTACTACCACCTTGTTAATCTTTGCTCTGCCTTAAATCATGTTCAGTCACTTGCTGCTGGAATTGTTCGCAATGGTGTGAGGTAGATGCCTGAATGTGGTTCAACGCGGTTCAGTTTGGAGTGATGAGAGTCTCACATGTGGTGAGTGAAATGCTGCTAAAGCACCACCCAACTCAAACGCTTCCTCCTGAAGCGCCACCTACCTGGAAGCTTCCTAAAGCGAAGCCCACCTGAAAACTTCTCTGGACTGAAGTGCCACCCAGCTCTCCAGCCAAAACTGCAAATAGAAAGCCCCCTACCTGTAATTTACAAAACGACCCTGAAGTGTTACCCACCTGGTAGCTTCTTCCTCGAAGGCTATGCCGCGCACGTTGTTGCTTTTGTTAATCACCCAGCGGGGCTTGATGTCCTCTCTGGCTGCCCACGGGCCAAAGAAGGTCACCTGCCGCCGCGCGTCCTGCAAGCGACGGCGCAAGCTGGGCAGCAGGTGCGAGGCTGAGAGGGCAAGGAGAGGAACATGGGGAGCAGAGCACAGAGCACATGAGAGGGCAAGGAGAGGAAGAGGCATCGCGCAGCACGCACGCCCATACGAGAGAGCAGCAGGTGCGAGGCTGGGAGTGGATGTCAAGCTGTGGAGAGAAAAGGGAGTGCAATAGCACTAGTAGAACACGATTAGAACACGAGTAGAACACGATTAGGACACGATTAGAACAGCACAAGACGAAACTGGGGAAGAACGGAGATGCTCTGAATGCACGTACGTTGGTAGGTAGAGCGCAGTGCAAGCACAGCAGATTCTTCAAGAAAGAATGAAAGAATGAAAGAAAGAATGAACACTCGACTGACACACTTGTTCCTCCACGCACTTGCGGTTCGTCGGTAGTCCAGTGTGGAGTTGAGTGTGGTGAGATCGTGCAGGGAGACGCCAAAGGCAACGAGTCGGAAGGGAGTGTCCGGGCGGCTCAGCACGTCGTCTCCCAGGAGGCTCGTGTTGAACATCCACGCTGGCAGCACCTCCTGTATCGCCCCCATCTGTGCCACGTATGTTAGATTGAACTCAAACGCCCGGCCGTCCCTGGTAATGTTGAACCTGGGAGGGGCAACGGGAGGTGCAGCGCTCACTCATTGACCGTGAAAGCAAAGACCGGAATGGGACAGCAGGAGAAGAGCGTGGTTCTGGGCATGGCATCTATTCCAATCACAAGCCGTTCCAATCACAAGCCGTTCATCAAAAGGTGCTTGGCGTTTCCCCTGCATGTGGAGCGTAGCGCCCCAGGCTCCCCTCGTGCGCATGAAGGCGTGGTCCGGCTCACCTCGTGCCAGCCTCACCTCGTGCCAGCCTCACCTCGTGCCAGCCTCACCTCGTGCCAGCCTCACCTCGTGCCAGCCTCACCTCGTGCCAGCCTCACCTCGTGCCAGCCTCACCTCGTGCCAGCCTCACCTCGTGCCAGCCTCACCTCGTGCCAGCCTCACCTCGTGCCAGCCTCACTTCGTGCCAGCCTCACCTCGTGCCAGCCTCACCTCGTGCGCACGAAGCCATCATAGAGCGAGTCATAATAGAAGGTCTCTTCGTAGTGGGTTCCACGCACAGGCAAGCGCATCACAGCACCTTCGTGTCTTGAGTCGACTCACAACACGGCTCACCTCGTGCCAGCCTCACCTCGTGCCAGCCCCACGTGGTGCGCACAAAGCCGTCATAGAGAGAGTCATAGTAGAAGGTCGTGTAGTCGGTTCTGCGCACACGCATGCGCAGCGCCCTCGTGTCTTGAGTCGTCTCAATCAGAACCCGACTCACCTGGTGCGCACGAAGCCGTCATAGAGCGAGCCATAGTAGAAGGTCGTGTAGTCGGTTCTGCGCACACGCATGCGCAGCACCCTCGTGTCTTGAGTCGTCTCAATCAGAACCCGACTCACCTGGTGCGCACGAAGCCGTCATAGAGCGAGCCATAGTAGAAGGTCGTGTAGTCGGTTCTGCGCACACGCATGCGCAGCACCTTCTCGGATCCACTCCCCACGCTCTCGTTGAAGGGGCTCCACACCTGGGGAAACCCATGGAACCCGTGCACACCCTGTGGGGGGTAGGGTAGATGCGGCAGGCAGCACATGGGCAGACAGGCAGACAGACAGATGCGCGATCCGTTATTGAACCCACTCCCCGCGCTGCCATTGAAGGGGCTCCACACCTGGGGAAACTCATGAAACCCGTGCACGCCCTGTGCAGGGTAGGGTAGATGCGGCGGCACATGGTTTGAATCGACTCGCAAGTCAGTTATGAGTTTTAAGTCACTCAACTCAAAAGGCTCCGCACCTGCGGAAACCCATGCAACCCGTGCGCTCCCTGTGCAGGGGAGATGTGGGCGCACATGGTTTCAAAAAAAAAATTGCTCGCTGGGGAGAAGCATGGAACCCGTGGTAGCCGTTTCCAGGGGAGATGTGGCCGCACACCGGCAGACAGGCAGACAGGCAGACAGGCAGACAGATTCCACATAGAGGATCAAACAGGCACCATACGGCTTGCCTAAAAGAAGAGGACTCAAGGTACACAGCATACATGGGATGGGTGGGGTTGAGTAGATACTTTTGAGGTGCCTCATAAAAGGCGACTCAAGAATTGATTCATTCGCGATACACAGCATGCACGGGGTTGAGTGGCGGCAGTCAGGCATGCAGGCGTGCAGGCAGTCATGCAGGCAGGCAGGCAGCAAAACAACGGCACACACGGGGCTGGCTTGCTTGCCTGCATGTTGGCCTTCTCGGACTCCACAAAGGCTGCGCGCGAGTCTGCATGCAGGAAGACCTGGAGGAAGCCGAAGAGGTAGCGCATCTCTGAATCGCCTGCCGTAGGAGGGCGTGACAAAGGAGGGCGTGACAAAGGAGGGCGTGACAAAGGAGCGGGTGCACAGAACAGCACAGGCACCACATGGCATTACATGTGAAGGAAGAACTGCAGGAGCACCCCTCCCTACCCATGAGCACCCCTCCCTACCCATGAGCACCCCTCCCTACCCATGAGCAGCACACGTTGCTTGCGGTGGAAGCAACGGAGCACACCGGCCGGCTGAACGGACTTGAGGCGGCACGCGTGGGGGCGCCACTGCTGGTCCTTCCAGTAGCCCTCGTTGCCGGACGAGCGCAGCAGGGCAGACGTGCACCAGGGGAGGCCCTCTCTGTGCGCCAGTGGAGGGGGTTTGAAAGGTCTCAACAGCCTCGGAAGGACGAAGGGAGGGGCTGCTTCGGCTGACAGGCCTTGGATATGATTCGGTTTCAACATGGTTTCTGTTCAGTGTTGATATCGGTCACCGCATGAGGGAATGCAGGAGATGGCCGCGTTCAGGTAGCAGGTTTGTATCTCCTGAATCCGGACTGCTTGGCTGCTGCCGCCCATCCTGTAGCAGCTTGGTGTAGGAGCTGTCAAAGGCGGACAGGAGCTGTCAAAAGCAGACAGGAGCTGTCAAATCGTCACTATAGAATCAGAACATCATGTATCAGCTGGCTGCACTACAGCCCATCCTGTAGCAGCTTGGTGTTGAGCATTCTACAAACCCAGCCTGCATAGCCTCCCTCGCTCTCCTTTCTCCTCCCAGTCTCCTCTGGAGAACTCACTTCATACTCCTGCTTATTGCCGCCTAATCAAGACCTCACTGATGCGCCACCACGCTTACCTAAGCGCGTCTGGGAAGTACGGCTGGGGGCTGGAGACTTGCAACCCATAGTCCTGCTTCTTGTCGCGGCTCAACTGATTACAACTCGCGGCTCAACTGATTACAACGCGCGGCTCAACTGATTACAACCTCACTGAGGAGACGAGCCATCATGCTTACCTGAGCGCGTCTGGGAAGTACGGCTGGGGGCTGGTGACTTGCAGCTTGCGGAGGGCCACCAGGTGATAGCTGCACAGAGTGGCAGCGGGTGGTGCATGCACGGAGTGACGGCGGTTGGTGCATGCACGGGCAAGCAGTGGTGTGACGGCAGGCAGTGCGTGGGTGGGGAAAGATGACGGGGTGAGAGGGTTTATGGTTAATTCATGGGACATTGATGGGAGATCCTGGGAGCTAGGAAAACGTATGGGTAGGGGTGTGCGTGCACGGTGGGAGAACGTGTGTGTGTGTGTGTGTGGGTTTGCGAGTACATGCCCACATGCATGCAGCCGAAGGTAGTATTAGGAGAGACATCACAGAGGAAGCATGCACACATGCATACATAGACACATGCACACATGGAGAGATTCATACATGCACACATGCTCAAACATACTCACATGCAGACATGCATACAAGCAAGCACACAAACACGCACGCGCACACAGAGACACCAGCAAGCTGGCAGGCGTTATTCAGTGCCACTGCAATGCAGCCACTGCATGCCCCCCCACTGCATGGCCCCCCACACCGCAGCACAGAAGACCCACTTTTGGAAGCCCTGGTTGTGTGGGTCTGGCAGGCGTTGGAGAAGAGCAGATGCAGCGAGAGCGCCTAGGTACCTCAAAGGTCAGTGATCAGTGCCACTGCAATGCAGCCTCTGCAATGCAGCCACTGCATACCCCCCCACACCGCAGCACAAAAGACCCACTTTTGGAAGCCCTGGTTGTAGGCCTTGCTGAGAGCAGTGCGCGTCTGGCACGCGTTGGAGAAGAGCAGATGCAGCGACAGCCGGTAGGGGCCGGGGAAGGGCGCTGTGAAGCACACCTGGGGACACACGGATGGATTGGGGGCACGAGAGGAGTTTTTAAGCGCCTCAAAAATCGCTGTGAAGCACACCTGGGGGTGCACGGACGGAGTGGGGGCACGAGAGAGGTGGGGGCATGAGAGAGGTGGAGGCATGAGAGAGGTGGAGGCATGAGAGAGGTGGAGGCATGAGAGAGGTGGAGGCATGAGAGAGGTGGAGGCATGAGAGAGGTGGAGGCATGAGAGAGGTGGAGGCATGAGAGAGGTGGAGGCATGAGAGAGGTGGAGGCATGAGAGAGGTGGAGGCATGAGAGAGGTGGAGGCATGAGAGAGGTGGAGGCACGAGAGAGGTGGAGGCATGAGAGAGGTGGAGGCATGAGAGAGGTGGAGGCATGAGAGAGGTGGAGGCATGAGAGAGGTGGGATGGATGAAAAGAAGGCGAGGTTGGAGTGAGGGAGAGGTGACGGGGGGATGAGTGGCAACAGGATGGGAGGGAGCAAGGGAGCTTTTGTCTGGCTGCTCTACCTACGAGCCATGCCTTGATACTCGAGGAGTTGAGCAGCAGGCCGAGAGCACCTGGGGGGAGGAGGAGGGCACCTGGGGGGAGGAGGAGGGCACCTGGGGGGAGGAGGAGGGCACCTGGGGGGAGGAGGAGGGCACCTGGTGGGAGGAGGAGGGCACCTGGTGGGAGGAGGAGGCGGGGCGGTATGTGACTCGAGCTGCCAGTCGCAGGTCAGTCCACCCGTTAGCAGCATCGTCCCATGCCGGCGCCTCTGTCACTCTCGCCGTTCTCCCGAAACGTCTCCACCTACTTTCTGGGTCCTCCGCACCCACTCCACTGTCGCTGCTGCTGCCACTGCTGCTGCTGTCACCGCTGCTGCTGCCGCTGGTGTTGTTGCTATTGGTGATGGAGGTGGTGGTGGTGGAGGAAGAGGGTGAGTCGGTGGAAAGGGAGGAGAAGGCACCGAGAGGTTGAGAGGAGGAGCGGTTGGCGAGGGTGTCAAAGGTGAGTAGCGCCACGAAGAACGCCCGCTGCCTGCAGCAGAACGCAGAGGGGCGATGGAGAGTGGAGAGGGGTGATTGATTGTGTAGAGAGGGGCAATGGAGAGGAAAGGGGGGACTGAGTGGAGAGGGGCGATGGAGAGTGGAGAGGGGTGATTGAGTGGAGAAGGGTGATTGAGTGGAGAGGGGTGATTGAGTGGAGAGGGGTGATTGAGTGGAGAGGGGTAATTGAGTGGAGAGGGGTGATGGAGAGTGGAGAGGGGCGATGGAGTGGAGAGGGGGCGCTTGATTGCACGAGGGTGAGATGGCAGGCAAAGAGACGGGCGGTGGGAGATGTGATATGAGTGCATGCACGGCATGAGAGTGCATGCATAGCAGGGGGCGGTGGGGTAGCAGTGGGGTAGGGGTGGCATGAGGGCGACGGGTGGAGGGAGAGGAGAGGAGAGGGGAGAGGGGAGGGAGAGGAGAAGGGAGAGGGGACGGAGAGGAGAGGGGAGAGGAGAAGGAGAGGAGAGGGGAGAGGGGAGGGAGAGGAGAGGGGAGAGGGGACGGAGAGGAGAGGGGAGAGGAGAAGGAGAGGAGAGGGGAGAGGGGAGGGAGAGAGGGAGAGAGGGAGGTGTGGTGGACACAGCACCTACAACCAACGTCGAACGCGTCTCCAGAGCTCTAAGCTGGCTAAGCTGGCAAACCCTGCCTCTCTAAGCTGGCTAAACTGGCTCTCTAAGCCGCCTCTCTCAGCTGGCTAAGCTGGCTCCCTAAGCTGCCTCTCCAAGGCCTCCGCAGCCCACCTGCCCGGTATGACGCACCTGCAACCAACATCGAACGCGTCTCCAGCTGTATCGAATGCTGCCACAAGCAATGCCAGTGAACATAGCACCACCAGTGACATCAGCACCACCACCAACAGCAGCAGCAGCAACAGCAGTAGCAG
Organism: Closterium sp. Naga37s-1; assembly: GCA_947471745.1. Lineage (NCBI taxonomy): Eukaryota > Viridiplantae > Streptophyta > Zygnematophyceae > Desmidiales > Closteriaceae > Closterium > Closterium sp. Naga37s-1. The sequence continues at coordinate 5,544,416 of CANJKZ010000056.1, read as the reverse complement.
CAGCAGCAGCCAGCAGCAGCGGCATATGCAGACACAGACCATCCCAGCCAAGCAAGAGAACAGCAAAGCAGGGCATGGATCAATATTAGAATCACGCATTGTGCTTGCTCAGGAAGCTTGGAACAATGAATAGGAGTGAAAGCAAGAGCAGTGTGGAAGTGCGAAAGAAGACCAGGCTAGGGGGCGTGAATTGCATATGCACACCATAAGTGTTACACAGCCCCTTCCCCGCCCCCGTCTCCCAGTCCGACCAGTCACAGAGAAGCACGTGCGGTGGTTGGCGCAAGTCAGTTTTTTAACGCGCCTCGAAATCGGACTGCTAGCTAGGCACTGCTCCTCGCAGCCCTTCCCCGCCCCTCGCAGCCCTTCCCCGCCCCTGTCTCCCAGTCCGTCTCCCAGGCCCACCAGTCACGGAGAAGCACGTGCGCTGGTTGGCGAGAGCCCTCTCCGCGCCCGCTCCTTCCACCTCCACTCGCCCGAACCTCGCCACCCCCGTGACGCTCCACCCTTCCCCCGCCCTCTGCTCCTCCTCCACCCCACACTCCCATTCCGCCCCCTCCCCTTCCCCACGCGTTGCTTCCTCTCCTGCCCGCGTGTCCGCCGACTTTTTTGTCGCTTCATTCTGCGCCATCCGCGATACAGATTCACGGCGTGCCCCTCGATCCTCCGCGGGCCTGGCCTGCTGCTCCGTTATAAGCAGCCCCGCTGCTCCCCGGTCACGCTGCGACGGCGCCGCCCTCTGCGACCAGTACAGCTTCACGGGCTTGTCAATAACTGGAGGCCGGCGGGGAGATTAGGAGGAGAGAGTCGCTCCGGCGGGTACGGATGAAGAGCCGTTTGTTGGTGGGTGCGGTGCGGGAGGGGGAGGTAGGAGAACTGGTTTGCATTGCAGCGCTGATAAGATGACAAGGCCAGGCCTTGGACTATTACAGTGGTCAGTGGTCCCTCCCTCAGGGAGAGTGACAAACGCTTTCAACCTGAGAACCAGGGGATTCGCATGAAACAAAGCTCGTGACTGGTAACACTGTAACACCGCGTCTCACAAGGGGTGCGACAGAAGCCACGCGCAAAGGCGTGTAAGCTGGGACAATGCGACATTGGCCATTGGTCCAGAAATCTGTTTGACACACGTAAAACATCTGTAACTAACAATTCTAGTACAGAACGCATACTGCGCCATCTCTCACGAGTTGCAACGAGGGGTTTTTAAGGACATGTGCGCTTCAACTCGAAGCATGAAAGGAAAGCTGGAGCACTGCTCGATCATATCGCATGATCATATCGCGACGATCATATCGCATCGCATGATCATATCGCACGATCACATCGCATGATCATGGTATCGCACATTAGCCAGCACAGAAGCAAAACAGTCACTGTGGGGAGATGAAACCGTTGCTCGTGACAAGCCAGATGCGCAAGCCGAATGGCATTCGCCTGCTGCACTCACGCGCTGCGATGCCCCCAGGCGAATAACTGAGCACGGCGTGGAAGGCCACGTAGACGGACAGCGTGCCGAGCGGCACCAGGGCGGCGACTAATGATCGGACTCCCACGCGCCTCCGCTCGACTCGAGTCGCCGCTCCTGCCGCTACCCCCGCTCCCATTTTCGTACTAATATATTAGGACTATGTGCCTCGGCCTGCTCTCTGACGAGATAATTGGAGTGTTAGCAACAGTACTAGAGATGGTACTATTTTCAAGATCCATTCCGAAATCTATTTCCGCGATGCTTTTCACGCAAGCTTTTGTTGCCGGCACTGGCAGGTGGGAAAAGCAAGTGGTACAGTACCAGATCTATGATTGATGGATAACCTCGCATAACATCCCAATCCATCTGTACCGTAGTTTCGAAAATAGCGGGCTCTGACACACCACACGGCCGGCTCGACAGACGTGAGGCTGTAACCCCTTTGTCTCACAAAAATGTTATTCAAATTGAAATTGTACAGTGCTACAGAATTTCCTCATTGCTAGTATTTTGCATGCCCTGCACACCATTTCAATTCCAGGAGAGTTTGAATGGAAGTGTGCCCACCAATGGTGTGGCGAGCGCAGTGCTCTTTCGCCCCACCCATATTCCCAGAGACAGCTCTCGCGAAACAGCGTGGCGAAAGCTGTTTCACCTCGCCACGTGAGTTCGTATTCGCCCCGCCCACATTTTTGAAATAGTTTCGCCAACACGATTTCAAGTTTACCATGTTCACCTCGTGCTATGTGAAAGCCCTAGAACGTCATAGCTGTGACATCCGTGTTATTTCAATTTTCAAGGTTCCACATAGGACGTCATAGCCGCGACGCAATTAGACTGCACGTTATTTCTTCAGACTGCGAGAATAAGGGCGTGTCACATCGGGCGGGAATAGGCTGTTTGAACCAAATTCTGAAGGTTAAGTCTGGTACAGCGCGTTTTGAGGAACAGACAAAGCGTTTCAGTACGGTGGCTGTTCGAATTGGCCCGTTCAAACGCCCGAGGTGACGCGCCGTAACTCACCTGACATCTGGATTCTTTCGCGTGGCGTCAGGACCGAGAGTCGACCATTTGACAGCCAGACTGCGAGGGATGGCCGCATCACGTGGAGCATCGAGAATCGAAGCGGAAAAAGTTGTCGGTTACGAATTCGATGAGGTCAGTGCGTCGCGTCGCACGTCCACAGGACGATTCGATCCCAGCTTGCATGAATTCGACCAATGGGAACCGAACGAGTCGAGCGCAGCTTGCCGCAGTATCGCAACCACCTTTGCTCTTAAGTGACCTTCTAACATCCTTGGCTCTCATCACCACCTTCAGCCGCCAAGGTGTTGCTCTCAATTCATCGTGCTCGTTATTCATTGCTTGCGCTCTCATACTCTCTCGTACTCGATACTCTGCAAGAACGCAGGCCGCATTCCTGTCTCTATTCGCACTTTCATTTCGTCGCTCATCATTCATTCTCATTCACGGCTCCACTGATTAAACCCCCTTCACGCATCTCCTTCCATCCTCCTCATTTCTTTCTCTTCACCCCCCTCTCCCCGTCATCGCTTGCCAACCGCCGCGCATGCACACGTGGATGGCTTCTATTGGCCCCCATGCGCCACCGCTAAACGCGGGACGTCTTCCAGTCGGAGTTTGAGTACACAGAGAAGTAAGTGCAAGGCAATGGGGGAGATGGGTGGGGGAAATGATGGGGGAAAGGGTGGGGGAAGGCAATGGGGGAAAGGGTGGCGGAAGAATGGGGGGAAGGGTGACGTCTTCCAGTTGGACTATGAGTACACAGAGAAGTAAGCGGAACGCAATGGGGGGAAAAGGTGGGGGAGGGGGTGGGGGAAATGGGTGGAGGATGGGGTGGGGGAAAGGGTGGGGGAAGGCAATGGGGGAAATGGGCGACGCTTTTCAGTCGGAGTGCAAGGCAATGGGGGGAAAGGGTGGGGGAAAGGGTGGGGGAAGCGGTGGGGAAGAGGGTGGGAGAAAGGGTGGGGGAGAGGATGGGGGAGAGTGTGGGAGAGAGGGTGGGGGAGAGGGTACGGGAGAGGGTCGGGGAGAGGTTGGGAGAGAGGGTCGGGGAGAGGGTGGGGGAGAGGGTGGGGGAGAGGGTGGGGTAAAGGAGGGGCAGGAGAGCATCGTGTGGGAGAAGGGCGGGAAAGAGGTGTCTTTGTTAATTTTTTTTCATAACCTCGTACTTGGTCATTTCATTGTCTCTTGCCAATTTCTGCCTCTCTGCGTGCGTGCGTGCGCGCGTGTGTGGCATGGCTTGTCCTGTATGTGACACTCGCTGCTGTGTACGTGCGGCATTGCCGACCCCTACATCTGTGCCGGGGATGCGTGTCCCTCCCTGTGAATGTGTGGCATGGCGTGTCGTTTTGTGTGTGCTGGCTAGCAGGGACGTGGCACTATACGCGTTGGGCGTTGGGGCCTGCTCGTCTGACGCGTGTGACTCTATCGACCTGCCCTTCGCCTATAATCACCTCTTCCAGGATCGATTCTTTGTAGGCACCAACCTACCACACTCCGCCTGCTACAGTTACCCTCCTTGCGTCACTCTCCCTGTGTCACTATCCTTCTGTCCCCATTCCGTCTCACACCCCATCATTATATCACAGACGTTCCAAGATTGCACTCAATGCCCTTAACTCATTTGCCCCCCAAACATTCCTCTCCCCTTCACCCTCATTTCCCTCTTCCCTCCTTGTGCCACCTCTCACACCACAGGTCCTCCCCACCTTTGCGGTTCTCTTCCCCTCCTCCCTCATCGAGCAACTACTCGCCGTCGATGGGCTCGTGTGAGTGGATGGGATGCGGCCGTGCTGGTAACCGCATTCGATCCTTTCTCCCTTGTTCTTCGCTCTATACCCCACACCCTTCCCCTCCTCCCTCGTTGAGCAACTCCTCGCTGTAGATGGGCTCGTGTGAGTGGATGGGCGGGACACAAGCACACGTGTCCACGATGCAGGGAACTGCCTTCTCTCCCTCCCTCTCTCGCTCCTCTCCCTATACCTCCACTCCCTTTCGCCCTTCCGAGTCATCCATCTGCCCTGTATTCGTCTCAGAATCAGTCGCCCTTCTCCCTCTCTCTCCTCCTCTCCACCTCTGCACTCATCTCCTCCCTCTCCCAGCTTCGATCCGGCTCTATTGCTGCACGGAGAGCAGTACCTATGCCTCTTCCGCCCCCTGCCCACCTCTGCCAAGGTGAGCCCGAACCACCCAACTCAATACAACTGGCCACTCCTGCCCACTGCCAAGGTGAAAAATAGCCAGCCAGCTTGGTTTCTGTATCCTTTTGTTGAAGCAAACGGTTTCATACCAAGCCTGCATTTGCTTCTGATTCCTGTCAATCCAAGTGGTGAATCGCGCGCGCAATGCGGGGCTGAACTGCATGACCAGGAAATCATTCGCCTTTTTGTATAACTATTCTTTCTCATGTATCTGACCCTCGGTGTTTAACCCAAGGCAGGTGGTGAATCGAGCGCGCATATCATCGCTGAAGGACAAGGGCAGGACGGCTATAGTGGACGTGGAAACAGTGTCGTTCGACCACTCCGCAGCACCCAGATCTCGTGTTTCTCGCCCTTTGTGTTTCTCGCCCTTTGTGTTTCTCGCCCTTTGTGTTTCTCGCCTTTTGTGTTTCTCGCCCTTTGTGTTTCTCGCCCTTTGTGTTTCTCGCCCTTTGTGTTTCTCGCCCTTTGTGTTTCTCGCCCTTTGTGTTTCTCGCCCTTTGTGTTTCTCGCCTTTTGTGTTTCTCGCCCTTTGTGTTTCTCGCCCTTTGTGTTTCTCGCCCTTTGTGTTTCTTGCCCTTTGTGTTTCTCGCCCTTTGTGTTTCTCGCCCTTTGTGTTTCTCGCCTTTTGTGTTTCTCGCCCTTTGTGTTTCTCGCCCTTTGTGTTTCTCGCCCTTTGCGTTTCTCGCCCTTTGTGTTTCTCGCCCTTTGTGTTTCTCGCCCTTTGTGTTTCTCGCCCTTTGTGCACCTCGCAACCTCACCCCACGGCAGGTGGTGAATCGTGCACGCATATCAGCGCTGAAGGACAAGGGCAGGGCGGCCATAGTGGACGTGGAGACGGTGTCATTCGACCGCGAGTCAGGCGCCAGGCTGGCAGTCAACAGGTGCGCTTATGTTCTGAGTCAACAGGTGCGCCTCTGTTCCGAGTCTACTTCAAGTGAATAAGGGACCTGAAGGACAAGGGCAGGGCGGCCATAGTGGAAGTTGATGCAGTCTCATTTGACCGCGAGTCAGGCGCCAGGCTGGCACTCAACAGGTGCGCTTCTGTTATAAGGCGACTTACAAGGCGTAGCATGCAGGGGAAGGAACAAGGGCAGAGCCGGCGGCCATAGTGGATGTGGAGACGGTCTCGCTAGACCGCAAGTCAGGCGCCAGGCTGGCACTCAACAGGTGAGTGTGAGACGTTGCTCGACTGAAGGGAGCTTAACCGTGTGGGCTGCCCATTATTGCAGCAGAAGCATGCTATCATGTCAGATCATATCTTTCATGTTGTATCATAACTTTCCATGTGCCCTCATCCGCCCTATTTGTGGCATGCCATGGCATCCCCTTTCATCCTTCTAACCTTCCATTCTATCATGTGCCATCCCACTCCATGCCATGCCATGCCATGCCATCCCACAACCCCATCAGGTCATCCATTGTGCTGCGTGGTGCCGGGGGGTTCTCCTCCAAACTAGCCTCCACACCTGCCACTACGCCACGTCCTTCCGCTCCCACCACCTCCACGAACCCATCTCAACCGCAACAGCAACCACAACAACCACCACCAGCACGTGGCAGTGCGTCAGTCGCCAGACAGCCATCCGTTCGCCCCGCACCCCATGCATCAGCAGAGGAGCGCATCCCCCCCAACCAGGCTCTGCTGTACCGCCTCTGTGGCGACCTCAACCCCCTCCACTCCGACCCTGAATTCGCCGCCACTGCAGGGTAACTAGCCCTATTTCTGATGCCCACCATCCTGCTCTTCTTCCCATTGTCTTTGGAACCTGTTACCTGCCCACTCAGCTTAGTTGTATTCCCTGCCCTCAGCATTGTCTCCCCATCTCCATTGCCTCTACCTCATCAATCTATGTTGCCTTCCCTCCTCAACCCACCTCCATTTTCCCTCTACCCCCAACCTCAAAATCTTGCTCTACTCATCCCCAACACCCCAGCTATCCTCGCCCGATCCTGCACGGCCTCTGCACGCTCGGCTTCGCCACCCGAGCCATCCTCCGAACCTGCTGCAGGGGCGACCCGAGCCTCTTTCACAGCGTGCAGGTTCGGTTCACCGGGCATGTGTTTCCTGGGGAAACTCTCATCACCCGAACCTGGCAGCCCGTGTCCATACCAGCATCAAACGCAGCAGGGGAAGAAGAGCCAGCAGGATCGGGAGAGGGGGGCGTGGGAGCATGGGGGAGGCCGTTGATGCGTGTGAGCTTTGAGTGCTGGATCGCAGAGCGCAACAGAATGGTGCTGTCTGGGTGGATGCAGCTGTGTGCTGACAGTGAAGGCACGGACAATGAATTCACGGGAAGAGATGTTACGGGCGGAACCGGCTTGGCCAAGCCACGCTTGTAGATCCTTCACTCCAGTAGCAGATGCGAGCAACCATTGTACATATGACAATACTCTCATAGCCCCACGCACTCGAGTCGTTGCCCTCATGCACCGACAGTGCGTGCACATGTAGCCCACAATGATACCAACAGTCACGTATGTGGAGCCACACTTGTTGATCATTCAATTCCACGAGTTCCCCCCATGGCAGTGTACATGCAATCTCTGGTCTTGAGCTGATTGTACCGTATGTGCCTGGTAGCTGGCTAGGAAAGAATATGAAACAGCTGTGCTTGGAGCTGGAGATGGCATCTTTTCATGCATGCAAGCAATCACTCTTTTAAGTCCATACGTAAAGGGGTGTTACCTAGGTGTCATATACACAAGCGTTGCCACTGGTTCTGGCTCCTAACCTAACTAGCCTTGTTAAGGTTTCCTGTGCACAAGAAGCTGCACATTTCAAGCAAGGCCCATGAGCCTACTTGTGATCCACCTGCGGGAAGAGCATGCATGGTGCTGCCGTTGGCCTTGCAAATCATGCCAGTCAAGAGCCTGTGCCTCTGGTTACTGAGTCTACTACTGCTCCTCTCCTCACCTTCCATACTACACTTCACTTCCAGAAGAAGAGTGTTGAGGGTTTAGGTTCCCCACCCGGTCGATCCGGTTCCAGACGGTGCCGATCACCTCTTGGAAAATGCAGGCCATGAGACGGTGACGGTATCCCTCAGGCACCCTTCTGCTGCCGCTGCTCTTCAATCCTTGTATTGCAACTGTATATTTCCCAAGGAGAGTGTGCAGAGTGCGGGCCACCTCTTGCAGAATATGCGGGCCATGAGCCTGTATGCCCCGGGCACCCCCCTGCCGCCGCTGCTCTTTACTTGTTGGACTGTGATCTCTAATTCCCAAGAAGCATGCCAAGAGTGCAGGCCGCTGCTGGCAGCATGCGGGTCATGAGCCCATACTCCTCAGGCGAATCTTTGCTACTCTGTGTTGACTTCAGAACCATCACCTTTCCGCCAATAAGGTGCTGACAAAGGCCCTGTTCAGTAGCACTTTGGCTGCACAAGAACATCGCATCGGCAACACAACAAACCACAACTCTCGCCAGCCTTGGCCCGAACCTTGGCTTACTACAGACAAAATTCAACTTGAATTACCGTGCAACCCTTACAGCTGTACATCCAGCCAGAGAAATCTGATGCTGATGCCGCAGGGTGCGCACAACAGACAACAGACGTGAAAGCAAACTCGAAACTCAACGACCAATAGTGTCGGAACCCGGCTTCGACGAACCTGAGGATAAAATTCCACGAAACCGCTTAGTATTTCTCAAAGGTTCCCCCTTGAGGTCCCCTTGTGCATCGGAGGGAATCAACTCTCTCTCTCTCTCTCTCTCTCTCTCTCTCTCTCTCTCTCTCTCTCTCTCTCTCTCTCTCTCTCTCTCTCTCTCTCTCTCTCTCTCTCTCCCTGCCAGCTCCGTTCCCCCAGGGAATCTCCGCAAGCCTCAGGCCGAGCTCGTCCTCAATTGGATTGCGGAGTCTTGGGCGGCGGTGCCGGCGGACCTCATCGAGCGGTCATTCAAGACGTGTGGCATCACGAGCAGACCTGATGGTCGCGAGGACCACCTCATCCTCGCCCAAATGCGTGATGCAGCAGCGGTTGAGGTGGCAGTCAACGTGAATGCGGCTGCAATGGTGGAAGTGTGGGTCAACCCACTCTACGCAGCCCACCAGCCCGACACTGTGGATGCTGGTGATGATGATAATGAAGAAGGCGTTGACTCAGAGGTTGATGAGCTCAATCATGACCCTGACGACCCCACTGCCTACAACAAGTGGGATGATGAGTAGGTAGTTAGCATAAACCATGCAGGCACTACCTGAGGAATCACCGTGGCATAGTTAACATAGCTCATGCTTTAGGTAATGTAACTGCGTTCACATGTGACACTTAAGAATCTGACATGTATGTCACTGTAGTAAACTGTTAAGTTGCCTGCTGAATGTAGAGGAAAATAACCTTTGAAGAAATGGGAGACCTCACAGATTGGTATTAAAAAAGCATACACCAACTTAGTAGACTAGGGAGGAATGTCCTTAGTAGCCATAGCGTGAGTACGAGAGTTGTGAGCGAGAGGTGTTTGGCAAAACAAAGAGGGTTTGCAATATGGAAGGAGAGACAAGATATAGGAAAGGTGGCAAAGGGGGGTATACCACCAAGGCCCTACACTACTAGCTATACATGCATTTACATAAGAATAATATGTATTCTAACACCCTCCTCCCCCCCCGGCACGTAAGTCCTGAGGGACTCTTTTAGCGGAGGGTCCTATATCCGGGAAAGTACGGTACCTAGTTTAGCAAAAACTATCATGTTTCTAAGCAGGCGGTGGTGAACCAAATATCCAGCATGGCGAGGGTAACTATCCACGAGTAATGCGTGCTGTCATCTGTCAAGTCAGGACGAGGAAGCGTGACAGGAGTCATTGGCACAAATCTTTCAAATCCTTCGTGTGGCAGCAGCCTGAAAAGCATAGAGCACCACCAATAAGAGGGTAGCAAATCACAGTAGGAAGCAAGGAGATTATTTCAAGGGCATTCAGTCCAATGAACAGACTTGCTGCTGTGTACCACCTCACACAATCAATGAATTCAGAAGGAAACCACTTATTGATGTTATTGATGCATGAAGCTGGCATCGCCACCACCTTGTCAATCTTTGCTCTGCCCTAAATCATGTGTAGTCACTTGCTGTTGGAATTGTGTGGAGATTGTGATTCAACAATTGGTTCAGTTCTTAGCGATGTGAGTGTGACATGAGGTGAGCGACATGATGCGAAAGCACCACCCACTGGGAATATTCCTCTTGAAGCACCACCCACCTGGAAGCTTCCTCCTCGAAGGCCATGCCACGCACGTTGTCGCTTCGGTTGATCAGCCAGCGCGGCTTGATGTCCTCTCTGGCTGCCCACGGGCCAAAGAAGGTCACCTGCTGCGCGTTCTGCACGTGTTGGCGTATGACGGGCAGCAGGTGCATGCCTGGGTGAGACATGGGGAGCAGAGTGCACATGAGACGGCAAGGAGAGAAACATTTTGCAGCCAGCATGCAAGGGCACATGAGACAGCAGTCAGGTGTGAGAACGAGAGAGGGAGTACGACTGTGGAACGAGGAGGATTGCAAAGAACGAGGAGGATTGCAATAGCATTATAGCGTGAAAAGAATAGCACACAAGAAACTGGTTGTGAGGCGCCTCAAAACAAGAATAGCACACAAGAAACTGGTTTTGAGGCGCCTCAAAACAAGAATAGCACACAAGAAACTGGTTCTGAATCGACTCAAAACAAGAATAGCACACAAGAAACTGGTTCTGAGTCGACTCAAAACAAGAATAGCACACAAGAAACTGGTTTTGAGGCGCCTCAAAACAAGAATAGCACACAAGAAACTCGTTGTGAGGCGCCTCAAAACAAGAATAGCACACAAGAAACTGGTTTTGAGGCGCCTCAAAACAAGAATAGCACACAAGAAACTGATTCTGAATCGACTCAAAACAAGAATAGCACACAAGAAACTGGTTCTGAGTCGACTCAAAACAAGAATAGCACACAAGAAACTGGTTTTGAGGCGCCTCAAAACAAGAATAGCACACAAGAAACTGAGAACAGAATAGAGGTGCTCTGGACGAATGCGCGTTGCTAGAGCACAGGCACGCGCGTTGCTAGAGCAAAAGCACAGCCGGCACTGCCTCCACGCATGTGTGTTTTGGCTCCATGCACGCACATGCCACTCTTCTGTAGTCCAGTGTTGAGTTGAGTGTGGTGACATCATGCAGGAAGGAGCTGTAGGCAACGAGTCGGAAGGGAGTGTCTGGGCGGCTCAGCACGTCGTCTCCCAGGAGGCTGGTGTTGAACATCCACGCTGGCAGCACCTCCTGCACCGCCCCCATCTGTGCCACGTATGTCAGATTGAACACAAAGGCGCGGCCGCTTCTTCTGGTCATGTTGAACCTAGGAGGGGCAAGGGAACGGGAGGTGCAGCTTTTGAGGCTCCTGTATGGACCCCATCTGTGCCACGTACGTCAGATTGAACACAAAGGCCCTGCCGCCCCTGGTGACGTTCAACCTGGGAGAAGAAACGGAAGGTGCAGCGCTCTTTGAGAGTGAAACCAAAGATCCAGAATGGGCGAGCAGAAGAAGATATAGAGGCTAATGGCATGGTGCAGGCTAAACGCTTAAGCAGCAGGAACAACAGTGGAGGGTGCAGTGCTCATTGAGAGTGAAACCAAAGTCCGGAATGGGCGAGCAGAAGAAGACAGCGAGGCTGTTGGCATGGTGCAGGAGGCATGGTGCAGGAGGCATGGTGCAGGAGGCATGGTGTTGACCAGAAGGCAAGCCGTTGACCAGAAGGTGTTTGTTTCACGTCGAGCGTAGCACCTAGCTCCCCAGGCTCTCACATCGTGTGCACGAAGCCTGTGCAGGGCGAGCCATGGTATAAGGTGTCTGCTATATGGGGTCCGCGCACGGGCATCTGCACATAAGGTGTCTGCTATATGGGGTCCGCGCACGGGCATCTGCACATAAGGTGTCTGCTATATGGGGTCCGTGCACGGGCATCTGCACATAAGGTGTCTGCTATATGGGGTCCGCGCACGGGCATCTGCACATAAGGTGTCTGCTATATGGGGTCCGCGCACGGGCATCTGCACATAAGGTGTCTGCTATATGGGGTCCGCGCACGGGCATTTGCACAGGCGCCTGCACGGGCATCTGCACATAAGGTGTCCGCTATATGGGATGCGTGGCTCACCTCGTATTTGAGTCGACTCAAAAGCAGACTCAATAGCGTTTTTGCGTCGACTCAAAAGCGTTTTTTGCGTTTTTGCGTATTAGAGCGAGCCATAGAGCATGGTGTCCGTCCGCTATATAGGGTGTGCGCTCATGCTGCTGCACAGGCATCTGCACATGCACATGGGGTCCGTGGCTCACCTCATGTGTGTAAAGCCGTTGTAGAGCGAGCCATAGAACATGGTGTCCCCTATATAGGGTCTGCGCACACGTGTCTGCAAGAGCTGGTCGAATCCACTCCCCTCGCTGTCATTGAAGGGGCTAAACCCCTTTTCAGGAGAGGCATAGAAGCCGTGGACACCCTTTTGGGGGCAGATACGGCCGCAGCAGGGGCAGACAGGCAGAGATTTGGCACGTAGGTTGGTTTGATTGAAGAGTGAAATGGGGTGGGCAGAGCAGGGCACAGAGAGGCACGTATGGAAAGAGACGGGGACGAAATGCAAGAGACAGTGCGAGACAATGCAAGAGAGTACGAGGCAGTACAAGACAATGCAAGAGAGTACGAGGCAGTACAAGACAATGCAAGAGAGTACGAGGCAGTACAAGACAATGCAAGAGAGTACGAGGCAGTACAAGACAATCATGGTACAGAGCATGCATGGTGTCGACTGGCTGCAGGCGGGCATGCAGGCAGCAACACACCAGACCCCGGGCATGCAGGCAGGCATGCAGGCGGGCGTGCAGGCAGCAACACACAGTAAGTGCTAGCTACTGGCTTGCCTTCATGTTGACCTTCTGGGAGTCAACATAGGCCTCGCGTGAGAGTGCAGGGAGGAAGACATGCAGGAAGCCGAAGAAAAATCGGATCTCTGAATCACCTGCCGTGGGAGGGTGTGACAATTGAGGGGGCGACAAATGAGGGGGTGACAAAGAAGGGGGGTGACAAGGGAGGGAGTGACAAAGGAGGGGGTTCAACAGAACAGGACAGGCGCCACACGGCATTACATGGGCATTAGATGGCGCTGATGAGGGCTCCGGCCGAAACGCGCGTACGCGCTGATCTGTAGGCTCGCTACGGTCGAACCTCTTCCTACTCTTGCAGAACATCACAGGCGCCACATGGCATTACATGTAGGCTTGCTGCGGTCGAACCTCTTCCTACTCTTGCAGAACAGCACAGGCACCACATGGCATTGCATGTAGGCTTGCTGCGGTCGAACCTCTTCCTACTCTTGCAGAACAGCACAGGCGCCACATGGCATTGCATGTAGGCTTGCTGCGGTCGAACCTCTTCCTACTCTTGCAGAACAGCACAGGCGCCACATGGCATTGCATGTAGGCTTGCTGCGGTCGAACCTCTTCCTACTCTTGCAGAACAGCACAGGCGCCACATGGCATTGCATGTAGGCTTGCTGCGGTCGAACCTCTTCCTACTCTTGCAGAACAGCACAGGCGCCACATGGCATTGCATGTAGGCTTGCTGCGGTCGAACCTCTTCCTACTCTTGCAGAACAGCACAGGCGCCACATGGCATTGCATGTAGGCTTGCTGCGGTCGAACCTCTTCCTATTCTTGCAGAACAGCACAGGCGCCACATGGCATTGCATGTAGGCTTGCTGCGGTCGAACCTCTTCCTACTCTTGCAGAACAGCACAGGCGCCACATGGCATTGCATGTAGGCTTGCTGCGGTCGAACCTCTTCCTACTCTTGCAGAACAGCACAGGCGCCACATGGCATTGCATGTAGGCTTGCTGCGGTCGAACCTCTTCCTACTCTTGCAGAACAGCACAGGCGCCACATGGCATTGCATGTAGGCTTGCTGCGGTCGAACCTCTTCCTACTCTTGCAGAACAGCACAGGCGCCACATGGCATTGCATGTAGGCTTGCTGCGGTCGAACCTCTTCCTACTCTTGCAGAACAGCACAGGCGCCACATGGCATTGCATGTAGGCTTGCTGCGGTCGAACCTCTTCCTACTCTTGCAGAACAGCACAGGCGCCACATGGCATTACATGTAGGCTTGCTGCGGTCGAACCTCTTCCTACTCTTGCAGAACAGCACAGGCAGCACATGGCATTACATGGGGAGGAAGGCGTGGAGGAAGCCGAAGAAAAAGCGGATCTCTGAGTCGCATGACGTACCCGCATGCACAGACGACAGGTGGGGAGGGAGGGGGTGAAGGAGGTTGCGCCAAAGGAGGGGTTCAAGCAGAGAATAGGCACCACATGACATACCCACCAGCAGCACATGACATACCCACCAGCAGCACATGGCATACCCACCAGCAGCACATGACATACCCACCAGCAGCACATGGCATACCCACCAGCAGCACATGACATACCCACCAGCAGCACATGACATACCCACTAACACCCCCTACCCATCAACAGCACCCACGTACCCATGAACAGCACGCGCTGCTTGCGGTGGAAGCACTGGAGGGCACTGATTGCGGCCGGCTCTACGGCCTTGCGTGTGGGCGCCACTGGTGGCGGCCCAGTGGCGCTCTACCCTTGCATCACGCCCCACCCACCCATGAACAGAATGCGCTGCTTGCGGTGGAAGCACTGGAGGGCATCGACAGGCTCTACGGCCTTGAGGCGGCATGCATCCCTCATTCACACCCCTCCCTACCCTCTCCCCCCTCGGCGTACCCACCCATGAGCAGCATGCGTTGATTGCGATGGAAGCACCGGAGAGCACCAGCCGGCTCCACAGCCTTGAGCCAGCACGCGTGGGGGCGCCACTGCTCAGCACCCCCCGTGAGAACTTTTGAGTCGACTCAAAAGTCAGCCAGCACGCGTGGGGGCGCCACTGCTCAGCACCCCCCATGAGAACTTTTGAGTCGACTCAAAAGTCAGCCAGCACGCGTGGGGGCGCCACTGCTCAGCACCCCCCGTAAGAACTTTTGAGTCGACTCAAAAGTCAGCCAGCACGCGTGGGGGCGCCACTGCTCAGCACCCCCCATGAGAACTTTTGAGTCGACTCAAAAGTCAGCCAGCACGCGTGGGGGCGCCACTGCTCAGCACCCCCCGTGAGAACTTTTGAGTCGACTCAAAAGTCAGCCAGCACGCGCCACTGCTCAGCACCCCCCGTGAGCAGCATGCGGCACGTGTCCATCAGCACCCCCCCCCCCCCCCCCCCCCCCCCCCCCCTCCCCTCTTACCCATGAACAGCACACGCTGCTTGCGGTGGAAGCACTGGAGGGCATCGACCGGCTCTACGGCCTTGAGGCGGCACGCGTGGGGGCGCCACTGCTGGTCCTTCCAGTAGCCCTCGTTGCCGGACGAGCGCAGCAAGGCAGGCGTGCACCAGGGGAGGCTCTTTCTGTGCATTTCAGAGATGGTTGGTGGAAGGAAGGGAGGGTTTGCCTCGACCCGACTGGCTGATCTTGGCATTGATTTGGTTCTGCGTTGGCTTTGTTTGGTTTTGATAAAGGTTACTGCATGTCCACAGGATTCTTCTGCCTGCTTGCCTACAGCATTCGGCCTGCCTTGCCTGCCTACAACATCCGGCCTGCCTGTCTACAGTCTACTCTATTCTGAGGATCTCGTTTCTTACTCCATCTTCTTGCCGTTTAATCAAGAAATGAGATGAGTTATCACGCTTACCTAAGTGCGTCTGGAAATTTGTGCGGGGGGCTGGAGCTCACGAAGGGAGTCTGTTTTTGAGTCGACTCAGAAACAATCCGCGTGTGATGCGATGAGACTCATCTTACCTGAGGAGACACCACGCTCACCTGAGCGCGTCTGGGGAGTACGGCTGGGGGCTGGAGACCTGCAGCTTGCGAAGGGCCACGAGGCGATAGCTTCACGGGTGAGCAGTGATGTGACGCCGGGTCATGCACGGGCGGGGAAGCATGAGGGTAGGCAATGTCTTGGTTGGTCGTTGTGAGGGGTGTGTGAGGGGTGTGTGAGGGGTGTGTGAGGGGTGTGTGAGGGGTGTGTGAGGGGTTGATGGTATACATTGGGAGATTTACGAGAGAATGCCGGTGGGCTCCTGGAAGATGTATGGAAGGATTATGGGAGTAAGAGGATGTGTGTTTTGAGTCGACTCAAAACACGGCGGACTCCTGGAAGATGTATGGAAGGATTATGGGAGTAAGAGGAAGGTCAGGGTAGTGGTGTGCGTGCCCATGCATGGTGCAGGAGATTTCCGTGAGTGTGCGAGTACATGCATGCATGGAAGCAAGCAGCCAAATTTGGGAATCACTTTTGAGAATTCTCAAAAGTGATTCCCAAATGCTGCAGGAGATTTCCATGAGTGTGCGAGTACATGCATGCATGGAAGCAAGCAGCCAAAGGTAGTCTTACTAGCAGAGAAATCACAGTGCAACCATGCACACATGCTCACACGCGGACATGCATGCATGCATGCACACATGATCACACACAGACATGCATGCACGCATGCATGCTCACATGCTCACACGCAGACATGCATGCGTGCATGCACACACACACACATACACACACACACACACTCACACACACACACACATACACACATACACACACACACACACAGCGCGCGCGCACGCACGGACACGAACAGGGCTTACTATTTGGGGTTTTGGGTTCGGGTTCAGTGTGGCTGCTGGCTGTGCATCCCCACCCACTACAGGACCTACTTTTGGTAACCTCTGTTGTAGAATCTGTTGAGAACAGTGCGCATCTGACATCCTAGGAACATGAGATCCCATGGGTCCTCACATGAGATCCCACGGGTGCTCACATGGGTGCTCACATGGGGAGGAGCAGCTGGTAGGACCTACTTTTGGTAGCCTTGGTTGTAGATTCTGTTGAGAGTGGTGCGCATCTGACAGGCGTTGGTGACGAGAAGATGCAGCGAGAGAACGTAGGGGCCGGGGAAGGGCGCTGTGAAGCACACCTGGGCATGCATAGATGACATAGGACGCATGTACCCCCCATAGGACGCATGGATTCCACAAGGAGCCGCAGAGCAGGGGGCGCCCATAGGACAAGTGGAGAGGGGGCGAAGAGAGAGAGAGGGCAGGGGTGTTTGAGTGTGGCGCAGGCAGAGGAGAAGCGAGAGAATCAACTCAAAAGCCACTTCACGCAACGACCAATCGGATAGTAGAGGCTTCTTGCCCCGCTAAATGACAATCAACCCATGGCCATCGCTCCAGGGCGACTCCCATCGCTAAATGACAATCAACCCAATGTGCTCTCTCCTCTCTCTCGCGACGGTCGCTCCAGGGGGACCTCTCCTCACTCTTCTACAACGCGTGAACCCTCTCGGCTAGCACCAATGCAGCGAAGCAGTTAGCCACGTGATATTAGAGTAATTTTGAGACGTCTCAGGCTGCATGCAAGGCCGCACCGCACCTCTCAGTGAGGCCCAGCTGTTCTATTTGATAGCACCCCCATGGACCTGTAGGGTTGTGGGGCCGTAACTGTAGGACGTATCTTGCTAGTACGCATGGCCTTACCTTGTCTGTTTGACCGTGCATTGATTCAAAGGCCCATTCGCAGCTAGAGCTGCCGTAGCGTGCTAGGCTGTTGGTACATGTCTACCTCTTTGCACCCAGGCTGTCTAAATACAAGGACCGTCCAAGAGAGGACTTTCGAGACGTCTCAAAATATGTATGTCCTTTTTCTACCCGGGCTGTCTAAATACAAGGACCTTTCTAGAGAGAGGAGAGCACCTGATGTGAGGAAGAGGAGGGGCGGTACGTGACTCAAGCTGCCAGTCGCAGGTCAGTCCACCCGTTAGCAGCATCATCCCATGCCGGCGCCTCTGCCACTCTCGCCGTTCTCCTGGGAACTATCCGCCGCTTCTCCGCGTCGTCCCCACCCACCCCGCTGTCGCTGATGCCCTCACTGGTGCTGCTGTTGCTACCGCGGGTGCTGGCACTGCTGCTGCTGCTGTTGGCACTGCTGCTGCTGCTGTTGGCACTGCTGCTGCTGCTGCCGCTGGTGGTGTTGGTGGTGAGGGTGCGGTTGGCGAGGGTGTCAAATGCGAGGAGTGCCACGAAGAACGCCCGCTGCCTGCGGGAGAACGCAGAAGGGTGATGGAGAGTGGAGAGGGGCGATGGAGAGTGGAGAGGGGCGATGGAGAGTGGAGAGGGGCGATGGAGAGTGGAGAGGGGCGATGGAGAGTGGAGAGGGGCGATGGAGAGTGGAGAGCGGCGATGGAGAGTGGAGAGGGGCAATGGAGAGTGGAGAGGGGCGATGGAGAGTGGAGAGGGGCGATGGAGAGTGGAGAGCGGCGATGGAGAGTGGAGAGCGGCGATGGAGAGTGAAGAGGAATGCTCGATTGCACGAGGCTGAAGAGGCAGGCAAAGAGGCGGGGAGGAGAGAGGTGGAGTGCGCATGTCATGGGACAATGGGTGTTGTACTTGGGTAAGGATGGCATGGCATGGCATGCGGGGAAAGGGGGAGGGAGAGGAGCAGGAGAGAGGGAAGTGCGATGGACACAGCACCTGCTGCAACCAACGCCGCTCGCTTCTCCCGCTCCCTAAGGTCTCTGCAGCCCACCTGCCCGTTACTGACGCACCTGCAACCAACGTCGAACGCGTCTCCAACTTCATCGAATGCTGCCACATGTAACAGCAGCAACAGGCACGACAGGCACGACAGCAGCAACAGGCACGACAGCAGCAATAGCAGCAATGGCAGCGACAGCAGCGGCAGCAGCAACGCAGCAGCAGCAGCAGCAGCAGCAGCAGCAGCAGCAGCAGCAGCAGCAACAACACCAGCAACAGCAGCGGAATCAACAACACCAACAACACCAGCAACAGCAGCGGCAACAGCAACAGCAGCAACAGCAGCGACAGGGATGCAGCGACAGACCACGCAAGCCAAGCACGTGCAAACCAATGCGAGGCATGGGTCATCATGGCATTGCTAGAAAGTGCACATAATGCTTTCTCAGGAGGCCTGGAACCAAACATAGGAGTAAGAGCGTGAGTATCTGGGAAGCAAAAAAGAAGATTAGCTGTGTGCTGCGAGCTGCGAGGTGCGAGGTGCGAGCTGTGTCACGGCGAAGCTAACTGCTCCTCGCATCGCATCCCCTTACCGCCGCCCCCATCTTTCCAGGCCCACCAGTCACGGAGAAGCACGTGCGCTGGTTGGCGAGAGCCCTCACCGCGCCCGCCCCCTCCACCTCCACTCGCCCAAACTTCGCCACCGCCGCGGCGGTCCACCCTTCCCCCGCCCGCCGCTCCTCCTCCACCCCACACTCCGCCTCCGCCTCCCCCTCCGCCCCCGCCTCCGCCTCCGCCTCCCCCTCCGTCTCCGCCTCCACCTCCGCCACCGCCCCCGCCTCTTCCCCACGCATTGGTTCTGGTTCTGCTGCCACCGCGGCACCCGACTCTTTTCTGATTCATTATGAGCCATCCCCGTTACAGAGTCTCGAACCCCTAGATCGTCCGTGGATCTGACCTGCTGCTCCGTTATAAGCAGTCCCGCTGCTCCCTTGTGCTGCGACAGCGGCCGCTGCGAGTGGTACAGCCACATGGGCCGGCCAATGACTGTGGAGGCCGGGGCGGAGATAGGAGAAAGCGGAGGGAGGGATGATGATGATGGGTGCGGGAGGGACCGATAAGAGAGACAAGGATGGGGAGATGGGGAATGAGGTATAGCGCCCTGATAACGGGAATGAGGTACAGAGAGTCAGACAGCCTGACTGCGGCGTTTGGTAGTAAGAGAGTCAGACAGCCTGACTGCGGCGTTTGGTAGTAAGAGGGTCAGACAGCCTGACTGCGGCGTTTGGTAGTAAGAGGGTCAGACAGCCTGACTGCGGCGTTTGATAGTAAGAGAGTCAGACAGCCTGACTGCGGCGTTTGATAGTAAGAGAGTCAGACAGCCTGACTGCGGCGTTTGATAGTAAGAGGGTCAGACAGCCTGACTGCGGCGTTTGATAGTAAGAGAGTCAGACAGCCTGACTGCGGCGTTTGATAGTAAGAGAGTCAGACAGCCTGACTGCGGCGTTTGATAGTAAGAGAGTCAGACAGCCTGACTGCGGCGTTTGATAGTAAGAGAGTCAGACAGCCTGACTGCGGCGTTTGATAGTAAGAGAGGCAGACAGCCTGACTGCGGCGTTTGATAGTAAGAGAGGCAGACAGCCTGACTGCGGCGTTTGATAGTAAGAGAGGCAGACAGCCTGACTGCGGCGTTTGATAGTAAGAGAGGCAGACAGCCTGACTGCGGCGTTTGATAGTAAGAGAGGCAGACAGCCTGACTGCGGCGTTTGATAGTAAGAGAGGCAGACAGCCTGACTGCGGCGTTTGATAGTAAGAGAGCCAGACAGCCTGACTGCGGCGTTTGGTAGTAAGAGGGTCAGACAGCCTGACTGCGGCGTTTGGTAGTAAGAGAGTCAGACAGCCTGACTGCGGCGTTTGATAGTAAGAGAGTCAGACAGGCTGACTGCGGCGTTTGATAGTAAGAGAGTCAGACAGGCTGACTGCGGCGTTTGATAGTAAGAGAGTCAGACAGGCTGACTGCGGCGTTTGATAGTAAGAGGGTCAGACAGGCTGACTGCGGCGTTTGATAGTAAGAGGGTCAGACAGGCTGACTGCGGCGTTTGATAGTAAGAGGGTCAGACAGGCTGACTGCGGCGTTTGATAGTAAGAGGGTCAGACAGCCTGACTGCGGCGTTTGGTAGTAAGAGAGTCAGACAGCCTGACTGCGGCGTTTGGTAGTAAGAGAGTCAAACAGCCTGACTGCGGCGTTTGATAGTAAGAGAGTCAGACAGCCTGACTGCGGCGTTTGATAGTAAGAGGGTCAGACAGCCTGACTGCGGCGTTTGTAGTAAGAGAGTCAGACAGCCTGACTGCGGCGTTTGTAGTAAGAGGGTCAGACAGCCTGACTGCGGCGTTTGTAGTAAGAGAGTCAGACAGCCTGACTGCGGCGTTTGTAGTAAGAGGGTCAGACAGCCTGACTGCGGCGTTTGATAGTAAGAGAGTCAGACAGCCTGACTGCGGCGTTTGTAGTAAGAGGGTCAGACAGCCTGACTGCGGCGTTTGATAGTAAGAGAGTCAGACAGCCTGACTGCGGCGTTTGATAGTAAGAGAGTCAGACAGCCTGACTGCGGCGTTTGATAGTAAGAGAGTCAGACAGCCTGACTGCGGCGTTTGATAGTAAGAGGGTCAGACAGCCTGACTGCGGCGTTTGGTAGTACGAGAGTCAGACAGCCTGACTGCGGCGTTTGATAGTAAGAGAGTCAGACAGCCTGACTGCGCGTTTGATAGTAAGAGAGTCAGACAGCCTGACTGCGGCGTTTGGTAGTAAGAGAGTCCGACAGCCTGACTGCGGCGTTTGATAGAAAGAGGGTCAGACAGCCTGACTGCGGCGTTTGGTAGTAAGAGAGTCCGACAGCCTGACTGCGGCGTTTGGTAGTAAGAGAGTCCGACAGCCTGACTGCGGCGTTTGATAGTAAGAGAGTCGGACAGCCTGACTGCGGCGTTTGGTAGTAAGAGAGTCGGACAGCCTGACTTCGGCGTTTGATAGTAAGAGAGTCGGACAGCCTGACTGCGGCGTTTGTAGTAAGAGGGTCAGACAGCCTGACTGCGGCGTTTGATAGTAAGAGGGTCAGACAGCCTGACTGCGGCGTTTGTAGTAAGAGGGTCAGACAGCCTGACTGCGGCGTTTGATAGTAAGAGGGTCAGACAGCCTGACTGCGGCGTTTGATAGTAAGAGAGTCAGACAGCCTGACTGCGGCGTTTGATAGTAAGAGAGTCAGACAGCCTGACTGCGGCGTTTGATAGTAAGAGGGTCAGACAGCCTGACTGCGGCGTTTGATAGTAAGAGGGTCAGACAGCCTGACTGCGGCGTTTGATAGTAAGAGGGTCAGACAGCCTGACTGCGGCGTTTGACAGTAAGAGAGTCAAACAGCCTGACTGCGGCGTTTGAGAGTAAGAGGGTCAGACAGCCTGACTGCGGCGTTTGATAGTAAGAGGGTCAGAGAGCCTGACTGCGGCGTTTGATAGTAAGAGAGTCAGACAGCCTGACTGCGGCGTTTGTAGTAAGAGAGTCAGAGAGCCTGACTGCGGCATTTGATAGTAAGAGGGTCAGACAGCCTGACTGCGGCGTTTGTAGTAAGAGAGTCAGACAGCCTGACTGCGGCGTTTGATAGTAAGAGAGTCAGACAGCCTGACTGCGGCGTTTGATAGTAAGAGAGTCAGACAGCCTGACTGCGGCGTTTGATAGTAAGAGAGTCAGACAGCCTGACTGCGGCGTTTGATAGTAAGAGAGTCAGACAGCCTGACTGAGGCGTTTGATAGTAAGAGAGTCAGACAGCCTGACTGCGGTGTTTGTAGTAAGAGGGTCAGACAGCCTGACTGCGGCATTTGATAGTAAGAGAGTCAGACAGCCTGACTGCGGCGTTCACGCTGCACCTGCGCCGGTGCACACATGATACACATGCCGCCGCTGCTGCACTCACGCGCGGCCATATCTGGAGGCGAGTGGGAGAGCGCGGCGTGGAGGGCCAGGTAGACGGACAGCAACGCGTAGGAGAGCAGCAGGGTCGCGTCGCATGTGACCCGGCGCCGCGGCTGCTCCGAGCCTGCTGCCGCTCGGAGATTCGCCGTTCCTGCCGCCACGCCCGCCGGCGCTCCCATGCTCGTACCGGGCATGGCGATGTAGTTAGTACGGTAGCTATTCTGGGGCGACATGATTCGAGTGCCAGTAGTAGTACAGAGGTACCAGTAGGGATGTTTAGATCTGAAGGCGATGGTACTATTTCCAAATCCATCCTGAGATCTGCGCTTTTCCCGCAAGCTCTTGCGCGGTCAGTCAGTCACTGCTGCTGCGGGGAGAGCGAGGTACTTGCGCTTGCGCTTGTGCGACCGAGCTTTTCCTCCGAGCTTGCGACCGAGCCCCCGAGCTTGCGAGGTCAGTCACGGCCACTGCTGCTGCGGGGAGAGCTAGCGGTACTTGCGCTTGGCGCTTGTGCGACCCGAGCTTTTCCCCCGGAGCTTGTGCGGTCGCAGGTGCTGCGGGGGCGGAGAGCCACCGCTGCTGTAGCACCATTCACAGAATGATTCACTCCTCGACAAGCTCTGCTGCTGATCCACACCACCACACTCTGCTGGCACTCACGGCGGGCTTGACGCGTGCCATGGGTGGTGGCGACGAGAGACGAGACAGATCCTGTGGCAGGCGGTGGTGTTGAAGGTGTTCACTTCACCGCGTGCGTGCGCCAAGAGGAGGAAGTCAATCGGAATCCATCAAGGACCTCCTCATGAATGCATTGGTAGCCAAGAGGAGGAAGTCAATCGGAATCCATCAAGGACCTCCTCATGAATGCATTGGCAGAAGTGTGGCAGCAATGCATTGGCAGTTTATCGCGGGAACTGTCCAACAGTGACACGGCACAGTGACTGCTTTGTCGCACTAGCTCAACGCGGTAGTAAACACATGATGCTCAGATGTTGCACGCGAATTGTTTCGTAAATTCACTTTGATTCTCCCTTTTCTAATTTAGCAGGATCGGTTGCACGCAGAGTACAAGTTTTTTTTGCAGCCGTTAATCAAAAGGTTCTCGCGCTGGCTTCCGTCACTTCGTGAGATGTTTTGATATGTTACCAACTGACCCAATACAGTTCGATTTTCCTCTGTGGCAAATTTTGGCGAGCAGGGTGAAAAACATGTGCTCGCTTCACACCCTTTGATAGGGCAAAGATTGTAAACGTCTATTGAGAATGAAGTGTACAGGTACTTTCTGTTTGACGAAGTGTGAGCACAGTGACGAGTGACCGCAATCGTGGCAGCCACATTTTCCGAAATCGAGACTAAGGGCGCCTTCCTGAGATGGGGCCGAATGGGGGAACGGCGCCGTTGGTCCAGCGTGGCAGAATTGATATGGGTCACACCCACCACACGTGCCATGCGACGGGAGTCGATTAGAGCGGAAAAAAAATAAAGATTTGGTGCAACCACTCACATGCGTTTGCATCGAACATTCATGCGACAGTTTTCAACGGCCACCCGCTCCCATAAGACGGTCGAAACCACACTGGGAGGGATCCGATAAAAAGTTTAGGGTTCTCAGGCCAATTGCTTTGTGCTATTAGTATGCGCGCCAGACAATGTTCATTTTTTTGTTCCGTGACAGTCAAGCGCGACTCTCGTTCTGACGTTCGGCGGCAGGAAAAGTTAAAGCTGCGATCTACATACTTCGAGCGGGGGGGTCTGGTTTATCACTTGAAAACCAGGTGACCAGGTTTTTCACTCGGCCCCTTAGCCTGCAAATAGAACGGTTGAGGGGGGTGGAGAGAGGGGGGTGGTCCCTTTCCCGATATCGAACTCCCCAAGTGGTTTCCGCCCTTCCGCGGACTCTTCCCCCAACCCACGAAAATGGGTTGGATTCGCGTGCTTGCTTGACTTCATCGCTCCTGTGTTTCAGAAACGAGTTGAATTCGCTTCCCAATCAGGCTGCGTGAAAGGGTGTGCATCGACAATACCCCCAAAAACGCAACTTAGTATGTAGACCGCAGCTTTAACGTGAGGGAATTTCGCACGACCCTCAGCTGATTGCTTCATGCGACGTCCACATTGATGGCCCATTTACTGCCATGCCACAAACACGTGTTTCGTGCACTTTTGCTGGGGGGACTTCGGATGGGGCCGAATGGGGCCCCATCTCAGGAAGGCGATCTAAGGGTTTCGGAAATTTCGCAGTTTGGCGAAAGATGTTCGCATTTGCAATGCCAGAATGACGAGAAGTTGACGAAAAGCTGAAACATGCTGCTGGCTGGCCGTCCATTTTAAGCGGTTGACTACGATGTTGTACGTTCTACAGAGGTACGTTTGTTTCACTGCTTTCAACCATTACATACCAGCCTGAGCAGAGTGATACATGAGCTGTAAACCCACTATGTATGACGCGCCCGATAATCTTCAAGCTGTACAGACTTAGATTCAGGCTGCAAAACGGCTATTACTGAGCAATTAGACCAACGTTTTTTCCGTCGGACTTTAGGATTCGATCGCCTGATGTCGCCTAGTAGGTTGACTTTGAGAGATGGCCGCAGCGCGCGGAGCATCGAGAATCGAGGCGGAGAAGGTCATTGGGTACGAATTCGAAGAGGTCAGTGCGTTGCGTCGCTCATCCACAGGACGATTCGAGCATTCGAGCACATCTTGTCACGTGGTGGCTTTTAAGTCGAGTCAACAGTCACCATGCACAGCTTTTTGGAATTCGAGCGATGGGGGACGACGAGCGAGTTCGAGAACGGGTTGCCGTAGCGTCGCGACCTCCTTGACCACTCATTCACGAAGTGTGAAGTGGTTTACTTCTTTTTTTTCTAGGCGCCTCAAAACACGGGTTGCCGTAGCGCCGCGACCTCCTTGACCATTCCTTCTCTCATTCACGAAGCGTGAAGTGGTTATTCGGTTCTTTTATCGCTGTACTGTCTCGCATTCACGGCTCTATCAAGTAATCTCACTTCACACTTCGTTTTCGAGCAATCATTTCTCGATCCCCTCCCTTGCGTCTCCGTCACGTGTCGAATCCCGTGCATGGCATGGCGCGGCGCGCCACGCGGATGGCTGGCTTCTATTGGCTTCCATGTGCCGCTAAATCCGGAGCGTCCAGTCGGAATTTGAGTTCACGGAGAAGTAAGCGGGAGGTGGGAGGCGGGAGGCGGGAGGGGGGAGGCGGGAGGGGGGAGGCGGGAGGGGGGAGGCGGGAGGGGGGCGGCGGGAGGGGGGAGGCGGGAGAGGGGGGGGGGGGATGGGGGATGCAGGGAGAAGGGGAGAAGGGGAGAAGAGAAGGGGAGAAGGGGAGAAGGGGAGAAGAGAAGGGGAGAAGGGGAGAAGGGGAGGGAAGGTGCAGAGAAAGGTTGGGGAGAAGGGTGGAAGGTGAGGGGCAATAGGTGGTGTTGAGCGTGGAAGGCAGGAGAGCATTGCATACCTAGACAATCCAGTTTCGCATACATGATGTATTTCTTTGCCATGTGTGTGTATGGCATGGCGTTGCCATGTGTGTGTATGGCATGGCGATGCCATGTGTGTGTATGGCATGGCGATGCCATGTGTGTGTATGGCATGGCGATGCCATGTGTGTGTATGGCATGGCGTTGCCATGTGTGTTATGCCATGGATTTCCCATGTGTGTTATGCCATGGCTTGGCTTGTGTGGCACTGGTTGCTATGCATGTGTGCCATTATGTGGTATGGCGTGTCGCTGCATGTGTGTGCTGGCAGGGAAGTGGCACTATATGCGTTGGGCGTTGGGGCCTGCTCGTCTGACGCGTGTGACTCTATCGACCTACCCTTCGCCTACAATCACCTCTTCCAGGATCGATTCTTTGTAAGCACCACCATACCACACCCCGCCGGCTACACTCACCCTCCTTGCGTCACTCTCCCTGCGTCACTATCCTTGAGTCACCATCCATCCCGCCTCCCACCCCATCCGCATATCGCAGGTCTTCCACGAGGGCACACAGTGCCCTTAACAGCTCTATGTTGATTCGTCTCAAAACTGGACTCACTACACGTTCCACGAGGGCACACAGTGCCCTTGACAGCTCCCTAACTCATTACCTCTCATTCCCTTCATCATTCCCCATCATTCCTCATCATCATTACCCCTCATTCCCCATCATTCCTTTCATCCCTCATGTCCCTCCTTCCTCCTTGTGCCGCCACTCACACCGCAGGTCCTCCCCACCTTTGCGGTTCTCTTCCCCTCCTCCCTCATCAAGCAACTCCTTGCTGTCGAAGGGCTCGTGTGAGTGGATGGGATGGGATGGAACCATGCTGGTAACCCCTTTCCGCTCCTTCCGCTCTGCTGCTCTCTCTATGCCGGACGCTCTTCCCCTCCTCCCTCATCGAGCAACTCCTTGCTGTCGAAGGGCTCGTGTGAGTGGATGGATTGGGACCATGGTAGCCGCATTCCGCTCATTTCTCTCTTGCGTCTTTCTGTATACCCCCACACCCTTTCCCTTCCTCTGTCAATTAACAATTTCTCGTCATCGATGAGCTCGTGTGAGTGAATTGGATGGGACCATGCTGCTAACCCCTTCTTCTCCACCCCCTCTCGATCCTTTTCTGATAACTCCACACCGTTTTGCCTGTGTGCCTCATCCATCCGCCCTCTATTCGTATTGCAGTCACTCAACCTTTCTCCTCCTCTATCCCTCTCACATTCGCACTCCTCCCATCCCTCCCCCAGCTTCGATCCGGCTCTACTGCTGCACGGAGAGCACAATGTGCGACTCTTCCGGCCCCTGCCCACCGCTGCCAAGGTGAGCCCGCACCACCTCCCCAAGTTCCCACCTAGCCCCTCCAGCCATTCCGTGGGCAGTGCAACTTATAGGGCATGGTACCAGGCCAAGAACGTGTGTACCTTTTGATTGAAGAAGTGTTTTGAGACGTCTCAAAACACTTCTTCATTCAAGAACGTGTGTACCTTTTGATTGAAGAAGTGTTTTGAGACGTCTCAAAACACTTCTTCATTCAAGAACGTGTGTACCTTTTGATTGAAGAAGTGTTTTGAGACGTCTCAAAACACTTCTTCATTCAAGAACGTGTGTACCTTTTGATTGAAGAAGTTTTGAGACGTCTCAAAACACTTCTTCATTCAAGAACGTGTGTACCTTTTGATTGAAGAAGTGTTTTGAGACGTCTCAAAACACTTCTTCATTCAAGAACGTGTGTACCTTTTGATTGAAGAAGTGTTTTGAGACGTCTCAAAACACTTCTTCATTCAAGAACGTGTGTACCTTTTGATTGAAGAAGTGTTTTGAGACGTCTCAAAACACTTCTTCATTCAAGAACGTGTGTACCTTTTGATTGAAGAAGTGTTTTGAGACGTCTCAAAACACTTCTTCATTCAAGAACGTGTGTACCTCTTCCCCTGCCATGGCAGGGGGTGAATCGCGCGCGCATATCAGCCCTGAAGGAAAAGGGCAGGAAGGCATGTTGTTTATCTGTGTTATCGTTTCTTTCCTGTCCGTATGCCTGTCCCTCGGTGTTCACGTCACTCCATGGCAGGGGGTGAATCGCGCGCGCATATCAGCCCTGAAGGAAAAGGGCAGGAAGGCATGTTGTTTATCTGTGTTATCGTTTCTTTCCTGTCCGTATGCCTGTCCCTCGGTGTTCACGTCACTCCATGGCAGGGGGTGAATCGCGCGCGCATATCAGCCCTGAAGGAAAAGGGCAGGAAGGCATGTTGTTTATCTGTGTTATCGTTTCTTTCCTGTCCGTATGCCTGTCCCTCGGTGTTCACGTCACTCCATGGCAGGGGGTGAATCGCGCGCGCATATCAGCCCTGAAGGAAAAGGGCAGGAAGGCATGTTGTTTATCTGTGTTATCGTTTCTTTCCTGTCCGTATGCCTGTCCCTCGGTGTTCACTTCACTCCATGGCAGGTGGTGAATCGCGCACGCATATCAGCCCTGAAGGAAAAGGGCAGGGCGGCCATAGTGGATGTGGAGACAGTGTCGTTCGACCGCGAGTCAGGAGCTAGGCTCGCACTCAACAGGTGCGCTTCTGTTCGGATTTGGCTTACAAGGCATAGCATGCGGGGGAAGGAACAAGGGCAGGGCGGCAATAGTGGGCGTGGAGACTGTCTCGTTCGACCGCGAGTCAGACGCAAGGCTGGCTCTCGACAGGTGCACTTCTCTTCTTGAGTCAACAGGTGTACTTGTGTTGTGAGTCAACTAAAGAGCATAGCAGGCTGGTTATGAAAGGCAGGGCGGCCATAATGGATGTGGAGACCGAGTCGTTCGACCGCGAGTCAGGCGCAAGGCTCGCACTCAACAGGTGCGCTTCTGTTCTGAATCGAGTCAAAGGGCACGAGGATGAGGGGCCTGAAGGACTGGAGGGGCCTGAAGGACCGGAGGGGCCTGAAGGACCTGAGGGGCCTGAAGGACCGGAGGGGCCTGAAGGACCGGAGGGGCCTGAAGGACCGGAGGGGCCTGAAGGACCGGAGGGGCCTGAAGGACCGGAGGGGCCTGAAGGACCGGAGGGGCCTGAAGGACCTGAGGGGCCTGAAGGACCGGAGGGGCCTGAAGGACCTGAGGGGCCTGAAGGACCGGAGGGGCCTGAAGGACCTGAGGGGCCTGAAGGACCGGAGGGGCCTGAAGGACCTGAGGGGCCTGAAGGACCGGAGGGGCCTGAAGGACCTGAGGGGCCTGAAGGACCGGAGGGGCCTGAAGGACAAGGGCAGGGCGTGAAGGACCTGAGGGGCCTGAAGGACCGGAGGGGCCTGAAGGACCTGAGGGGCCTGAAGGACCTGAGGGGCCTGAAGGACAAGGGCAGGGCGGCCATAGTGGATGTGGAGACAGTGTCGTTCGACCGCGAGTGAGGAGTCAAGCTGGCAGTCAACAGGTGTGTGTGAGACGTTGCTCAACTGTAGGAGGCAGTTTTAACTGTTTGGGCTGCCCGTTGTTGCAGCAGGAGCATGCTATTGTGTCGATTCATAGCTTTCCATGTGCCTTCATCCGCCCTATTTGTGGCATGCCATGGCATCCCCTTTCATCCTTCTCACCTTCCATTCTATCCTGTGCTATTCCATTCCATTTCATCCCATGCCATGCCACAACCTCATTCATCAGGTCATCCATTGTGCTGCGTGGTACTGGAGGCTTCTCCTCTAATCCGACCACCACACCACACCCTGCCCCACCACACCACACCCTGCTACTCCCGCTGCTTCCGCGAGGCTATCTCAACCGCCACAGCAACCAGCAGCACATGGCAGCGCAGTCCCCAAGCAGCCATCCGCCCGCCCCGCACCTCATGCATCAGCAGAGGAGCGCATCCCCCCTAACCAGGCCCTGCTGTATCGCCTCTGTGGCGTCCTCAACCCCCTCCACTCCGACCCTGAATTCGCCGCCACTGCAGGGTAACTAGCCCTCTTTCAATGTCTCCTATCCTACTCTTCTGTCCAAGCCCATCAAGCCTTGATACGCTGTGTCTTGTTAAAAAGGTACAATGCCTTTGCTCTAGCGCCTTGCCTTTATATCTCCCATTCCCCTGCTCTCTGCATTTTCTCACCCTCTCAATCGCCTCTACCTCATCGATCTATGTTGCCTTCCCACCTCAACCCACCTCAACCCACCTCAACCCACCTCAACCCACCTCCACCCACCTCAATCCCAACCTCAACACCACATACCCCACCCTCAATCCCTCTCTCCCATCGTCCAACACCCCAGCTATCCTCGCCCGATCCTGCACGGCCTCTGCACGCTTGGCTTCGCCACCCGAGCCATCCTTCGAACCTGCTGCAGGGGTGACCCGAGCCTCTTCCACAGCGTGCTGGTTCGGTTCACCGGGCATGTGTTCCCGGGCGAGACTCTCATCACCCGAACCTGTCAGCCCGTGTCCATACCAGCATCAAGCGCAGCAGGGGAAGAAGAATCAGCAGCAGGTTCGGGAGGGGAGGGCGTGAGAGGAGGGGGGGCCGTTGAAGCGTGTGAGCTTTGAGTGCTGGATTGGTGAGCGCAACAGGATGGTGCTGTCTGGGTGGATGCAGCTGTGTGCTGACAGTGAAGCCGCGGGCAGTGAAGGCAGAGACGTCATGGGCAGCAATGGTTCGCCCAAGCCACGCTTATAGCTCCTTCACCCTTCTAACTCGAGTGCTGGATTGCAGAGCGCAACAAGATGGTGCTGTCTGGGTGGATGCAGCTGTGTGCTGACAGTGAAGGAACGGGCAGTGGAGGCAGAGATGGCTTGCCCAAGCCACAATTGTAGCTCCTTCACTCTTCTAACTCGAGTGCTGGATTGCAGAGCGCAACAGGATGGTGCTGTTGGGGTGGATGCAGCTGTGCACTGGCAGTGGAGGCACGAACAATGAATTCACAGGCAGAGACGTTATGGGCAGTGATGTATGTCTTGCCCAAGCCTCCCTTGTAGCTCCTTCGCAACTGGACCAGATGCGAGTAACCATGTACATATGTGTGCGAATCTTCACCCCCATGCACCAACTGGGCATGCACATGTAGCTGACAGCGCTACCAGTTGTCGTGTGATGCCAGTACTTGTTGCTCATTCAATTCTACCAGTTGTCATGTGTGATGCCAGCACTTGTTGCTCATTCAATTCTACCAGTTGTCATGTTTGATGCCAGTACTTGTTGCTCATTCAATTCTACCAGTTGTCATGTTTGATGCCAGTACTTGTTGCTCATTCAATTCTACCAGTTGTCATGTGTGATGCCAGTACTTGTTGCTCATTCAATTCTACCAAATTCAACAGCTGTGCTTGGAGCTTCAGGTGTTATCTTTTCATGCATGGGAGCCATTGTTCTGTGAGCCTATACAAAAAGGGTGTCAGATATCAAATACACAAGGGCTTGCCATGCCACTGGTTGTTGTTCCTAACCTAACAGGTCTGGTTAATGTTTCTTGTGCACAAGAAGCTGCACATTTCATGCACGACCCGTATGCTGGCATCTACCTGTTAGAAGAGTATGCATATCACTTCTGGCCCCACAACATGCTAGTCACAAGCCTGTGTCTCTCATTTTCTCTGGTCAGTGAGTCTACTACTGCCCCTTGCTGTGTTGCACCTCACTCCTGAAGAAGAACCTTGAGTGTACTGGCCACCTTATGCAGTATGCGGGCCATGAGCCCATACCCCTCAGGCACCCCCGCTGCTGCTGCTGCTTCTACTTGTTATACAGCTGTTTCTCAATTCCCAATGAGAGTCTGGAGGGTACCTGCCACCGCTTGCAGCATGCGGGCCATGAGCCCATACTCCTCAGGCACCCCCGCTGCTGCTGCTGCCACTGCGTGCTGCACCTGCTGTGCTGGCAGCTTTCGGCTGTGAGGCACCTCCACCTCCACGTGGGGGCGCATGAATGGATAAGACATGCCGCTGCAGGGGGGGCATTGGGAGGAGAACAGGAAGTGTCTTAGATGAGATGAAACAATGAGAAGAATGAGATGAAACATAAGAAGTATCTTATGAAAAGAATGTGCTCAGTCAGGTACCTTATTTGGTAGGGGATGCGACAGCTGAGAACGACCTTGGTGAAGGGATCAAAGTGCACGAACGAAGCCCGCACCACGACATCACCTGTGGGCACATGGGGGGGCAGATGGAAGGAGAGATGTGTCTAGCAGCTGATACTTCTAGAGTAGAATCAGAGCAAGCATGCAACGATTCAAACGATGCGAGTAGGATGTGTTGCAGGGAAGTGGAGAACAAGACTTCTCCAGCAGCAATGGCAGCAGTTGCCCCTGCAGGAGGTGCTGCAACTTGATTTGACTCACAGGATGACATTTGAGTCCACCCAGGTCACTTTTGGAGCTCACCTGAGGTGCCATATGGCTGCATGGTAAGGCATGGCATGACCCTCATGAGCTTCTGCCTCTGCTCCCACAGCTCCTGCACCAACGCGTGTGTGCGCCCTGCTCGTAGCAGCACTCCCTGCATGACACGCATGGGTGGGAGAATGACATGTATGGTGGTGGATTGATGGCACACATAGCTAGGTATGCGAGGATGCAAGCGAGGCAGGGTCGTCGATATGCTCGGATGGCCTGAGTGAACATGCTTGTGCTTGCTCCAAGGAAGATAAAACGAAGCACATTACACAGTGCAGCACGGCAACGGGCGATGGCACAGCTGCTAAGTGCATGCTGGGAGTTACAGCTATGCTGCTGCAGTGGTGTGCATGGTACCTGGTAAGCAGCGGCGATGGCAGCAGCAGTGAGGGGCGAGGAACGCGGCTGAGAGGAACCTCCTGTAGGCCCCACCACCAGCGCTTCCATTGCAGGCACCACCTCAAAGAGAGGGAATTGCTGTGAGAAGGAGGCCATGTGACGCAGGGGAGGGGGAAGAGAGGACATGGGAGGGTGAAAGGGGTGTGAGTTGAAATCCCTCGGTTCCTACCACTGGTGTCTCTGTCATATGTGGTTACATTAAAGGGGAGGAGTGGTGAGAGAGGCGATGGTGGAGGGAGGAGGGGAACAGGGTGAGGAGCACGGTGTGAGGGGCATAGTGAGATGCGCACGGTGAGATGCGTGATGGTGGTTTGAGACGTCTCAAAACGCTTCTTTTATCACGTGAGATGGGTGATGGTGGAATAACTTCACAGAAAGCCTTCATAGGAGAGTAGGGGCATAAGGACATGCGAGGGCAGGAGCAGAGCTCACCTTGGCGACCACTGAGTGGTTGATTGTTGGCGAGAGGGAGAAGGAGAGGAGGCTAGGCAGGGGATGAAACCGCATGCGAGGGCTGGAGCAGAAACAACATGCGAGGGTCGGAGCAGAGCGCACCTTGGCGACCACTGAATGGTTGATGGCTGGCGAGAGGGAGAAGGAAGATGTCGCCAGGTCGATGTGCACTCTGTTAAGGCGGTGAGCAGAGCGAGGGGTTGAGCAGGGAGAAGGGGCGAGCAGAGAGAGGGGTTGAGGAGGAATACCAGTGGCACGTAGTGAAGAAGTTCAATGGATCCACGAAGGGAGAATGAGTCATAGAGAAGTCATGGTGCATACGTATGCAACCCCCCATGCACCCATGCACACACCCCCATGCGGCCATGCACACACCCACATGCGGCCATGCACACATCCCCATGCGGCCATGCACACACCCATGCAGCCATGCATCCAGATTGTTTTCGTGAGCAGCGCACCTGAGGGTGACAAAGTGGAGCACGGAGAGCACGAGGTCCACCTGGGTGCCGTCTTGTGACTGCTGGTACTCACGCAGCCTCCACCCCTGCCAGTGGCACGCAGGGTGGCAGTTGGAGGCAGGGAGAGACAGGGAGAGACAAGGGGAGACAGGGGGGGACAGGGAGGGACAGGGGGGGACAGGGGGAGACAGTGGGAGACAGGGAGGGACAGGGGGAGACAGGGAGAGACAGGGAGGGACAGGGGGAGACAGGGAGAGACAGGGGGGACAGGGGGAGACAGGGGGAGACAGGGAGAGACAGGGAAGGACAGGGGGAGACAGGGAGAGAAAGGGAGGGACAGGGGGAGACAGGGAGAGACAGGGGGGGACAGGGGGAGACAGGGGGAGACAGGGAGAGACAGGGAGGGACAGGGGGAGACAGGGGGAGACAGGGGGAGACAGGGGGAGACAGGGGGAGACAGGGAGGGACAGGGGGAGACAGGGGGAGACAGGGGGAGACAGGGGGAGACAGGGGGAGACAGGGGGAGACAGGGGGAGACAGGGAGAGACAGGGGGGGACAGGGGGAGACAGGGGGAGACAGGGGGAGACAGGGGGAGACAGGGGGAGACAGGGGGAGACAGGGGGGGACAGGGGGAGACAGGGGGAGACAGGGGGGGACAGGGAGAGACAGGGAGAGACAGGGAGAGACAGGGGGGGACAGGGGGAGACAGGGGAGACAGGGGGAGGCAGGGGTAGACAGGGGTAGACAGGGGTTGGCAGGGGGAAGGCAGGAGTGGCACGGTTGGCAAGGGTGGTAGATAGAATCACGAGAGATGTTGGCATAATCAAATGAGCTGTGGGCTGGGAGAGCAGATTGAACCTCCAGATCAAGTGGGACAGGTGGCAACAGCAAGGACCCAGAACCGCTCTGTACCTGCAGAAACTCCGTTATCTTGGCAGCTCTGACAGGGTCCGACACAGCACCCGTGTTCTCTCCCTCAGCACCTTCCACCCCGGTCTTCCCTGCAGCGGCCCTGAAACCTCCTCCTTCTTCTGCCGTCCCAGGCGCAGGCTCAGCCACTGTCTGTGGCTGTAACTGTATCCGCGCCTGTGACTGTGTCCTTGTCTGTGTCTGCATCTGGGGCTCGCCCGTGGGCTGGCAGCGGGCCTGCAGGGCCTCGTGGCGGGCGGCCAGCTCTCTCCGCATGGCGTCCGTCTCCTCCTGCAGACGCTGCCTCTGCCATGCCGCACATGGGTGGGTGGATGGGTGTGGGCGGGTGAATGGATGGATATTTGAGTCGACTATAGATTGGAGTGCCTCATGGCGGGCGGCCAGCTCTCTCCACATGGCGTCCATCTCCTCCTGCAGACGCTGCCTCTCTCATGCCGCACATGGGTGGATGGGTGGGTGCAGCGTCACCAGATCAACCGATGAACTGATCTGACACAGCAGAAGCAGTGGAAAGGCAGAAAGCACGTAGAAGATGCAAGGCGCGTTCAAGGAAACGGAACAGCAAGCGCACCTGCTGTCTCAGCTCCTGGAGCCGGCTTTGCTGATGCGCCGCTGCCTTCTCCTCCCTCTCCTTGAGCGCTCGCTCTGCCGCGGCCCTCCTCGCCCTCACGTCCGCCAGCAGCTCGCCCACTCGCCTCGCTGCTGCCTCCTCCGCCGCCCTGCGCTCCACCACCCGATGCTGCTCCACCTGAAATCCACAGAGAGGCAAGATCGGCGGAAAACAATTCAGAACATGGAGCGATGGGGCGAATAGGTGGCAAGAGGCATCTCTATTCTTGTGTGCTGCTGGATCAGGGTTCTGTGCGTGCTTTACAGGGAACGGGCAAGCAAGCATATGCAGCAAGAGCTTGCTGTGGTTCAATTTTGAGACATCACAAAACACAAGGCAAGCAGGCAAGCAGACAAGCAGGGGAGCGAGCAAGCAGGCAAGCAGGGAAGCAGGCAAGCAGGCTAGCACACACCTGCAGCATGCGTTCGGCGTGGTCCAGGGCGCGGCTCCTCTCCGCCTCCAGCTGCGCCCGCACCCTCTGCCACTCCGCCTTCGTCTCCATCCTGCCATCCACACATGCATGGCCGGGGCACACATACACGCATGCGTATCCACGCACACACAAGCACGCATATCCACGCACGCATGCGGCACACATCAGTTTAGAGGAACAAGTTCCACACGAGCATGTTGGAGGATAGCTGGTGGCCATGCTGATCTAAAATGTGCAAATGGACTGTGCGAACCAACTGTGCGAGTGCTGTGAAGAAGTCATTTGGCGGCAACAGAATCAGCACCCATCATCCCATCCGATGCGACCGGCTCATTGCGTTGACCCCCGTCCTGAAGCCCCGTCCAAATAATCCCGTCCTGCCGCCTCACCTGAGGAGGCTCTTGAGGGCGAGCAGTCGCTCCTTGAGCACCTTCTGCTGCGCGGGGTTGCCTTGCTGCAGCACGCACAGCAGAGCAGCGGGCGACAGAGTAGAACAGAGTGCAAAATTGCAGAAGGAACAGGGAAGAGCAGAACAGAGCAGTCGCAGAGTCAAAATCGAGCAGAATCACAGGCAAGAAACCTTCAGTGTGCACCTGCGTGCATGCGTGTGTGTGTGCAAGCGCGTGTGGGGAATCAGTGGGAAAGACAGAGAGGGAGCAAGAACGACGGAAAGACATGAGAGGTGGGAAGAGGGGAGGGGGCGCGAGCGTGGGCCACTCACAGCAGCGAGCTGGGCGAGTACTGTGCTGCTGGCAGCCATGGCGTCCTCGAGCGCGTCAGTCTGCTGCTGCTCCTCCGCCACGCGCGCCAGATGCTCCGCGCACAGCTTCTCCACTGCCTCCTCCTGCCCCCATCCCACATACACACACCCGTGCCAGCACAGCACGCAGCAACGTGGCTTGTGAGTCGACTCAACAGCGCACAGCGGTGTGACGGAGTCAACACAGCCCCAGCCACGATGCCAGCAGGCTGGAGACCTGTGCCTCTTGGTAACCACTTCCATTCCCCCTTGGCTCATCACTTCCTTCCCTTCCTTCCCATTACAATGCCGCTTTCTCTATCGCTTGGCTGAGCGAAGCACTAGACAGGTTTCCTGACCAGCTATCCTCCTTAATCTGTAAGTCCTCACCTGTCCAGTGCCGTCATTAGTCTCTCGCCTCTCTCACCTGCGGCTGCAGGCACAAGCGGCGGAACAGGCGCTCTCCCGCACTCGCTTCCCCCGCGCGCTCCCTGGGCGTGCGCGGAGTCCAGGGCGACTGCTCCAGCACCCCCGACTTGCGCTTCTCTAGCGACATCTGCGGAGGGGGAGCGCGCGTGCGGGGCAGGAGATCACGAAAGAGTGTGAAACCGGTGGATAGAAGACCCAGAATCGCACGCTCACGCAACACACTACGATGCCACTGCTTCACATCACAGCCAGCACCACGAGCTGCACTCACCCCAGCCATGGAAAAGAACCACTCGAGCCACCGGACGCCGCGGATGCGCACCTGCTCCGCACTCTCTATTCCTCCGCCCACCCCGCCCGCCATCTCCTCCCCCCAGCCCACTTCCGCCATATCGAACCCCCCCACCAGCTCCTCCCCCATCTCCACATCCTCAAACGCCCGCCTCACTCCCTCATTCCACCCCACCAGCCCCATACTCCGCTCCTCCGCATCACCCTCATCCCCCCCGTTCTCTCCATCTTCCGCATCCTCGCGTTTCCCCCCACTCCGCGCAACCTCTCCGCCCTGCCTGGCGCTGCCGCCCGCGCCCTCCTTGCCGGCGGACACCACACCCATGATGGGCGAGTCCCCGTCCCTCGGCGAACCGCCTTCCGCCTCGCGCGCACCGCCTCCGCCGCTCCTGCTCTTCGCCACCCGCCTCGGCGGAGTCTCCATCTCCTCCGCGCCCGTCCCCGCCTCGATAGGAGCCATCCCGCCCACGGACGCGGTGACAGCGGGGCGGGCAGTCAGGTAGGGGAATCGGCCGATTGTGGAAAACTCAGTTGCCGCCTCTTCCTCTCCCGCCATCTCCTCGACTCTGCCCCCCGCTTCCCCCGCGTCCCCCGCCTCTCCGCCGCCCTCCTTCCCGCTCTCCCTCCAAGCACCCGGTTCCGGACTCGTGCCAGTGCTTTCCCGCCGCCCCTTCTTCCCCACGCTCTCGCGCGCGCGACCTTCCCCACCGTAACTCCCCGCTGCTCCGCCCTCTGCCCCTTCGCCGCCACCCCCCTTTCCCGCAATGCGGTCCTGCGGGGAGCCGAAGGCACCATTGCCGGAGAGCTTCCCAACAGCCGCCGCTCCATCCGCCTGATCGTTCGCCGCGAGTGGCGCCGGCAGCAACAGCGCGGCGTTCAGCGCGCTCTCCAGACGCAGCGGCGCGCACTCCTGAGGCGGATCCAGCGGAACGCGCGGAAGCGGATCCAGCGCGACCGCCTCACCCACCAGCTGCAGCGGACTCCCCGCATCACCCGCGAAACCCGCAGCACCAACACCCTCTTCCAAGCCCAGTAGCGCACTATCCAACCAATCAGCACCGCCCGTACGCCTCCCCACGCTTGAGCTAGCCCCGTCCGGCGTCTCGAGCAGCCCGTCAAGGTCCCCATCGCTGTGGTCCAACACACCAGGGGTCAGAAACGACGACATGAGTTGTTCAGGCGCGGGAGCGATACCCTCTCCTGCTGCTTCAGCTGCCGCCGCCGCCGCGGCCGTGACCGCCACTGCGCCGCGTTCGGGTTCTGTGATCGCGGCCCTGGACTTGTCGACGGGAGTGAGCGAGAACCCCAGCCCCATGCCCTTCACGTCGTCGAGCCCCGGACTGAGGAACGACGACAGCAAGCCCGAACGCGCGACGGCCTCCTCCGGCGTCACTCCGTCGCACGCTGCAGCCGCCTGCTCCCCGCCAGCCGCTCCCTCAGGCGTCGCGGCTGACATTGCCGAGACCGCCATTGGCGGGTTCTGCTTCTCGGCGACGACGTGGGCTGGGTCGACGAGCCCCGAGC
Organism: Closterium sp. Naga37s-1; assembly: GCA_947471745.1. NCBI lineage: Eukaryota > Viridiplantae > Streptophyta > Zygnematophyceae > Desmidiales > Closteriaceae > Closterium > Closterium sp. Naga37s-1. The sequence continues at coordinate 5,506,092 of CANJKZ010000056.1, read as the reverse complement.
TCCCTTTCCCCGCACTAGCATTGCGGACAATGCCGGCAACAGCCGCTGGCTCCGACTTTCCTTCCTCAGCCTCTCCAGTCTTCCCTTCCACGGGTGCCTTCTCACGATCGTTTCCGCCGCCGCTTTTCTTCGCATCCTCAGCCGCGGTACCGACGGTACTGAGCCCGTCGTCCTTCTGAATCCACTCCTCAAAGTTACGTCGGTCCTTACAACGAGTGTTCACCCTCCGATTCGCCCGTTCTCCAGGCTTAGGAGAGGCTGCTGCCGGCGACGCTGCTGCTGTCGCCTTCCCTCGCCCGTGCGACTCTGCGACCTCCCCCGCACTCTCCAACGCCAAGCGAGATTTCGCATGATTTCTCGGCGATCGCCTCGGCGACACAGACTCCGCGACCTTGGAAGTCTTCGGCGACCTAGGGGCTTTGGGCGATTTCGGCGACTTCGGCGACGCTGGAGGCGACATCGCGAAGAGGGGTCTCGGCGACGAGGAGACTGCCAGTGCCGCAATCTCCTGTCGTTTCTTCAGTCGCGGGGAGCATCGGGTCGGACTCAATCCCACGGCCGGAAGCTGCCGCTTTCCACCGACCTTCTGACCGTCTGCTGGTTGCGCTGCCGGCTGACTGGTTCCTTCCGTCAGTGCAGCTGCCGGCAGAGCAGGCAGCTGCTTGCCGTCCAACGAGTCACGCGCTGCGAGGTTCCAAAGATTAGGCACGGCTTGCGTGATGGAGAATTCCTCCCACCGCATCGTGTTCTCGATCTGGTTACCAAATGTCGTCGGGCTGTCGCCTGGCATCGCGACAAAGCTGTCGAGAGGGATGATAAGCGGCTCCTTTGGCTTGCCATTCCTGTGAAGGAAACCAGGATAGCAGGGTTAGAGTGCGATGTTTTGACGGGATTTAAAAAAGAAGAAGCGGATGGGAAACGAAGCGACATGGTACTTACTCTTGCTCGTTCGCTCGAGGGGAAATGGTGCGGACGGAACATTCATCCTTGGCGAAGCTCACGCGGCGACCGCGTGAAAGTCGACGTCCGCTCGGAGAGATGTGACGTTTTCCGTCAACGGAGCTCTGGGATTTGAGAACGCCTCGTAGCGGAGAGCTTTTCACCACCTGCAAGGATGCAAACAATTGTCGCTTTTCAATCTTTCGTGTCATAAGGATCAATGCACTTTTTTTCAATTTGACTTCCAGCTTGCTTACCGGTGAGGAGAATAGGATAGGATTGATGTTTTCTTTCATATCTGGAAGGCTTGCACCGGCAGCGTGACTCGGCTGGTCCATTATCTCGACGCCAGTAGACGGCCAAAATCAGTAATTGTATAGCTGACTAATCGCCTATACGCTTATTAAATCGAAGCTACCTACTCGGCGACCTATGGTCTTTCTAAACAGCCAGAATCACCGATAGCTAATAAGGCTAATGAGTGAATTACGGAAGCTACGACGGGAATAAGTAAGTTCAGCGGAGTAGCATAAAACACTACCGATACTGAAGGATTGCCTGGTTCGCTGCAGTACGAATCAAAGCAAAAGCCGCCCAAGCTAAGCTTACCCTACCGAAACCGCTGTTGCGATACAGAAAATAACTCAGGAGTTAAACTAGATTTTAGGAGTTACACTACATAAGGTGAAAGGCAGAACAGAGCAGAAGAAACTGTTGTGGTCAGCTAGAGAGGGACAGTGAGAAAGAAATCAGCAGCCATTTTCAGATCAAGCTTCGCACAGGTTACCGCAGCATGAGCAGAGACCACCTCGGCACGGTCATCGGGAATTGTTTGCCTGAGAAACTTCAAACTCTCTGCTTTCGCAGCGCGCATTCCTCGAGAGTTCAAAAACTTCCCGCCACTCGCTGGAACATGTCAGTCTGACAGACTGTCGCAAATAGACTAGATGTTCGCGATAGAGCAGAATATCGAATGCAGATATATGAAGCTGACAACAAAATGGAATCCACCCTACAAATTATGGACAAGCCAAGAAAGTAAAATAAACATCAGGGATACATAAGCCAACCTGGCTCTCCTACATATCTAGTCAGACAGCATGATAGAAACAGATTACCATTAAAAAAAAACAAGGGATACACACTTATATTTTCATACATGGCCTCCTTTTATAGGTCTACCGTTTGCGGTAGGCTAGGCGAGTGGTGGTCCAATTCATCCAGCAACACTTGGGGCCGATGTGAGGCTGTGGAGTGTAACTCGATAATTGATGATGTAGTAGTAACGGATGGAACTGGGCCAACAAACCATCGATGTGCATCCACCATCCACCATAGGATGACAAAGCTCATCAGCAGAAGTGATGCTGCAGTGCCGCACGCAAAATGACGGAAAACAAGTGAACAAGTATTAGTGCGGCCAAGAAAGAAACTACATGGGGAACTACGCGGGGAATAATAGTTCCGCAATCAAATACCATGACACCCACTCAGAAATTTCATGTGAATGAGAAGCGAAGCCACAAGCTCACCAATGGGGGCATAGTTGAAGGTCTCCCACGTGATAGGGTAGAAGATTGGCACCATGAATACCCCGATGGTGTACACTATATAGCCCAGCGCCACTACGCAGAGCGGCCGCGCGCAGCGGCCGAGGGAGAAGGGGCCAGGTTTGAAGCGGTGCGGAGGGATGATGAGGCGGAAGAAGACGACAATGCCGTATGTTCCCAGCCAGGCTGCTGACGTCACCGCTGCCACTGTTCCAAAGAACGTCGGAGAGCTGCGGGGATTACCGGTGAGAGGGTGGAGGTGGAGGAATGCGTTACAGGGGATGAGGCTCTGCATAGAGGGAGTCACAAAACATCGCTGGGCACCATTGAGCAGAAGAAAAGAAAAGAAAATAAAACAAACAAACAAACAAACAAAACAAACAGAACAAAACAAACAAACAAAACAGAACAAAACAAAACAAAACAGCACGAACCAGAAAAAACAAACGAACAAAACAAAGGACCGGCTAGAAGGGGGCTCACAAGAAACTAGGGACTCCAGATGCAACAGCGATGAAGGTAGAGAGCCAGATGGCCCTGACAGGAATGCGGTTGCGCCTCGACAGCGTTCTCCACACGCGCGAAAAGGCCATGGCGCCGTCCCTGCTGGCCTTTGATGTGTGACTCCGAAGCAGCAGCAGCGCAAGACAAACATGACTCACAAGAAGCTGGGGACGCCAAAAGTGATAGCGATGAAGGTAGACAGCCAGATGGCCCTGACAGGAATGCGGTTGCGCCTGGACAGGGTCCGCCACACGCGCGACCACGGCATGGCGCCATCCCTGCTGGCTGCATAGATGGCCCGCGAGGACGCGAGCGTGACCCCGAAGCCGGCGGCATAAAAGTGGATGACCATGAGGAAGAGGAGCACGTAGGCGCCGGTGGCGGAGCCATAGCGAGCGGTGAAGAGGGATATGAGGAGGTGCACGACGGGATCCATGAAGGACGAGCCCTCCCCCGTGAAGAGAGTGCGGTAGTCGCCCTGTGGGGGAGGGAGGAGGGGAAGGGAGGGGGGGAGGGAAAAGGGGGGGGGAGGGGGCAGGAGAGATGCTTTGGGTGAAGTGAGCGGGATCCATGAAGGGCGTGCCTTCTCCCGTGAAGGGAGTACATGATGGGATCTATGAAGGGTGCGCACTGGGCCGTGAAGAGAGCGTGGTAGTCGCCCTGTTGGGGGAGAGGGGGAGGGGATGAACCAAGCAGGTCATGACCATAAGACACTTGCACGCATCGCATTGCAACGAGCCATGCATGCGCTGCGCTTTTGATGCGATGAGGTGCGACGAGATGAGACGCGATGCGGTGTGATGCGGTGTGATGCGATACAATGCGACGGCGTGCATGCAGGGAGACATTCTCACCTGGATGCAGGCGGTGAAGGTGACGAGGATGGCGAAACCAAACACCACCTGCACCAGAAACGACCCCAGGATGGCCCTCGGGCCCGATACGTCCGAGTTCCTTGTCTCCTCTGTGACGTGGGCGGCAGAATCAAATCCGTAGAAGGAGAAGTGTGGCAGCAGGCCGGCGAGGATGAGCGAGGGGAGCAGTGAGCACACGCCTGTGATGGGACAGCCTGACTGGTACTCGAGGAAAATGAAGGAGGGTGGTTTGAGCTCCACTGCTACTGCTGGCAGCACTGTCACCTGATGGTACGAAGGGTACACGGGATGGTTGGGAGGGGAATTGTATTCTAGACGTAGCAACCGAGGAGGCGCGAGACACAGGTGAGGGAGAGGGAGTTTAGGTGAGGCACCTCAGAACACGGGAGTGAGGGAATGGCATGACTCACGATGGTGATGGTGTAGGCCACAGCGAAGTAGACGTAGCAATCGAGGAGGCGCGAGATGCAGGTGAGGGAGAGGGAGTTGAGGAGCGCCCAGGAGAGCAGCAGCGCGCAGTAGAGGGCGAAGAAGAAGGCCGTGGAGGCGAGGTGCTCCCCGCCTGACATGTGGTGCATCATCATCTGCACCAGCTGCGCCGCTGCACAAAGGGGGCACAGGGAGATGAGAGCACGGACTGACATTAAGGCGAGCTAGCTAGGAGGCGAGGTGCTCCCCGCCTGACATGTGGTGCATCATCATCTGCACCAGCTGCGCCGCTGCACAAAGGGGGCACAGGGAGATGAGAGCACGGACTGACATTAAGGCGAGCTAGCTAGGAGGCGAGGTGCTCCCCGCCTGACATGTGGTGCATCATCATCTGCACCAGCTGCGCCGCTGCACAAAGGGGGCACAGGGAGATGAGAGCACGGACTGACATTAAGGCGAGCTAGCTAGGAGGCGAGGTGCTCCCCGCCTGACATGTGGTGCATCATCATCTGCACCAGCTGCGCCGCTGCACAAAGGGGGCACAGGGAGATGAGAGCACGGACTGACATTAAGGCGAGCTAGCTAGGAGGCGAGGTGCTCCCCGCCTGACATGTGGTGCATCATCATCTGCACCAGCTGCGCCGCTGCACAAAGGGGGCACAGGGAGATGAGAGCACGGACTGACATTAAGGCGAGCTAGCTAGGAGGAGAGGTGCCAGGTGTGTTTTGAGTCAACTCAAAACAGAACACACCTGGGAAGGCGATGCTGCTGGCGCACACGGAGAGCGAGATCACCTCGAGCCACAATGCAGTCCCAACGCACCTGCAGTCCCAACGCACCTGCAGTCCCAACGCACCTGCAGTCCCAACGCACCTGCAGTCCCAACGCACCTGCAGTCCCAACGCACCTGCAGTCCCAACGCACCTGCAGTCCCAACGCACCTCCAGTCCCAACGCACCTGCAGTCCCAACGCACCTGCAGTCCCAACGCATCTGCAGTCCCAACGCACCTGCAGTCCCAACGCACCTGCAGTCCCAACGCACCTGCAGTCCCAACGCACCTGCAGTCCCAACGCACCTGCAGTCCCAACGTACCTGCAGTCCCAACGCACCTGCAGTCCCAACGCACCTGCAGTCCCAACGCACCTGCAGTCCCAACGCACCTGCAGTCCCAACGCACCTGCAGTCCCAATGTACCTGCAGTCCCAATGTACCTGCAGTCCCAATGTACCTGCAGTCCCAATGTACCTGCAGTCCCAATGTACCCGCGTGTCTGCTTGAGCAGTGCGGCTTTGAAGGATGGGGCAAGCAACAACATGCATACCTGGGAAAGAGTGGCCTGAGGGGCTCACCTGGGACCTGGGAAGGACCCCACAGTCATACCTGGGAAGGCGATGCTGCTGGCGCACACAGAGAGCGCGATCACCTCAAGCCACATCGCCACCCACGCCACCAGCAGCTTCCACCGCGGCTGCTTGAACGATAAGACAGCCAACACCACACCACACCACGCATACCTGGAAAAGAGCAGCCTCAACAGCTCGCCGGGGGACCTGGGAAGGGCCTGACTGTCATACCTGGGAAGGCGATGCTGCTGGCGCACACAGAGAGACCAATCACCTCGAGCCACACCGTCACCCACGCCACCAGCAGCTTCCACCGCGGCGGTGACAGGCTGGCCGCCCAGAAATACAGCGAGCCTGACGTCTGAGAAAGGGGGGGGGGGAGGTGGAGGGTCAGGGAGGATGGGCGTGCATGGGGAAGGTGGGGGGAGGACAGGCGGAGCGCATGAGTTGGGTGGCGGCAAGAGGCTGGCCGCCCAGAAGTACAGCGAACCAGATGCCTGCAGTGGGTACGGGCGGACGTGGGTGGGTATGGGAGGAGGTAGGTCGGTATGGCCGAGGGAAAACGGGGAAAAAGAAGTAGCGAGGACGAATTGGTAAGGGGCGGATTGGGAACAGCACATGAGAGGCTGGCCGCCCAGAAATACAGGGGGGAGTCTGCAGGGGAGACAGGGAGCAGATGGGGGGAGCACCGGCGGGGGCATGATCGATGGGAGCGACAGGCTGACAGCCCAGAAATAGTGGACAGCGGGCGTTGTGGGATTGGGGGAGCAGAGAGAGCAGAGCAGCGGACTCACGGGGAAGGAGGAGCAGACTTCAGCGATGACAAGCACCATGCAGAGGGCGAAGGGCGCGAGGATGACCCACGGCCACACCACGCCCACGGGCCCGGCTTGCAGCAGCGCGAAGCCAAAGAAGGGTACAGCTGTCATGTAGGGATTCATGACCGCTGCTGACACGCCGAATATCTCCAGCCAACCCTGACGGTGGGGGAGTGGTGAGGGAGTGGCAGGGAAGGGATGAAGCCAAAGAAGGGCACGGGCGTCATGTAGGGATTCATCACTGCTGCTGACACGCCGAATATCTCCAGCCAGCCCTGGGAGGTGGGGGTGGCAGGAACGCAGGGAGGGGAAAAAGGGAGGCAGGAAGGGCACGGCCGTTATGTAGGGGTTTTGAGACGTCTCAAAACCCTTCTTCAATTATGTAGGGGTTCTCACTGCTGCTGACACTCCCACGGTGTTGGGCCAGCCAGGGACGGGGTTAGGGCCGGACGGCAGGTGCTCTCCGACGGGGTTAGGGCCGGACGGCAGGTGCTCTCCGACGGGGTTAGGGCTGGACGGCAGGTGCTCTCTGACAATTCTCACGAGTCTCTCGCCTCAAGAGTCAAGACTCATCCCTAGCCCACCCTCGCATCACCAGCCCGCAGACCCATCCTGACCCTTCCCCACCCATCCATCCCCCATTAGAGCCCCAACAGGCGTCACTTGAGCTCTTTTGATACCCCAGCTCCAGAGGCCCCTTCTCTTGAGTCGACTCATATCAGACAGAACCCATCCTAGTCTACCCTCCCTCCCCTCTCCCTCCCCCCAACCCTCCCCTCATCTCCCACCAGACCCCCACCAGGCGCCTCTTTATCTCTATCGGAAGCCGACTCTCATGAATTGAATCAAGCCACTCAAGTGTACCCCTCCACTCCACCCACACCCCCTCACTCCTTCACCCCCACCCCTTACTCTCCCCCACTCTCCCCTCCCTTCCCAGAGCCCCACCAGGCTTCTCTTCAGCTCTTGCCGGTACCCCAGCTCCAGAAGCCGCTTCTCTTGGGTCGACTCAAGAGCCATGCAAGTCTACGCCCACACCCATCCCCACACCCCCTCATTCCTTCACACCCCCGCCTCTTTCTCTCCCCTCCCCACCCTCCCCCCATCTCCCCCCAGAGCCCCACCAGGCTTCTCTTCAGCTCTTGTCGGTATCCCAGCTCCAGAAGCCGCTTCTCCGCCGGATCTAGCGCTTGCGCTTGCGCCTGCGCGCCGCTCCCCGCGTGCTCGCCAGGAACGATCTCGGATTGCGGAGACTGCGCGGGTTGCGGGGAGAGCGCGGGTTGCGGGGAGTGCGCGGAGCTTCCAAGGCGTGTCCTCTCCGCAACCGCACCCCTCGCGCAATCTCCGGAGACCGCCATTCCTTGGTGGTGGTGAGAGGCCAGCATGGCTGATCCCGCCGCGTCGTGCGGCGGATTTTGAGGCGATTTTCGAGGCGCCTCGGTTATCGTCTCCGCAACCGCACCTGTAGCGCGATCTCCCGAGACCGCCATTTCCTGGTGGTGGTGAGAGGCCAGCATGGCCGATGCCGCCGCGTCCATTATTCTAGCCACTGATGTCAGTCCCATTTGCAGTCCTCGCTATACAACGGTTTCTGTTATCTCTTTTAATCGGAATTCTTCAGGACTTTCCGAGCGAGCAGCCTTTCGGAGGTTCCTAGAAGACAGTATGCGAGATTTTGATCGCTACTTGAAGAGTCAGCTGTCGGCAAGTGAGCTTAACGTTAAGAGTTTATTATAGCAGAATTGCACTTTGGGTAAGTATGTACAGTATGCATCCGAGTCTCAAGTACCCTTGGATACTTAGGTCAAGCACGCCTTTTTGTACGCAAGTACGGCGAAACTGAGAAATTATGGGGAGGAGTGACGTGTTCGCCTGAGTCACCCATCATGCATGCATTGTAATGTGACCTGTCATTTTTTCATCAGCCTAATGTAACAGCGCTACTGTACGGAACGATTCTGGATCTACAGGCTCCAAATGAACGGGAAAGGCTCAGCGGTGTCAGGAAAGGATCTACAGATGTCGAATCGACGGTCCACGACACGCTTTCGCAGCGCATAGGTTCTGCTTCGGTGTTCGGACTAACAGCTGCTTTCTATCTCCAGCTAACCTCGCACACGGTTGAAGCATTCTGCTGACACCAGTTAGTAGCCAGCCACCCAAATAAGATATACAGTATATTCTTCTGTGGCCTATCTACAGCGAAGAAAAGTGGCGAAAAAGCACGGTCGGGACGGCCTTTGATTGTGCGGTGCATATGATAGTTGTGAAGCACGCGACGGGACTTAGGGCAAACTTTATCAGCAAGACCACCATGGCTGATTACAGACAAAATAGCGAAGCAGGTCCTTTTTTTGCTGAATCTTGTGATAGAAGAAAACTGGCAATGGCAAGGCAAGTGAGAGCTCTACCTGTTGCCTCACTCTCGCACAGCCATGCCTGTGGGTGGGTGAGTGTGCTGCCGAGTTGAGTGTACGGATCTGTCGCGCTGGATGGATGGACCTGCCTGGATGTCTACACTACCCGCGCTGAATCGCTGATTCCGCCGCCGCCAAATCTCGTATCGAACTTTGTCCTTTTGAATGAAACGCCCTCTCACGGGTCACGTGACGTCAGGGGGCTTTCAGTGATGAGACCGCGGGACCGCACTACACCAGACCGTACAACGTCCCACCGTATCAAAGTGCTTGTGGCTGATTTGTATCGAGTGCAAAACCACCCGAACTGAGCAAGAGGGTGGGAAAAAAGCTTACTCGCATTGCTTTCTGGTGAAACATGTTTTTTGGGGATTCGGCCAGTAAATAGGTGGACTTGACCATCACAAATCCCTGACAGAGAACCACAGTAACTGCTTGAGCTTTCTGGCATCAGCAGTCAAATTGTTGAGCAGAAAGACTTCACATTTCCTGGTACTCTGCAATTGCAGGCTAAGTGGTACAGGCATTGCGTTTTGAACAGAAAAGCACATACGGTAGCAACGCAACCATCAATGAGGTTTTGTCAAAATCAACAAATGGCTAACAGCATATGTAAAAATGCCACAAAGTGCAGCACACAATATCTGTGTCCTTGTCAGTCTCCCTACGCAACACAAACTACTTTACACATCTGAAACATCATGTGTGCTTGTCACTCTTCCTACGAAACCCACCACCACCAGCCCTCAAAACACCAGAACCATTAGAACATACAACCACCATCAGGCCTGAAAGTACAACCACCAGCACCAGCACCAGCACCGGCACCAGCATTGCCACCGCCACCGCCACCGCCACCGCCACCGCCACCGCCACCGCCACCGCCACCGCCACCGCCACCGCCACCACCACCACCACCACCACCACCACCACCACCATCACCACCAGCAGTGGAGTGGGGGTGAACCCCCTTAAGTGAGTTGAGAACAAGGCAGGGGAAGGATGTTGAACCCCCCACAGCAAGGCAAGTGAGAGGCAAGAGAGGGGGGTTGAAACCCCCAGGTTAAGGCAAGCCAAGGCCAGAGGAGGGGGTTCCTCTGATCTTACCCTTGCTTGCCTCAACCCCGGGGTTTCAACTCCCCTCCCTCCCCCCTGCCCCTCACAAGCCTTGCCCTGGGGGGTTCAACATCCCTCCCCTGCCTTGCTCTCCCCTCCCTCAGGGGGACTCCGCTCCACCACCACCACTTCCCACCACTCTCCACCACCATCACCATCACCATCACCATCACCACCACCACCACCAACATGACCACCACCACCACTCTCCACCACTCTCCAGCAGCAGAGGGGCTGAGAGGAACCTTGAGGGGTGGAGCCTGAGCGACGTGGCAAGAGGGGAGCCACACCACACCCCCGGCCGCAGGGTGTGATGATCGTCCTTTATGCCTTGAACGTGCGGCTATTGGCACCCAGTCCCAAGGGCCCCTCACCCCACTCTGCCCACCCCCACCACCACCACCACCGCTTACCACACTTACCACAACTTACCAACGCTCCCCCCGTCCACAGCAAATGAACCTGCTAGGGAGAGAGGGGAGGGTGCAGAGAGGCTATTAATGGATGACGAGTGGAGAGTGATGTAAGGGGGCCAGAGAATTGCAAACAGGAATTACATAGATACAAGAAGAAAGACAAGTGCTGGAAAAACAGAAATGCTGGAAAAACATAAATGCTGGAAAAAACAAGTGCAGAGTCGCAGGAGTGCAGCAGGCAGCAGGATGAGGGACTTAGCTGCGGTGAGTAGAGCAGCAGATGGGCGCCGTGATGCCTGCGTGCTTGTGCCCCACATGCACCAGCTTAGCTCCTCCCCGCATGCCTCCGCTCCCCTGCCCCTGGCGCGATGGGAGGGATGGAGGGACGGGGAGAAGGGGGGCCCGAGGGAGAGAAGGGGGAGAAGGGGGGCCCGAGGGAGAGAAGGGGGAGGGGAGGACCTGAGTGAGGGCGAGCAAGGTGCATGCAAGGAGAAAGAGACAGGAAGCATGCAGAACCAAGGGAAAAGGCAGTTGAAGGCAGAGGGAGTGTGGGTGGTGGAGAGATACTCACCATTGATAATGCTGGGCGCGTGTGTGCTGGTTGTGTGGTGCAGTCTGGAGAGCCCCCTATGTCCCTTGAGGCGCGGCAGCCTTGAGAAGATGATGCCTCAGCGCCAAGCAGTGCACTGCACTGTCAGGGAGGGGCGGTGTGGGCGAGGGGAGGAGGAGAGGGGAGGGGGGGTGGGCATTCGAACAATGGGCAAGGGAGAGAAGTGAAGGGTTGTCCAGGGGGAGACGAGTGCAGATGAAATTATGACATGCGGGAAGGGAGCAGCTGCAGCAGCACACACAAGAGCAGACGGGGGGGACCTTCACCTTACCTTACCAAGGAAAAAAAGTTTTGTACCTACCGAGGGGGGTACCTGACAGTCTGAACCTTGAAAAGAAAGGGAGGGCTTGGGTGTGCTACAGGCAGCTAGAGCGGGGAGGCAGTGGAATGGGAAGTGAGCAAAACGATAAGCAAGAAAACGAGCAAAAAGGAGAAGGAATGGCTGGTGAAGCGATACTCATCTCTGGTCGTGCTCAGTCGGTGCTGGCTGTGTGCAGAGGAGCTCACGCGGCTGCCTCTGCTGCTGCCTCTGCTGCCTCCTCTGCTGCTGCCTCTGCATCCCAAACCCTTGAGAAGAGTCATCTGAGCAGGGCACTGGAAGGTCAGGGAGGGGGTGGTGTGGGAGAGGAGATGAGGAGAGAGGGAGGGAGCGGGAGTGAGTATTAGAACGAATTGCAAGGGAGAGACGTGCAGTAAGAGGAATGTGGATGAGCTGATGGCATGCGGGAAGGAAGCACAGCTGCTGTAATACACCCAAGAGCGGAGGGGGGGACCTTCACCTTACCTTACCATGCCAGGGAGAACAAGTTTTGTACCTACCAAGGGGGCATACCTGACAGTCTGAAACCTTTACAAGAAAAAGGATGGGTTGGGTGTGCTACAGGCAGCTAGAGCGGGGAGGCAGTGGAATGGGAAGAGAGCAGAACGACAAGCAAGAAAGTGAGTAAGAAGGAGGGCAAAAGGGTGGAGAGGTGATACTCATCTCTGGTCCTGCTCAGTCGGTGCTGGCTGTGGTGCTGCTGGGGAGCTCAAGACGCCCCTCACGCTGCTGCCTCTGCCGCTGCCTCCCCACCCACGTCCCTTGAGGGGCGTCCGCCAAGCAGGGCCCTGGAAGGGAGGTCAAGGAGGGACGGTGTGGGAGAGCAGATGAGGAGGGGGGGAGGGGGAGGGGGTATTAAAAAGAATGGCAAGGGAGAGAAGTGCAGTGCCGAACAAGGGGTGACGAATCCAGACGAGCAGATGGCAGGTGAGAAGGAAGCACAGCTGCTGAAACACACCCAAGAGCAGAAGGGGGAACCTTCACCTCACCTTCCCTTACCAAGGGAATAAAGTTTTGAACCTACCAAGGGGACATACCTGACAGTCTGAACCTTTACAAGAAAAGGGGGGCTTGGGTGTGCTACAGGCAGCTAGAGCGGGACGGCATTGGAAGAGGAAGCAGGCGAAATGACAAGCTGGAAAGCGAGTGAAGAGAGGAGAGTTTCTGATGAAGGGATACTCATCTCTTGGTCGGTGTGTGCTGGTCGTGTGCTGAAGTCCCCCCTATGCCGCTCCCTCTGCTTTTCCTTCTGCTGCTGTCACCGCATCCCAAGTCCCATGACGTGCGCGTAGGGCACTGACAGGGCGAGGAGGAGGGATGGAGGGGGCGGGGGAGCGGGAGAAGGAGGGGGAAGGGAAGGGGTTGCTAGAGTGAAGAACAAGGGAGAGGAGAGCAGCTTGGTCACATGGAGTGCTGTGCACCCAAAGGGAGACACAGCTGATGGCATGCGGGATGGAAGCACAGCTGCTGTAAAACACCCAAGGCCGGGAAGTGAGGGAACCTTTACCTTACCTTGCCATGCCTAGAGAATCAAGTTATGTACCTACCAAGGGGAATACCTGATAGTCTGAACCTTACAAGAAAAAAGGGGAGCCTTGGGTGTGCTACAGGCAGCTAGAGAGGAAAAATAGAACTCCTTGAAAACCTGGACATTGTTCGGGAGGGATCAACCCTAAACACGGGAACCGTCATGGTGTTTGGGGTTGATGTCCTGTAAGGCAGTGGAAAAAAAAAACTAGGGAACCTGGACTCACATTTCGGAAGAGATCAACCCTAAACACGGGAACAACTTTTCGTGTTTAGGGTTGATTCCTTCCAAGTCGTATGCGTTTCCAATTGGGTATTATAAACGTTTGCCCGTTTATAGTCGGGTGTGTTGCGATATGTATTGCCCGCAGTAAGGCTGCGACTGGCGTGGTTGGACGACGAGTTCGTGCGAGAGCTGCGCCAGTTGGTGTCAGTCGGATTGTAGCATCCCCTAACGGAACAGTAATTTTCGTGGCGGGGGTGTACATACCGTAACAACAGAGCGTGAAAAACGACGGGATAGCATGCACCTGAATAATGCGCCTCGACTAAGTTGCATGCACCTGAAAATGGCCGTTCGAAGTTGCATGATGCGCGCATTTCAGATGCTCCCGATTGCTAGGACGAGAAAAATCCGAGAACGTGGCGACATTGGAAATTTTGGTCGCCAAGAAGGCCGTTCTGCAGGCATTCTAGTTTGGTCTGCCTCGGCTCTGATGCGCTTATCGCGAGCCTTGATAAAACTGTTGGCGAAATGGAAATTGCATCAATGTACATTGATGCGGCCTGATGCGGCTGCAGAACACGGCCATTGTCAACCTCATTCTTCCAACTCTCCTCGCCTCTTTCCTTTCCGTCTCTCATCTTACCGCTCCACTTAGCTATCACGACATTTTCTTCCTCGGAACTATCCATGGCCGCAGCTTCGTTGTCGCTGGCTACTACTTTTATCTTCCTCGCAACGATTAGCTTCCCCTATCGACTGCTTCTCTAGTACTCGCTCGCTGACCGCGTGTTTCTCGGGAGCGGTTTCTGGCGGGGTTGCGTCTTCTCCGTGCTGTCGATACTGCGATGAAGCAATGATATTCAGATAGTTTTTCGACAAGGTTAGTCTTCCAGTTCGGTTATACGTCTCTGCTAGCGTCATTCTCTCGTGAATGTAAGGTTTCAGTTTATCAGGGTTCTCATTTCGCGTTCGAACCTCTCAGATGCTCATTTCCCGATTACACTTCTGTCTCGCCCACGCCAGATGCGCTACCGAGCACGTGCCGTCGAGGCGATGCGATTTCTTATTTTCAGGCCGTCGTTGCCTCGTTGCGCATGCTTCCGCGATTTTCGCACACTGTTCTGCGAATTCTTCGGTACGACTTGCTTGAAATAAATATTTTTTCTGTCGCTTCTTTCACCCCTACGATTTGCTTCTTTCATCCCTACGACTCGTCACACTTGCTCTCTGCCTGCCTCTGAGTCTCAATCGATGCATTCGTTCTGAGCCTTGTCACTTTCGAAAACATCTCTCCGTTATTGATGCTCTGCCTGCGTTCAGATACGACTGACAACGCTGTCGGGGCAGCATGATCGGAATCGTCCGCATGTCGTCGCACGACGGAATCGTCGTCCGCGCGTCGTAATACGGCGAAATCGTTGGCCGCGCGTCGTCGCACGGCGAAATTGTCGCCCGCGCGTCGCAGCCCGGCGAAATCGTCGTCCGCTTGTCGCAACACGGCGAAATGGTCGTCCGTCCGACATCGCATGGCGAAATGGTCGTCCGCGCGTAGTGGCTGTCGAAATGGTCGCACGGATGTTCGTCTTGTTGGCGTGGGGGTGCGCAGCAGCTGCGGCAGCACCACCAGCTCTCGTTGCTTTGTCAACCGCCAGCTAAGTGCCTTCTCTCCCTCCACTCTGTTGCTTTCATGTCATCCTTGCACCATGCATCATGCTCTACATTTCACTACCCTCTGTCACACCCATGAGACCTCCCTCCCCCAAGGTAGCAGGAATTTTTTGCTTTGGTACAGCCTCAGGTATTTGTTTGCGTTTGGTTTAGCTGGTACGAGGTCTCTTGGGTGTGCCACTGCAGCAGTCCATTCATGCACGCATCATGCTTGCACTCTTCACTTTCACTTGTCTTGGCTTCTTTCCTCACTGCTCTCCTCCCCACTCCTCTGCGCCCCCTTCACTTTCCCGTTTTCTCCCCCTTTTCCTCCCTTTTCTCTCTCTGTCCCGACCTTCCCCCTCTCGTCCCAGCAGGTCGCTCACACGGGAGTGGCAGTGGAGGCCGACATGGAGTGCACAGGCAGCGGCTGCTCTTCGCCCAATCCACCCACAGCTAAGTACCCCGCCCTTCCTCTCTCCTCCCAACCCTCTCACTGTGTTGCTTTGCTTGTCATGCTTGCACCATGCATTACACTCCCGTTTTCACTGCTCTTTGTCACACCCATTACACCTCCCTCCCCCAAGGTAGTCGGTATCTTTTTCCTTGGTACAGCCTCAGGTATTCGTTTTAGTTTGGTTCAGCTGGTACGAGGTCTCTTGGGTGTGCCACTGCAGCAGTCCCTTCATGCACGAATCATGCTTGCGCTTGCTACACTCTTCACTTTCACTTGTCTTCGCTTCTTTCCTCACTGCTCTCCCCACTCCTCTGCGCCCCCTTCACTTTCCCGTTTTTTCCCCCTTCTCCTCCCTTCCTCTCTCTGCCCCGACCTGCCCCCTCTCGTCCCAGCAGGTTGCTCACACGGGAGTGGCAGTGGCGGGGGACATGGGGTGCACAGGCAGCGGCTGCTCTTCACCCAATCCACCCACAGCTAAGTACCCCGCCCGTTCTTTCTATTCATGTGCTGCCCTCTGTCACACCCAAGAGACCTGAACCTCCCTTCCAACCTGAGCCTCTGGT
Source organism: Closterium sp. Naga37s-1 (assembly GCA_947471745.1). Taxonomy (NCBI): domain Eukaryota; kingdom Viridiplantae; phylum Streptophyta; class Zygnematophyceae; order Desmidiales; family Closteriaceae; genus Closterium; species Closterium sp. Naga37s-1. The sequence continues at coordinate 5,490,333 of CANJKZ010000056.1, read as the reverse complement.
CGTGCTACAACTTCAAGCCACAGACCCCTTTTTTTTGGTAAACCACCCCTGGTACACGTATCCTCTCAGGTTAAGGCCTCCCTTTGAGTCTGTGGCTTGTACCTGAGACTGCACCAGTGGCTCCCTTTCTTGCTGTTACCTGCCACCCCACCCCACCCATGCACACCCTTCACCTTGTTCCCTCTAGCTGCTTACTCACTTGACTTACATCTCTCTCCTTGCAGGTGGAGGGGAGGGGCGTAAGGGTCAACACCGCCACTCCCCCGCTCCCCTCCCCTTGTGGCCATGCAGGTGGCAGTGGTGGGAGGAAGGGAAAGGGGCAGCACTTCACTCGGCTGGGATGGGATGGGAGAGTATCGGTATGGGGTCGTCTGGAACAAGGTGAGCCTCTTTTCCCTTATGCACTCATGCTGCTGCTTGGTCTTCTCTGCATGCTCACTTCTCATTTTTGCTCCCTCCCTGCCTCATGCTTGCTGTTTTCCCCAATCTCACTGCTGTCCCTTGCTCCATGTTTCCTTCCCTCTCCCTCCCTCCCAGTACATTGAAGGCGGTAGCAGGGCAGCAGGGGGCAGCAGCAGGGCAGCAGCACGGCAGCAGCAGGGTAGTAGGGGGCAGCAGGAGGGCAGCAGATGTGGGGAGGAGAGGGGCAGCGGCATATGAAGGGGAAGCAGTGTAGCAGACCGGCAGCAGCAGTAGCAGCAGTAGCTGTGAGGTCTGGGGGGCTAGAGGGCAGACTAGGTGTGGTATGGTGCAGGTGTGGTATGGTACAGGTGTGGTATGGTTAGCTGATCCCTCCTCTCTCTCTTCCCCCTTCTCCCTGCAGGCTGAAGGTGGGAGCACTGGAGTGGAGTCAACCCTCACTCACCTCCTCCTCTCTCCCATCTCCTTTCCCTCCCAGCAGCACCCTGCCTGGACAACAGAGGAGTCTCGCCCTCCCCTAATCCCCACTTCTCTCTCCACTTCCCAGCAGCCTCAGCATCATGGTGATTTGCACGGCTGTGGTGGGTGCAGGTGAGTAGGCATGGGGGTGAAGTGTGGGGTGGGTTGGTGGGGAGCATGGGAGCAAGTGGGGAGTTCACTGCCTTAGGGGCAGCATCACCTGGGGTTGTGCCTTGTGGGTCGGGGTGCGGTGGGTGGAATCTGTGCAGCACGGCACTCGGTGCTCAAGTAACCGATCTGACGTGCAAGGCCTAATGGACACCGTCAGAGCCGACCGGCCGGCGGCTCTGGTTCGCGTCAGCTCTGGCTACGTCAGGGATGGGATTTGAGTCTTGGGCTGGAAGCAATTTTCCACTACCACACTTCGCCCCACAAGGCACCGCCTCTGGGGGTGTTTTTTCCTTAAGAAAGTGGGCTTTCCGCTGCTCCTACTGCTGGTAGGTGAGTGTGGGGATGGGCTGGGTGGGTGAGTGAGAGAGAAGGGGCCTGAAACCCCTTGAGCAGGTGGGTGAGAGGGAAGGGGCCTGAATCCCCTTGGGTTGGGTGGGCGAGAGGGAAGGGGCCTGAATTTCCTTAGGTGGGTGACTGAGAGAGAAGGGGGCTTGAATCCCTTGGGTGGGTGACTGAGAGAGAAGGGGGCTTGAACCCCTTGGGTGGGTGACTGAGAGAGAAGGGGGCTTGAACCCCTTGGGTGGGTGAGTGAGAGAGAAGGGGGCTTGAACCCCTTGGGTGGGTGACTGAGAGAGAAGGGGGCTTGAACCCCTTGGGTGGGTGACTGAGAGAGAAGGGGGCCTGAATCCCCTTGGGTGGGTGACTGAGAGAGAAGGGGGTTTGAACCCCTTGGGTGGGTGAGTGAGACAGACGGGGGCTCGAACCCCTTGGGTGGGTGACTGAGAGAGAAGGGGGCTTGAACCCCTTGGGTGGGTGAGTGAGAGAGAAGGGGGCTTGAACCCCTTGGGTGGGTGAGTGAGAGAGAAGGGGGCTTGAACCCCTTGGGTGGGTGACTGAGAGAGAAGGGGGCTTGAACCCCTTGGGTGGGTGACAGAGAGAAGGGGGTTTGAACCCCTTGGGTGGGTGACTGAGTGAGAAGGGGGCTTGAACCCTTTGGGTGGGTGCCTGAGAGAGGAGGGGGCTTGAACCCCTTGGGTGGGTGACTGAGTGAGAAGGGGGCTTGAACCCCTTGGGTGGGTGCCTGAGAGAGAAGGGGGCTTGAACCCCTAGGGTGGGGTGAGTGAGAGAGAAGGGGTGTGAAGCCCCTTGTGTGAGTGGGCGCTGAAACCCCAGGATGAGTTGAGTGAGGGGCAATGGTGGGGGTCTGAATTCCCCTTAGTGGGGTGGGTGAGAATGAAGGGGTGAATCCCCTTGGGTGGGATGGGTGAGAAGGAAGGGGTGAAATCCTTTGGGTGGTTTGAATGCCCTAAAGTGAAGTGAGAGAGCTGGGTTGGGTAAGATGGGTTGATTACTCTAAGGTGGGTTGAGTAAGATTGTGGGATGGGGCCTGATTTCCCTACGGTGGGTGAGGGGAGAGAGGAGGGATGGGGGCTGAATGAAAGGTCGGTGGGCTGTGGCTGGGTAAACGGGTAGGCGGGTGGTGGCTCGAGGCTGGGTGCTGGCCGGGTGGTGCTATGCTGGGTGTGTGGGGTGGGTTTGTTTGGACGATGTGGGGAGGGGTGGTGAGTGGTTGGTTAGGTAGGTGGGTGGGTGGATGTGGGTAGGTAGGTAAGTGAGTGGGTAGTTAGGTAGGTGGGTGGGTGGTTGTTGGATACTGGATGTGGGTGGATGTGGGTGGTAGGTGGGTGGGGAGATAAGGGTGGGTGATGGTGCTGGTGGTCTTGTGGCTGAGTTGCTTCGTGTGTTTGGGTGGTGTGGTGTGGATGGGTGGTGTGTTGTGGATGGGTGGTGTGTTGTGGATGGGTGGTGTGTTGTGGATGGGTGGTGTGTTGTGGATGGGTGGTGTGTTGTGGATGGGTCGTGTGTTCTGAATGTTTTGTGTGTTCTGTTTGGTGGGATTCGGACAGTTGGAGTGTTGTTCAGGAGTGGGGAGTGTGGTGGGAGCGGTGAGAGTGGTGGTGGAGGTGGTGGTGAGTGCCTTTACACCCTACAGCTGCCCCTCTTGTGTGTGCAATGGCAATGGCAATGGCAATGCCATGGTGTGGCATAGCGTCTGCAAAGAAGGGATGATGGGTCAAGGAGTGTGGCGGATTTGGCACTTCATGTACTCTGTAATCTCGCTTCAGTCAAACTGTTTGATTCTACTGTTTAATCTGGTATAACAAGTTATATATATATATACGGTATTGTGAAAGTCTACTTAGGCTGCATTGCAAAGGCAGCGTTATCATTTCGTATGGGTTGTAGTACATCGTTCTCGTCTTATATATGTCTACATAACAGCATACACAAATGGGTGGGCGGGTGGGAATTAGAACTACAATTTCGGAAATGAAAACGTGGGTGGGGATGAATGGCCCCACGTCCCTCTTTTGTAAACAAAAGAGGGTGAGTAGCGCTTCGACGCTACCTTTGCTGTGTTGGCCACGTACCCCTTTTCACAATACAAATTTTTATAAAGTGTTACATTTCATTACACTTTCAAAAAATATCATATTGTGAAAGTCTACTTAGGCTGACTTGCAAAGGCAGCGTTATCATTTCATATGGGTCTTTTGAGGCAAGTGCAGTGGGGGCTGGCGGTGCAGTTCGATTGATAGCTGATGCGTGGCGGGCGAGGGAGCCGTCGAAGGATCCTGCAACTGTGTAGAGAGGGAGATGGGCTGATCCTGCGCGATTGTAACGTACATCTCCTTCGCGCTGTCGCAGCGCCATCGGCCCATGCGTTTGAAGAGCCGGTCAGGAACTCCGAGGCTTGCCGCCGCGGTGGCTGCGCCTTTGCGGAATGCGTGGGTTCCGATGTGCGCGACATCCAGTCCAGCCTGCCTGCCGGCCGCGAGGCACCAGTTTCTGGTCGTGATGTAGGATGGCGATTTGTCGTTCGGTGTGGCTTGCGAGTTCTTTGGGAAAACCCTTATCAGCGGTCCATGTGGCACATTTGTGAGGCCGGCGATGCGTATGAATTTGCGTGTGCACCTCACCGGGCAGTGAGGGCCTGGAATTGCCGCCACTGTGATCCAGACACCCCTCCCTTCCTGGTCCGTCTTGGAGTGCGGGATGAGCAGCCACATTGCTTTCTCCTCGAACTGTACATCATTCCATTGGAGCGAGACGAGGTCGGAGTAGCGCAATAATGCCGAAAACATGAGAAGAGGAATCAATCATTTCTGGTATTCCGCAGGAATTGATGATTCGAGGAAGGGACGGGCCATGTTGTGCACTTGATGGAGAGATATGGGCTCTTTGGTCCTTTCAGGCCGAGGACCATGTCTCTTGGCGAACTCCCGCACTTGTAGGGTGAATGGGCTGGCGGTAGGGAGGTTTCGCCTGTCATGCGGTGGGCGAAGGCTACTGCCGAACATGTGAGGTTGATCACGGAGAGAGTTGCTTTGTTGTTGAGCGCATGGATAAGATACAGCGCTAGCGTGAGGTCGGTTGCCGGTAGAAACTCGAGCTTAACTTGGGTACAAAAGGTGCGAAATCTCTGTCAATAAGGCTGGTACGTCTCGATTGTAGATGGTGCGCGAACGTGGCTAATTACGTGCATCAATTGCTGCTGTAGTTTGGCCAAAAGCCCTGAAATGACACATTGATAAAGTTTGATTAGATTGCATAGTTTACACGCAAAGCAATGATTGGGCTATGAGGCAATCCGAGACCAAAGAATGCAGTGGTGTGTGAACCTGGCCGAAGGCATTAACTGCCTTGGGCAAATGAAAGGTGCTCTACTACTGCCGGAGCCCACGATTGAGTGGACGGTCGGAGAAGCGGCCACCATGACGCTCCGGTCCACTGGGGAACTACGAGCGTGAGTTCTGTCTGCGTAAGTTCCGCGTGGCAGAGTGTAGCGGGAATTAAGTGTGGAGGCGGGAAGGCAAAGTATCGCTCGCTTTTCCATGAGATTGAAAATGCGTCGGGGTGCGGTATCTTGGAGCAGAAGCGCTGGACGTGATTGTTCCGAACGTTAGCAAAGAGATCAATTGTGTGGGGCCCCCAGCGGCGTTCCAAGAGGCGAAACCAAGGTGCATGTAGGGAGTAGTCGCCATAATCTTGCATCTTGGATAGGTCATCCGCATGGACGTTGAGCTCTCTCGGAATCCATTCGATCGCGAAGCGTGTTGTCTTGCCGAGGCAGAACTGGATGATCGCTTGGCATGTCAACGTAAGATCCGCCTGATGGGATCCCCCCTTGCGCAAGATGAACATGACTGCCTGGTTGTCCACCCGGACGAGGACGTAAGCACCCATGATCCGGGTTGCGAACGTCCGCAGTGCCCAGAGCACTCCCTCAAGCTCTCGCCGCGTACTGGATGTGGCGAGAAGCCCTCGTGGCATACACTCGCTTGCTTCGCATGATGTACTTGGGAACTTGGCCAAGGTGGCACCCCAGCTGTGTGCGCTTGCGTCGACGTGGATCACGGCATCAAAACGCTGACTCTGGTGGAATGGGGCGCCATTGAAACGATCGAAGTGCATTGTCCAAAACAACAGCTCCTCTGTCGCTCCTGGTGACAAGACAATCTTTGAGTTCCATGACCACGCGGAGTCGATCAAGTGCAGCAGCTCATGGCTGAAGGCACGCGCCGTCGTGCCTAGCGCGAGCGACATGGAGCTGAGAGATCCAGTAATCCGGGCTATCTTGCGAATCGGCACTTGTCGACCCGATTGCCCTTTTTGTATGAGTAGGTGGAGCTCCTACAGTAATTGTTCACGCCGATCTTTTCCGACGAGGAACATCCCTCGTTCCGTGTCAAGCTCCATCCCCAAAAAGCGCAAGTGGTGTGCGGGATGCAGATTTGATTTCTTAGAATTTATCACGAATCCCGCCGCCTTCAGGTCGTGGAGAACTTCGATGCACGTCGAACGGGCTTGCGCCTCGGAGTCGCAGAGGAATAGTAGATCGTCCACGTATGGTATTACGCGCACTCCGCGCGCCCACCATTTCTTAGCTAGTTGCTTAATAAGCTGGGTGAAGACGAACGGGGCTGTTGCCAAGCCGAAAGGTAAGGATGTGAAGCAATAGAACTTTCCACCCAATTGAAAGCCCAAAAACTTCCAGCACGATGGGTGGATTTCGACGTGGTGGTAGCCTGACTTGAGATCGATTGTGAACATCCAGTCGTTTGGGCGAATGATCTCTGCGACCCGTCTCAAGCCCTCGTACTTGAACTTGGGAACTTGGAGGTGAGCGTTGACCTTCCGCAGGTCAAGGATGAGCCGACATTTGTCACGTTGCTCCACAACATTGAGCGGGCTGATGCACGTAAGTGCGGCTTTCGACGAGACATTCATCGCAGCGCCTGACGCGATGAGGTCGCTGACAGCGTCTTGGGTGAATGCCATGTGTGCTTGAACTGCTGCGTGATTGGGAGCTTCGAAGAGGAGAGGCTCCGCGCCCTTCCATGGTAGCCAGTACCCTTTGGCAATGATGGAAAGGATAAGACTGCTGTCGCACCATGATAGCCACCAGTGGAGGTTGTTGCGCAATCGTATGGGTCCCAGTGAGCACTCTGCCACCCGCCTTCCACTTCTGCAATTGGTGGGCAACCGAGATTGTGGGGGGGAGGAACGAGGACCAAGGTCGATTAGCCGCGAGATTTCACGAGACGCTTTGCGGGGAAAACTATGCCGTTTGCCTTTTACCGCCTTCGCGCCTCCCCGCACCCCCGTTTGGTTTTGTTTTGTTTTGTTTTGTTTTTTTTAGCACTTCTCTTGACCACTCGTCAGCCATGACACCCTTGCAGTTTTGTTTTGTTTGTTTGTTTTTTTTTTTTTAGGTTGCCTTACAACGAGATCGGCGTATGTGCGTCACTTGGTCATCACGATGTCTTCTTGGCTTCTCTCTCAATCTCTCTCTCTCTCTCTCTCTCTCTCTCTCTCTCTCTCTCTCTCTCTCTCTCTCTCTCTCTCTCTCTCTCTCTCTCTCTTTCTCTCATTCACTCTCTCACTCGCTCTCTCTCGTTCTCTCTCTCGCTCTCTCACTCTCTCTCTCTCACTCTCTCTCTCTCTCTCTCTCTCTTGCTCTCTCTCTCTCTCTCTCTCTCTCTCTCTCTCTCTCTCTCTCTCTCCCTCTTTCGCTCTTTCTATCTCCCTTGCTCTTCCTCTCTCTCTCCCTTGCTTGCTCTTTCCCTCCCTCTCCATCTCTCTCTCTCTCCCTCTCTCTCTCTCTCTCTCTCTCTCTCTCTCTCTCCCTCTCTCTTTCTCTCTCTTTCTCTCTATTCCTCTCTCTCTCTCTCTCTCTCTCTCTCTCTCTCTCTCTCTCTCTCTCTCTCTCTCTCTCTCTCTATCTCTCTCCTCTCCCTCATTCCGTGCTTCTTGCTTTTTTTGTTCTTTTTTTTTTGCTTCTCTCGGTCCTTGCTTTGTAATCCACCCTTGGCCAATTCTTCCTCCATGGCTGCCTTCCTCAAGAGGGGGCTGACTTTTGACTTGACGTGCTGTCCGTCCTCCCTCCTCTTGTTGTCTCCCTTTCTCTCTCCCCTTTTTAGTTTAGTTTTGTTTTTTTGTTTTTTTTGTTTTTGTTTTTGTTTTTTTTTTTTTTTTTTTTTTTTTTACAATATTCCGTTTATTAGTCCACACAAAGGCATACAAGCATAGGCCTACACCATGACCAGCCCCTACAGCTACCATCTTGTCCTGGCCCCCATGGCTTATGCTACTCTCCAAGGCTCCTAACCAGCCTACGCACCACCGGTGCATCCACCTACGCCCCCCGGCATAGTGGCAAGGGGCGCCGCCCCATGGGTCCTCTCACACCACGGGTGCGGGACCTTGTGCTCCACGTGTCAGAATGTTGTATTTGTCTAGCCTGCAGTGGGGTAATCTATAGAGAGAACAACCCAATTTAGGGTTTCCTATATGTATCCTGCTGCTGCTAGTCCAAACCCCTCTTTCGTGTTCTATCTTTCTGCCTAGTATTCTGACATGCTATCAGAGCAGGTCGACCCTCCGTGGTCGATCCTGTGGGTGGGCCCACCCTATGCTTCTGCTGCTGTCCTGCCTATCGTGCGCCCCGGGCGCGCGACGTTTTCTTCCTGCCGCGCACCCTGCGCGCGTGGCGTTTTTTCTTCCCGCCGCGCGCTCGAGGCGCGCGGCGGTTTTCTGCCCGCCACGCGCTCGGGGCGCGTGGCGGTTTCCTGCCCGCCGCGCGCCCCAGGAGCGCGCGGCGGTTTCGTCGCCCGTCGTGGCGCCCCGGGGGCCCGCGCGCTGTCCCCTCCCGTCACCCGTCGTGGTGCCCTAGGGGCCTGCGCGTCGCCCCCCCTCCCGTCGCCCGCCGCGGCGCCCTGGGGGCCCGCGCGTCGCCCCCCTCCCGTCGCCCGTTGTGGCGCCCCGGGGGCCCGCGCGTCGCCCCCTCCCGTCGCCCGTCGTGGCGACCCGGGGGCCCGCGCATCGCCCCCTCCCGTCGCCCGTCGAGGCGCCCCGGGGGCCCGCGCGTCGCCCCCTCCCGTCGCCCGTCGAGGCGCCCCGGGGGCCCGCGCGTCGCCCCCTCCCGTCACCCGTCGAGGCGCCCCAGGGACCAGCGCGTCGCCCCGCTTCCGCTCGCCCGCTACCCGCGCTCCTGCCCCGTGCTGCCTGTGTTAGGGTTTGGGGGTGGCGAGTCTGGGGGTGTGTGCACCGTCCCTTACTCCTCCTCCTCCTCCGTCTCCCACTGCTGCAGCTGCCGCTGAAGAGGGTGGATGTGTGGGATCCGTCGGAGTGGTACTAGAGAGGTGGCGTGTGAGCAGTGCTAGGGGAACAGCAGGGGGTGTGCAAAAGGGGTGTGGGACAGCTGGGGGAGGTTGAGTGGAGGCAGCCGTCTTGTCGTCCGCAGCACCTGTAGTCCGGGGCTCTGCCGCTGGTAGCCCAGAGAGCCTGCTGCGCCTGTCGCCCGTGGGTCCGTTGCTCCTGCCGCTCGTCTTAGCCGCGGAGCCTATTACTCCTGCAGTCCGGGGCTCTGCCGCCGGTAGCCACAGTGCGAGCCGCTCCTGTTGGTTGCTCGTGTGTCTGCAGTTTCAGCAGTCGCCTCCCATCTTCTCGCCCCCACAGTCTCTCCTCCTCCTCACTTGCCCTCTGTGATAGCCTCTAGCTTTGCTTATCATTGTGAACTATTGCTCTGCCTGCTTGTTGTGCTGATTACACCCCACTTTGGCTATGGGGGTGTGTCAGAATGTTGTATTTGTCTAGCCTGCAGTGGAGTACTTTATAGCGAGTACAACCCAATTTAGGGTTTCTGTAAGGAATTTTCTCGACATTCCTTAGCGCGCCCTGCAACATCGCGTACAGCAGCAGCCGTTGTTCCCCCGTTACTACTAACGGGGCTTCGCCGACTTCGCGCGCACTGTTTCACCAAACCTCGCACTGCTGGCCCGGCCGTGTCGGCCTACACTTCGGGACTAGCCCGAGCCTCGCTGCCAGCGTAGCACTAGCTAGCTCGCACGCACCGTGTTACCGTTTGCATGTTTCGCGTATAAATGTTTGCTCATGCCTTCGCTTACATTTTGTACTCGTTTGACACCTTAGTGCAATTCTCGCTACTTCGATTCATTGCACCCGTAACAGTTTGCTATTGTATCCTGCTGCTGCTAGTCCAAACCCCTCTTTCGTGTTCTATCTTTCTGCCTAGTATTCTGACACCACGCCCTCCCATAGGGCAATTGTTTGCTATATGGTCAGGCTGGCCGCAACGGAAACACACCCTCTTCAAGCGAGGCTCGTGGCAGCCCACGGGTGGCATGCCTTTGCTTCCCGGTTCGCCGTCTCGAGGGGGAAGGCGGCCTCCGCGGGCGAAGCCGGTGCGTGCACGCTTGAGGGCCGCCACGTCGGCTACCGCGAGCTTGTAAGAGCGGGACGTGAGCACGGTCTTGGCTTGGTACAGCTGGAACCGATCCGCCGCCTCAAAACCGGCCTCATCCGCCACCAAGAGCACCTCGAAACGTCTGTTGATCAACGTTTCGATTTGCTCCACGTTGGAGAGCGCGCCCTCGACGTCGCCGTGTTAGAGCTTAAACTCGACGTGCCTCAGGTGAGCTTGGATTGCAGAGAACACCTCCGCCTGGTCACGCACTCCCTTGCGCATGAAGGTAGTAGCTGCGGATGTAGGGTTAAGGGGGGGAAGGGGAGGTGCGGGTGCAAGAATGCGACGGCGAGCAAGGTTGTCGGGGGCCTCACCGTCTTCATTTTCTGAGTCGTCGCTGTCGTCGGGGATACGAGCTTGGGTTGGTGCCGGAGCCGGGGCGGGAGCAGGAGCAGCGTTGCTGGCGCGAGTGACCTTGGCGGAGCAGGGGGGCGCGACAGGTTCCTTCTGCTTTTCAATTTTAGCGGAAGCAAAAATGTATTCGATCGATGTAGCTGTAGTCGATGGCGCGTACTGCTGCAATAACGAGAGCAGCGCCTGCAGCTGCTGCGCAGTCAAAGGGGGGGGAGGGGGGAGGGGGGGGGGGGGGGGCGTTGACCGGCGTGACGTCAGCGGAGGGTGCCGCGCGCTGTCGTTTCTGGGTTGTGGGCCCGAATTGACCTACGTCAGCGGCGGTCAAGACGGCTGCCGCGTCAGCGGCGGTCGTGGCCTTCTGCGCGGCTCTTCAGCAGCAGCCACGCGCGACTGTACAACAGTCGTGCATTCCTCAGGGGGGGTTCCGAAGGGTGCCTCTGAGCAAGAGGTCGACCGCCGAAGGCCCCCCGCTTGAAATTTCTTCGGCGAGACGTTTTCTGCCGCGGCGATCCGTTGTCCCGGCCGGAGTCGAGGTTTTCGCCGCGTTACTGGGGCTTGAAATATTCGAGTTGTCGCGGTTAAGTGCCGGGTTGACCCGAGCCATCGTTGCGAGCAGGGACGTCGATAGCAGACGAAAATGGTCTGATGATATGCAAATCAGACTTTATTTTGTATGTTCATCTGAGATTCAAGAAAGGCCCTAAAATTTCATCTGAACTGTGAGATGTGTATTATATGTTCATCAGAATTTTAAGAAACGCTTATACGTTTTGTCTGGATTGACAGACAGCGCGGTTTTTTCCGTCTGATACTGACAACCGAGCCCACTGGCCCATAGTCCCTCTGATCCTCTGGCCCACGAGTCCACTGGCCCACTCGTCCACGCACTGTGGGTTGCGGGAAATGTACACCGCACTTATGATTTGGCGTGCCAGCGCAGAATGGCTGTAACTGCCACACGGCTCTGGCCACTTCTGACTCAGAAGTTGCCGAGGTGCAGCGCACGCGTACTAGAAGACAACAATGCAGGCTAGCGCGATGCTGCCAGCTGGCCTGCCATCCACCGTGCGACGTAGGTGGCACCGACGTTCTGCCACAGTCAACCAGAGGGGGCGCGTTGCCATGGGATGTTCACGGAATGGTTGTGCCTCTTCTACCCTCCACGCAGCCCAGTTCTCCCGCAGTCTTTGCCACCACGCCAGCAGGAGACTCAGCTCCTGGAGCACTCCCAACCATTCTCGTATCGTTATGGCATCCGATGGGCGCCATGAAGCACCACCCTCAGTTCCTAGTTCTACCTCTCCCGTTGATGCTGTCGCTACCGAGAGGCGTACCAGCCTTGATTTCCTGACAGGGCCAAGCGTCAGGGCCAAACCGACGTGTGTACTACCTAGCCCCGCACCTGCAAGCATAGATGTTCCTGTCACCCCCGATGCGCCATACCCCTTTGAACCGGTCAACAACAGCGACGATACATTCAATGCCTCTTCCCCTCCTCCCTCGCCCCTCCCATCTTGCGTTGCCGCATGCTCTCCTGTTCGCTCCGCTTCGGTTCTGTTGTCATCGCGCGCTGATGTGTGTAAAAACACTCGTGCTCCATACCTTCCTCCTCGTTTTGTCAGAATGTTATAGTTGTCTAGCCTGCAGTGGAGTACTCTATAGCGAGTACAACCCAATTAGGGTTTCCTATATGTATGCCAACTGCTGCTAGTGCAATTCCTCCTTTCTTCAATTCTTTTTCTGCCTGCTAACTTCTGACATGGTTTCAGAGCAGGTCGACCCCCTTGGGTCGATCCTGTGGGTGGGCCCGCCACCTAACTGCTTCCGCTGCTGTTCTGCTTCTCGCGCGCCTCGGGCGTGCGCCGGCGAAATTTTTTAGGTTTTTTCATCCCGCCGTGCGCTCGGGGTGCGCGGCGAGTTTCTGCCCGCCGTGCGCCCCGAGGCGCGCGGCGGTTTCCTACCGTGGGGGACCCGCGTGCGCCCCCGCCCTGTCCGTCGCGTCGCCCTGGGGGACCCGCGCGCTGCCCCCGCTACCCCGTCGGTGGTCGCGTCGCCCCGCCACCCCGTTGCGCCGCCCTAGGGAGCCGCGCGCGACCCCCCGCTGCCCCGTCGACGGTCGCGTCGACCCGCTGGACCCGCGCGCGACATCCCGTCGACCCTCGCGTCGCCCCCCCGGGACCCGCGAGCCGCCCCTGGAGCCGTGCGCGACCCCCCCGCTGCCCCGTCGCGGCGCCCTGGGGGGCTGCGCGCGGCCCCTCGCTGCCCCATGGTGGCGCCCTGGGGGCCGCGCGCCTTCCCCCGCGCTCCTACCCCGTGCCACCCGTTTTAGGGTTTGGGGGTGGGGAGTGTGTGGGTGGTGGTTGTGGGGGTGCTGGTTGTGTGCCCCGTCCCCTACTCCTCCTCCTCCTCCGTCTCCCGCTGCTGCAGCTGCCGCTCAGGGGGGTGGGTGTGTGGGAGCCGAAGGAGTGGTGCTAGGGGGGTGACGTGGGAGTGGAGTTAGGGGTTCAGCAGGGGGTGTGTGTCAAGGGTGTGGGTCAGTTGAGGAGGTTGTGTGGAGGTAGCTGTCGTGTCGCCTGCAGCGCCTGTAGTCCGTCGCCCTTGCTTCAGTAGCCAGTGAGCCTGTTGCACCAGTCGCCAGTGGGTCCGTTGCTCCTGCCGCTCGTCTTAGCCGCGGAGCCAGTCACTCCAGTAGTCCGTCGCCCTTGCTTCGGTAGCCACTGAGTCAGCCGCTCCTGTGCCCGTGCCTCTGCAGCTTCAGTCGTTGCCTCCCATCTTCTCTCCTTCCACAGTTCCTCCTCCTCCTCACTTGCCCGCTGTGATTACCTCTAGCTTTGCTTATAATTGTGAACTATTACTATGCTTGCTCATTGTGCTGATTACACCCCACTTTGGCTATGGGGGTGTGTCAGAATGTTATAATTGTCTAGCCTACAGTGGGGTACTCTATAGCGAGTACAACCCAATTAGGGTTTCCTATATGTATGCCAACTGCTGCTAGTGCAATTCCTCCTTTCTTCAATTCCTTTTCTGCCTGCTAACTTCTGACACGTTTCCCAGGCTCAAAGAAGTACAAGCAGCGGAAGCTGTCTTTCGCAAAGCATGCCACCACCGCTCCAACTGCACCGGATGCTGATGACAAACGTGACACGCGTGCAGGTCCTTCAACTGACGACGGGCCGTTCCCTCTGACTATGGAAGAGCTCCGGTTGAAGGCCAAGGAGCAGTGGTCACGGTACTTTCCGAGGCTAATCATTTCCGAGACTAGCGAGGGACGCCCGTGCATGAAGTGTACGGTGTGCATTGCCTACGGCGACCCCGACTACAAATACGGACGGAATGGCGAAGGCGGGATTGACATTCAGAAGCAGACTATGCGGAAGCATCAGCACAGCATCAAGCATGAAGCAGCGCTTGAGAGGAAGGAGCTGCGCGAGGGGAAGAAGCCGAAGCACAGGTCGATTGCAGAGTTTGCACAAGATGATCCTGAGTCTGATCGCCTCTTCAAGTTGCTGTAAATCGCGCACTTCATTTGCAAATCTGAAGCTCCGATCGCCCTCTTTGTTTCGCTCGTTCAGTTCATGGCAGAGATGGGGATGCCGCATCTCCCAACGAAGGATCACGGCACGTACATGAGCAAGTAAGTAGCGTTTATGTGTCCGCTTAATAAATATGTTTGTGCTTCTACTAATACGCTCTGTCTGGTGGTTTGGCAGGTACGGTTTCAAACAGCTCATGGAGACGATGGTCTCCTACCTGAAGGCGAAGCAGCTGCGACACATTCGTGAGAGTCCGTTTCTTGGGATACAACTTGACGAAAGCACCGACAGGCGGCGCGGGAAACATCTCATCGTATACATCACGTTCCTCAAGCACGGGGTTGTCGTCACGGAGTTCTTCGCCAACTTGTCCGTCGATAAGTGTGACGCGGCGTCCCTCATGGCGGTCTTGCTGACTCACCTTGAAGGGAATGGAGTGGATCGCATGCGATTTTCTGGCATTTCCACCGACGGCGCCAGCGTGATGACGGGGGTAAAACCGGTTTGGTGGCGCGGCTGCGTACAAGAGTGCCTCACTTGGTCTCATGTCATTGTATCGCGCGCAGGTATGCATTGACTTACGGTACCGCCTTTACTGGTGCTTTTATGTTGCAATATGAGGATCTGACTTTGCTGGTTTTTCTCGGCAGGGAGGCATTAGCCGCGAAAGATGCAGCCACAACTTTCCCGGACTTCGGGATCATCGACAAAGCTGTACGTCATGTCGCAGATATCCTTGGGCGATCGAGCCCGAAGCACGCACGATTCATGCAGCTGCAAGAGGTGGTTTCGAAAACCAACCTCGAGATGCAGGGTATTCACAGTGTCTGGTGGCTCTCCCGTGGAGACACCATTGAACGATTCGCGGAGGTGCTCCCTGCAGCGGTCCTGCTCCTGTACGAGTACGAAAAGAAGACGTACGACATCGTCACCAGCTTCAAGTTTCAGTTTCTTCTATATTTCCTTGCGGATGTGCTGAAGGAGCTGAACATCCTCAATCTGAAGTTTCAGCGACGTCAGGTAAGGAGTGCTAAACAGTTCATGTTTTAACCGGATTATGTTCATGTTCTGATGTCGGACGTATCACGTTTTAACCAGATTCCTTGTTGTTATTTGCCCCACCCTTCAAACAGGTTGATGTGACGGTCGTACAACCGGCCCTTCAGCACACTGTGAATACCCTCAGCGGCCGTTACGTCGACTACAAGGACACTTTCGGAGACAACAGTGGCAGGCTGGCAAAGTTCCTGCAAGCTCATTCTAACATAAAGAAGCGCGAAGTGAAAGTGGATGGTGTTGATGCGGACGGCACTCCCACCACCCACAAGTATGTGCTGCACGAGAAGCACCTGGAGGGGCGGACCAGCGGATCGGACCTGCAGGCGTGCATCAAACTCGCCAGAGACTTTGCCACAGAAGTCGTCTCCAACCTCACCGAGCGGATGCAGGACCTCTCGGCCCTTAAAGGCGCTCCTCTGTTCCGTCATAGTTCTTATCCTAGCTCTCGGTCGAAGCGCGAGAGCAGGTTTCCTCAGTGGCTTGAGTCTCTGAGAGATCTGTTCAAGAGATCGGGTGATCCCGACACAATTCCGGGTGGGTTAGATTCGTCCCCTCCAACCCTGTAATGTTAACACTAACCTACATTAAACCACGTCTAATATGTCTCCTTTGTGTCTGTCTCCTCCCTACCATTTGAATCAACAGGCATCCACTAGGGCAAGGCTAAGAGGGAGTTGTGGAGCTTCACCAGCATCATCGCAACCCACCATGAGAACCTCTCGTTCCACGACAGCTTGAAGCACATCCTTGCGAGCGATGATTGGACCACAGCCTACCCGAACCTCGTCAGGCTGTGGATGGCAGTGGCCGTGCTCCCGCTCTGTACAGTGGAGTGCGAGCGGGGGTTTAGCCGGCAGAACGTGATCAAGAGTTGGATTCGCAGCAACCTTTGCGATGCCACTCTCGGGGAGTTGATGACGGTGTCGTTGCTTGATTACGAGCTAGAGCCGCAGGGGATCATGTCGGTGTGGCACGGGAGCAAGAAGCGCCGGCCAGCTAAGGAGGTCGTGATGGCACAGGCCGGGCGCTCTGTGAAGCGAGCAAAGCGTGCAACGGCAGCGGCTCAAGCAACAGCAGCCGCAACTTCAAGAGCTGCGCGTGAAGCAGAGGCGGCAGCGGCGAGGGAGAGAGAAGAAGTAGCCGCCGAGGAGGCACTCATCCCCGCGTGGAGAAGGAAGAAGCGTCAAGTCGTAGCATCAGAGGATGAAAACGAGGATGCTTGCTCTGTTAATTCTAGTGAATCTGATAGCGAGACTGAGTAGGTTTGTAACATCTAACAACGTAGTAGTGTTAGCTTCATACTAGAGTTTAGACATTGTCTGATCCCAAAGACTAGCCAAACCACTTTCGTCTGAAAGGTCAGACAGTGCTAACAAATCCGTCTGATGGTCAGACGAAGGCCAAAACGGCTGTGTGATTCTAAGACGGCCTTTTCGACTAGTGACGTCCCTGGTTGCGAGGTTGCACTTAAGGATGTCGTTAAGGAGCATTGACGGGGCAGTGAAGCGCGGAAGTGACTGGGTCTTTCCCAGTGTGGACGAGAACGAAATTAGAACTACAATTTTGGAAATGAAAACGTGGGTGGGGACGAATGTCCCCACGTCCCTCTTTTGTAGGCAAAAGAGGGTGAGTAGCGCTTCTACGCTACCTTTGCTGTGTTGGCCACGTACCCATTTTCACAATACAAAAATTTAGAAAGTGTTACATTTCATTACACTCTAAAAAATTATCATATTATTTGGGCGTTTCGAGTGTTAGGGCGTATTCTTATCCTCCTATCAATCTGACCTCATATCAAGCTCACACTGAATAATCCCCTAAACCCGAAACCTCTCGCTACTTTTGCCAGGCAAAAGGTACAATCTTGATAGGAGGTGGCCGGATAGGAGGCCGTAGGAATACGGCCTTATACGAATGATCTTGTATGCTTTGCTTGCACAATCATGACATGTATCGATGCAGGTTTCCAGTTACATGATTGGAAGACTCATCTAGTTTCACTAGACCGGGGACTGTGACAATGGTTAGTATTCACTGAGCTTCACTTCGTGCTGCTTTAGGGCCTGTTCCTGCGGCCTCTTATTGTGAAGAAAGAGGAATGAATGACTAAGGAAAGAGGTGGGTACAAGTAGGAAACCTAGAAGTGTTGTACCCTATAGTGTCTACCCCACTACAGCCTAAATAGACTATAGCATATGAGTTTGACACACCCCCATAGGCAAAGTGGGGGAGAACAAGGGGTCAAAAGACCAGTCAAGCAAAGCAAAGCAAAGCAAGTTCATGGTGGATCACAACGTCACCACACATTCCGAGCACAGGTTCAAAGGCCACAAGGCCAGTTCACATGCAGGATTATATATAAAGGTAAACATGCAGGTGCAGGTATATATAGATCACAGTACAAGCAAAGTCAAGAGGTAAGCAAGTGAGGCCAAGGAGGCACAAGACCTAGCATAGTACAGAAGCGCTGATGATCACAAGGCTGAAGTGCCTTGGTGAAGATATCAGCAGTGTTGGCCTGAGAGGCCACGTAAGCAAGGCGCAGCTGACCACGCTACTGCAGCTCACGAGCAAGGAAGTAGCGAAGAGCAATGTGCTTCGTTCTGTGCTCTAGTCTGTGCTCCCGACACAAGGCCAGCATGGCCTTGTTGTCTACGTACAGAACTGGAGGAGAACGAGGCGGCTCTCCCAGGTCAGTCAGCAGGTAGGTGAGCCAGCGTAACTCCTGTGCAGCCATGGCCCCTGCGTAGATCTCAGCCTCACAGCTGGAGCTGAGAACAGAAGACGAGCGGGTAGACCGCCACGAAACAGAGCCGGAACCAAGGCTGAAGGTGTAACCCTGTGACGACCGCTGCGTAGCCAAGTCGTCAACCCAAGACGCGTCTGCGTGACCAGTGAGGACCACTGAACTCCGCCCTCCAAGCACGAGCCCCATGCCCGACGTACTGCACAAGTAGCGCAACACCCTCTTCGCTGCAGCCATGTGCTCTGGTCGGTGTCTCCCAGGAGCAACATAGCGTGCCAAGATGCTAAGAGGGTATGCCAGGTCAGGTCGAGTGCAGGTCATCACGTACATGAGGCAACCAACAAGCTCTGGGTACGGGCCACTCGGCTCTACGGACTCATCCGAAGGCAGAGCTGAGAGCGAGTGGCGAGTAGACAGAGGAGTGGTCTGAGGCGAGGAGTACGTGAAGTCGAAGCGCTGAAGGACCTGCTGCACCATGTGTGACTGAGTCAGGGTAATGGTGCGCCGTGCTGTCCCGGGTGATCTGCAAGCCAAGATAGCTGCGCAGTTCACCCAGGTCTGTGCACGTGTGTCTCTTCTGCAGCTCGGACTTCACGTGGGCGAGTCCAGCAGTGTCAGCAGTAGCAAAGACCAAGTCGTCGACGTACACGAGGATGTAGAACGGCGGCAATGAGGTGTCGGTGCGTAGAAACAGCGACGGGTCGGCAGTAGAAGGAGCAAACCCAAGTGCCGCAAGTGTAGTCCTCAGTGTGCCGTGCCACTCACGGGGCGCCTGGCGGAGACCGTAGACTGGCCGCCGGAGGCTCCACTGGGTACCAGGAGGAAACGACCCAGTGAAGCCAGGTGGGCGGCGCAGCCAGATCTCCTCGTGCAGGCTGCCCTGCAGGAAAGCAGTGCTAAAGTCAAGAGAGTGGAGCTCGTAGTCGCGCTGAGCGGCTATGTGCAGCAGTACCCGAAGAGTGGTCATCTTCGGGGTGGGAGAGAAGGTCTGAAAGTAGTCAACTCCCTGCCGCTGACTGAAGCCTCGAGCCACGTAACGCGCCTTGAAGACAGGCGGAGAACCCGACGGCCGCTTCACCCTGAAAATCCACATGCCACAGACGATGTTCGCCCCAGGTGGGGGAACCTCGTCGACGTAGGTGCCTGTGGACTTCCAGGAAGCCATCTCTGCGTCCATGGCTGTCTGCCACTGAGAGGAGTAGGGACCCTCTATCGCCTCTGCGTAAGAGCGCGGGGTCGGGATGTCTGGTGCATCCGGGTCTCCCTCAGGGGCAACTAGCATGGACACGAGATGAGGTAAAGCAGCAGCAAAGCACTGGAACTCCTCCTGCCTATCCTCAAGGACGTCCGTGCTAAGAGCACACTCACCCCCGACGGACGGAGGACAGACAGACTCAGACTCAGCAACAAGACTAGCGTCGTAGTCTAGACGACAGTGAGCAGCGAAGTCGACAAGCTCAGTAACTAAGGCAGACGCAGCAGTGGACTCAAAGGAAGGGTCAGTGACAACAGTAGCCAGGAGACGCGTGACAGTAGGACTGGCAGCACGAAGGGAGTCAGACGCCGGGTCAGCAAGAGCAGGAAGAGAGGACTCAGGAGGAGACGGCAAAGGGACACGCTGTGGAGCAGTGGAAGGACGCAGTGCCATCTGGTGCGTGCCCGGGACCGGAGGAGGACGCTGACGTGGAACACGACGACCAGTGCGAGCAGCACGAACAGGCGACGCAGGACGCGACTCAGGCTCACGACGCTCAGCAAGACCTCCAGTAGGACCAGTGTAGGGAGAAGGAGCAGGCAGTGGGGAGGCCAGCGGTAACTGTGACTCGGACTGGACAGGAGGTGGACACTCTAAGGAAGGAGCAGGACCAGAAGAAGGCGGAAGACTAAGAACCTGCTCAAGGAGCGGAACGAAGTACGGCCGCGGCCGCGCAGCGCCTCCAGAACCAGCAGGGACAGCACCAGCACCCCCAGTGTCAGCTCCAACTCCAGCAGCACCACTAGCTCCAGGAGCGCCAACTCCAGCACCCACAGGAGCATCGGCTCGAGCAGCACCTCCAGCTCCAGTACCTCCAGCAGCTCCAGCTCCAGCAGGACCACCGGAAGACACAGCAGCTCTGGCTCTAGTACCTCCAGCAGCACCGACTGCAGCAGCACCGCCAGCTCCAGCTCCGCCAACATCTCCAGCACCAGTAGGACCACCAGGCCCAGCAGCTCCAGTACCTCCAGTACGAGCACCTCCGGGACCCGTGGCTCCAGCACCCCCAGTAGCAGTAGAACCTCCAGCACCGGCAGCACCACCAGCTCCAGCAGCACGGCTCCAGCGCCGAGCAAACCACTCGCGCAGCTCCTGTGGGGAGGGCAGCTCCCGCCGGGACGAAGCACCCGAAGGACCTCCAGGCCCAGCTCCGTCAGGCTCCGCACCCCCAGACTCAGCAACCCCAGGCTCAGCACCCCCAGACCCAGCACCCCAGGGCTCCGCACGCTCAGGCTCAGCACCCCCAGACCCAGCACCCCTAGGCTCCGCACGCTCAGGCTCAGCACCCCCAGACCCAACACCCGCAGGCTCAGCACCCCTAGCAGCACCAGAGTCAACAGCTACCTCGACAGGCTCGACCGCGTCTACCTGGGACACACCTGAGGGGGCAGGACCCTTGGGGGGGAGGGGGTCTACCGGGGGGGGACCTGGCGCGAGGAAGAGCGGCGGGGGGGGAAGGGGAGCAGTGCGGTAGGGGAAGAGACGGTAGTAAGGAACCGACTCGTCAAACGTGACGTCCTGAGAGGACAGAACACGGCGCGAGGTGGGGTGGTAAAACTGCCAACCAGGCGCGTCAGGGAGGAAGCCAAGGAAGACGCAGGGAACAGCACGGGAGGACAGCTTGTCCGCAGACAAGTCGCGGACGAAAGCTCGAGATCCCCAGACACGGAACGCAGACGCATCGCCAACCTTCCCCGTCCACCGCAGAGTAGGGGAGGTCTCCGGCACTGAGACCCGGGGCTGGAGGTTGATCTGATGCGCCGCGTACTGAACCGCGAACGGCCACAGAAAATGGGGAGCAGCCGCATGGATCATGGACGTACGAGCGACGTCCATGACCATGCCAATGCGGCGCTCAGCAATCCCATTTTGCTATGGAGAGGCCGGAAGCGTGAACGTCTGGCGGATGCCCTCCGCACGACAGAAGGCTCGCAGGAGGTCGGAGGAAAACTCTCCACCCCTGTCGGAGTGCAGACGCAGAACAGGAAAGTCCGAGCCGAAACTCTCTCTGAGCTGGAGACGGGCAGCGCGGATCCAGTCGATCAACACCTCAGTGACCTCACCCTTGCGGCGCAAGGGGAAGACTGTGGTGTAACGCGAGTAGTCGTCAACCACCAGCAGGAAGTAACGCTCTTGACCCTGTCCACGGACGCGGGCTGGGCCCCACACGTCCATGTGAAGAGTCTGCAGCGGAGCCTCTGTCGGAGGAAACTCGGAGGAGTGAGGAGCGGCGCGCTGCCACCCCTCGACGCAAGGAACGCAGGTAGGGGCAGGCCCCGGGGGAAGGGGAGGGAGGGACCGGGGGAGACCAGAGACAAGGACACGGGAGGCCATGCCTCGGAGACGAGGCAGGGAGGGGTGACCAAGGCGGTGGTGCCAGAGGAGAGTCTGGTGAGACAGGAGACGACACGAGCAGGGGGCAGACTCAGGACCAGACCTGGACGCTGCAGCAAACACCTGACCCGACGCAGCTACCTGGCCAGCCGCAGGAACCGGAGGAGACTCGGTAGTCAGTGTGTACAGGCTCGACCCCGGCTGACGGATAAACGTGGCCAAGTGTCGGCCCGTCCGAGCACACGTGCAGTGGGTCACTCGCTGACTCGCAGGAGTGAACTGGTCAACCCCCCCATCCTGTAGGTCAGCACCACTCACCAAGTTCGTGGAGAACGAGGGGAGGTAAAGACCTGACAGGGAGCCAGAAGGGGCCGCCGGACACGGTAGGACAGTGGAGTAGTGGGCAAGGACAAGACCCCCTGAGGGGTCTGCCAGGGAGACTGCAACCGGCCGACTAAGCGGCGTGAGTGTGGTGCGGTCTCGAAAGAAGGAGCGGGAGGCCCCTGAGTCAAGAGTGAAGGTGTGTAAGACCGCAGCAGGCGTGGCACCAAAGAGAGCAGCCGCACCAGCACCTGGAGCAGGAGACTCACCAGCGCCTAGAGCAGTAGCCTCACCGACACCGGGAGCAGGAGACGCACGAGCACCTAGAGCAGCAGCCTCACCAGTACCTAGAGCAGCAGACTGGATACCGGGGTCAGGCGGCACACACAGGTAACAGGCACGCGCAGCACTAGTAGGCAATGCATACATGGCAGTGAGGATAGCATCATAGTCAAGAGCATAGATATCTACCCTCTGCCCAAGCAGCTCCACCCAGGCGGGGAGCTCAGCCGCGTCGCCAAACTCTGTACGCCAGGCGTCGCTCAGACGAGCGAAGCAGCGGGACTCTGTGTGACCAAACGTCCTGCAAGGCTGACCAGTCCTAGCACCAGTGCGAATGACGTACGGGCAGCGAGCAGTACTCCGTGACCCTCCACGCTGAGCGTACCACTCACGAAGCTGCTGGGGCGAAAGGACCGCGCGCGGACGACACTGCAGCTGCACCTGGCCACTACAAGAAGCTCCCGAACTTCTCACTCCAGGACAACTCCCACTACGGCCACCCCGACAACCCCAACTAGCGTACCACTCACGAAGTTGCTGGGGCGTGAGGGACTCACGCGGACGTCGCTGGAGCTGCATCTGGCCACGGCCAGGAGCAGCAGTAGCAGTAGTAGCCGCAGTAGCAGCAGTAGCAGCAGTAGTAGCAGTAGCAGTAGTAGCCGCAGTAGTAGCAGTAGCAGCAGTAGCAACAGTAGCAGTAGTAGCAGCGCGGCCACCCCTACAACCCCAACTAGTGTACCACTCACGAAGCTGTTGGGGCGTGAGGGACTCACGCGGACGGCGCTGGAGCTGCATCTGGCCACGCCAGGAGCAGCAGTAGCAGTAGAAAGAGCAGTGGCAGCAAGAGCAGCAGTAACAGCAGTACGGGCAGGGCAGTGCTCACCAGTGGCGAGAAGGGCAGGCGTACGACGGCGGCAACGGCGAGGCCGCTACCACTGCAGGGCGAGGGCTCCGCGGCAGCTGCAGGGGCGGATGCTCCAGGGGCAGCTGCTCCAGGGGCCAGGGGCGGCTGCTGCAGGGGCGGCTGCTCCAGGGGCCAGGGGCGGCTGCTGAAGGGGCGGCTGCTCCAGGGGCCAGGGGCGGCTGCTGCAGGGGCGGCTGCTCCAGGGGCCAGGGGCGGCTGCCCCAGGGGCGGCTGCTCCAGGGGCCAGGGGCGGCTGCCCCAGGGGCGGCTGCTCCAGGGGCCAGGGGCGGCTGCCCCAGGGGCGGCTGCTCCAGGGGCCAGGGGCGGCTGCCCCAGGGGCCAGGGGCGGCTGCTGCAGGGGTGGCTGCTCCAGGGGCCAGGGGCGGCTGCTCCAGTGGCCAGGGGCGGCTGCTGCAGGGGCGGCTGCTCCAAGGGTCAGGGGCGGCTGCTGCAGGGGGGGGGGCAGGGGCGGCCGTCCGAAGGTCGGGCGCGGGTTAGGGCAGGGCGCCGCGGCGGGCAGGGGCGACGCCGCGCGGGTCCCGCAGGGGCGTCGCGACGAGCGGGTGCGACGCCCGGGTCCCGTTGGGGGCGTCGCGACGCGCAGGAGCCGCGCCTCGCGGGTCCCGCAGGGGCGTCGCGACGAGGCGGGGGCGACGCGCGGGTCCCGCTGAGGCGTCGCGACGAGGCAGGGGCGACACCCGGGTGGCGACGGGGCGGGGCCGCGACTGGCGACGGGGCGGGGTCGCTACGGGCAGTGGGGCGGGGCCGCGAAGGGGCCGCGAAGGGGGCCGCTAAGGGGCCGCGAAGGGCCGCGAAGGGGCCGCGAAGGGGCCGCTAGGGGGCCGCGAAGGGGCCGCGAAGGGGCCGCGAAGGGGCCGCGAAGGGGCCGCTAAGGGGCTGCGAAGGGGCCGCGAAGGGGCCGCTAAGGGGCCGCGAAGGGGGGCCGCTAAGGGGCCACGAAGGGGCCGCTAAGGGGCCGTGAAGGGGCCGCGAAGGGGCCGCAAAGGGGGGGCCGCGACGGGCCTCAGGAGCAGGGCAGGCCGCTAAGGGGCCGCGAAAGGGTAGGGCAGGTCAGAGCGCGAAGCGCGCTTCGGGCAGGTTAGGGGAAAAAAAGTTTTAATGGTGGGCCCTTAGGAAGAAACGGTCCCACTAGGGAACCCGCTCTATACCATGTGAAGAAAGAGGAATGAATGACTAAGGAAAGAGGTGGGTACAAGTAGGAAACCTAGAAGTGTTGTACCCTATAGTGTCTACCCCACTACAGCCTAGATAGACTATAGCATATGAGTTTGACACTTATCAGACCACCTCCTATCATTCTATGATATGAGGTTTGCCTGATACAAGGTGTAGGACCACGCCTAAAAAAAAAAAATGGCGTTATATGAGGGTAAGAGGACGCCATAATGTAATGGGGGAGGGGATAGCAAGCAGAAATCTGAGAGGCGGTACGGTATAAGGTGTATTTTGTTTTTGGCTTGCACATAATATAGAATCGTCTGTTGCTGATTGAATAAATTAACTTGTCTTGGATAGAATGGTATTCAGATTTAGTGTAATCGTGGTGCATTTGATTTTTTGCCACGATCTTCGACCTCCGCAGCGCCAGAGAAATGGCGGGCCAATAATAAAGGGGAATGGCATTCTTCCTCTTCCTGACACAGCACTGACACGAAATGGCAGTAGCCTGTCATCCCGAGTTGGGATTTCCAGCACAGCCTGAACGGTTTGAGGTGAGGGGTGACCGAGTTTCAAGATAGCAAAGTTTCTTGCTTGATCTCCTCTTTACCCGAGCTTGTGAAAGCACTTGCCAGCGGAACAAATCTAAAGGTGTTAGCTGGTAAATTGCATGTTCGCCGCAGTGAATAGGAGTTGGCGCAGCTCGTCGAGTTTTTTTTCTTAGGTCTGCGCGCAAATTACTTCACATCAGCGGTACAGCAATAATTCCTGCCTTCATCAAAGTGATAGCTTTCTATGAAGCACGATCATGTCACCACTAACGGCTTCGATATAAAGATACTGCTTGTTACATCCCTTCAGCTATGGACGATCAGTGGGTCTAGTTATCCGCTACGTAGTAGGCTAAGTGAAGATAGAGGACCTACAGGTCCCGAAGATAAGCACATATCTTTTCGAACTGTGTATTGCCTAAGCGTTAGTTTCCTTGCGAATCCCGATGAGGTCAAAGAAAAACCTAGCGCGTGGCAAAGCCGCTCTTAGCCAGTCGGCGAGGAAACAAAAGCAGGAGCGGGGATCTGACGGTGCAGAATCAGCGGAATTGCGTGTGAACGGAGCTTCGAACGAATCTGCGGCGTCCGATGGGGATCAGGTTCAATGCACGGTGACGGTAGGAGAGTCGATTCAACCTGAGCCGTCTCGGAAACAATCTGAGCCGTCGGATGGAAAGCACGTTACGCCTAGGAGGTCCCAGAGATTGTCTGCGAAGACAGGCGGTGTGAGTGAGAGAGGGGGGACAGCGAGAGGAAGTGAGAAAGAGGGAACAAGGAGGGCGAAGGAGGGAGAGGCTTTAGGGAGATCGAAGCAGCGAAACGCGAAGAAGGATAAGGAGGAGCGGAGTGGGAAGTATCGGGTCAGTCAAAGGGGAGAAAAGAGAGATGAGGAGGAGGATGGGGAAGAGACGGAGGAGGAGGAATTGGAGTGTAGAAGGGATGATGCTGATGATGCTGATGATGCTGAAGCTGACGATGATGTTCAGGAGGTGGTGTCAGGGGGAGGGGCTACTTGCGAGGTGGAGGACCAGGGTGTTGAAGAGAGGAGGATGCTAAGGGAAGGAGCGGACGAGGAAGAGGGAGAGGCGGAGGAAGGGGAGGAGAGAGGGGAGGAGGAGGGAGCGGATGTGGAAGAGGAAGGGGAGGCGAAGATGGGGGAGGCGAAGATGGGGGAGGAGAGAAAGGAGCGGGGGGAGAAGGAGGGAGAGGAGGTCGAGGAAGTGGGGGGAGATGGCGAAGGAACATCTACGAGAAAAGAGACAGATACAGCGTGTAAGGCAGGAGATGCACCCTACAGGAAACCAGACGGGCGTTTTGCACCAAGGCGAAGGGAGGGCCATGCTGCGAACGGACAGAACGTGCTGCTGGGGGAGTGTGTGTCGGAGAGAGGGAATGCGAGGCAGGGAGATAAGGCGGGACAGAGGGATGCTGCTGGGCTTACGAGGGATGGCCTTGTGCAAGTAAAGGATGTGCTTGTAGGGAAGAATGCTACCACAGGGGTTGGAAATGTGGCAGCAGGGGGTGCGGCAGCAGAGGTTGCGGCGGCAGAGGTTGCGGCGGCAGGGGGTGCGAATGCGGCAGCAGGGAGGACGAGGGTGACAGGAGCGGTGTTTGGGAGAGGGGCGTTCGAATCCACGTGGGGGAGGATGCAGCAACGCATGGATGTAAGCATGGGGCATGGATGCAAGAAGTGTATGGGACGCGAATATGTTATGGATAAGAACAAAAGAACCGCATGCAACCCAATGGAACCTCATACAACCCTATGCAACCGCATGCAACTCCATGTGAACCCACGCCACCACATGCAGGCAGTGGTATGGGAGCATGAGAGCCGGGTGATTTTTCAGCTTCAGCAGTGGGTCAAGACATCCACCGCTCTGCACCGCTGTAAGCACCTCTATTGTAAGCACTTTCCTGTAATCACCTTGCTATAAACATTTTCGCTATATGCATATTCGGATGTTTGACAGCCTAGCGTGGGACTCCTCATACAGCAGCCTGCTTGGCTGATGAGCCCACATAACTCTTGATTCATTCGGATCAGTGTATGTATGTATGAAGTCATGATTAAGTAATGTATGAAGCAACCACCTTGCCTGCTCCCCAACACCTTTCTCCAGACAACGCAGGGCAAGAGGACGAGTCAACATCTTGCGAGATAAGCCCTGTCCAGATAACGCCTGCTGGGGCGGGTACGACCTGCAAGCTGCCGACCAGCGTTGTGGTAACCGGCTCGCTTGACTGCACCGACAGCGCCTCCTTCTGCTCCGCGCTTCAGTCCTCCCTGCAGCGAATGGGCTGCTGCCACGTGGCGCTTCTGGAGCCACATAGCTTCGGCGGGGGAGGGCAGGCAGGGAGTCAAGCTGTGTTGAGCGTGCTGCAGCAGCTGACGGGGAAGGCTGGGAAGGTGAGGCAGAGACGGAAGAGGGCGGAAGGGTTTTTTGAGCTGGCTACAAAAAGCAGGCTGGCAGCCAGGCTGTGTTGAGCGTGCAGTGGCAGCTGACAGGGAAGGCTGGGAAGGTGAGACAGAGACGGATAGGGGGGTGAGAGGGTGAATGGGTGGATGCTGGAAGAGGCTGGGGAGGAGGAGAGGGAGAAAGAGCGGAAGTTGAGGGCAGGGGTGAGAAGAGTGGAAAGTGGGGAGTAGGCGTGGGACAGGCTTGTGATCTTAATGCCCCACAATAGGAAACCTGCCCAACCAGCCTGTCATCTTAAAGCCTGCCTTCCTGTGCACATCTTGAGCGACTCCTTCCCCATGCTGCCCGTGTGCCCCAGGTCCCTGACATGGCTGCCCTCTCCGCATGGCACCAGGCTCACACCAGTGCTGGCAGCGTGGGGAACGCTGCTGGCAGCGCTGCTGGCAACGTACTGCTAGCCCTCTGACTCCAAGAGACAGACTTGCTTTCTTTCCCCATGCTGCCCGTGTGCCCCAGGTCCCTGACATGGCTGCCCTCTCCGCATGGCACCAGGCTCACACCAGTGCTGGCAGCGGGGGTAGCGTAGCTGGCTGCAGTGGTGATGTGTGCTCCATAGCTGTGGTGGTGGCGGACGCGCCTGCATGCAGCAGCAGTGCCCTGCATGCCTTGATCGGTGTCCTCAGGTCAGGGCTGCTCCTCCTTTGTTAAAGTAGACTCAAATGGGAGGGACGGTGGTGATGGTGTGGGCTCAATCGCTGTTGTGGTGGCGGACTCACCTGCGTGCAGCAGCAGTACGCTGCATGCCCTCATCACTGTCCTCAGCTCTTGAGTCGACTCAAAAGCGCTGCATGCCCTCATCACTGTCCTCAGCTCTTGAGTCGACTCAAAAGCGCTGCATGCCCTCATCACTGTCCTCAGCTCTTGAGTCGACTCAAAAGCGCTGCATGCCCTCATCACTGTCCTCAGCTCTTGAGTCGACTCAAAAGCGCTGCATGCCCTCATCACTGTCCTCAGCTCTTGAGTCGACTCAAAAGCGCTGCATGCCCTCATCACTGTCCTCAGGACTGTGCTCTTTCCCTCCCTCCCACTCTGCTTCCTTTTCTCTTCCTTCAGCCGTCCTCCCTCTCTCCCCCTTCCCCCATCCTTCCCCCTCCACCTGTCCTCAGACGCACTTTTCTTACTTTAGAAAAGTTCTCCAAAGACTTTCCAACATCTTTTACCAGAAACACCCTTCCCCAAACACACCTTCCCCCACATACACCTCCCCACAGAAACACCCCTCCCACTGCCCCCCCTTAACCTTCCCCCACCCTCAGCGAGTGGCGCAGCACCCTCCCTTTTGTCCTCATCCTCACTGGCGTCCACTCCTTGCCGTCCATCCCCCGCCTCCTGCCGCCCAGCACCCTCCCCCACCTCCACCTCTCCACCTTCCGCCTGCCCTCTCCGCGCCTCCTCCTCGACCCCCTCCTCCTCTCCGCCCTTCTACAGCCCTTGTCCTCCCCTCCCTCACAATCACCACCAATCCCTGCAGCAGCAGCAGCAGCCGCAGCAGGAGTGGGAATAGGAGGAGCAGGAGCAGGAGCAGGAGCAGGAAGAGGAGCAGGGACAGGAGCAGCAGCAGCGGTGACAGTGCCAGTAGTTCTCTCGCACTCAGCCTGGGCAGCACTGTGGGAGTCGTTTGAGCTGCACGATGGGTCCATGCAGGGGCTCAAGCGCTGCCTCAAGGTGAGCTGAAGCCTGAAAGGGGGATGGGTGTGCGCTCCTCCAGGTCCTTGCTCACCACCACTCCGTCCGCACACCCTTGCTCACCAAAGTGGGTTCATCTGACCCTCTTCATGTCTCACCCTCTCATCCCCCCTCCCTCTCCCCTTACCACCCGCTCATCCTCTCCCTCTCCTCCCCTCTTTCCCTCTCTCCTCCCTCCAGACCCTCCTCCAATGTGGATTTTTCTTTTGAGAATTCTCAAAAGTAAAATCCTCTTTCCTCCCTCCAGACCCTCCGCCACCGCTATTTCTTCGGCACGCCGTCTCTCGCCACAGTGGGTGCGTCTGAACCTCCTGTCTCGCCTTGTCATCCCGCCTCCCTCTCCCTCTCTCCCTCTCTGTGCCTCTCGTCTCCCTGCAGACCCTCCTTCACAACCACTTCTTCAGCGCACCCTCGCTCGCCACACTGGGTGCATCTGACCCTCCTCCCGGGTCTGCCCTCCACAGCACCGCTGCAGTGCCACCTGCATCAGCTGCACCTGCCTCTGCTGCACCTCCCCCAGTCGCGCCTCCCCTGCTGAGCCAATGGGCGTCCGCTGTTCAGGTAACTGTCTCACACCGCTGGCCTAACCCCGTGCATGTGACCTGCCTGAGTCATACTGCTCCCTGTGTTCCTTTGTTTGTGTCTTCCCACCACTGTCTCTCGTCTCTCCTCCCTCCATTGTTTGGTTTTCCTCCTTCAATTCAAACCCCTTCTCAGGCGCTCTACCTGCTCCTCCTCCGCCTGCACCTCCTCCTTCCCCACTCCGCACACCTCCTCGCCTTCCTCCTCGCCTCCTCCCACCCCTCTCTCACTCCCCCACACACTCCCTCACCAGAATCCCTCCTCCGCCTCCTCTCCTCCCTCACCCCTCTCCCTCCCATCTCCCTCACACCATCAATCTCCTCGCCCATTCCTCCGAAACGATACAACCCCGCAACAAATGCGGGTTCGCCCATCAGCCCTGCACCAGGAGCAGAACAAGGGAGCTGGAGTTCTCCCATCTCCCCAGCGCCTACAGCAATTCAGATTGCCCTCAGATCAGGGTCGTATGGGAGCCATGCGCCTCCTGCTGCTGCTGTTGCTGCGGCCGCTGCGGCTGCTGGTGCTGCTGTGCCAACTGTGGGCCAGGTGTTGAGTCACACGGAGTGCTTGCAGCGCGTGGTGCAGGGGACAAATGCACTGGCGAGGTAAGTGCGGGGTGTGTGCGTGCTGGGCCCTCACAGCCTTTGGAACCCTACACCTGCTGCTGTTGCTCAAGTGCTGAGTCACACGGAGTGCTTGCAGTGCGTGGTGCAGGCGACAAATGCACTGGCGAGGTCAGTGCAGGCAGGGCGTCAACCTGTTGCTGGGGAGCTGGGCATGGGTAGGGGATTCTGTAAAGATTGTCTGCTTTCTGTAGGATCGTGGCGTGCTTCGCTTGACAGGTGCACAGATGATTCTACTAAAGTTAAAGCCCTCCAAAGTGATGCTACGGAAGGTGCTGTGTTGCTGGGAGGGTATCGACTCGCAGCTAGAGGCGTCGCTATGGTAACAATCTGCCTCTTTGGCAGACCACAGTCTGCCTCGCCTACAGCTGCTCGTTCTGCACTCTTTCAACTCGTGCACCCTCCCTTCCTTCATGCTTCACACGCCCTGCTTTTCTCCCTGTCTCACACACTTTCCTCTCCTCCCTGTCTCACACACTTTCCTCTCCTCCCTGTCTCACACACTTTCCTCTCCTCCCTGTCTCACACACTTTCCTCTCCTCCCTGTCTCACACACTTTCTTCTCCTCCTGTCTCACACACTTTCCTCTCCTCCCTGTCTCACACACTTTCCTCTCCTCCCTGTCTCACACACTTTCCTCTCCTCCCTGTCTCACACACTTTCCTCTCCTCCCTGTCTCACACACTTTCCTCTCCTCCCTGTCTCACACACTTTCCTCTCCTCCCTGTCTCACACACTTTCCTCTCCTCCCTGTCTCACACACTTTCTTCTCCTCCTGTCTCACACACTTTCCTCTCCTCCCTGTCTCACACACTTTCCTCTCCTCCCTGTCTCACACACTTTCCTCTCCTCCCTGTCTCACACACTTTCCTCTCCTCCCTGTCTCACACACTTTCCTCTCCTCCCTGTCTCACACACTTTCCTCTCCTCCCTGTCTCACACACTTTCCTCTCCTCCCTGTCTCACACACTTTCCTCTCCTCCCTGTCTCACACACTTTCCTCTCCTCCCTGCGCCTGCCAGGCAAGAGTTGGAAGAGGTGGAGAGGAGGCACACGGGGAAGGAGAGAAGCAACGGGCATCCAGAAAAGCTGCGCAAAATGACAGGAGAGGCAGGGAATGCAGGGGAGGAAGGGGAGGTAGCTGAGGCAGGCAGGACAGGAGAGATAGCTAAGGCAAGAGAGGAAGGAGGGGATGGTGATGTGGAGGAGGTTGCAAGCGGGCGAGAGACCGCAGGGAGGGGAGAAGGAAAGGAAGGAGTGAAGGGGGAGGGAGAGCAGGGCGAGGCGAGGGGAGGGGGTGGAGAGTGGGCGTGGGAGGCGGGAGGCGAGGCCAGAGCAGAGAGGATGCTGGGGTGGCTGGAGCTTGCGTGTGCCAAACTGCCTGAGGTGAGTCCGTCCATGGGGTGAGTTTCTCAGGAATGAGTTTAGTGAGTTGGGTTCATGTGGCACGAGCAGTGAGTGTGCTGGGCTGGCTGGAGCTTGCCTGTGCCAAACTGCCTGAGGTAGACCTTGCCCTTTTTGTCGATGTTTTTCTTCTAACTTTGGTGTTGTGGTTTCTGTGTATCAAGGCAGCTGTTGCAACCATTATTGCCTCAACCATGCATCCATCCGTCCATCTGTCCACCCATCCGTCCTCTATGCCAATTCTTGTTCCTGTCCCTCTTTTGGTCCCGCACAGCCCCTCCGCCTGGTTCAGCAGATTCAAGCCTCTGTGGAAGCAGCCGTACGCCGAACCAAAGCAGAAAGAGCAGCAGCAGCGGCAGCAGCAGCAGCAGCAGGAAAGCGGAAAGGAGGAGATTTGAGGGACGAGAATGAGACGGAGAGTCGGAATGGCGTGGACGGTACCAAGCTCAGATCCGGCAATTCGGCTAAGGGAGGGTTAGCTGGGGGAGGGTCAACAGGAGGAGCTGCGGTGAAAGGAGCAGATGTTTTGGGTGGGAAAGGCATGAAAGGAGGGGTGGCAGGTGCGGATGCTGCGAGTATGGCACAGAGGGGTTCGAGTGCTGCGATGAGGAGAAGGTGGGTGGAGAGGGATGAAGTGCGGTATGGTAGGTGTTGCGAGTGTGCAAGGCAGGTGTGACAGTGTGGCGTGGCTAGGGTGTAAGGCAGTGACTGCACAGAAGCCACGCCTTTGCAGCTTGCATGGCCCTCCTCTGTGCTTCCCGACCCACTTCAACCCCCCCACAACTTAACCCAACCCACTCCAACCCAACCAAACCTATTCCAACCCAACACCACCCACTCCGTCGCAGGGCCGTGCTGCTCCAATCAGCGGCGGCACCACCGGCATCAGTAGCGTCAGACCGTCCCGCTGCACCCCGTCCTTCCCTGCAGCATGCAGCAGCCCGTGCTGCTGCCCCCCCGAGGTCGCTGTGTGACCAGCTGCTGCCACACGTGGCAGGGAAGCTGCAAGCCCTGCTGGCGTGTCTCGTGCGGTAAGAGTTGGCGTTTACGTTGTACGAAAAAACCACAATGAGAATCCATATACGGTACATTTTTTTTTTTTACCCATCCGAAAAGCTAGGTGCCATTTGCGCTAAGTGCGTAAATCTGGTCCTCTTTCCTATCCCTCTCACGGACCCCTCCCCCGCCAGCCTCTGTGCAGCAGACTGGTCCTCCCACCCACACCTGCAGCCGTTCATCGCTGAAGCCCCTGCCGTATTCTTTCTTTCCCTCCCTCTCCCCTCCTCACTCCCCTATCTTTCCCCCGCTCTCGCTGACCCCTCCCCCGCCAGCCTCTGTGCAGCAGACTGGTCCTCCCACCCGCACCTACAGCCGTTCATAGTCAAAGCCCCTGCATCCCTCGCAGCCTACCCTGCTGGGGCCGCTGTGCTCTCCTCCCTCCGCTCTGACCTCTCCTTGCAACAGCAGCAGCAGCACGAGGAGGAGGAGGAGGAACAGCAACAGCAACAGCAACAGCAACAGCAACAGCAGCAGCAGCAGCAGCGCGGAGTTCAAATGCAATTGATGGAAGCGCGAACAGCTCTGGATATCATCAGCTTCACTAAACGGCCATCTCAGAAGGATCTTATGCCGCCGCCCCTTGAGTCATCTCAGAGGCCGCTTCTCAAGGCCCCTCACAAGGCCCCTCAAAAGCATATCGTGCCAGCGCCCTCACGCAAAGATCACACTTTGGGGGTGACTGAAAAGTCGTCTCAAGGAGGTGTGATACCCGCAGCGTCGACAGCGCATGACACGGGTCGCCTGTACTCCCTTGTGTGCACCATGCCTGGTGCTTCTGCTGACTCCCGCGACCTCCTCTCTGCCTTCGCTGCTGCCACTCGTGCTGCCTGCGCCCCCGCTGCTGCTTCTGTGGCTGCACCTAGTGCGGCTGAATGTGCTGCTGCAGATGAGGCTGCTGGTGCTGCTGCTACTGGGGTTGCTGAAGCTGGTCTTGCTGGTGGAAAGAGGGGCCGGGGGCGTGGGAGGAAGGGGAGGACGGCACATGGGAGAGAGGCGGTGAAGGGTGGTGAGAAGCAGGGAGGGAGGAGGGGAAGGAAGAGGAAGAATGGTGGTGCCGAGGAGGAGGAACAGGAGATGGGGCACGATGGCAGTGCCAACACTGCCGCTATCTCAGACGACCACATCCAGTTGCGTCCATGATTGCTCATTCCCATGCGTCCATGATTGCTCATTCCCATGCGTCCATGATTGCTCATTTCCCATGCGTCCATGATTGATCAGCCCATGCATCCAAGAATGCCATGCCGTGCACTCGTGCTCATACTATCCATGCCATTCCCCTCGTGTCCGTACCGTGCCGTGCCATGCCATTCCCCTTGTGTTGCTTGCACCATCCTTCCACCATCATCCCTTGAGTGCATCATCCCTTGGCATCCCACATTGGTCACTTTCTCCCACGTTCCCACTTCAGCCTCCGTGTACCATTAATCTCCTGCCCTCCCACCCCCCACAGGGCCCAGTTCCTGGCAGCAGCATCAGAGCTGCAGGTGCTGGGGGTGCTGCACCCCATAAATGTGTCCCCGTGCCCTGTGCTCGGTTCCCGTATGTTTCCAGCCATGGAACTCAATATGCCATGTCCCCCCCTGCCCTCCCACCCCTCACAGGGCTCGGTTCCTGGCAGCAGTGTCAGAGCTGCAGGTGCTGGGGGTGCTGCACCCTTCCTCCCGCCGCCGCACTCGCTCCATGCACCGTGCCCTGCTGCCGTGACTCCAGTGTGGCCATGGTGTGAGTGCCTGCTGGCTTGCTGCCTGCTCTGAGCTCTTCACAAAGACGAGTCTATACAAATAGTATACTTCCCGTAACAGCACTACCTGTGAAGAGTGCTAATTCGTTCATATTTTTGCAGGCGGAAAGTGCCTGATTGGCTCTCAACTCAACAACAGTTGGCCATAGCAGTATACGTTCACCGTGACATTCCAACAACTGCAGGCGGTACAAAATCGGCGTGAAGAAACACCAGCATGCACGGACCCGAGTTTCAACTAGAAATACATGTTGATGCACAGGCCTGAGTGTATCTCAACCCCCCCAGCTTTTTATCATAGTGGTGAAGCGCTGGAAGGAGTTGGCTCAGGCTGACAGATTCTGCCGCAGTCAGCCAGCACTCCTTCATAGCAGGACCATAGATGACAGAGGTCACAGTGGCAGCCTGGCCGGGTGGTCTCCCCTCGTTGCAGAAAGAACATCAATTCGCTGCAGCTCACAGCATCAAGGAGGTGAAGTGATGACACAGCTGCTGCTGCTGCTGCGGCTGCTGCTGAAGCTGTGAAGGCTGTTGGCCGTACTGAAACGTCTGCCAGAGAAAAGGAATGCCTGGAAACCGGAAGAGATGGAGTAGCCACACCTCCGGTCTGCCACGGCAGCAGGTGACGGATTCTGACAGACGTTGACTGCCCCTTGCATAACGGATAACGTTGTGAGGTGAGGTGTCGAGAGGCTTTCAGAAAAGCCCCGACTGACACGCTCGCACCTGCCGCACGCTCCCCCTTGCCCCCGCTGGCCTGTGCCCGCTTGACTGCGTCTGCAACAGGAGAGGGAGAGAGAGCTCAGATGACGCCGTTGCACATTGAGATGCAGGCTCAGGCTGCCACTGGCCCACTGGGAACATGAGAGCGGGGTGGAGCTACCCAGTGCCAGTGGCAGCACACCTGCATCTCACCCTCGGCCCAGTGCAATCCTGGAAACACTTGAGGTGGGTGCGCGCCCGTCTCTGTCTGCGCGTGCAGCTTGCCTCTCCCATCCCACACTCAGTATCCAGAGCTGCTGCCTGTGAGTACCGCCCATTCCAGGTGCTGAACCCATGTGTGAAACGCATGCATGCATGCAGGGCAAGGTGGCAAGGGTGACAGTGCGTGCCTGCCAGTGCGGGGCAGGCAAGGGTCAAGGGTTGCCCCCCTCTGGGGGCTTCTTAGGCGTGTTGTCTCGCGGCAAGCCTTTTGCTGCTCGCAGCTCCTGTAACAGTCACACCCGGGACAGGCACACGCAAGGAAGCACAACGCAGGCTTGAGAAACGCATAGCTGGAGGCAGCCAAGGAAGGTACAACACAGTGGACGCATACGCAAGCTGATGTGGACATGCACACATGCTGACGCCAACACGTACACATACAGACTCGGACCCATTGTCTCCCTCCCTCACCACCTCCATCCCTCTCAAGCGCTCCTCCCCTCACTCACGCACCTCTTGCAGGGAGCGTATCTGCTGCTCCTGCTGCTGGCTGACCTGCTGCTCCGCTGCCAGATGCTGCCGCACCTGTGGAACAGGAGAGATAGCAGGGGAGGAGGTTTTGGGACTCTGACTGTCCGACTGAGAACACAGGCGACAGTCACACGTCCGACCTTGAAACACATTGTTTGCTCGATTCTATCACAGAATCATATCCGACCTTGGAACACGCGTCCATGACCTCCGCGAGTCGCAGTCGCTCGTCCTCCGCCTTCGCCTTCCACTCGCCCTCCTGCCGCCGCATCGCATCGTACAGCCGCTCCATCTGATTCCTGCCACGTGGCGCACACGCACGATCCAGACGTGACACACGCATGACACATCGATCGGGACGCGGTATAGAATGAAGACTTTAACGGGGACGGAAAGACAAAGGCTTGCTAACAGAGTCAGCCTGTTTCTGAAGAGGCGAGCAGGGGAGCAGGAAGCGTGGGGGACGATGTGATCGGCGAACCTGGACCGTCGATTGACGTCGATCTCTTGCTGCATCTGGTTGTGATGGTGCACCATCACAATGGCTGCTGCGATCGCCACCATGACGTAGCAGAAACGGCCGACGCTCGGCCGCGGCCACGGCGCGTGAGGGTGTCTCGTTGACCACATCGTGGAGATGTCGTAGACCGATGCGATACGACGTGATACGATGTGATAGTAACGATTGGGACGTTTTTGTACCGCAAATATAACGCTGGAACCGGGTTTGAATGAGCACGCACTGGATCAGGCTATGAAATTGCCACGGCGTGAGATGATAAGGATCCAGGTCGAGCACATGACGTGTAGCGCGCTCCGTGTTGCGAGGGAGGGGACAAGTATTTTGTGAAACAGGCTTCTATGGTGTGACTGATTTGTGCTCATGTGACTGCAGGCCAGATCTCACCCACCATCCCAAATAAATGTTTTCCGGGTTTCGGGTTCGGGTAGAGCTGTACAGTACCAATAAGCACTGCATTTTTCGCTCCTTCGTTTTTGCTAGTGTCACAGGTGATATTTACTGTAGTTTATTATTTTACTGTAAAAGAGTTGATTATATCAGGGAATACTGGCCGATTTACCCTAATATGCTTTGGAGAGCCTATGTCACAGCGGAACATTCCATGGCGAAGATGACGGCTACCGCGAAGGCTCGTTCTGACTTTCAAGTTCTTCGCGAAGATTTCCGTTTACGAACCGGCGACTACTGACGGACGAATGACCGAGTGAGACCCGTCCCGCGTGGTTGCTTTCCCACAGAGACTCCGTTCCGTTGCGTTCCCTCCCGCCTGCCCCAGAGGGATCTGGCGGGCAGAGGTGGACAGACGGATGAGGGGGTGATCCGTTTGCAGGGAATCCCGAGGGAGAGGAATACGTGGCACGGCAGGCACTCATCAGCCCGTGGGTTGAGTTGAGTCGTTCCCCAGAACGCCATCTGAGGGAGCCAAGTTAGGGTTTCTGGTTTACTTGGTACTTGTCGTTCCTCCTCCTCCCGCTCCTTATCTCATTAGCAGATCTGGAATAAGAGGAGAGTTTTTACGCTTTCAGGGTGTAGATTAGTTGTCGCGGCGGATCTTGCGCCGTGCCTTTAGTTGCGCGACAGTGAGTTTTTATGGTTTCTTAGCTTCGAGCGTTTTCGATTTTGAAGAGGCTTCAGCCTTGTCGCCGTAAATCGTGTTTGACCTTCCTGATAGCCGGTTTTGTTCTATCTTGCTCAAAATTAGGTTTCCGCGTAGCAGGGTCTGACACTGGTAGGCTCACCATTCAAGTATGCCATCCGTAATGTTTTCTTCTTTTTAGGTTCTTTTTATTAGATTCTCGTAAATCTAGTCATCCGGATTTTCTTAGGGAGGAATCATGAGGAAGGCGGAAGAATCAGGAGCGACGGCGTGTCAGATCAACTCAGAAGGCACATTGCCCGGATCTCGCAGCGACAAGGTCCAGCTGCGAGGCAACGAGAGCATAGATGATCCCAAGGAGGCCGGTCAGGAGTCGGTGGTGGTAGAGCGCAAGGGCGACCACGCCGCCATCTGCAAATGGACCATCGCGCAGTTCGGGAAAGTCAAGGCGCGCGCGCTTTGGAGCAAGTATTTCGAAGTAGGGGGGTTCGACTGCCGGCTGCTCGTATACCCGAAAGGCGATTCGCAGGCTTTGCCGGGGTACATATCCATTTATTTGCAGCTGACGGACCCGCGCGGGACGGCTAGTAGCAAGTGGGATTGCTTCGCGAGCTACCGGCTTTGCGTGGTGAACGTGAAAGACGACAGCAAGACGGTGCAGCGGGATTCGTGGCACCGGTTTTCGGGGAAGAAGAAGTCGCACGGGTGGTGCGATTTCACGCCGTCGTCGGTCGTGCTGGATTCCCGCGCGGGGTTTCTGATGACTGACGCGGTGCTTATAACGGCGGAGATTCTCATTCTTAACGAGTCCGTGTCGTTCTCGCGCGACAACGAGGTGCTCGCGTCGTCGATTACTCCCGCTACCGGGGAGGTTGTTAGCGGGAAATTCTCGTGGAAAGTTCACAACTTCTCGCTGTTTAAGGAGATGATTAAGACGCAGAAGATCATGAGTCCCGTGTTTCCTGCCGGAGATTGCAACCTCCGTCTGAGCGTCTACCAGTCATCGGTCAACAACGTCGATTACCTCTCCATGTGCCTCGAGAGTAAAGACGTCGATAAGTCGTCCGGCCCGGAGCGCAGCTGCTGGTGCCTGTTCCGCATGTCGGTGCTGAATCAACGGCCGGGATCGAACCACGTGCACAGGGACTCGTACGGCCGATTCGCGGCGGACAACAAGAGCGGAGACAACACGAGTCTGGGGTGGAACGACTATATGCGCATGGCGGATTTTGTTTCCGCGACTGCCGGGTATCTCGTGGACGATACGGCGGTGTTCAGCGCGTCATTCCACGTCATCAAGGAGTCGAGCACGTTCTCCAAGAACCCGTCGCTGCCGGGCGGGCGCGGCAGCAACGTGAAGAAGGGCGACGGGTACTTCGGGAAATTCGTGTGGCGGATCGATAACTTCACGCGGCTGAAGGACCTGCTGAAGAAGCGCAAGATCACGGGGCTGTGCATTAAGAGCAAGCGGTTCCAGGTCGGCGGGCGCGACT
Source organism: Closterium sp. Naga37s-1 (assembly GCA_947471745.1). NCBI lineage: Eukaryota > Viridiplantae > Streptophyta > Zygnematophyceae > Desmidiales > Closteriaceae > Closterium > Closterium sp. Naga37s-1. The sequence continues at coordinate 5,451,787 of CANJKZ010000056.1, read as the reverse complement.
GCCGCCTCATTGTTTACCCGCGAGGTACGGTTGCGCTGCGCGTGCGGTGTGCACTGCTTGTGAGGTGTGCACTAGCTGTGAGGTATACACTAGTCGTGGTAGGGTCTCGTCGGGTGAAGTCTCCTGTGCCGAATTTCGCTTTTCTGTTCTCCGCGTTTACGTACATTTCCCCCCTCCCCAATTCTGCGTTCGTCGCGCCGTCTCTTCCGCCGTTTTCTCGCACTTTTATCGCTTTTCACCAGCCCACTACGACCCTCCCGTCCCTTTCCGTCGCCGCCTTTCTCGCCTTGCCCGCCGCTTCTGTTCCCTTCCCCCTGTTCCCCGTCCACCATGCACCGAATTCCACCCGCCCAGACCAGACGCAGCCGCCGTGCCACCTATCGATGTTCCTTGAAGTCACGGATTTGCACGTGCCCTCTGCCCTACCCGAAGTTACTCCCGTATCCCTCCTTATCCCCCCATTTCCCCCTACTTCCCCGCTGTTTCCCCCATATCCCTCCGACCACACCCGCGCAGGCCAGTCGCAGCCGCCGTGCCACCTGTCCATGTTCCTCGAGGTCACAGACTCGCGCGTGCCAGCAGCCGACTGGAGCTGCTTCGTGAGCCACCGCCTGTCCGTCGTCAACCAGCGGCAGGAGGACCGGTGCGTCGCCAAGGAGTCGCAGAACCGCTACAGCAAGGCCGCGAAAGACTGGGGCTGGCGCGAGTTCGTTACCCTCACCTCGCTCTTCGACCTAGACTCGGGGTTCCTTGTATCGGATACTGTGGTGTTCTCCGCGGAGGTGCTTATACTGAAGGAGTCGTCGTTTCTGTTCGAGTATACGGACGAGGGGGCGGCGTCCCCCGCGGGGCTGGTGGGGATAGGGGGCGCGGGGACGGCGCAGCTGATCGCGGGGGGCGCCATGGACGTGACAGGCGCGAATAAGATCGCCAAGCGCGGCGTGTTCACGTGGAAGGTGGAGAATTTTCTGGCGTTCAAGGAGATCATGGAGACGAGGAAGATCTTCAGCAAGTTCTTCTCCGCTGGCGGCTGTGATCTCCGCATTGGTGCGTTTTGAAAGGCATAACTCGTTTGCTTTCCCCGACTCAACGTTTTCCTTGCACCCTCTCCCTGCACGCTGTGTTCGCCCCCTGGCTCTGCTTTTCCGCCCCTTGTCCCCTACCCCAGCCCCCCCCTCCCCACGTCCCGCCCTCTATTTCTCGCTCGTTTCGCTTTGCTGTTTTAGCGGGCAATTAGGGTTTCATGTGCACCATGCGCCACCATCCATGCGCCACCATCCATGCGCCACACGCTCCTCAATGCCTCTCCAGGCGTGTATTAGTTGTGCGAAACGCTCTGCATCTGCCTGGAGAGCGAGCAGGCCATGGCGGGCGGCTATCCCGGTCGTTGAAGCCCTCTCGCACATGTCGTTGTTTCGACAACTCAAACCCCCTTTCCCCCCTCCCCCTCCCCTCGCACCAACCCCCTTCTCCCGGCACGCCCCTTCCTTTCCCCTCCCCCCCCTTTCCGCTCAGGCGTGTACGAGTCGTTTGACACGCTGTGCATCTACCTGGAGAGCGATCAGGCGATGGCGGGAGCAGGGCCGTCCACAGCCACCACCATGGCGGCAACGGACATGGACAAGAACTTCTGGGTGCGCTACAAGATCGGCATCGTCAACCAGAAGGCGGCGGAGGCGAGCGTGTGGAAGGAGGCGAGTGTGTGCACGCGCACGTGGAACAACAGCGTGCTGCAGCTCATGAAGGTCGCGGAGCTGCTGGACCCGGAGGGCGGGTTTCTCGTGCGCGACACGGTTGTTTTCGTCTGTGATATCCTCGACTGCTGCCCCTGGTTCGAGTTCTCGGACCTCGAGGTGAGAGGGCGTGAAGGGTTTGAGGTTGGGAGCAAGGGGGTTGTGGGGCAGGGGGTAATGGGGCAGAGGGTAGGGGATTGTGGGGCAGGAGGTAGGGGATTGTGGGGCAGGGGACTGTGGGGCAGGGGGTAGTGGGGGGCACGCGCACTTGGAACAACAGCGTGCTGCAGCTCATGAAGGTCGCGGAGCTGCTGGATCCGGAGGGCGGGTTTCTCGTGCGCGACACGGTTGTTTTCGTCTGTGATATCCTCGACTGCTGCCCCTGGTTCGAGTTCTCGGATCTCGAGGTGAGAGGGTATCTGGGGTGGGGATTGTGGGGTACGGGGTTGTGGGGTAGTGGGGTTGGGGCGTAGGGGGTTATGTTTGCGGTTTTGAGTGGAATCACGTCATTGCAATATCGTATGAGACGCATGTGAAGATGCAGGTAGGGGGTTCGGTTAGATGGTTCTGTTAGCCCGTTCAGTTCGATGAACGGGGCTCAGGGGAGGAGGTACATGGTTAAGTGGTTGTTCCAGTCTTTGGCAGATGTTGCTAGTGTGAAGTGCGAAAGGTAGAGTGGTGATGTCAACTGCTTTAGGTTCGCACTTGAAAGTTGTGGCTCTGTACTCAGAGAAAACAATGAATTTGCGCACTTTAAAAGTCTGTCTTTGCACTTGTGAGTGCTCTGATTTCGCGCTTGTAATTAGTGTGAATTCTCACTTGTTGCTACTACGTAATCCATCTCGTAAACACTGTAAACTGCGTCTCAAAACGCTTGGAATACGGTGGAGGAACCACTGTACTGGAGCAGGGAGCTGAGGGTGAGGGTACCCACCAGTTTCTGCCCTAGACCCCTCAATCTGCTCCTCTCTCTCGTACCCCCGTTGCCCACGCACAGGGCGTTCCTGCGCAGGTTATGATGTCAGACGAGGAGGAAGACGAGGAGGAGGAGGAGGACGATGAGGAGGATGAGGATGGGGACGGGCTCAGCACAGACGGGGAGGAGCTGCTAGATAGTGACGACGGGGAGGTGGGCTTGGGAGGACCAGGAGGCCCGGGGGGTGCTGGAGGGTTGGGGACCATGCCTTCCTCCTCCTCTTCCCTTGCCCCGCCCTCCTCCGCCGGTTCTGCTGCCGCTGTGGCGGCTTCTGCTGCTGCCTCTGCTGCTGCCTCTGCTGCTGCGTCTGCCGCTGCTTCTGGTGGTGGTGGTGGAGGCTCGTCTGGGGCTGTGACGGGAGGGGCAGTGGCGGGGGCAGGAGGGGGGTTGATGGGGGATGAGGAGGACATATTCCGCTCGCTGCTGGTGCGCGCGGGGTTCCATCTGAGCTACGGGGACAGCTCCCCCCTGCTGCTGGACCCCACGCAGCTGCAGGTGACGCTGCGGGAGAAGCTGCTCATGGATGCGGGCGCAGTGGCCACCTTCCTGGGCGGCCTGCGCACCTACCTGGACGACCCCACCAAGATTAAGCGCCTCTTCCTCCCCCCCGCGCAGCCCGCCTCCGCCTCCTCCGCCTCTGCTTCCGCTTCCGCCCCGGCCGGCGCGTCTGGCGCGGGGGGAAGAGGCGGGTATGGCAAGGGAGGGAGGGGCGGGCAGCAGCGGGGGCAGAACCAGGGCCGGGGGGGACAGGAGCAGGGGGGAGCGCAGGGGCAGGGGCAGGCGCAGGGGCAGGGGGGAGCACAGGGTCAGGGGCAGGGGGAGGGGGAGCATCCGTCGCTGGTGAATCTGCTGATGGGGGTGAAGGTGCTGCAGCAGGCCATAGTGGACTTGCTTTTGGATATCATGGTGGAGTGCTGCCAGCAGCGCGCGCCCTCCCAGGGCGACGCAGACGCTGGCCGCCTCTTTGGCACAGGTGAGCAGTGGCGAGGGGTGGGGAGGGGTCGTGAGAGGTGGTGAGGAGTGGTGACGAGTGGTTTGGGGGAATCTGCTGATAGGGGTGAATGTGCTGTGGGCCATTGTGGATCTGCGTCCACACGGAATTGTTTGTGTGCCTCTCATAAGTGCCTCGCTGTGCACTCTGCCCCAGTCTCCCACCACTGACGTCACCGCGTTGCTTCTGTGTCTCCGTTTCTCTGTGTGCGTGTGTGTGATTGTGCGTGCATGTGTGTGTCTGTGCACCTGGGTCTGTATGCGTGCATGTGTATGTCTGTGTGTGTACGACTTATGCTGCCTCTCTTTTTCCTTTGCCCTCAACATTGACCACCAGACGACACTGCAACCTCCCTCCCCACTCTTCCAGTCCCCCTCCCTTCCGCCACCACGCCTCCGCTCGCCCCGTCCGCCTGCACCCCTCCGCCATCCCTCCCCGCGTCAGCCCCCCCTTCCGCCCCCGCCACCCGCGAGGGGAAGCGCGGGGGCGGCGGGGGCGCGGGTGGCGCGTCAGGGGGGCGGAGAGACGCCGCGGATTCCGCCTTCCAGGAGCTGTCAGTGGCGCAGAGGCTAGAGCAGGGGCACGGGGGAGCGGGGGGATCCGACGCGGCCGTGCAGAGCAGCAGCTATGGCAGCGGATACGGGGTTAATGGGGGTGGGGGGGGACGGCGGGGCGGAAGCAGCACAAGCAGTGGGGGAGGAGGGAAGGGAGCGAGCGCGGGGGCAGCAGGGGGCGTGTTGGGATCAGGGGGGAGTGGCAGCAGCAGCAGTAGTAGTGGGGTTGTGACGGGGAGTGGTGCTGGGGAAGGGTTTGGCGCGCAGGTGGGGGGGAAGGTCGCGGGGGGGAGGGTGAATGCAGTGGTGGAGGGGGAGAGCAGCAGTAGTGGGTCTGCAGTGACCAGTGTGAACGGAGAGAGCTCGCAGCAGCAGCAGCAGCAGCAGCAACAGAGGGGGCAGCGACAGCTCCCCACATCGGTATGCTCTGCTGACTCTTGCGTGCCCTTCCTTGCACCTGGCTCGGTCCGTTTCCGCAGCGCTCGTCTAGATTGTCTTGTAGCAGCGCAGCCTTGTAGCGTAGCAGGCCTTTCCATTGCCCCCGCCTTGCATGTTCTTGACTAAACTCCAATGCATCCCCTTTGACAGTCCAATTTTCCTTCCATCCCTCCTCCTTTCTCCCATTCTCCACTCCTCCTCTCTCCCTCTCCGCCCTCCCTCGCATCCATCCCTCTCCCTCCAAAAAATAATCAAAGCAGTCGATGCGCTCTGTATCTTTGAAGTCACCGTTTTCCACTCTCTCTCACTCCTGCCCACTCTCACTCGCCCCTCTCCCCTTCGCTCCCCTTCCCCGCAGATCAAATGGCCCGAAAAGGCGGACAAGCTACAGAACATTATAGTCGACTCCCTCCCGGCCCTCGAAACTATCGTTTTTCCACACTTCCACACCCACTTCCACACCCTCTTCCCCTCCCTCTTCCCCCTCAGATCAAATGGCCGGAGCAGGCAGACGAGCTGCTGGGCATCATAGTCGACTCGCTCCGCGCCCTCGAAACCGCCGTGCCGCAAGCCCAGGCCTACCCATACCCCGACCCGCCGTTGCGGCGCCGCCCGCACTCCGCCCGCAAGGTGGCGATGGTGCTGGAGCACGCGCCCCGGGCCTTCCAAGCCGAGATCCTTGGCTTGGTGCCGAGGCTGGTGGATGTGGAGGAGCATGGCGAGGCTGCAGCGGCGCTGCTGCAGCGACTGAGACAGCCCAATGCCGAGCCCATGATGCAGCTGCCGGTGAGTGTTGTCGATGCCACGTTAGAGTTGGTCACAAACTGACTTGCTGATTCAACTAAAGAGTAACCTGCTGCAGCGGCTCCGACAGCCTGGCTCGAGCCTCTGATGCAGATTAGATTCTTGGACGCATGTTGGATTGTGGAGGCAGTGCCGCTGCTGGTGCTGGTGCCGCCGCTGCCGCCGCCGCCGCCCCCGCCGCCGCTGCTGCTGCTGCTGCATGTGATGAGACAACTATGAGGGTGCTGAAACACGGTTCTCCTTGCTTGCTTCCCTTCCCTCTCACTGCCCCGCATTCCCTCTCCCTGTCCCTGTCAGGTGGTGGGAGTGCTGGTTCAGGTGAATTCTAAAATCAGATAATATATTATCTCGATCTTGTCCTCCTCATGCCCTCACTTCTTCAGGTGGTGGGAGCGCTGGTGCAGATGGAGTTAGACCCGCTCACCTGGTCGCTGGTGCTTGAGGAGGCGGTGCTGCTGCTGCTGCTGTGTGTGTGATGGCATGGCCTCTGATACAATACTTTCTGTGCATTTCCTTTTGCTGTCCCTGTCAGGTGGTGGGAGCGCTGGTGCAGATGGAGTTAGACCCGCTCACCTGGTCGCTGGTACTCGAGGAGGCGGTGCTGCTGCTGCCACACACCACCGACGATGCCCTTGCTGCGGCTCTCAGCTTCGTGCTTAAAGCTGCCGCCGAGTGCCAGCAGCTCGCCCCTGCTGTAAGCTCCTCCCTCAAGTGTTATCCTCTGTATAAGCTGCATGTTGTTGCTGCTGTAAGCCTCTTATGCCGCCCTCAGCTTCGTGCTTAAAGCCACAGCTGAGTGCCAGCAGCTCGCCCCTGCTGTAAGTTCCTCCTGCTCTGCCTCCTCTCTCCCTTATCGCTCTCCCACTTGCTGCAGTAGTCTGTCAGTGAGATCACTGACTTGAGGCGCCACTAGTCACATCCTCCCCTGGCTTCCCTTACTCCTCTCCCCTCCTCTTCCAGGTGCGGGCAGTGCGGGAGCGGCTGCAGCAGCTGGGTCCCGCCGTCTCCCCGCGCGTTCTCCACGCCCTGCGAGCCTCCGTAGTGGCCCGCGAAGACATAGCCATGGCCATGCTGAGAGACATAGACGCCGACACACGCCCCTTCAACCCGCACCTCCTCTCCTCCGCAATGGCTGCGGCAGCCGCGTCCCTCCCCTCGCTGCTGCCCATGGCCCAGATGGCGTCTATGGGGCAGATAGATCTCTCTCACTTGCAGCACTCGCTCACGCCCGAGGCTCTTGAGAGTCTCGCTGCGTTTGCCTCAGCCTCTGCTAACAGTGGGACTGCTGCTGCGGCGGCGGCAGCTGTGGCGGCTGCGGCGGCTGGGGCGGGGAGTGCCGGGGTGATGGCGAGCGGGGGCGGTGGTGGTGGAGTGGGAGGGGGAGTGGGAGGGGGAGTGGGAGGGGGTAGCGTGTCCGCTGGGGCGTCGGGAGGGGGGTCTCCTGGAGGGACTTTCACCAGTAGCAGCTCTGCTGGCTTGAGTGCAAACTCTCTGACCACCTTCTCCCCCTACGCCTCCTCCCCCGCCCCCGCTCTCCCCTCATCCTCCCCCGCGGCTGCCGCAGCAGCAGCAGAGCTCCAGCTGGCGGCCGCACAGCAGGCTGCTGTCATGGCAGCTGCAGCCGCCGCCTGCTGGCGTGTCGCTGACGTGGACATGCTGATGGAGATGCTGACGCTGCCACGTCTGCGGGGGAACGCGCAGGCGGTGTTTGAGCGGGCGGTGGCGCGAGGGGCGTTTGGGGAGCAGGCGATGGTGATGGTGCTGGAGAGGCGCCGGTCTCAGCATCTGGCCTCGCTGTCTGCTGCGTCGGCGGGAGGAGGGATGGACGGGATGGATGGGAGTGGGATGGCGGCGGGTGCTGCTGGGTTGCCGGCCCTGACGGGATCAACGACGGGTGGGAGTGAGGTAGGGGATGAGCAGCAGCAGCAGCAGCAGCAGCAACAGCAGCAGCAGCAGCAACCCCAGCAGCAGCAGCAGAGGCAGCAGCAGGGGAAGCAGCAGCCGGCGCAGCAGCTTTCTCGAAAGAAAAGGCGACAGCAGCAGCAGCAACAGCAGCAGCAACAGCAACAACAGCAACAGCAGCAGCAGCAACAGGAACAGCATGAGAGGTGTCTCGAGCCCTGCAGCTCCACATGCACCGCCGGAGCAGCAGCCGCCGCAGCAGCAGCAGCAGGGGCAACCATCACCCCCTCCACCTCCCCGGCCCTCGACCCCTCTGGAAACGCCCTTGTCCCGTCCAGCTCCTCAGGGCTAGGCACCGGGCTGGAAGACACGGATTTCCCCACTGTGATCGGGCTCGCAGAGGCGCTGGCGATGAGTGAGGAGCAGCGCGTGCGGGAGTTTGTGGGCACGCTGTATGCGGTGCTGTACAAGGTGTATGGGGACGCGGGACGCCGGGAGCGCATATTGAGAGGGCTTGTGGCGAGAGTGACGAGCTGCCAGCGAGGCGCGCCGGAAGGGGAGCTTGGTCTTGATATCTTGTCATTCCTGGTGAGTGGTCGTGGTTTGTTTGATGAGTGTTTGGCTGGTTATTGGTTGGTCTTTTGAGGCGCCTCAAAAGTTGGTGAATGCACGGTGAGTATGCTGCTACGACTGGCTGAGTGAGGGGGTTTGTGGGCACGCTGTATGCGGTGCTGTACAAGGTGTATGGGGACGCGGGGCGCCGGGAGTGGATACTGCGAGGGCTTGTGGCGAGAGTGACGAGCTGCCAGCGAAGCGCGCCAGAAGGGGAGCTTGGTCTGGATATCCTTTCTTTCCTCGTGAGTCGTTGTGGGTTTTGGGAATGAATGCTCTTTGTGCTCTGTGTGTGTGTGTGTGTGGAACGGTGATGAGCTGCCAGCGAGTTTTGAGGCGCCTCAAAAGTCGTTTTGGGAATGAATGCTCTTTGTGCTGTCTGTGTGTGGCACGGTGATGAGCTGCCAGCGAGTTTTGAGGCACCTCAAAAGTCGTTTTGGGAATGAATGCTCTTTGTGCTGTCTGTGTGTGGCACGGTGATGAGCTGCCAGCGAGTTTTGAGGCACCTCAAAAGTCGTTTTGGGAATGAATGCTCTTTGTGCTGTCTGTGTGTGGCACGGTGATGAGCTGCCAGCGAGGCGCGCCAGAAGGGGAGCTTGGTCTGGATATTCTCTCGTTCCTTGTGAAATTCCGTGACCGTTTTTTATGCATGTGCTGTGTGCCGGGTGGGGCGATTCGTGAGGGTTGTTAGGTATTATGTATCTTCACCTCGCCACTCTTTTTTTTTTTTTTTTTTTTTTGGCACCTCATAGTACCTCACTTTCCTGACTGGCTGACTCTCTGCTCTCCCCCCCTCTTCCTCCCCCTCTCCCCCCTTCCCTCCCCCTGCCTCTCCCCTTCCCTCCCCCCTCCTCTCCTCTTTCTTCCCCCCACCAACATCCTCCCCACCCTTCCACCTCTTCCCCCCTTCCACCTCTTTCCTGATTGGCTCCCTGCCTGGGTACCCGCCCTCCCCTTCCCCTTCCTTGTGAAGCGTTCTCTTTTCCTAACTGAACCATACCCTCTTTGCCACCCTCGCCTTTCCCCCCCTTTTCCCACATCCTTCCCCACTCTCTCCAACCCCCGCCCCCCCTCCTCCCCCCTCTCCCCCCCATCGCCCTGCACAGGCGCAAGAGGAGGGGGTGGCGCGGCCAGTGCTGTCTCTCATGCGCGAGGCGGCTGACGTGGCGGTGCAGGAGAGGGCGGTCGTGTGGCAGCAGCTGCAGGCCACGGAGGGGGAGTTGCGGGCGGCGAGGGCGGAGGGGCAGGGGCAGGTGGAGCGGCACGGGCGGGAGAAGGCGAGCCTGCAGCAGAAGCTGAGCGAGGCTGAGGCGTCTGTAGGCAAGCTCAAGGTGAGAAGTTGGTGGTGGTGGGGGTACGGTGATGTTGGGGAGTTTTGATATTGGTGAAATTTGAAAGTTGCTGGCTTGTAGAGGCAGGGCGGGAGAAGGCGAGCCTGCAGCAGAAGCTGAGCGACGCTGAGGCGTCTGTGGGGAAGCTCAAGGTGAGAAACGGGTGATGGTGGGGGCAGGGGAGTTTTGGGGTAAGGGGACTGGGTTGGTGTAGTCAAAAAGCTCTGGCTGGTGGAGCGGCACGGGCGGGAGAGGCGAGCCTGCAGCAGAAGCTGAGCGAGGCTGAGGCGTCTGTTGGCAAGCTCAAGGTGAGGGCAGGGTGATGTAGAGAAAAGGCTTTGGTTGTGAGAGCAGGGTGATGCCCTGCGGGTCAGGGTCAAGTTGAGGGCAGGCTCTCACTGTGGCCCGCTCCTCCCCGGTTCGGTTCCCACATCCCACTCGTCCCCGTGTTCTCTGCAGGCTGAGGTGAAGGCGGAGGCAGGGAAGGGAGCGAGCGAGAGGAGGGAAGCGGTGGAGCGGCTGAGGGAGATGGGGGGCGCAGTGGAGTGGGCCAAGGCGGAGAAAGACAGGCAGGGCTCAATCAGGCTATCTCTTGCCCCGTTGTCCCGTACCAACCCTCGTTCCCTCCTGTGTGCAGGCTGAGCTGAAGGCTGAAGCAGAGAAGGGAGCGAAGGAGAGGCGAGAGGCGGTGGAGAGAGTGAGGGAGATGGAGGGGGCGGTGGAGTGGGCCAAGGCGGAGAAGGACGACGCGGTGAGCAAGCTGGCGGGGGAGAAGCGCCAGCTGGCGGAGCGGCTGAGGGAGAGCGAATCGCAGCTCACGCAGCTCAAGTCGCGCAAGCGGGAGGAGCTCAAGGTGAGCCTTTCTCTTTCTCGTCTACGCTCCTTTCTGTTCCCGCTTAAACCGCTTGAAAAGAATCGTTGGAGAGCGAACCATTCAGTCTGACTTTTATGTGAAGCCAGCATTTCTTGCCTCTTCGATTCCGTATGATGTCGCACCAGGGTTACATTCAATGCTATGTGTCTCCTTCCTTCCTCCCCCTCCTCCTCCCTCCCCACTTGTCTTCACCCTCTCCCCCCCGACTCCCTACGCCTTCCCCCTTCCCGCTCCCACTCCTCTTCCCTGCTCCCCTCCTAAAAACCAACAGAAAGTGGTGAAGGAGAAGAACGCCCTAGCAGAGCGCCTCAAAGCCGCAGAGCAGGCGAGGAAGCGGTTCGACGAGGAGGTCAAGCGCTTTGCCACGGAAACCGTGTCTCGCGACGAGGCTCGGCAGTCCCTGGAGGAGGAGGTTCGGCGGCTGACGCAGACGGTGGGGCAGACGGAGGGGGGGCTCCGGGAGAAGGAGGAGCAGGTGCAGCGATACGAGGCATACATTGATGGCATGGAGGCAAAGCTGCATGCTCACCAGGATTATATCCAAACCCTGGAGGCATCCCTTCAGGAGGAGATGTCTCGGCACGCGCCGCTGTATGGTGCTGGGTTGGAGAATCTGTCACTTGCCGAGCTTGACACTCTGGCTCGGATTCATGACGAGGGGCTCAGGCAGGTTCGGCTGCTGCAGCAGCAGAGGCAGCAGCAGGGTCAGCAGCCTCAGCAGCAGCAGCAGCAACAGCAACAGCAACAGGCAGTTGCGCAAGCGCAGCAGCAGCCGCCGCAACAGCAGCTGCAGCAACAGCAGCAGCAGCATGCTCAGCAGCAGCAGGTGCACTCGCAGGCACACATGCAGCAGCACGCGCACCTGCAGCAGCAGCCATCCCCGCCACCGCAACAGGCAGCAGCAGCAGCTCTGGCTGACAGCTTAGCTGTCGGCCCCTCATTGGACCACGCGGGCGCGGCTGCAGGCTCTGCTGCAGCGTCAGCCTCACAATCTCTCCTCGTTGCGCCTGCCCTGGGTGCTCTTTATCTCTCCAACCGCCCCACACCCTCGCACCCCGGGGCCATGCCCTCTTTACCCATGCCTGCTGCTGGCTTGGCCGGACCGGGTGTTGCCGGCCCTGCTGTGGCTGGGGTTCCAGGGATGGGGCCCGGGATGGGAGCGGGAGTTGCTGCTGCTGCTGGAGTGGGAATGGGCATTCGGCCTGTTCATCCTGCAAACGGCTTGCCGCCGCATGCGCTGAGTCATCCGGCCGGCGGTCTGACTCATCATGCTGCAGTTGCTTCTGCTGCTCCTGGTAGCAGAGTGCCTGCTGTGGCCTCGGCCAATAGCAGTCTGCCTTCCACCAGTGGGCCGCAGACGAATGGGCCGTTGGGTCCTTGGTTTGCTTCTCATTAGACTGTCCGTCTGTGGTTTCTGGTTTCGAATTGGTGTTTATCGTGCGAGCGACATATGTGATATCTTTTGGGCTCGAAAGGATGAGGGTTTGGAAGGATGCGTCTAAAGAGTCTCTTCTGTGGCTGAAATCTTGCAGTATCTCTGTGAAATGGTTGTGCTTGTGGTTAAGCTGACATGGTGTCTTCTGGCCTTAACCAATACTGTAAGGAAATTACAAAGCAGAAATGGGAAATTGTGTTACAAATTTCGGAAATTTGCAACTTTTCTCTCGTTGCAAATTCGTGGTGACCTGTGGTCTACTGAAGCCTCGGGTCCGGGACATCCGCCGCATCGTCATATCCGCACACCACTGCGATCGGCTGTCGTTTCTTCCCATGAGGCAATCACTGCAAATACGTGTTGTCCCCGATATGATCCGATCCGCCTTGAGGGAACATCAGGCATGCGTTGATATGCTGTGCAAGCCAATCATCCCCCACCCGCCATAACTCAAATGAGGTGTCAACCCTTGCTCCCGCGCTGATGGGGATAATTCTTAGCTTGATTAGTCCAATCCTAGCCGTTCCGTGCGGCAACTGGATTTCTATCGTCTTACCCTAGCCGAATCCCTAGCTATTCTTTCTTCTGTCGTGCTTTCAGTTTTACCTCTCTCAGCTAGCCAATACGTACCACTTTCCCTGTCACTTGGATTCAGATTGTGCAATATCCCTTTAGTATCCCCTCACCTTGCCTACTTGTGTCATTTGCATTTTGCGATTCTCTGATTCAGTCAGTCGTGCCGCTCTAGGGACTTTCTGCGTGAGTTTCCAGTGTCAGTATTCGCGCGATAACCTAAAGCGATGGACCTCGTACAAGATAATGCTGCGCATACGCAAGCTTCTGAGCGGTCTGAGAGGAATTTGGAACAGTTCGGCATGCAGACGCAGGCTGTGAGCGACGAATTCGGTTCGACTGTTACGGACGACAGAGAGGAAGAGGGAGCTCCTTATGCCCATCATGAAGACCTGTCTCCGGAAGAGTGGAACAAAAGACGAGAGCAGCTCAAGTAAGCTTGTTATTTGTTTTTTCGTCGTATAGAATAGACCTGGCGACCTTAGCCTTATGAAGCATGACTTGCCATGTCGATGTCGTGCAGGCAATGCCTAAGAATGCTTCAAAAATCGATACCGTCTTCACTGGTTGGTCCGGAGCCTGACGTGGCGGAGCTTCTAGAAAGCGCTGCTGCTTACATCAACTACCTGAAGGTCCGTTGCCAGCCTTTGCGAGTGCTTTTTTCCATGATTGTCTGGCTACATGGTGGGCATTTCCCTGAAATCTCCCCATCTTTGTTTTGCAGACGTATAACCAGACCTTGGCTGTTGTAGTCGCCCATCAGCTGTAACATTAGGGTTTGTTTCTTCCGCTTTTCTTTCTAGGGTTTGTATATTTTTAGAATCGTCATGTTTGCTTACTTCGCTATGCAACTTTTAATATTGGTAACCGGAAGCCAGATCCTCCATTAGGTAACTGCTCGCACTTGATTGAAGGTGGCTTGTGAAATGTTGAGGCTCCAAGTGTGGCTAGTTTATATGTGTTTAGTACTTCACTCCTCTCTATCCTTGAAAATGATGTTATCATGTTAGATGGTTTGTCTAGCTGTTGCCATAGTATGAAAGCTAGGTTTTCTGCAAGCTTGGAATGTATTTGAAATTCTCCGACATATGTATACCGTGGCTTAGCAGTGTAGATGTATTGAATCTATCAACTTATGGTAATGCGATACAACTACGTATCAATCTACAAGGCATCATCGACGAATAGGCAGCTGGGCCCACTGAGACAGTGAGAACTCAGCTGAATGGACCTGATTGCCTCCTTGGTCAGCCCAGGGCAATTTTTCAAGTTGAGTCCAGTGAGCTTCTGGCACTGAGTCATGATCTTCTTCAGACTCTTGTCAGTCATTCCCTGGCATCCGGCTAGGGAGAGATTGAGAAGCGTTGGCCCCACGCTGCTGACAAGAGCAGACAGTCCACGGTCACTGATCCCGCACATGGACAAGTCCAAGTCTTCAAGAGCTGTGCACGATGAGGCTATGGCTCTCAAGCTGCGGTCGGTCACATTGGAGCAGCCATCCAGGGAGAGGGATTTCATTGAGTTGCCACAGCAACGTGAAATGGCAACCACGGCTTTGTCTGTAATCTGGGAACAGCCGCTGAGGTCCACGCTTGAGAGCTTCGACCCGCAGCCTGCTACTAGGCTAGTGACGCCCTTGTCCTCTGCGCCCGAAAGGCCCGCCAACTCGAGAGACTGGAGGCTGGCGTTGCTGCGACCCAGCATCTCGAGACACCGGCGATCTACACCGTCGCAGTGGCTGATGCACAGACTGGTAAGTTTGGAGCAGGATCCGCTCCATATGCAGCACCCGCCCTTGCAAACCCCCTCATGTTGCTGCTGCTGCTGACTCGCCTCCTCAGAACCCCGCGCACAGGAAAGATTGGAGAGTTTGTGCAGAGTTAGCGACTCGAGGGATCCTGCTGCGTCAAGAGCGTCCTTAATCCCACAGCACGTGACGGCGGGACACTTGGACAAACTGAGACTCTTCACACTGCAACACCCCTCAACGATCGCCCTTAAAGCCTTGTTTGTGAGCTGCTTGCAGCCGGTGAACGTGACGGATAGCAGGCTCTGGAATCCTTTCGACTGACCAACTCCTCTGAAACCCTCTTCTGTCAACAAAGGTAAATCTGAAAGCTTCAGCCACTGAAGACCACCCACGTGTTCACCCACCAGTTTCAAACCAGCGTCTGTAAGGCCAATTTTCCCTGACAGTCGCAACCGCTTCAGTTCCTTGCAAGAAGATCCCATGAGTTTCAATCCATACTCGTTCACCAGGGGCAAGTCCGACAGCGCTAGAGACACCAAACGCTTCGAGCCGGAGGCCATGGCGGCGAGGAACGCGTTCGACGCGCGAGGACACCCTGAGACGCTGAGATTCAGGAGCTCGTGGCAGCCACGCGCGATCGCGGACAGGCCCTTGTCAGTGACACGCGGACAGTTCATTATATCGAGCCGGCGGAGAGCCTTGCAACGGGACGCGAGCATCCGGAGCACCTCGTCGTCGACGTACGGGCAGTTCCAGAGAGTCAGCGACAGCAGCCCGGGACTCGCGCCGACAATCGCCTGAAAGCCGAGATTGGTGAGGCGCGTCGGCGTGGAGATTGCCGAAACCGCTGCGAGACGGTCCCCACGAACCACTAAGCGGCTGAGTCCGCCGCGGCTAGGTAGGCCGATGGCCATCGAGAGAAGCCTCGTGTCCGAGGCATGCCGGCCCTCTAGGCAACGCGACAAGTCACCAGCGGTACTCGGTACCGACTGTTTCTCGGAATCTGCAGCGTCGGAAGTAATTGCCTCTGTTTTCGTCGCCAACGGACCTATGGCGAAGGGAGCAGCACCGTTCCAGCCCAGAAGGCCCTGGATCTGAAGCCAGCGACGGCAGACGAGAGCGCAGGAGCCGCGGTCGTTGGCGTTGGGTAGGAAGGAAAAGATGTGAGACAAGCACTCGTCTGGGAGGTCGTTGGTCAGGTCCACGGACTCCCGGCGGTGAGACGACAGCATGCGCTTCGCCCATGGTAAGTCCTCTGCGATGAACGAATGGGGTGAAGGCTCAGGCGAAGCGTCCTCGATATAATCTGATTCCTCCGAGGCCCAAAAGTTATTCGAGTCTGGGTTAAGGGAGAGCTCTGAACCCCATCGCTTGACTAGTTTCTGTGTGTCGGCTTGATTCCTGTCCTGCTGGACGCGGGAAGAGGCCGCTAGCCAAGAATTGTCGAAACACATTGTGGTATGGCGCTAAGGGTGTCAAACAGAATAGTTACAATCCTAACGACGAAGGTAAGAACGACAACGCGAAGTCGCTCCGAGAATCACAATATGTGTTAGCCGACACAAACTACGATGGAATGCTTAAGTTGCTGGAGATTTTAGCTGCTGGACACTTCAATTGGTCCGCCAGGGTGAACGAAAAAACGTTTGGAAGCAAGAAAGTGCAGAAGCGGCAGACAAATGCAAGCAGGGGAGTGAACCTATAGCAGGCAATGGCGGCGACGGGCTTTGGGAGGAAGCACGGTGTCAGGCCGATGGATCAGTGACAGGACGCCAGCGCGAAGGGGAGGGTGGTGCACTTGCCAAGCTACGGGTTACCAACTTGCCACGGAATCGCTGCACTGCATTTGCAGCTTCTCCTCCTGAAGTTGAGGCTCTGGAGCCATGGAGGCGAAGGGACTGGGACGGAATAGTGGATGAGGTGAGAAGAGAGGAGAATCAGAGAGATTTGGAGAGGAAAGGGGATATCGCCACTTGGAATGGTGAAGGGGTGGAGTGGAGGCTTGTTGCGGGGCGATTGGAGTGGTGGAGAGAGGTGTGGAGGAGCGGGTGGAGGGGAGGAGGGAGGAAAGGACGCCCACGTGCTTCACTCCTCACTAGAGGTGGAGGAGAAAGGAGAAACGCCAGAGGGGGCGAGGCGAGGCGAGGTGAGCTGATACGGGTTGCTTGCTTCTGTCTTGGTTGGTGCTTCCCAGGGACCACCGCGCACAGAGACAAACCGTGCAGGTGTCCTCCTCCGCGTGTCAGCTGGCGCGTTCATGAACTGGATGCTGCTGACGCAGCAGAAACCCATTGCTGGAGAGAGCCACGCTGGATTAACGTGATCAATCGGACGGCCGCCATTGCTGCGAGAATGGTGTCAGTTTTTGCAAAAACGGCTGCCCCAACCATCCAACATTCGGGCGAATCTTGTGAATGTGCATGGCGTTCGGGCAGGTAAACTGTGGTGAGTTGGATCTGGTCAGGACTACAAATGTGATGGGATCTGCTTCCACAGGGCGAAAATTTGCATTGCTCAAGCCATTGGCGGTGAAATCCTTTCCCCACCAAAGCAACTCAACACCGCACTCCACAGAATTTTATCCATACGTGCAGATATTCTGCCAAGGTAGGCAGTGTTCTCGCAACAAACGGTGGAGCTCTTCAACTACCCGATTATAATATCCCTTGCGTAAACAGCCCTTTCGTATTCAAACTCACAGGCAGAACACGGAAGGCAAAGCCGAGACTTGGGAGGGAGGTTGAATTGGAAAGGGGAAATGTGGTGCTGTAAGATGTCCAATGTTAATTCTCCAATTATGAATACTTATTGGGTGTTTGTGTGTGTACGACCCTACAAAACAGGTGCATGTTACCATCCAGACTTTTGGGAACACGGTGAACCTTCCTCCGTCAGTACGGCCCGCCAGGTTCATGCTCTACCACAACACCAGAGCTAAATTATTACGAACAATCAAAGAGCGCATCTGGACCGAGGGGGTAGCACGCCAACGCATGAAGTCACTCTATTCTGATTGGCTAGAACATGTACAGCGCAGCCATCTAATCATACTCTCCCGCAACCTTTCGAATGATGCCCGTTGTGCATCTGGAGACACGATCTTCATTCGAATCTCCACAGAACCGCGGACATTGAACCTATCCTCATTCCTGACAACGGTACAGAGCGTTTGTCTACATTTGATGCAAGATATTTATCATCTAACTGTACCAAAACAATTGTTCCGAACTCCCAATTAATTCTTAATACTGAGCCATAACACATAGCGTCTGAATTAATTCTTCTTTTAGATGTGTTACGAATAGTAATGAATGAAGATTACAGTGCACTCCCGACCGCAGCTAAAGAAGCATGCAGTATCGAGAACGAATGTGAAGAGTCAGAGTTGACTCGAAACGTCAGACGGTTGGGATGCATCCGGACCGTCGGAAGCAGACGGCATCGGCAGCTGCAGTCAGCAAGGTTTTGGCGGGAACAGTTTCGTAACTGTACGCGCCGCACGGTTGGGAATGAATTTGAATAATGGAATGTACCCCTTAGAGTACATGGCTAGCTAGGTCGATTCATCTTCCCTGTACTCATATTTATACTTGCTGTATTTGCATGTTTTAATCATCTCAAGCATTTTACATTCACTCTGCTATTGAGGTCAAGGGCCCACCACCACTAGATTAGAAGTGTGCGAACCTTCATGAGGAGATCCTGGTTACGATCAACTTATGATCGCAGCATGGTATGAGAGCGACTCATGAATCTTTCGCACTGCCACTCCCGAAAATTACGACATTCGGAAAGTGGCGTCCGGCACACGCTTGCGTGATGGCCGGAGGATCTGGCGGTCAGACGAATCTGACGGCTGAAGCGCAACCCAATCCGGCTGCGACAAGCGAGGGGACGACGACGATCGGAACCGAAGTCCTCGCACAACTGCTTCAGCGACTCACCAGCTTGGAGCAAGGACTCCAAACATTGCGGAACGGCGACGCGGGAACATCTTCGCAACCTTCTCAACCAGCCCCAACCGGCCAGAACGCCGCCCCGCACATGTTCTCCCTCGACACAAATGGTTCAACTCCCAAGACTCCCCGTCCCAGTGAAGAGTCAATTCTCTCTGCGCAATCAAGGTTTCTCGGCATATCAAAAATATAGATTTTTGACGGCAGAGATTTCTATACCTGGAGCTTCGAACTGAAAATCCCGCTGCAGAACGCCCAAATCTTTCATTATTTCGACGGGAGTTACACGGAGCCTGCCGAGGACACCGACGACGCCAAGGCAAGATACTACAACGAATCACTGATGGCGTACGGGGTGCTCCTGCGGAACATGTCACCGGCGGAGCAATTGAGCATTCGCTCATACAAAACATCAACCGCTCCAGCCCTCGACGCTTGGCGCCATCTCAACGGCGTTTATCAGCCGAAAGACTCAGTTTCTTCGAGCCGGCTGCTCCAGCAGCTATTGGAAACTAAAATGGCCCCAAAGGAGAAGGCCAACAGCTACATCAATCACTGTCGGAGCCTTCGCGACCAAATCGCGAAGTTGGGAAGTTCGATTTCGGAAGAAATTTCCGTGAATATCGTACTTCAAGGGCTCGGCCCTGAGTGGCGGCCCTGCAAGGCGCTTCTTCGATAGCAGGGGGTCATCTCGGAGGCCGCCCTTTGGGCCGCCCTTCTCGTCGAACAACGGGATATGGATCAACAGCGACCAGCGCCACGACGAGAACGAGAACGGCTCGCCTTCTACGCCGACAACAACGAAGAGCGAAGGCCGCGGCGCCTCTACTGCAAAATCTGCAGAAACTTCGGGCACTTGGCGGATCGATGCAAGTCCCGATCTCGCCCTCGCCAGACCAATCGGAGCAACTGGTCCGGCCGACAAGACGTACGAGGCGACGTGCGTCTAGCCCAGGGGTATCAACCCCCACCCGCGCGCAACCTGAACCTAGCCGTTCAGCATCAGCAGTAGCAGCCGTCATCGACTGCCCCAGTACGTAATGTCATGAGCAACATGGCCATGACAGGCGAGTCGCGTCGTCACCGCGTACGCTCAACCTCACCTGAGCCAGCACCGCACCCCATTGGCGCGTTCACCAACAACCCGTTCAGTCCGCGCCGCGACTTCACCGACGACGACGACCAGGACTGGAATCTTCCAGTCCCGCTGCTTGAAAGTCCTCCGCACGTACTTGTTATGCGGGTGGCGCCACTCGACTGGCTCTCGCGCGAGCAATTTCTGAAGTACGACACCCCGCACATCGTCACGCCGCGACTGGCGCTGCTCGCACGTGACGACAACAAGCGCTACAACACTTGGTACCTGGACAGCTGCTGCGGCCAGCATATGGTGGGCTCCGAGCGTTACATATCCAACGCCGTTGCCACCCCCACAGTCACTCACGTCACCGTGGCTAACAACACTCGCCTGCGCGCAAGCGCCCAAGGCATCGTCGTGCTCAAGGCACGAGGAAGCTGCACGCACATCACGCTCAACGATGTGCTGATTGTCCAGAACCTAAGCTTCAATCTGCTTTCCGCCGCACAGCTCATGGATTGCGGCGTTGACCTCAGCACGGATCGCGCAACGCGCGACATTCTGCTGCACTTCGAATCACGAAACTTCCCCCGCAGGCAGATCGGACGAGCGCACTCCGAAAATGGAGTGTACGTCATGGATTTTGACATTCCCGACTGCAGCGGCGATTCGCACGAGTTAATTGATCTCGTGCCACTGCGCTTCGAGCACATCCACCGCAGGGATTGGAAGCACCCTGACGGCAGACCGTGGGTGCCGCACCATCCCCACCCACGCGAAACGGCGCTTCATGACCCTGACCCAGACGGCATCTGCAGGGATTGCCACACGCCGACGGCGTCAACCAGCGCAATTGCCGGCCGCGGACTCGCCGCCATCGCCGAAGCAGAGCGCCACACACCGCCAGAAGAAGGAATGTCGCAGCTAGAGCTCGAAATCACCGCGCACGGTGTGTTCGGCACACCAGAACACCCTCTCACTGGTCCCCCCTCACAACACCTTCAAGGCATGCTGCGCGGAACTGGCATCGGCACCTTCGATGCCCATGGCGTGCCTCGACCTTACACCTACGAGAAGTTTCTGGACATTTACTCCCATCGGCGCGACTCGTCAAAGAAACTTACCGTGGAACAGGAAGAAGATTTAGCGCGGCGCGAAGCTGAGGAACTCCGCCGACAAAGCCTCGCCGAAGCGCGCGGAACATTCGCTTGCGGCACATGGGGAGCCGAAGCAGAAGACACTGCCTCCAATGAAGGGGGGTGGGGTAGCGCTGGCGGATGGGGAACAAGTGACACCGGCGGATGGGGAACCAGCGGCGGAACTTGGGGCAACGCAAGCGGTGGATGGGGCGCAGCAACTGGCGCCGACAACAGCGGATGGGGGACTTTCCGCGAAGAACAAAAAGGGGGGGGAGATGAAGCAGAGGAAACTGAAACAACACCTGCAGTTGTTCCTCTTGGTCGTCCCCCGCGCCATGCTCCACTCGCATTACCTCCTCCAGACAACCCACCGCGCCGCGATCCATGGGACACCATCGACTGGGGCAACGAACCGTCAACCCCGCGCCGCACTGTTTACGGACCCGCTCCCGAACCACGCGAACCCACCTTTGTCCCTAGAACCATCCCTGGGACCAATATTCCCCTCCCTGAGGTTCGCGACAGAGAGTTTCTGGTGCTAATGCTGACTACCGCCAACGACGAAGATGAAGCAGCAGAAGAAACACCAGCAGCACCTGCCCCTGTACCTGATGAGGATCCCGAAGAAGCCCTCGCACGCTACATGCGCAGTTCCGGCTTCCGCGCTGACGATGCGCTTTGGCATCAGCGCCTCGGACATCCTTCTCGCGCGACACTGAAGAACTGCATCGACGCAGGAGTCTTCGCTCCTGGGGCGCTGCTACGCCCAGACGGCACCGAAGTGAGAAGCACGACACATCCGCACAACTGCACCGTCTGCCCCGAAGCTGCGCTAGGTCATCAGCCGTTCCCGCTGCTTGAACCAGGGACGAGCCGCTACCCCAAGCTGCATAAGGTGTACAGCGATTTCCTGAACGTGGGGCACTGCGGAGTCAACGACGAAATGTACACGCTCACCTTCATCGACGCCGGCACGCGTTATGTGTGGATCGTGAACGTTGAAACACGCGACAGAGCCTACGAGGTGTTTTGCCTCTGGCTTGCGCACGCGCAGCGGCAATCCAGGGAGAAGCTAAAAATCTGGCAATCTGACGGCGCGAAGGAGTTCAGGAGTAACCAGATGCAGAGTTACCTCGCGCAAAAGGGGATCGAGCACCACATTTCTCTCCCCTACGCACACCAGCAGCAGGGCGTAGCCGAGCGAACAAACCGCACACTGATGACGAAGGTACGAGCATTGATGAAGCTGTCAAAACTGCCGCCGATCTACTGGACTTATGCAATGCACCACGCCGTGCGGGTGCACAACCTACTGTCAACTACCGCCATCACCGACAACCTGTCCCCGCACGTGAAGTGGACCGGGACCAAAGGGGACATGTCCATGCTCCGCATATGGGGGTGCATGGTCCAATACTGCCCCCCGACATCAACCATCGGAAAATTCGCCAGCCGCGCCCGCTGGGGCATTCACCTTGGCATCAGTCACGAGCACAAAGCATGGATCGTACTGGACCTGCTCAGTCAGTAGACCGCCCACGCTCGCGACGTGATCTTCTACGAACGCCTCTTCCTCGACCAGTTCCGCCAACTGTAGCTATATATTGTGATTGCTTTGTATGCATGATCATACTGAAATCGAGAATCACTTTGTATGTGATACACTCGATTACAAAATCCAGAGAGCTCCTAATCTTCATTCCTAGAGCATAGTCTTCACGTTTCCACCTATAGCTCACTCGTTTCTTAGGCGAACGAAGTGATTGACGGCTCGTTGGAAAGCAAAGACAGAGCTCTAGTGATTAGAACAAATCCCAGTTCCTGCAAAGTAGAGGAAAGTCCTCTACAACAGGAACCGCGTTTACGCAAACGATGGGCACAGTTACGCAACACCCGAGGATGAAGCCGCTGCAGCAATCTTGGAGCAGGACACCAGGGGCGAGTTCACATGGCAAGATCAGCGCAGCAGCGACGACGACGAGGACGATACCCCAGGAGGAGGAACAGGCGGAACAGGCGGAAGCGGCAGAGGCGCAGCACCACCAGCACAACCTGAACCAGAGAGCGATGACGATGATATTCAGGAAGTCATCCCGCAACGTCGCCATGACAGCACCGTCTCAAGATTGCAGTTGCTCGGGCTTCACACCGCAACCTCGAAGGCGCCACGTGTCATCGAGCCGCAAAACCCGCGCCAAGCTCTCACTGGACCACACAGTAAAGAATGGCGCGAGGCAATGGACGCAGAAATTAAGGCGCTCGAGTCCCGTGACACCTGGGTGTTGGTCGACCGTGCGGCAATCAAAGGTGCAAGAATCCTTTCGGGCAAATGGGTCTTCCGCGTGAAGACCGGAGCGGACGGAACAATCAAGCGCTTCAAGGCGCGCTGGGTGGTACGAGGATACGACCAGAGGCACGGCATCGACTTCGACCAGACGTTCGCCCCAGTCAGCCGCCACACTTCTGTCCGAATCCTGCTCGCCATCGCAGCCGCAAGGCATCTGCCTCTCCGCCAGATCGACGTCAAGAACGCGTTCCTGTACGCGCTAGTAGACGCCGTGATCTACGTGGAGCAGCCACATGCATACGGCGAAGGGGATTCGCGTCTATGCCAGCTCCGCAAATCCCTTTACGGGATAAAACAGGCACCAAGGCTTTGGCAGCAGTACCTGCACAACATCTTACTTGAGATCGGGTTCAAGAAGATGCCGCACGATCCTGGATGCATCGCAGCGATTTCCGCGGCGAATACATCCTGCTCACGGTCTATGTCGATGACCTACTCTACACAGGATCGAGCAACGAACTGCTCGAGCAATTCGAGAAGGCTCTGGCGGGGCGCGTCGACATCACATGCAACTTTAGGTGAAGCAGTTCTTAGGCCTCAACATCCCTTACGCACCTGAGGCCATTCACCTTTCAGCGGCTAAGTACGCAGAAGAGTTAGGAAAGCGGTTCAACATCTCACCTGCCCCGCTCTCAACACCCTATCTAACTCCGGGACCGAACCACGAACCCGACAGCAAAGCCCTATCCCCTGCTGGAATCCAGACTTACCAGCAGCAGCTGGGATGCCTGCTCTTTGCCTCCGTCACATGCAAGCCTGACCTTTCCTACATCGCAAGTCAGCTGGCCCAGTACTCACGTAAACCAACGGCTGAGAATCTTCTGGACCTGCAGCACGCCCTACAGTTCTTCGTTTCAACGCCCAAGATCGGGCTGTGCTACTCAACTGCACCAACCCCATCCTTCAACCTCATCGGCTACGTGGACGCCAATCACGCAGCAGATCCCGACAATCGACGGTCCAGGACTGGCTTCCTGTTCCGACTCGAACCAACGGGACCAATCTCCTGGAATTCGCAGAAGCAGGAGTTGGTTGCCCTGTCATCAGCCGAAGCGGAATTCATCGCAGCAACCGCAGCAGTTCGCGAAGGAACTTCTGCAGGAGGCGAAGATTCCAGCTTCGCCCACCTTTCGTCTTCACTGCGACAACCAGAGCGCGATCCGAATCGCGAACAAGCCTGGCTTCGTCAATCGCACCAAGCACATTGCGCTGCAGTATTTCTTTGTGAAGGACGAAGTTGACAAGGGCAAGTATGGCAAGCCCGACCGATGACATGGCTGTTAGAATCTTAGGCAAGTATGATGCATTGGGTGAAAATTGGGGTACAAGACTAGGGAGTCGAGAAGTTTTCTGTACCCCCTAAGGCTAGCCCCAATATAGCCTAGACAATAACATGCATATATTTTGACACACCCCCATAGGCGAAATGGGGGATAGCCAGAGCAAGCAATGGTCACAAGACCAGTCAAGAGAAGAAACAAAACACAGCTCAGGGTGGATCACAACGTCACCACACACACTGAGCACAAGCAAACGGCCACAAGGCCAGTCCACATGCAGAGGTATATAAACAACAAGAACAGTACAGTGATCTCTACCTAGTAAGAGCAAGCATGCAGGTATAAATATATAGAGATCACAGTACAAACAGAGACTACAGCAAGTGAGGAAAAGTGGGCACAAGGCCTAGCAAAGTGCAGAAACGCTGATGATCACCAGACGGAAGTGCCTTGGTGAATATATCAGCAGTGTTGGCCCGAGTGGCCACGTGAGCAAGACGAAGCTGACCACGCTGCTGCAACTCTTGAGCCAGGAAGTAACGCAGAGCGATATGCTTCGTTCTGTGCTCCAGTCTGTGCTCCTAACACAAGGCAATGGCGGCCTTGTTGTCAACGTACAGCACTGGAGGAGAACGAGGCCGCTCTCCCAGGTCGGTCAACAGGTAGGTGAGCCAGCGTAACTCCTGTGCAGCCATGGCTGTGGCGTAGATCTCAGCCTCACAACTGGAGCTGAGAACAGAAGACGAGCGTGTAGAACGCCAAGAAACTGAACCAGAGCCAAGGCTGAAGGTGTAACCCTGTGACGACCGCTGCGTAGCCTGGTCGTCAACCCAAGAAGCGTCTGAGTGCCCAGTGAGGACAACTGCGCTCCGCCCTCCAAGCACGAGCCCCATGCCCGATGTACCGCACAAGTAGCGCAGTACCCTCTTCGCAGCATCCATGTGCACCTTTCGGTGCCGACCAGGAGCCACGTAGCGAGCCAGAAGGCCAAGAGGGTACGCAAGGTCAGGTCGAGTGCAGGTCATCAGGTACATGAGGCAGCCCACTAGCTCTGGCTACGGGCCACTCGGCTCTACGGACTCGTCTGAAGGTGGAGCTGAGAGCGAGTGACCGGTAGCCAGAGGAGTGGACTGTGGCGAGGACCAGGTGAAGCCGAAGCGCTGAAGGACCTGCTGCACCATGTGTGACTGAGTCAGTGTGATGGTGCGGCGTGCTCTGTCCCGGGTGATCTGCAAGCCAAGGTAGCTGCGCAGTTCACCCAGGTCTGTGCACGTGTGTCTCTTATGCAGCTCCGACTTCACCAGGGCGAGAGCCTCAGTGTCAGCAGTGGCAAAGACCAAGTCGTCGACGTACAGGAGGATGTAGAACGGCGGCAGCGACGTGTCGGTGCGCAGAAACAACGACGGGTCAGCAGTCGACGGAGCAAACCCAAGAGCCGCAAGTGTAGTCCTCAGTGTGTCGTGCCACTCACGTGGTGCCTGACGGAGACCGTAGACTTGCCGCCAGAGGCTCCACTGGGTACCAGGAGGGAACGACCCAGTGAAGCCAGGAGGGCGGCGCAGCCAGATCTCCTCGTGCAGGCTGCCCTGTAAGAAAGCTATGCTGAAGTCAAGAGAGTGAAGCTCGTAGTCACGCTGAGCGGCAACGTGCAGCAGCACCCGAAGAGTGGTCATCTTCCGGGTGGGGGAGAAGGTCTGAAAGAAGTCTACTCCCTCTCGCTGACTGAAACCTCGAGCAACGTAACGAGCCTTGAAGACAGGCGGAGAACCTGGCGGCCGCTTCACCCTGAAAATCCACATGCCACTGACGATGTTCGCCCCAGGAGGGGGAACCTTGTCAACGTAAGTGCCTGTGGACTTCCAGGATGCCATCTCTGCGTCCATGGCTGTCTGCCACTGAGAGGAGTACTCACCCGCGATCGCCTCAGCGTAAGAGCGCGGGGTCAGGATGTCTGGAGCATCTGGGTCTCCCTCAGGGGCAAGCAGCATGGCCACGAGATGAGGCGCAGCGGCTGCAAGACACTCAAGGTCCTCCTGCCTGTCCTCAAGGAAGTCCGTGCCAAGAGCACACTCACCCCCGACGGACGGAGGACAGACAGACTCAGACTCAGCAACAAGACTAACGGCTTAGTCTAGACGACAGGCAGCAGCAAAGTCAACAAGCTCAGCAACAAAGGCAGACGCAGCAGCAGACTCAAACGATGGGTCAGTGACAGCTGTGGCTAGCAGACGCGTGACAGTAGAGTGAGCAGCACGGGTGCGGTCAGACTCAAGCTCAGGAACGGTAGGCAGAGAAGACGCAGGAGGGGACGGCAGGGGAACATGCCGCGGAGGAGAGGAAGGACGACGAACTACGAGGTGGGTGCCGGGGACAGCCGGCTGACGCGAACGAGGAACACGACGACCGGAACTACGAGAACGGACAGGCGAGACAGGACGCGACGCAGGCTCACGACGCTCAGTAAAACCCCCTGTCTGCTCAGTGTAAGGAGAAGGAGCAGGCAGCGGTGAGCCAGGCTGTAACGGAAGACCAGTAGACGAAGGGAGACTAAGAACCTGGCGAAGCACAGAGTCAGGCGGTGGCTGAGACGACGGAGACGGTGGAGCGAAGAACAGGCGCGGCTGTGCAGTGCCACCAGCACCACCAGCTCCAGCACCCCCAGCAGCTGCAGCTCCTCCAGCAACTCCAGAACCCTCAGCGCCAGCTCCTCCAGGACCAGCTCCACCAGCAGCAGCACCCCCAGAACCAGCACCTCCAGTCCCAGGGTCTCCAGCCTCAGTGTCTCCAGCAGCAGCACCCCCAGACCCAGGGTCTCCAACAGCAGCACCCTCAGACTCAGCAGCACCTCCAGCCCCAGCAGCTCCAGTACCTCCAGTAAGAGCACCTCCGGGACCAGCACCACTCCCAGCTCCAGTGACGACAGCAGAAATACCTCCAGCGGCAGAGCCTCGAGCTCCAGAAGCGCGACCCTGACGGTGACTGTACCAGTCGTGCAGCTGCTGTGAGGTGAGAGGCACACGCGGACGAAGGCGGCTACTCCAGGGAGACCGCGCAACAGCAGACTCAGAACCCTCAGCGCCAGCACCCGCAGCAGCTCCAGAACCTCCAGTGCCAGTACCCTCAGCAGCTCCAGAACCTCCAGCGTGAGCACCCGCAGCAGCTCCAGAACTTCCAGCGCCAGTACCCGCAGCAGCTCCAGAACCTCCAGCGCCAGTACCCTCAGCAGCTCCAGAACCTCCAGACCCCGCACCCCCAGGCTCCGCACCTCCAGGCTCAGCACCCCCAGGCTCCGCACCCCCAGGCTCAGTACCCCCAGGCTCAGCACCCCCAGAAGTAGCACCCCGAGCAGGACCACCCTCAGCAGAACCTGAGTCACCAGTGACCTCAACCGGCGCAGTCAAGGGAGGAGGGTCTACCTGAGACACACCTGAAGGAGCAGGACCGGGAGTGGGGAGGGGGTCTACCTGGGGAGCACCTGGAGCGAGGAAGAGCGGCGGGGGGGGAAGAGGGGCAGTGCGGTAGGGGAAGAGACGGTAAAAGGGAACCGACTCGTCGAACGTGACGTCCTGAGAGGGGAAGACACGGCGCGAGGTGGGGTGGTAAAACTGCCAACCAGGCGCGTCAGGGACAAAGTCAAGGAAGACACATGGAACAGCGCGGGCGGAGAGCTTGTCCGCGGTGGTATCGCGGACAAAGGCACGAGCACCCCAGACCCGGAAACGCGACGCATCGCCAACCTTCCCCGTCCACAGCGGTGTGGGCGAGGTCTCCGGCAAGGAGACACGGGGCCAGAGGTTGAGCTGATGCGCGGCGTACCGGACCGCAAACGGCCACAGAAAATGGGGGGCAGCCGCATGGATCATGGAGGTACGAGCGACCTCCATGACTAAGCCAATGCGGCGCTCAGCAACCCCATTCTGCTGCAGAGAGGCCGGAAGCGTGAACGACTGGGTGATGCCATGCTCCTCACAGAAGGCTGCCAAGAGGTCGGAGGAGAACTCACCACCTCTGTCAGAGTGCAGACGCAGGACGGGAAACTCCGTCCCGAACCGCTCGCGGAGCTGGAGACGAGCAGCGCGGATCCAAGGGATCAAAACATCATGGACCTCACCCTTGGTGCGCAAAGGGAAGACCGTGGTGTAACGCGTGTAGTCGTCGACGACCAGCAGGAAGTACCGCTCGTGGCCCTGTCCACGGACGCGGGCTGGGCCCCACACGTCCAGGTGGAGAGTCTGCAGGGGAGCCTTTGTGGGAGGGAACGAGGAGGAGTGAGGAGCGGCGCGCTGCCGCCCCTCGACACAGGGAAGACAGGGAGGAGCAGGTGAGGGTGGGAGGGGAGGGAGAACCCTGGGAAGACCAGAGACAAGGACCCGGCGGTGCATGCTGCGAAGGCGCTGCACCGAGGGGTGACCAAGGCGGTGGTGCCAAAGGACCGTCTGGTGCGACAAGGCGCGACACGAGCAGGGGGCCGACAACTGACCTGACGCAGACGCAAACGCAGCTACCTGAGGGGACTCAGTGGTCAGTGCGTACAGGCCCGACCCAGGCTGCCGAGTGAAAGTAGCCAGGTGACGACCCGTCTGAGCACACGTGCAGTGTGTCACACGCTCGTAGGCAGGGGTGAACCGGTGAACACCCGCGTCCTGGAGCGCAGAACCCGCCACCAAGTTCGTAGAGAACGAGGGGAGGTAAAGACCCGACAGTGTGCCGGACGGGACAGCAGGACAAGGGAGGACAGTGGAGGAGGTCGCACGGACTGGACCCCCAGAGGGGTCTGCCAGGGAGACTGGAACCGGCCGACTGAGCGGCGTGAGGGTGGTGCTGTCGCGAAAGAAGGAGCGAGAAGCACCAGAGTCAAGTGTGAAGGTGTACAAGGCCTCAGCAGGCGCAGTACCAGAGAGAGCAGACTCACCAGCACCTGGAGCGGCAGGCTCTATACCTGGGTCAGGCGGTACGCACAGGTAACAGGCACGGTCAGCACTAGTAGGCAATGCATACATGGCAGTGAGAATAGCATCATAGTCAAGAGCAAATATATCTACCCTCTGCCCAAGCAGCTCCACCCAGTCGGGGAGCTCAGCCTCGTCGCCAAACTCGGTACGCCAGGCGTCACTCAGACGGGCGAAGCAGCGGGACTGTGTGTGACCAAGCGTCCCGCAAGCCTGACCAGTCCGATCACCTGTGCTAATGACGTACGGGCAGCGAACGGTACTCAAAGACCCTCTACTCTGAGCGTACCACTCGTGAAGCTGCCGGGGCGTAAGTGTCTCGCGTGGACGCCGCTGCAGCTGCAGTTGGCCACTGCCAGACGCTCCCAACTGACCAGCTCCAGGGCGACAGCTACGACGGCTACCGCGACAACCCCAACTAGCGTACCACTCACTAAGCTGCTGGGGCGTGAGAGACTCGCGCGGACGTCGCTGGAGCTGCATCTGGCCACCGCCAGTAGCAGCGGTAGCAGTAGTAGCAGCAGTAGCAGCAGTAGCAGCAGTAGCAGCACTAGCAGCGCGGCCACCCCTACAACCCCAACTAGCGTACCACTCACTAAGTTGTTGGGGCGTGAGGGACTCACGCGGACGTCGCTGGAGCTGCATCTGGCCACCGCCAGTAGCAGCAGTAGCAGTAGTAGCAGCAGTAGCAGCAGTAACAGCAGTAGTAGTAGTAGCAGCAGCAGCGCGTGCAGGGCAGGCGCGGCAGGCAGGCAGGCAGGCAGGCCGGCAGGCAGGCAGGCAGGCAGGCAGGCAGATGGCGCGGCAGCGCGCAAACAAGGCAGGTGCTCACCAGTGGCGGGAAGAGCAGGCGCTCGCCGGGCGAGCAGGGCCGGCGCTCGGCGGGCGGCTGCACAGGGTCCAGGGGCGGCGTCGCGGGTCCAGGGGCGGCTGCACGGAGTCCAGGGGCGGCTGCTGCAGGGGCCAGGGGCGGCTGCTCTGGGTCCAGGGGCGGCTGCACCAGGGGCGGCTGCTTCAGGGGCCAGGGGCGGCTGCTCGGGGTCCAGGGGCGGCTGCTCCATTGGCGGCTGCTTCAGGGGCCAGGGGCGGCTGCTCGGGGTCCAGGGGCGGCTGCTCCAGGGGCGGCTGCTACAGGGGCCAGGGGCGGCTGCTCTGGGTCCAGGGCCGGCGCTCGAGGGTCCAGGGGCGGCTGCACGGAGTCCAGGGGCGGCTACACCAGGGGCGGCTGCTTCAGGGGCCAGGGGCGGCTGCTCTGGGTCCAGGGGCGGCTGCTCCAGGGGCGGCTGCTCCAGGGGCGGCTGCTTCAGGGGCCAGGGGCGGCTGCTCTGGGTCCAGGGGCGGCTGCACCAGGGGCGGCTGCTTCAGGGGCCAGGGGCGGCTGCTCCAGGGGCCGTGGGCGGCTGCTCTGGGTCCAGGGGCGGCGCTCGAGGGTCCAGGGGCGGCTGCACCAGGGGCGGCTGCTTCAGGGGCCAGGGGCGGCTGCTCTGGGTCCAGGGGCGGCTGCTCCAGGGGCGGCGTAGCTGGTGCAGGGCAGCGCGCGGGTCCCACAGGCGCCGTGACGGGCAACGGGGGGCAGCGCGCCGTCACCGGAAGAGGCGACGCGCGGGGCCGGCGGCAGGCTAAAACGGGGCCGAAAAACGGGCTACGCGGGCGGCGGACGCGGCGCGCAGGGCCTAAGCGGGCTGCGCGCGGGCGGCTTACGCGACGCGCGGGTCGGCGGCAGGCTGCGCGGGCGGCTGACGTGGCGCGCGGGGCCGAAAACAGGCCTAAACAGGCTGCGCGCGGGCTGCTTAAGAGGCGCGCGCGGGAAAAAAAAAAAAAAAAAAAAAAAAAATAGGGTCGCGCGCGTGCATCTAAGGCGCGCGCGGGCAGTAGGCAAGGTAGGTAGGCACGTGAGGTAGGTAAGAAGTAAACGGTGGGCCCTGAGAAGATTTGAACAAGAATGAATGAACTATGAAATGAAGTGAGTACAAATATGAAACCCTAATTGGTTGTACCCCCTATGGGATACCCCACTATAGCCTACACAACAGCATAAGCTATAATGTTCTGACACACCCCCATAGGCAAAGTGGGGGAGAACAAGGGGTCACAAGACCAGTCAAGCAAAGTAAAGCAAAGCAAGCTCAGGGTGGATCACAAAGTCACCACACAGTCCGAGCACACGGTCAAGGCCACACGGCCAGTTCACATGCAAGAGTACACACATATATATAAAGCTAGACAAGCAAGAGCAGGTATATATATATGTGAGAGTACAGGCAAGGTCAAGAGGAGAGCAAGTGAGGCAAGACGGGCACAAGACCCAGCTGAGTGCAGAAGCGCTGATGATCACAAGGTGGAAGTGCCTTGGTGAAGACATCAGCAGTGTTGGCCTCAGAGGCCACGTACGCAAGCCGCAACTGACCACGTTGCTGTAGCTCACGAGCAAGGAAGTAGCGGAGAGCAATGTGCTTTGTTCTGTGCTCCAGTCGCTGCTCTCGACACAAGGCCAGCATGGCCTTGTTGTCTACGTACAGGACTGGAGGAGAACGAGGCGGCTCTCCAAGGTCGGTCAGCAGGTAGGTGAGCCAGCGAAGCTCCTGTGCAGCCATGGCCCCGGCGTAGATCTCAGCCTCACAACTCGAGCCAAGAACAGAAGACGAGCGAGTAGCCCGCCACGAAACAGAGCCGGAACCAAGGCTGAAGGTGTAACCCTGTGACGACCGCTGCGTAGCCTGGTCGTCAGCCCAAGAAGCGTCCGCGTGCCCAGTGAGGACCACTGGACTCCGCCCTCCAAGCACTAGCCCCATGCCCGACGTACTGCACAAGTAGCGCAACACCCTCTTCGCTGCAGCCATGTGCTCTGGTCTGTGTCTCCCAGGAGCAACATAGCGTGCCAGAATGCTAAGAGGGTATGCAAGGTCAGGTCGTGTGCAGGTCATCAGGTACATGAGGTAGCCAACAAGCTCTGGGTACGGGCCACTCGACTCTACGGACTCATCCGAAGGCAGAGCTGAGAGCGAGTGGCGAGTAGACAGAGGAGTGGCCTGAGGCGAGGAGTACGTGAAGCCGAAGCGCTGAAGGACCTGCTGCACCATGTGTGACTGAGTCAGGGTAATGGTGCGGCGTACTCTGTCCCGGGTGATCTGCAAGCCAAGGTAGCTGCGCAGTTCACCTAGGTCTGTGCACGTGTGTCTCTTCTGCAGCTCGGACTTCACGTAGGCGAGTCCAGCAGTGTCAGCTGTGGCAAAGACCAAGTCGTCGACGTACACGAGGATGTAGAACGGCGGCAGAGAGGTGTCGGTGCGTAGAAACTGCGACGGGTCGGCAGTAGAAGGAGCAAACCCAAGAGCCGCAAGTGTAGTCCTCAGTGTGTCGTGCCACTCACGTGGCGCCTGGCGGAGACCGTAGACTGGACGCCGGAGACTCCACTGGGTACCAGA
Source organism: Closterium sp. Naga37s-1 (assembly GCA_947471745.1). Lineage (NCBI taxonomy): Eukaryota > Viridiplantae > Streptophyta > Zygnematophyceae > Desmidiales > Closteriaceae > Closterium > Closterium sp. Naga37s-1. Next base: position 5,419,640 of record CANJKZ010000056.1, on the reverse strand, counting down.
AGGGAAAGACCCAGTGAAGCCAGGTGGGCGACGCAGCCAGATCTCCTCTTGCAGGCTGCCCTGCAAGAAAGCTGTGCTGAAGTCAAGAGAGTGCAGCTCGTAGTCACGGTGAGCAGCAACGTGCAGCAGTACCCGAAGTGTGGTCATCTTCGGGGTGGGGGAGAAGGTCTGAAAGTAGTCAACTCCCTGCCGCTGACTGAAGCCACGAGCCACGTAACGCGCCTTGAAGACAGGCGGAGAACCCGGCGGCCGCTTCACCCTGAAGATCCACATGCCACTGACGATGTTCGCCCTAGGAGGGGGGACAGCGTCAACGTAGGTGCCTGTGGACTTCCAGGAAGCCATCTCTGCATCCATAGCTGCCTGCCACTGAGAGGAGTAGGGACCCTCTATCGCCTCCGCGTAAGAGCGCGGAGTCGGGATGTCAAGTGCATCCGGGTCTCCCTCAGGGGTAAGCAGTACGGACACGAGATGAGGTGAGGCAGCTGCCAGACACTGGAACTCCTCCTGCCTGTCCTCAAGGACGTCCGTGCCAAGGGCACACTCACCCCCGACGGACGGAGGACAGACAGACTCAGACTCAGCGACAAGACTAGCAGCGTAGTCTAAGCGACAGCGAGCAGCAAAGTCGACGAGCTCAGTAACTAGAGCAGACGCAGCAGTAGACTCGAAAGAAGGGTCAGTGACAACAGTAGCAAGGAGACGCGTGACAGTAGGACTGGCAGCACGAAGAGAGTCCGACTCCGGGTCGGCAAGAGCAGGAAGAGAGGACTCAGGAGGAGAAGGCAAAGGGGCACGCAGAGGAGCAGTGGACGGACGCAGAGACATCCGGTGCGTGCCAGGGACAGGAGGAGGACGCTGACGCGAACCGCGACCACTAGTGCGAGCAGCACGGACAGGCGACGTAGGGCGAGACGCAGGCTCACGACGCTCAGCCAGACCTCCAGTAGGACCAGTGTAGGGAGAAGGAGCAGGCAAAGGGGAGGTAGGCTGCAACTGTAGCTGGGACGAGACAGGCTGTGGACACTCTAAGGGAGGAGGAGGACCAGTAGAAGGTGGAAGACCAAGAACCTGCTGCAGGAGTGGCACGAAGTACGGTCGAGGCCGCGCGGCGACGCTAGAAGCAGCAGGGACAGCACCAGAACCCTCAGCAGCACCAGCTCCAGTGCACCCAGGACGAGCACCTCTGGGACCCGCAACCGCAGCACCCTCAGCAGTCGAAGGACCTCCAGCACCAGCAGCACGCCTCCAGCGCCGGGCAAACCACTCACGCAGCTCCTGTGGAGAAAGTGGCTCCCGGCGAGACGAAGCACTCGGAGAACCTCCAGGCGGAGCACCTCCAGGCTCAGCACCCCCAGGCGTAGCACCCCTAGGCTCAGCACCCCCAGACGTAGCACCCCTAGGCTCAGCACCCCCAGGCTCAGCACCCCTAGGCTCAGCACCCCCAGGCTCAGCACCCCCAGGCTCAGCACCCCTAGGCTCAGCACCCCCAGGCTCAGCACCCCTAGGCTCAGCACCCCCAGACGTAGCACCCCCAGGCCCAGCACCCCTAGGCTCCGCACCCCCAGGTACAGCACCCCCAGCCTCAGCACCCTCAGCAGCACCAGAGTCACCAGTGACCTCGACAGGCTCGACTGCGTCTACCTGGGACACACCTGAAGGGGCAGGACCCTGAGGGGGGAGGGGGTCTACCTGGGGGGGACCTGGTACCAGGAAGAGTGGGGGTGGGGGGAGGGACGGAGTGCGGTAGGGGAAGAGGCGGTAGTAGGGGACCGACTCGTCAAACGTGACGTCCTGGGAGGACAGAACACGGCGAGAGGTGGGGTGGTAAAACTGCCACCCAGGCGCGTCAGGGGGGAACCCCAGGAAGACGCAAGGAGCAGCACGAGGGGATAGTTTGTCCGCAGACAGGTCGCGGACAAACGCCCGAGATCCCTAGACCCGGAACGCCGACGCATCGCCAACCTTCCCCGTCCACAGCAAGGCTGGGGAGGTCTCCGGCCTGGAGACCCTGGGGTGGAGGTTGATCTGATGCGCCGCGTACCTCACCGCAAACGGCCACAGAAAATGGGGGGCAGCCGCATGCATCATAGACGTACGAGCGACGTCCATGACCATGCCAATGCGGCGCTCAGCAATCCCATTTTGCTGCGGTGAGTCCGGAAGCGTGAAGGTCTGACGGATGCCCCGTGCACGACAGTAGGCACGCAGAAGGCCAGAGGAGAACTCTCCGCCTCTGTCCGAGTGCAGACGCAGAACAGGAAAGTCCGAGCCGAAGCTCTGCCTGAGCTGGAGACGAGCTGCGCGGATCCAGTCGATCAGCACCTCAGTGACATCACCCTTGCTGCGCAAGGGGAAGACTGTGGTGTAACGCGAGTAGTCGTCAACAACGAGCAGGAAGTAGCGCTCGTGACCCTGTCCACGGACGCGGGCTGGGCCCCACACGTCCATGTGAAGTGTCTGCAACGGGGCCTCTGTCGGAGGAAACTGGGAGGAGTGAGGGGCAGCACGCAGGCGCCCCTCGACACAGGGGACACAGGCAGGGCCAGGGCCCTGAGGAAGGGGAGGGAGGGACCGGGGGAGACCGGACACAAGAAGACGGGAGGCCATACCTCTGAGCCGAAGCAGAGAGGGGTGGCCAAGGCGGTGGTGCCAGAGGAGAGTCTCGTGAGACAGGAGACGACACGAACAGGGGGCAGACTCAGGACCAGACCTGGACGCCGCAGCAAACACCTGACCCGACGTAACTACCCTACCAGACTCAGCAACTGGAGGAGACGCAGTGGTCAGAGTGTACAGGCTCGACCCCGGCTGACGGGTGAACGTAGCCAGGTGTCGGCCTGTGCCAGCCTCTGTACAGTGGGTCACTCTCTGACGTGCAGGAGTGAACTGGTGGACCCCCGCATCCTGTAGGTCAGCACCACTCACCAGGTTCGTAGAGAACGAGGGGAGGTAGAGACCAGACAGGGTGCCAGAGGGAGCCGCCGGACACGGGAGGACTGTGGAGAAGCGAGACAGGACAGGACCCCCAGAGGGGTCAGCCAGAGACACTGCAACCGGTCGACTCAGCGGTGTGAGTGTGGTGCGGTCCCGAAAGAAGGAGCGAGACGCCCCAGAGTCAAGGGTGAAGGTGAGGGAGGCCGAAGCCGACGCAGTACCTGAGAGCGCAGACTCACCAGTACCTGAGGACGCAGACACACGAGCACCTAGAGCAGCAGCGTCGCAAGCACCTAGGGCAGCAGCCTCACCAGGACCTAGAGCAGCAGTCTCAATGCCCGGATCGGGCGGGAAACACCGGTAACAGTCACCCTCATCACTAATAGACACAGCATACATGGCAGAGAGAATAGCATCAAAGTCAAGATCATAGATGGCAACACCCGCCCTAGACAGCTCGCCCCAGCGAGGGATCTCGGAGGCCTCCGGGAACTGGTGACGCCACGCGTCCGTCAGGCGGCCAAAGCAGCGCTGGGTGGGGTGGGCACCCCCACACTGCTCACCCGCACGGTCGCCAGTGCGCAAAACGTAGGAGCACGGACCAAAACCCCCACCCCGCTGACGCGCAGTGTACCACTCACGAAGCTGCTGAGGGGACAGGGTGTCACGACCACGCTGCTGCTGCTGGCGCGAGCCACCACCGGAGCCACTCCTCTGCGAAGACCCGCGACCAGCACCACCGCCACCCCCGCCGCCTCCGACGCCTCCGCCGCCTCCGCTACTGCCGCCGCCTCCGCCTCCGCCGCCGCCTCCACCTCCGCCACCTCCGCCACCTCCGCTCCCACCGCCACCGCCGCCGCCACCTCCACCTCCACTGCCGCCACCGACCCCTCCACCCCCACCTCCACTCCCACCGCCACCCCCACTCCCCCAACTGCCGCCACCTCCACCTCCACCGCCCCCGCTCGCTCCTCCAGCGCCCTTGCCCCCCTTGCCCTTGCCAGAGCGGCGTCTCCCGCTAGGGGCAGACGCCGCACCGACCGACTCAAGAACAAGGAGGTCGGCCGCAGCAGCAGAGGCAACAGAGGGCAGAAGGGGGGAGGGGGAACACCCCTCAAAGATGGGGGTGCGCGGGTCACCACGAGAGGCCCCTACAGCGACGATGCTCTTCTCGGCCGCTAGGAGGGACTTCTCGAGGAGGTCAACAGTGAGAGTGGTGGGACAGACAGAGAGAAAGTGGTCCCTGACTACGCGAAGGGAGTCAGGAAGGCGAGTGACTATGTAGTAAAGAGTGATGTACATGGGGGGGGGGTTCCTGGCGCAGAAGTCAGGAGGGAGTGCAGCGCGGTAGCGAGTGTCACTAGTGCGGAGGTGCGTAATGAGGTCAGTGACTGTGGGAAAGGCAGTAAGATCAGGAAAGAGGTACGGTAGCATGAGACGGCTCAGTGCAGCAGTGGCAGGGGAGGAGTAGCGCGCAACTACAGCGTCGTACAAGGTCTGAGCACTCTTGTACTGACTAAAGTGCGCACGCTCGGAGGTAGGGAGGTGGCGACGCACAGCAAGACGTGCAGCAGCGTCGCGCGTGGCCCACTGGGAGCGAACAGTGGCGTCAGCATCAGCAGCAGGGGCAGTGGAGGTGCCAGAGGTGAGGTCAAAGAGAGAGAGGCCGTCTGCCCTATCGCACTGTAAGAACAGCTGCAGGTCATCTACCCAGACCTCAAAGTCAATGGCCCTACCCTGAGCGTCAAAGGCGAGAACACTAGGGGTAGCCATGACCCTAGACGACTAGCAGCGCAAACAGTGGGGTGAGGACAGTGCAGTGAAAAGGCGCTGTGCTCACCAGACTGGGCAGGTCGGGCGGCCCTGAAGGAGGGCGGCGCGGCGGCTCGGCGGCTCAGCTGCTGGGCGGCCCGGCGGCTCGGCGGCTCAGCTGCTGGGCGGCTCGGCTGCTGGGCGGCTCGGCTGCTGGGCGGCGCGGCCGCTGGGCGGCTCGGCTGCTGGGCGGCTCGGCTGCTCGGCGGCTCGGCGGCTCGGCTGCTGGGCGGCTCGGCTGCTGGGCGGCTCGGCGGCTCGGCTGCTGGGCGGCTCGGCTGTGCTGCTGCAGGGCACGGGGCCGCAGGTAAGGGCGGCGGGGCCGCTGGTAAGGGCGGCGTGGCCGCGGGTAGGGTGGCGGGGCCGCAGATAGGGTGGCGGGGCCGCAGCAGAGGGCGGCGGGGCCGCAGGTAAGGTGGCGGGGCCGCAGGTAAGGTGGCGGGGCCGCAGGTAAGGTGGCGGGGCCGCAGCAGAGGGCGGCGGGGCCGCAGGTAAGGGCGGGGCCGCAGGTAAGGTGGCGGGGCCGCGAGGAAGGGCGGCGGGACCGCTAGGTAGGGCGGCGGGGCCACGCGATGGGGCGGCGGGGCCGCGCGATGGGGCGGCGGGGCCGCGCGATGGGGTGGCGGGGCCGCGAGGAAGGGCGGCGGGGCCGCGCGATGGGGCGGCAGGGCCGCGCGATGGGGCGGCGGGGCCGCGCGATGGGGCGGCGGGGCCGCGATGGGGCGGCGGGGCCGCTAGGTAGGGCGGCGGGGCCGCGCAATGGGGCGGCGAGGCCGCGAGGTAGGGCGGCGGGGCCGCTAGGTAGGGCGGCGGAGCCGCTAGGAGAGAGGCGGCGGGGCCGCGAAGACGGGCGGCGGGGCCGCGGAGACGGGTGGCGGGGCCGCAGTGCAGGGCCGCTAGGGCGGCTCGACGAAGTGAGGGCCCGAAGCGCGACTCGGGCTGAGCGCGCTTCGGGCAGGAAAAAAAAAAAAAATCGATGTGGTGGGCCCTAAGCACAGTTCCCAAGGGGGAACCTGCTCGATACCATGAGAAGATTTGAACAAGAATGAATGAACTATGAAATGAAGTGAGTACAAATATGAAACCCTAATTGGTTGTACCCCCTATGGGATACCCCACTATAGCCTACACAACAGCATAAGCTATAATGTTCTGACAGGCCCTAATCCTAGGTCCTAAGGACCTATGCTCTAGATGCCATGTTAGAATCTTAGGCAAGTATGATGCATTGGGTGAAAATTGGGGTACAAGACTAGGGTGTCGAGAAGTTTTCTGTACCCCCTAAGGCTAGCCCCAATATAGCCTAGACAATAACATGCATATATTTTGACAATGGCAGCGGACTTCCTCACGAAGCGTCTGCCACGCCAGCAGTATCAGCACTGCTCCGAACTCAGCGGAGTAGTCAAGCAAGTCAAGTCGAGCTACGGCCAGGAGTGAAGGGGGGTGTTACGAATAGTAATGAATGAAGATTACAATGCACTCCCGACCGCAGCTAAAGAAGCATGCAGTATCGAGAACGAATGTGAAGAGTCAGAGTTGACTCGAAACGTCAGACGGTTGGGATGCATCTGGACCGTCGGAAGCAGACGGCATCGGCAGCTGCAGTCAGGAAGGTTTTGGCGGGAACAGTTTCGTAACTGTACGCGCCGCATGGTTGGGAATGAATTTGAATAAGGGAATGTACCCCTTAGAGTACATGGCTAGCTAGGTCGATTCATCTTCCCTGTACTCATATTTATACTTGTTGTATTTGTATGTTTTAATCGTCTCAAGCATTTTACATTCACTCTGCTATTGAGGTCAAGGGCCCACCACCACTAGATTAGAAGTGTGCGAACCTTCCTGAGGAGATCCTGGTTACGATCAACTTCTGATCGCAGCAAGATGCACATTCAGTGCTTTAGGGTTGAGCTTGTAGGATTTGGTGGATAAATGTCAGTTCATAGAATTTCACAGCCCTTCAACAATAGTTTCATTCAACACATACGGCAAAGCAGTTCGAATCGGATTTCTGCAGTATATGTAATTCTGTGAGATATGATATTTCATATTCAATTCAGGATATATGATGTTACTCAGTAAAAAGAACCATGGTATTCGTGTGTCTCCACCATATCATACTGATTTCATTTGCGCCTTTCTGGATAAATGAGGTCAGGTTATCATCTTCCATTGTTTGCAAAGTTCCCTCAATCAAAAGGCCTCTACCGCGAATACAAGCTTGAATTGCATTCGCGCCCTCAAACATTTGAGGAACTCAGGTTGGCCGTACGATGTGATGGGCGGCTCGTCGGTGAGAGATCTTGAAAGCTTTTGACATAGCGGCGCGACCGGTGTGGAGGATTTGGCCAATTCGAGCCAAAATTTGTTGGTCTTGCAACCCGTTGCAAGCTCCTGGAGGCGCCAAACCACTGACGGCTAAGATTGCTCCAGTCATATGAATTCTCGGTGTTAACGGCAGCGATGCCCCTCCGAAATTTGAATTCCTTCCAACCAAGTCCATCAATCACCGCACCGGATGCTCCTCATTCTTCCATCGCCTTTCAAGCAGCTCGTTTCTCGGGGGCACTCCACTCCACAGCTCCTCTCCTCCACTCAACCAGAGCCGTCCGATTTCGCCGACCAGCGGCACCCATCGGCCACAAGAGGATCTACTCGCACCATAATGATTCAGAAAACAAGGAATTCGAAGCTGTGCAATCACCAACATTGCTGTTTTTCTCAATGCGAGCTTATGGTGCGAACTATGGACAAGACGCTCTCGACAAACTGAGCTAGAACTACTAGTGCGTTGTGCTAATTCACCTCGATTTAGGTATTCAGGATCTTATCGAACTTATCATAGTCTTTCCTAAGAGCGAAGAGGGCCAGGATTGATCCATTTTAGGTGCTAGCTTGTACGAGCCCATGACGTAAGCTAGAACGATACAGTCATGTATACAGCTGATGATACCTCGCCGTCACCGCGGCGACGACGACCGTTTAAGGTCACTACAGCGCCGTTAGCGGTCGTTCCCGCTGAAAAAAAGCGGAGGCGTACAGTCGGCGTAACGTTACCACACCGTGAGATCGTAACAATGTCACCACTCGCTTCTTCTCCGACTGCAAGGCTACTCGGCTCTGGACGAAACGGCGCCGCGGCAATTCTTCTGTCCCTAGGTGCGTGTCTACACAAACCGTCGAACCATGACTTGACTACTATATTCGAGTCTCGAATCCGATTGTCCTACGTGCACGCAACTGCCCTTCAACGTGTCAGAGAACAGTCACTTCAGATGGATTCGCACCCCAGCACCGCCCTTGACCGAGCATTTTTTCTCCCAAAGAGAGGTCTCACCGTTTCCTGCTCCTCCAGATTCTTTCATCCCTCGTTCCTCCTGCTTTGTTCCTTGGTTCCCACGCGGCTTCTACTTGTTTCCTTCCAGTCTGCCCTTTCAATGTTTCCAATCTCCCACCAACACGTTCAATTCATCCCCTTGACATCGTCTCCTCTCCGTCCCCCTTCTCGCTTCTCATCCCTCCAACCACCACCCCAACAGTGCTTCTTCTTGCAACACCCATTGCAACACCCCCACAAGCCGCTGCGACCACTGTTTCCGCTGGAAACTCAAGGACCGCCGCGGCAGCGCTCCTAGCACGATCCGCAATCCCCGGGCCAACACCCATCGCCAACATCCCCCTCTTCCCCGCCGCCTCCCCCGCCGCCGCCATAAACGCAGGAGCTGGCGGGAGTGACGTCACTCATCCCGCTTCCGCTGCCGCCTCCCCCTCCGCCTCCCCCAGTACAGCTTCCGCTGCTCCTCACATACCATCCGCCCCCGCCGGCACTCCTTCAGCCATCCTTCCGCTTCCGCTTACCGCCATAGTCCCCGCCAAGAAAACCGCTACAGCTGCGGCTGTAGCGCCCGCACCTGCGCAGGGCTCCACGTCACCGCCGCCCAAATCCCCTCCCGCCATGACTCGTGGCGGAACGGCAGGCGCGGTCAGCTTGGAGCGCGCTCCGGTAGGGGCGGAGATTCTTCTGAACGCCGTGAAGGCCGCGGGGCTGCGCGCGCGCGCGAGCGCGTGCGTGTTTGCTGCTGAGAAGCGGACATTCGAGCTGGTGGCGGGGCTGAGTACACTGTAAGTGGAATGCGCCTGAAGGGGATCCGTTACCGCGTATTATAAGCGCCTACTTGACGTTTCAAAACAATCATCTGGTCACATTAATAATATAACATCCCGGCGCCACCTCAGGCAACTTTCTGAAACCGCCTATGTCGTAAGCGACGGAACGTCATCGTTTTGTTGCTTTGATTTATTATTAATTCTTTCGTTGTTATTTCAAGCGTGCTCTTTTGCGTCCGTTTCCGATTCTTCGCCTGCTCGCAGAATTGCGCTCAACGCGACGGACGCGTGGGCGCCTCCCATTGGTCGGAAGGTGCTGACGAACGACTGCCAATTCTTGATCGACGCCACGTGTCAAGATGTCACGCCCACTGGCGGATGCGACGACCACAACGAATGCACGACTGACACGTGTGTGCCTGCCGACCCAGCCACATGTTTGCCTTATCCCGACTGCCTCTTAGCGGGCCCGTCCTGTTCCTATACCGCGTCCCCCGGTAGTGAAACGAACCCAGCTTGCATCGCGCCGCCAACTCCCCCGTCTGCGCCTAAGGGCTCAGTTTCGTCCGCTTCCGCCAATGTATCCGCGGGCGGTGGCGGAAGCGGGGACGAGGGGGAAGACGGTGGAAGCGGAGAAGGCGAGGGGAAAGACGGGGAAGGGGGGAAGAACGCGGGAAGTGCGGATTCGGATGCGGAGGGGGGAGAGAAGGGGGCGAGCGGGGAAGGGGAGCAAAGCGGCTCAGACGACACGTCTGCTTCGGCTGGCGGCGATGCTTCTAACGAGGATGATACCGGAGATAATAACGAGGACGGGTCAGACGACACTGTCGAAATCGTGGGAACCATGCCGCCGCCTCGCAGCGCGTGCATCTTCATCCCCAATAAGAACCGCTTCATGATCCGCTTAAAGAACCGCTTCCGCGTCCGCCTCTCCGCAAGCGACGCGTGGGCGCCGCGGCCCGGGCAAGTCGCCATGACCGGTAATTGCCGGTTTATAATCGACTCGGCGTGCGGGGTGGTGGGGAGGCCGGGGGGGTGCGACGACGGGGACGAATGCACGGACGATTACTGTTTATGGCAGGGCGGGAATAACACTATCGGGAGTTGCACGCCGTTCCCGTCGTGCTTCTATGAGAGCGCGCGGTGCGAGAGGCGGGTGAAGGAGGAGTGCGTGGGGAGAGTGGAGGGAGGAGGAGGGGGAGGGGGAGCGGGAGGGGGGCAAGTGGGGGATGGGGGGTTTGCGGCGGGTGGCGGAAAGGGGATTCGGACGGTGACTAGTGCGGGTGCTGCCGTGACTGGCGGCGCTGGCCGGGCCGACGGCGCTGACGGTGGCGGCGATGGAAGCGACGGCGGGGGTGACACAGGGGCGGGTGTGACTAAAGCGAATGGCAACAGCACAGCCACTGATGGAAAGGAGAACGGCAGCAGTAATGGGAGCGGCGATGGCGGCGGCGATGGCGGCGGCATGAGCACGGAGGATATCGAGGCGTTGGAGGAGGAAGCACTAGCGCTGCGGCAGGCGCACGGGCAAGGGGAGCAGCAGGATCCCCCAGCAGACCAAGACGATTCACCAGGCTCGGCAGAATCAGGCTCGGAAGACCCGGACCTCCTCGCCCCGCGCTTGCGCGCCCCCCTCCCCCGCCCCGCGTGCCTGTTCCGCCCCAAGCAGGGGCTGTTCGTCCGCGTGGAGGGTTGGCCGTTCTCCGCGCGCCTGTCCCGCGCGGACGCGTGGGCGCCGCCCCCCGCCGCCACGACTCTCTCCGGCGACTGCCGCTTCGAGCTCGACTCGTTCTGCTCGGTCGTGTCGCGCGTCGCGCGCGGGTGCGACGACGGCGACGCGTGCACGCTCGACACGTGCGCGTGGGCGGGGCGCGCGAACCGCGTCGGTAGCTGCGAGCCGTTCCCCTCGTGCTTCTACTCGTCCGCGTTCTGCGTGCACACGGACGTGTGCGGAAGGCCGGGGGGGAACCGCACGCGCGGGCGGGGAGGTGTGGTGAAAGAAACTATGGCGGATGGTGGCGGCGTCGGGGGGAATTCGGAAGCGGGGAGCGGTGGTGGTGCTGCTGCTGACGGGACTGACGCCGATGCTGACGGTGACGGTGACAGTACTGATGCTGACGGTGACGCTGATACCGATGCTGATGCGGATGGTGATGGTGATGGGGGTGCTGAAGAGGTGAACGACCCTTACTCCGACCCTTCGGATCAGGAATGGCCGAACTTCCAGATCTACCCCCCAGCCAAAACCGGCTCGGTGGTGGAGGCTTCACAAACCCTTACCCCAGGGGCAGGAGGAGGAACCTCCAACGGAACCACCACGCAAGACGTGCTGCGCACGTTATCCCAGCCTATCCCCTTTACAGACACCTCCGTTTCAGGCTCTTTCAACGTGTACCATTTCGGCGCCCTGGGCGACGGGCAGAACGACGATGGCGAGGCTATCGAGACAGCTTTTAACGAAGCATGCAAGTGGGCGCGGCAGAACAACGCCAAAGCAACGGTCACCATTCCCGCTGGAGCTGATTTCCTCACCACCCCCATGGTATTCTCCGGGCCCTGCGGGCCAGGTGTCATCTTCTTATTGGACGGGAGGATTCTGGCTCCTAACATGCCCGTTTCTTCCTACCAATCGGCTTACAGCGTGGTGGCGCATCTTTTTTTCGACCGTGTGACCGGGCTGACCGTGACGTCGTCCGGGCAGGGCAGGCAGGCAGGGAGTTTTGACGGGCAGGGGCTGGAGACGTGGCGGGAACATTTGTCGCTCGGGCAGCCCGACTCTTATGCCCGACCAAAGGGGTTGTCTTTCCAAAAGTGTGATAATCTCGTTATAGAGCAAATCACTGTACGGAACCCGCCTGAGATGCACATCAGCATACAGGAGTGCAACAATGTGATTGTACAGGAGGTGACTGCAATGAGTCCGTACAACAGCCCTGGCACTGACGGGCTGCACCTGGCCGCTGCAACGAATGTGATTATAAGGAACTGCAGGATGCACACGGGCGGCAACGGCATCGCTATAGTGGATAAGAGCGCCAATATCAGCATCAGCCGTGTGTTCAGCTCCGCTGGCCGGGGAATCAGGTGAGGGCAGAGGGGAGGGATTGGGGGATGGCTGAGTATGAATATCTGTGGGTAGAATCAGTAGTACCCCACCAGTGCAACATCAGCATCAGCCATGTTTTCAGCTCTGCTGGCCGGGGCATCAGGTGAGGGCGGATGGGAGGTATGGGGGAAATGGGTGAGTATGGATACCTGTGGGTATGAGTTTCTTCAGGTATATACTTGTGGGTAGATTCAGTAGTTCCCTACCACCGCCAACATCAGCGTCAGCCATGTGTTCAGCTCAGCTGGTCGCGACATCAGGTGAGGGCGGACGGGAGGTATGGGGGAAGTAAAAGGCTGGTATGTGTTCTCTGTGTGTATGATTAGCTGTGAGGAACTGCGAGTATGACATGCCACCCTTGCTCTTACGATCCCTCTCCTCTCCGAACCTTCACCTCGTCCGCCAACTGGACTCCTCACACCCTCCCTCCAATGCACTCTCTCCGTCGTTCCACACATCCCCCACTCTTGACCTCCATTGCCTCCCTCCTCTCTCTGTCCCTCACCGCCCCTCACTCTCTCCCCCCAGGTTTGGATTCCACCACCCCTCTCTTGTCTCGCCTCCTTCAGATCTCTCACTTTCCCCAAACCACCAACCCACCTTCCCTAATTCCACCTTCCGCTTTTCTCCCCTCCCTACCCCCCGACAGCATATTCAATCTCGGCCGGGACCACTTCACGGCGTGTGTAACGAATGTGACTGTAAAGAACGCGACGGTGTACGGAGGGAGGAACGCGCTGCGCATAAGCACGTTCCAGGGCGGCAGGGGGTGCGTCTCCAACGTGCACTTTGCTGACGTGGAGGTCATCGAGACGACCGAACCAATCAAAATCGACCAGGTCAGCGGATTCTCCTTAGTATGTGAAGACCGCACTTAGGGTCTGTCTGGCTCCACAAGTGGCCGTCAGAAATCATACCTAATAAAAGAATCATACCTGTTGCTTCTGAAACTTCTTCATCACGACCTGAATGAGGACAAGTACTTGTTTTGAAACAGGAGCAACAGTAGCTCTTGCCACGCATGTAATCACCTCCTGTGGTTGTATCTCCTCTCACGCATCTCACCTTTTCACCACTCTTCACCTCTCCCACCCATTGGCAGACCCGATGCAGCGACGGCTCCTACAGCTGCAGCAGTAGCACTGATGCTGACGATGACAGTGACAGCGATGATGCTGGTAACCCTGTTACCAGCAGCAGCAGCAGCGGTGACAGCACTAACAGCAGCAGCGGCGGCGGCGGCGGGAGCGGCGACGCAGTGGCGATTACCAACGTGTCGTTCCGGAACATCTACGGCACGAGCAACCACACGCACGGGATCTACGTGCGCTGCAGCCCCACCGTGCCATGTGTCGGCGTCTCATTCGCCGACATCAACATCACCCCCAGCAGGAGCCTGCTGAAGACCCGGGCGGCAGAGACACAGCTACAGCCGGAGAGGCAGCTACAGCCAGTAATGGAAAATGTACTGGTGACGCCTGGGAGCAGCATCAAGTCTCCCTTGGGAATTCCGGAGCTGAAAAAGGAGGTTACGGCGGAGGAGGAGGGGAGGATACGCGCGATGATGAGCGCGTGTGAGTACCCGTTCCGTGTGGTTGATTTGGATGCTATCCTGGCTCCTTTTCGCCAGGCTGGTGCGAAGATCCAATCGCATGATGACACGTCAGATGGAGGTGAGGGAGAGAGGGGGGTTGGGGAGGAGGGGGGGGGAGGAGGGGTCTGGGCTGACTGCGGTGGAGAGCGGTGAGGGTGGTGATAGTAACGGGAGTGAGAGCAGTGGGGTGGGAGGGAGTGAGAACGGGGAGGGTGATACTGGGAGGGCAGGGGAGGAGGATGAAGTGCCTCCGTTGCAAGCTAAAGAGGCGACAGGAAGTGACACGGGAGGAGGAGAGGAGGGGGGAGAGAGTGGAGAGGGTGGGGATAGTGAAGGAGGAAAGGGAGGAGAAAGTGGAGGAGGAGATGGTGGGGATGACGGGGGAGGGAGTGGAGGGAATGGAGGTGAGAGCAGTGAGGGGAAGGAGGGTGACAGCAAGGAGGGTGCAGCATCGAGCAAGCAGGAGGAAGAAAAGAAGAAGAGGGAGGAGACACTGAAGCGAGTGAGGGAGACGAAGAGCAAGAGGGAGGCACTGCGGCAAAAGTGGAGGGAGGCGAGGGCGAAACGAGGCGGAGGGGTGGCGAAGCCGACCCAGGTGGACGGGGATGGGGCTAAGGTAGCGGAGGGGAGTGGGGAAGGGAGTGAGGGAGGAGGGAGTGAGGGAGGAGGGGAGGAAGGGGGCCAGGGCAGCAGTGGAGGAGAGTCAAGCGGCTCTAGCACCCCCAGTGGTGGGGGTGGAAGTGATGGTGGGGGTGGAAGTGATGGTGGGGCCTCCCAGAAGCCCAGTGGGACTGGTGGGTCGAGTGACGGAGGAAAGGACGATGGTGGCACCAGTGCTGGTGGTGATGGTGATAGTGGGTCTGGATCAGCGGACGGAGAGCAAGGGGGGGACAGCAGTTCGGGTACGCAGGCGGGTGGAGGAGAGGAGGGAGGAGGGGAGGGTGCAGGAAACGAGGGTGCAGGGGACCAAGGGAGTGAGGGCAGTGCCGATAATAACAGTGGTGGTGATAGTAGCGCCGGTGACAATGGCGGTGATAGTGGCGGTGATAGTGGTGGTGATGGTTCCGGTGATAGTTCAAGTGATAGTTCCAGTGATAGTTCCGGTGATAGTGCGGGTGATAGTGCAGGTGATAGTGGTGGTGAAAGTGGTGGTGATAGTTCTGGTGACAGTAACGGAGATGTCAATGGAGGAGGGGAGGAGGATACAAGTGGGGGCGGAGGTGGAGAGGGGGAAACAGGCAATGGGGAGGATGATGGTGGAGGGGGAGCAGGAGGACGAGAGGGGGAAGCAGGAGGAGGAGGGGGAGGAGCAGGAGGAAGAGGGGGAGGAGGGGGGGGAGGAGGAGGAGGAGGAGGAGGAGGAGGAGGAGGAGGGGGGGGGAGGAGGAGGAGACTGGGGCGAAACCCCCCCAGCGGACTATACCGCGGACGACACCAGTGACGACACCAGCAGCGGAGGTGATTATAACGCGGATGGAGGAGCAGGTGAGGGAGAGGGAGGAGGGGAAGAGGGAGGAGGAGGGGGCTCTGATGGGTCGGGAATAGATCCGTACGACCCTCTAGGCTCATCAGCGTCTGGTGGTGGTGGTGGTGGTAGTGGTGGCGGCAGCGGCGGGCAAGGGGGCAGCAACAGCGGTAGCAGCGGGAATGTGCAGGATGGAATAACATTGGGAAGCCGCACCAGCAGGAGTGGCACCGGCAGCACCGGCGGCACTGGGGGAAATAGGAGTCCCGAGGAGGTTGTTGGGGCCACTGGTGGTGGCACTGGTGGTGGCACTGGCAGGTACAGTGGAAGCAAAAGGCCTGATTACTCTTCGCGTGAGACTCCTTCTGGACCTTCAGGTGGCTTTTCAGGTGATTCCTCAGGTGATTCTTCTGGAGAAGGCTCCTCAGGAGAATCAGCACCGGAAATAGACCCCTATGATCCGCTAGCTTCTGCTGAAAATGGAGCGTCAGGAGGCGGAGGAGGAGGAGGAAGGGGAGGAAGCAGGGGTGGTGATGGCACTGCCAGTGGCAGTAGCAGCGATGATGCCGGCTCAAGCAGTCGTGGCGCAGGCAGGGGGAGCAGCAGCGGAGGAGGGGCCCTGAGCTCTGACACAGCCAGCCGCAGCAGCAGCAGCAGCAACGGTGGTCGTAGCAGTGGCGGTGGCAGCGGCGGGAGCAGCAGCGGCGGGAGCAGCAACGGCGGGAGCAGCAACAGTGATGGGAACGTGTTGCTAGATGGGGGTGGCGGCAACAGGCTTATAGAAGGCGGGGGCAGCCGCAGCAGCAGCGGTGGAAAGGGCAGCGGGACAAGTGGGTACAGCAGTGCGGGGAGCAACGGGTATTATGGGAGCGGAGGGGGCAGCTGGAGAGGCAGAGGCATGCCGAATGACCCGTGGCGAGGTGCTGGGGGAGGAGGGAACACGCTGGGTGGTGGAGGGAGTGGTGGGAGTAAGGGCGGCAGCGGGGGGAAGAGTGCGAGTGGGGTGCAAAAGGCTGGGAAGAACAGCGGGAGTGGCAGCAGCAGCGACAGCAGCAGCAGTGGTGACGAGGAGGAGGGGGGGAGCAGTGGGAGCGAGAGCAGTGGAGGCACTGCAGGGATGAAAGGGAGGAACCAACACGGGGGGATAGGGTCGAACAAGGTCGGCCCGATGCCAGATGATAAGACCACAGGGGGAAAGCACAAGAGCCCCAGCTCTGCTCCCAGCAGCGGTGATTCCCCCAGCAGCAGCAGCAGCAGCAGCAGCAATGACTCCCCGAGCAGCAGTGGTGGTTCGTCCGGCTCCTCCTCTTCACCTGCGCCTGATGCGGATTCTGAAGGGGATGGTGGGGATGGTGGGAGCGAATCAGGTGGTGACACGTCGGATGCTGGTAATGCAGGAGGGGAGGGGAAAGGTGGAAGCAGCGATGGGGGCAGTGGAGGGGACAGTGGCAGTGGAGGGGGGTTTGTGGGGCACAAGGAGAGGCAGGAGAAGGCAAGGCGGGAGAAGGAGCGGCAGGGGCAGCACCTGGGGTACAAGGAGCGAGGGGGGGCAGGGGAGACTCCTCCTTCGGGCGGATCCAGTGATACGAGCAGTGGTGACAGTAACAGCAGTGACAGTAGCAACGACAGTATCAGCAGGGATAGCAACGGAGGTGACAGTAGCAGCAGCGGCAGCGGAAGTAACAGCAAGAGCAGTGATGGCAGTGAGAGTGGCAGTAGTAGCAGTGGAGGTAATGGGTCAGGTGGAGGAAGTGGAGAGAGCAGTAGCAGCGACAACGATGGTGGCAATGACAACAGCAGCAGCAGCAGCAGCAGCAGCAGAAGCAGTGGTGGTGGCACTACCGAACCTGGAGGCGGTGAGAGTGAGGCAGAGAAGGCTGGTAGCAGTGACAGCAGCAGTGGCAGCAGCAGCAGCAGCAGCAGCAGCAGCAGCAGCAGCAGCAGCAGCAGCAGCAGCAGCAGCAGCAGCAGCAGCGGCGGCGGCAACAGCGGCGGAGGTGGTGGTGGCGGTGATGATGTTAGCGGTCCCCAGTCAACCCAGAGCAGTAGCAGCGGCAGCATTGGAGCAACAGCAAAGAAGCACGGCAAGAAGAGAGGAGGCAAGGGTAGTGATGGGGGAGAAGGGAGCGTATGGTGGGACGCCGTCAGCAAGGTGGGGGCGCCGAAGAAGGGGAAGAAGAAGGGAGGAGAAGGGAAGACGGCGAAAAAGGATGGTGGGGGAGGGAACGTGCCAGTGATAGGAGGGGTGGGAGGAGGAGGGGGAGGCGGAGAGTTGTCTAACGGGACGAGCTCCTCTCTGAATTCCTCTTCGGGTTCCTCATCAGATTCCTCCTCAAACTCCTCTTCTGATTCCTCTTCGTCAAATTCCTCTTCTAATTCCTCTTCTGATTCCTCTTCCGATTCCTCTTCTGATTCCTCTTCTGATTCCTCTTCTGATTCCTCTTCTGATTCCTCTTCTGATTCCTCTTCTGATTCCTCTTCTGATTCCTCTTCTAACTCCTCAAGTTCTTCGCCCGATTCCTCATCCAATTCCTCTTCGAGCTCCTCCTCGGATTCTGGAAAGGCGGATTCGTCAGGTGATGAGGCTGCTTCAGAGGGTGGTTCTTCGGATGCAGCAGGGGGAACGGAGGGTGCTGGTTCCGGGGAGGCGGGGGGGAAGGGGACGGGTGGAAAGAATGATACCGTGGACGCGGGTGGGGAGAAGGGGGGTGATGCAGGCGAGGAGGGCTCAGGAGAGGGGGAGAATGAACAGGAGGGGGAAAAGGGGGGTGGTGAGGGAGGGAGTGTGGGAGGGGAGGAGGCATCAAAGGATGGGCAAGGGGACAAGGGGACGGATGGGACAGAAAAAAGCACGGCAGAGGAAGGGAGTGGTGAACAGGTGAAGGAAGAAGAGCAAGCGAAAAACACCACGAGCAGTGGGGAGGTGAAGAGCGGAGGAGGAGCGGATCCGCCCACCGGGAGCAGTGAGGAGAAGGTGACAGGCGATGGAGGGGAGAAGGAAGGGGAGGCAAGTAACACCACAAGCAGTGAGGAGGAGAAGGGGGCAAGTGATGGAGGGGTGAAGGAAGGAGAGACGAAAAACACCACAAGCAGTGAGGCAGTGAAAAGTGGAGGAGCGGATCCGCCCACAAGCAGTGAGGCAGTGAAAAGCGGAGGAGCGGATCCGCCCACAAGCAGTGAGGGGAAGGTGGCGAGTGATGGTGAGGCAGAATCCCCCACCGGGAGCAGTGAGACTGACTCTAGTGGAGAGGATGGTAATAACTCAGGCAACAGTTCTGCCAGCTCAGACAGCTCAGGCAACAGTTCTGCCAGTTTGGACTCGAACCCGGAAACTGACAAATTAGGTGATAGTTATGACAGCCTGGATAAATCTAACAACTCAACCACCAGTTTTGACAGCTCAACCACCAGCTCTGACAACTCAACCACCGACTCTGACAACTCAACCGCCAGCTCTGACAATTCAGGCACCAGCTCTGAGAGCTCTGAGTCAAAGTCTGACAGCTCAGAGCCGCAATCTGACAGCTCAGGCACGGAGGCTTCTGGAGGGGAGAGCGGCGACACGGGTGGGGAAGGAAGTAATGTTGGAGATGGTGGGGGTGGAGGTGGGGGGGGTGAGGGGAGCAGTGGTGCAGGGGCAATAGCACCATCTGTTGGGGAGGATGCTGCTGAGGCTCCAGCATTAGACGTGAAAGAGGCTGCAACGACAGCAACAGCACCAGCATCAACACCACCACCAGCATCACCGGCACCACCATCAACACCAGCTCCAGCTGCAAAGCCAGCAGGAAGTGAGGAGAACTCGTCCTCACCTTCAGCAGCATCAGCAACTGTGCCATCACCATCCGCACCACCATTAGCAACACCACCAACAGGGGAACCAGCAGCACAGGCGCCGCCATCGGCACCAGCAGCAGCACCCGCAGCGACCTCCACTGCAAACCCGCTCACTTCCTCTTCCCCTCCCCCTCCTCCCAAAAAGAAGAAGAAACAAAGCTCCCAGTGGGTGTGGTGGCCGTTTGGGAACGGAAAAGGCGGGGTGAAGAGTGACGTGGATGCGCTGCTTCCTCAAGGCTGGGGTGGTGCAGCAGCGAGCGGAGGAGGAGGGACGGGGAATGGGAGGAGGGAGAGGCTGTACAGACCAGCAGTGCAGCCTAATCCAGTTGTGATTGGGGGAGGAGGGACTGGCCAAGGAAGTGCAGTTGCTGCCTCAACTGACTTCGCCTCATCTGGTTCCTCCTCGTCCTCGTCCCACTCTACAAGTGGCACGCGCATAGTCACTTCTGGAGTCGAGCCGACATACAGTGCTGGGGACATGGTATAGTGCGTGAGTTCAAAGCATGGAGCACATGCTTTTTGTAGGAAGATGTGTTAGTTGTGGTCTGAGTTGACTTCAGAGATGCCTGCTTCTCTGATAAATACCCTATTGGAAGGTGGCCACTTTGCGTTAAAATTGTGTGAGAATGCTTGCGTTTATTGTCTTGCTGACAAATATGTCAAGAGCGTGCAAGTGTTTCAATCTCCATCAAAGTTAGCACCTGTAAAAAATAATACTTTATGTTAGAAAACAAAACCTTGCAAATCAGGTGACTGAAAAGCCACAGTAGAAGCCTGAAGCGGGACAAACTTGTATTCACCCCAAAACCAACAGACTTGAAAAGGATTGGCAGCACTGTTGCGCTGCCATATAGGAGGGTTAAGGCGGCTGCTGAGGTGACACACTTTTGCGCATCCTCTTGCAGTTATGACCATCCCTCAGTAATGAGGCTCTTGTAGAGGAGCGGAGCGCACAAACACTTGTGCCACCCACTTGCGTCACCCCTGCAGTGTAAATAGACTCTTTTGAGACCCCAAACCAATCACAAATCTCAAGCAAAACCCAACCAAAATCACTAAGAAAATAAAGAGCAAACCAGGTCTCCTCAAGCCCCTCAACAGCTCTGCAGATCTTCCCGGGCGCCCATACAACCAGGCCCTGCCCCAACGTTATTCGCATTGCACATAGCGAAGGAAGGTGCGGCGGCGAAGGAAGGAAGCACTGCCGAGTCCAGCATGGGGAGGACGGGAGTTGCCAGGGGCTGGCAGTCCAGAGCAAGGAACGAGGTGTATCCTTCGGCGTCCTCATCCTCCTCATGTTCCATCCCCTGCCAGTCCACCACCTCATCCTCACACAAAACCCCAGCGGACTCTTGAGAGTGGCTGGGGTTCCAGCAACCTTCAGGTCCGGATTCTGTGACGTGGGAAACAGGCGAGGGGACGATGGAGGGCTGGCAGTAGCCGAGAGCTCCATAGGATGCAGGTGTCGACTGAGGCGCAGAAGCAGTCGTCTGAAGCATAGGTGGAGGCATGGCGTAAGGAACGGGTGAAAGGCTGCTGTGCACGCTGGGAACGCTGGGACCCATTCCATCAGCTGCCAGATGATCAACTACGAGTGATCCTGTATCCACGCACCCGATACTGGTAGTACTGACAAGCGCGGAGCCTACACCCATCTGTACTGGATAAACACCGTAGAAAGTCCCGGTCTGCACGACTTCCTGTTGCTGCTGCTGCTGCTGCTGCTGTTGCTGTTGCTGCTGAAGAACCAGCTTCTGCTGCTGCTTCCGTAACCGCCGTCGAATACGCGCTCTCTCCTTCTCCTCCTCAGTCTTCTCCCTCTTAGGCTTCTTACCGTTAGAGGTGTTTCCGTCTAGTATCTGCTTCTTAGGAGCCCGTGACGGAGTCGGCGGTGCGACAACGACTTCCAGGTTAACATTTGACGGAGCTCCTCCGTCGACCACTCCCGACTCTTGCTGCTTCCGCATCTCCACGATCTTCCGGTGAGAATTGGAATGCTTCTCCGGCTGGAATTCCGGGCTGCTCGCGGGTCTATACTCCGGACACAACCGTCCGGATTTGTACCTCACTCCACAGGCGTTGCAAAGGGTCTTGGGACCCATAGGGCCCGCTCGCCACTGAGGGGTGGTCGTTGACGAGCAATGGGTGCATCGGCGAATGTTGCCATCCTTGTCCTTCCCATCGGGACTCCCTTGAGGCTTACGCTTCTTGGAAGGCTGCTTGGCTACAGAGTCTACTTGGTTCGTCGAAGCTGATCGAGGCAAATCAGTTCCACTGAGGGTAAGTGAGCTAATGTCCGAGGTCGCAGGATCAGGGCCACCAATTAAACCCCTGGATTGAGGTTCAAGCGTGGGAGGAACAGAGTTGAGCGGACCCAGCGGCGGAGTTGTGCAGAAATTCCGTTCCTCAGAAAATCCACCAATTCGAGCGTCTTCAATCTCTCCCGTAGGCCCTTCATAACAATCGTCGAACTCGTCGCTGCTGCCAACCCCAGCGTCTTCCGGAACCACATGCGAGATTACGTCCGTCGACCAGACCCGCTTCATAATCCGCATGCGCTTGCTGCGGGATCTGGAGGAGAGAGCACACGAATCGACCGGATGGAGATCGGCATTCCTCAATGACAAATTTGGAGTTTCGTACTCGATAAGAGCTGGTTCGCCAAGTCCTTCAAATGGCCGACCAGGAGACAGGCGGACAGTAAGAACTGAAACGGGACTGCCTTCTCGGTGAGATCCGGTGGAAGAATGAAACCGCTTGTGGTGCGGCGGTGATTGCAACGGCCATGATGGTTTGAGGCAGGGGGTCTCGGGTGAGGATGCGTGGACCTCCTGCGTTCTCTCAGTGACGACTGGCGGGGCTGGAGCCTCAGACAATGAAGAATCCTGCAGCACATAACAAGACGGAATAAATTTAGCTGGATGACATGAGAATGATCGACCAAATCAGACCATTGAAACGAAATATACGAGCGGTGTCTGATGGGCAGTTATTAATCGATTACTAACCTCGGAATCCCAAGGAGGAAGAGGAGTCGGAACTTCGTTCAGGGTTCGGATATCCACAGTCGCAGGCGCCTGGAGGTTTTGTTGATTTATGGGACCAGCGATGTCATCGTCGGCGATAGCCAATATGTCATCCTCAAGCTGCATACTCTCGTCCAAGCACAGAATGTCCATGAAATCGCCTTCCGCTTCATTCTGGAAATCATCCTGCTCAGCGAGATCGAGAGGAAGAACGAACATGTTATCAGCGACGAAAGCTCGTGATTGATTTTATATTAGTGTGTGGATTCGTTACATAAGATTTGTAAGCTTGGCTCCCACACCACGGCACGAATCTGAAGGAAACAATAACTTACAAGTGAGATTTGGCAGTGCTCTGCGTCCTCTGCAATAAGGTCGTCGCAGTGTTGGAGTTGCTTTACTGAGCAAGGCTCCGCAGGAGAGAACGAATCCGCTGTCAAAGAGCCATCTTGTTGAGCCATGGCTGAAACCTCCTATGTTTCAAACTTTCAAAACCTTGTGATCTGATCAGTTTAGGAATGCGGTTTCTGTGTCAGAAATGAAAGAGAGAACCAGGAGTCTGACAGGAAATGGTTTCTGGGTCTCTGTCTGTCAGTTGGTTGGACAAGCAGGGATGGACTTTCAGCTGACCTCGCCGACGGAAGTGGTGCTTCGCTGGACTTGACGGACTGGAGAAACGGTTGCTAGCAATTCAACTGCAAAACACAACCGTCTTGGTTTCAGGCGGTGCTCTGTAATATGGGTGTCGACGGACCCCGAAGTCCGTCGCTTTGGTTCCCCGAGCCACTGACTTCCGTCAAGCCGAACCAGCGAATGTGGTAAGCAGGGGTAATTGTTCAGACGAAGAGACAATCAATGGGCGGCACGTGTACCGACTGCAGCTTTCTGACCGCACCTCTGGGCTTAGCCAGTCACATTGGCATGTGTAGGCGGGACGGGTCTCAAGGGGTTGCCGCACCCCGCACGGTTTTGGGGGAAAGAAGCTTCGACGTGGAAAAAAAACTCATGGACAGGAGGGCAGACTCCCTATTGGCTGCATCACAACCAGGAGAGGGGTGGTTGGAAAAAGGGGAGCGCTTTTTTGCCACGTCAAGGAGGGGCTGAAACAAAACCCGTGCGGTCTCTGTTCTTTGTACTGCCCGGAGGACCTGGTATCCATTTCCCGCCAACATTTGAATGCCACATACCCACACGTGAGAAGTGGGAGGGAACTGGGAGGGAACTGGCAGGGTGGCACATGTGGTGGGCAGAGAGGCTCGAGGATGTCAGAAAGCGACGGCACCCTATTTGTTGAACTTGGATCTTTCACAGATCACTGCCTACATAAATTCTGCCAGGAAAGGCGGAATCCTTGTTGCGTCAGTTCCCGCCATCTTGGGTTGGGACTTACACATTGCGGAATTTCAGCAGAGACCGACAACTGTCTCTGTGAAGAATGGACAACCAACAAGGAAGTGAGGCACCACGTGCTAATAAGATATTCCTTTGTACTGTTCAATACCTGATTCAATCAGCTCCAGTTTGGAAGACAGTACATGGATATTGGGCCTGGAAAGATGCAATTATGACTAAACCAACATCTCGGACACAGCCCATGCACTATATATTCAGGTTACATTGGCAGAGATTGATGCCAGAATATCTAGTGGTTTGGCACTGTCATATGCGTGGCTTGAAAACACATACAGTACGTTGCTGTCGCACCAATGGGATTGCCCTTGATATGGCCAAACAAGGTGGTTTCAATGAAAGTGCTCGAACGAAAAGGACACCACATGCCAATACTGTTGTTGTACGGGGAGTGCATGAGGTTTGCAACGGCGCTGGAGATGGTTCATGGAACACGAAATGTGGCCGGTTCATGAAAGGTTAGCCAAATAAGGTGGAAGCGAACAAGATTAGTCAATGCATACTCCTAGTCTGCAGGGTATGCGGGTTCATGAGTGTGGGAGACCTGGAAAGTACGATATAGTGGGTCCATGAGGCCTGTGGGACGGGGCGACGATACAATCAAACATCCCTCCATGTCGGCTCAGGTAATTATCACATGCCGTAATCACAGCAATGGCAGAGGAGGATGCTAACGAGCTGCAGCTGTCACGGCTACTGCCGCATCACTATGATGTTGCATTGTACCCGTGTAATCATATTCCCACCGTTTATCCCGTCGCAGCACAACAAGTGCTCCCTCAATAATAGTGGGTAATAGCGGAACGGAGGCAGACCCCATGAACTCATGAGACTGGTAAGGGGAGGATTCAGGGACAAGTACCGGGGCAGGGGACACTGAAGAGGAAACAACCCCACAACACAAGAGGGCGGGGTGTGAGCTGGCGCAGATACCAAAGATCTGGAGGAGAGGTCGTTTACGTTCGCCCAATGGGGGCTCTTAGCACAATGCCGTATTTCCCCAAGATGCTCAAGTCATGCATATCCGTTCGGGGTCAACCACATGGGTATGTGTGCGTTAAGTTTGTAAAAGGGCAAAATGCCCAGAGCCGTCGTTGAACGATTATAGCAAGCGGGTACAAGATCCCGGTTCCAAAACACTACCAGTAGGGTTTGATTTGGTATTTACACCCTAACGAACTAAGTAAACACGAAAGAGCGTGGACTCTTCCGAATATTGCAAAAACGAACGCCGCTAAACCGCCAAGAGGTGCAAGTCGGTGCCAAAGCGTTCGGCCTTATCAGCTCCTGATGCTACCATGAGAGTAGGCAGCATCTAATCGACGATGGTTCCGAGGGTGCGCATGAACCAGAACAGCTGCCCCTTCATCGACTCGTGCCACGCGGGGCGCTCCTCCTCCATCCGCGCCTCCGCCGCCGGCGGCTTCACCTCCTCCGCCTTGGCGGCCATCGCGCTCTGCGGAGGCGTCTCGGGCGCAGCGCCGTAGCCCTGCGGAAATGTCGCCTTCTCGAGCTGATGGAAAAGAGAGAAAAAAAGAGAAAGACAAAAGAAAAGCGAGGGAACCGCTGATATTAGCGCCAGCAACCAGCATCATTCATCAAGAAGCAACATAGAATATTCAATTTTTGTGGCTAGTAGCTGTTAGGTCTTTCGAACGGGATGGCGAGGGAGCGTACCGCGGGGCCTCGGTGGTGCACTCCCGGCCGCCGGTGGCGCTTTGCCGCAGTGATGGCGAGTCTTCGGGGAGGTTGCTCCTGAAAGAGCAAGAAACTCGAGGTGAGATGCCGTGCCGAGGAAAAAAAAACCGTCTCAATGAGCATGCAACCCACTCCGCCTGAGGCAAGCGATACGTAGAATGCTTACCTGAAGTCTAAGCGAGGGTGTGGCAATGACAAGATTGGTGTGGGTCAGGACGAGAGCTTGAACCGCAGCCATGATTGAAGAAAGCCGACAATGCTAAACCCAGAAGGACTATTCAATAAGCAACGTGAGAGTCGCGGCTGATGTAAGCTATAGAACAGGATGACAGCAAGATTTGCACAAGAAGCGTTTGAATAGACTGGACTTATTTAGTCGAGCTCCTGGCAACTAAAATATGGTGCTGGATGGGAGGCTGACCTCCATAAACGTGTCACCAAGAAAAGTTGGCTCGGCATTCCCTGAGCTCGGATGTTAGGGCGCTTTGGTTGGATAAGCTGGGCTAGGTGCGGTTCGGTCCCCGCTGGAAGTACTCCTTGCCAGCGCGACATGACATGCTGCTCATTCGTGCAAAGCGCGGGCCGCTGACGTACGCTCGGGAACAACGCAGCAAAGCTCAAGCCTGTCAGGGACTTGTTTATTATTCGTGGTTCCGCCACGAGGCTGACGTTGCAGAATGTTCACGTGTATGTTGGTCTATCCCACGTCAACAAGCCGTCAGATGGATTTCGAGTGCCACAGGCTCACCAGCGTTGCAACGTTCGAGTCTTCGCTGGCGGGATCTTCGAGCGGGTTCAAGCAATTGGACAGCGCATCACGCAACTCCGCCAGCACAGCAAAGTCGAGGGGTTTGATCGCACGAGTCTGGTTTGGTCTGGTCGCCAACCAAACCTTGAGCAACAGTGTTACATAATGATGAGTTCGTGACGCATCGCGAATCAAAGTTACCCGTTTGCATGATTTTTTTTCGCTCCTTCCACCAGATCCAGTGTTCTTGCATTGCTACATTTCCAGTGGTGCTCGAATGTACCAATTCGAGTTTCACACTCACTTTCACCCTTCACATGCCATGCGCTGGCTCTTTCTAACGCGTCTCTCACATGCGGCTCGCGGCCAGATCGACAAACCACGTGCGATAGTTTGCGGATTCGCCATTTGTCGTGGCGTGAGACTGACTTAGCGCATGCTGAGCGACTCGTACGAATTATTCCCTGTTAATTCGGGACTACTTTGTGGACTTCCTGTAGAAATCGCTTTTCTCCCGAGTATACCCAACAGTGTTTCTCTCCTTTATCGCTTTTTTCCCAACTAACGTCCTTGATTCTACGATCTGCAATCAATCGTCGCTCCTGACTCTGACATCGTTGAAAACTGTTTTCTCGTGAAAGCTCGTTGCGCCGTCCGCCATGGCGACCGAGGTAGCGGTGGAGGACTTGCGATCGGCGCGGCCGCGCGATCCGCGTGCTGTCGGGAAGGTGGAGCAGTACATGACGCGCGACCCGATCTGCTTCCGTCGCGATACGCCTCTTGAGGACGCCCTGCGCGTGAGTGCCTCGTCTTGCGCGAGTCGCTGTGTTGCCTCGTGCGCTGGTTGTGTTGTCCCGTGCGCGCGAGTGTGTCTCCTTGTGGGGTTTCTCGATTCCAGCGCAATTTCGCACATGCCTCGCACGTGTCCCCCCCATACCGCCAGGCGCTAATAGAGCACAAGATTAGCGGCGCGCCGGTGGTGGAGCCCGTGTTCTCTTCCCTCTCTTTGTGTTGAATCCCTTTCCCCTCTTGTCTGTCCCCTCCTCCCCCCTCCCCCCACACCCGCCAGGCGCTAATAGAGCACAAGATCAGCGGCGCGCCGGTGGTGGAGCCGTACGAGGGCGACTCGACGGGCAGCGGCAGGCTGGTGGGCGTGATCAGCGAGGAGGACCTGCTGTGGAAGGAGGTGGACGCGACTGATAAGGTGAGGAGCGGGCGCAGGGGTGGGGAGATGCAGGGTTGTGCCACCTGGGACGGGCAGTAGTTGTGATCAGCGAGGAGGACCTGCTGTGGAAGGAGGTGGACGCGACCGATAAGGTTGGTGCTTCCTGGGACGGGAAGGGCAGGGCAGTAGTTGAGCGACGAACAAGGTGTGTGCCTCGTGGGACGGGGAGCGGCAGGTTGGTGGGTGTGATGAGCGAGGAGGACCTGCTGTGGAAGGAGGTGGACGCGACTGATAAGGTGAGACGCAGCGGCGCAGGGGTGCTGAGGTGTATCGCGGATTGCTGTTTGGCTTGAGCGAGCGATATTGTCTCAGTTTCTCAGTTGCTACGAGGAGTGACACGGCAGTAGTTGTGATAGCGAGGAGGACCTGCTGTGGAAGGAGGTGGACGCGACCGATAAGGTGCGACGCGGGGGTGGTTATGTGGATTTCGGCCGATAAGGTGCGGCATGGCGCACGGGTGATGAGGTGCGGGGTTGCAGGTTCCACTCCGTTCCCCGTTCATGATGACGTCAGACACGAGCATGCAGAGAGACCTACCATCCGCCCTCCCCACCTTCCTCCCGTCCCCCCGTTTCTCCCCTTCCGACCCCCTCCCCCCCTTGCCCCCTTGCCCTTTTGCCCCCTTGCCCCTTTGCCCACTTCCCCCTTTGCCCTCTTGCCCCATTCCCACCTTCCCCCTTCCCCCTTGCCCCTTCCCCCTTGCCCCCTTCCACTTTCAGGAGCTTGAAACCGCATTCCGCGCGCCCTACCTTTGGTCAATGATGACGTCAGACACGAGCATGCTAGAGACCTACGAGGACCAGGCTCTTAAAGTTCTCTCCCAGACCGTGGGTCTCAGCATGAGCGAGCAGTCCATCTCGGTCACCCCCGACACGCCCGTTAAAGACGCCGCTACTATCATGCTGGATGCGAAGATTAAAAGGCTGCCTGTGGTTGCGCCCCGGGAGGGGGGCCGGCCGGGTGTGACTGTAGTGGGTGTGATTTCGAGGAATGATGTCCTGAGGCATGTGCTGAGTGTGCTTACAGAGAGGGGAGGGACGGTGGGGGGAGAGGCGCGTGGAGAGGGGGAGAGGGAGGGGGGACGGGGGAGGGTGGAGGCAGGGGCAGGGGGAGCAGCGGGTAAGGGCGGAGAAGGTGGTAAGGCAGGGGAGAGTGAGGGGGGAGGGGGGGTGGGGGGAGTTTCTGGGCTTGGAGGGATAACTCCACAGGCAGAGGTTGGGGGGACAGGTGGGGGTGGGGAAGCAAGGGGGGAGGGGAAGGAGGGGGGCAAAGGAGGAGGGGAGCGAGGTGTTGCTGCAGAGAGGGGTGGTGAGGGGGGTGAGAAGGTGCAGACCGGTTTGGTGAAAGGAGGGGCGTGATAAGGCGGAGGGTGGGAGTGGGGAGTGGTAAGCGGTCTAGTTGCACAATGCAAGTGTCTGTGTCTGGGATACATTTGGCTTCTTTTAATGCAGAAATTGGCTTGGTGAAAGGTGGGGTGCGAGGGCGATGATGAGGATGATGGTGGTATGGGGAGGTGGTAACAAGATGAGGGGTGTCTGGGGCGTGATTGGATTTCTTTAGTGCACCTCACCTGCGGCGGTTTTTGAGTCGACTCAAAAAACGACTCTCAATTGGATTTCTTTAGTGCACCTCACCTGCAGCGTCATGTTTCATGTGAGCTCATGCAGGAAGTCACTTGGGCAGGGAGGTGACGTGTAGCAATGTTTCTGTCTGTAACCTGTATATAGCGATGGTAGTTTAGCTTGGTGCGTGAATTACCTAGTACCAGTATTGGCGGGTGTTTAATGGAAACGATTGAATGGTTCCAGCGATTGGCTTTTCCTTCCACTCCACCATCAGTAGTATCTTGTTCACCAGGCAGACATATGCCGTAGCTGAAGCTATCAGGTTGCCTAGCTGAGTTCTGGGTCAAGCAATAATGTGGGGAGACAGCAAAGGAATCATCGTAAGATATGTACATGAATTCTCAGGTTTGAGGGCCCCTAAACTCCACCATTTCATGCTTGCTGGATGCTAGCGTTTGGGCTGCCTGATGCAATCCAACTGTGTGCTGCCTTATTTCATTCCAACCCTCCCAAGCTGTGAGCGGGTGTCTTATGGTTAGTGCTGTGGCTTGTGATCTTTGACCGACTTTATTAGTGTAATTGAACATTCTGATAAGGATTACAAACATCACAGCTCGCTCCACAGGCTGTGGAAAACACAAACAAGCACAACACAAACCTACACAATCACACACTGCTGAAAGCAACATCCGCTCCTGCCATTCTAACCAATCACCATCGCCTTAACTCCCCTGCCTTCAGACTTCTGCCGCCATGATATCAGACTACATAATTCCGAAGGACGTCTTGTGTAAGAATCAAGCTTTCTGCAACTGCTGCTCCGTGATCAAGGGGCCAGCCAGCAGCACCTCATCTGAGATGAGCTTGGTCCCCCCCCCTTCCATCTCGCCCGTACACCCACCAACACTCCTCCCACCTTCCTCTCCAGGGCTTTACCTGAGAGCCTTCTGCAACTGCTGCTCTGTGATGGAGGGGCCAGCTGCCAAGACCTCGTCAGGGATGCGCGTGGTCTCGCCGCCCATCTCGAACTCCACAAACTTGCCAAAGTTCTTCACAAACAGCGCGCCAAGCTTCTCCAGGGTCTGCTGGTACTTGGCCTTGTCGGGCCACTGCGTTGGGATGGGGGTAATGAGGGGGTGGGGGGGGAGGACACAGAGGGAAAGGTGTGAGGGTGGGTCATGAAGCCAAGTCTAACAAACAGCGCGCCAAGCTTCTCCAGGGTCTGCTGGTACTTGGCCTTGTCAGGCCACTGCGTGGGGAAGGCGGAAAGGGGAGGTTCACAGGGGGGAAAAAGAAAAGCATGAGCTCAGGACTGGTGGAAAGTGCTCACTGATACCTCATCCGGAACCTCTTTTGAACAAGGTTGAAGATGAGGTATCATCTCGCCTGACACTACCAGACTACACTGTTGCTCGGAACTTCAAGCACCACTCACCAGGGTCTCGGGCTGAAGCACTTCAGAGGGCACGCCATCACAAACTCCTCCCTCAGCAACGAGCCGTCGTGAGTGAAAGGGGGAGACCAAAGGGGACACAGTTGCACGGGCCATTGGGAGCACCACTCACCAGGGTCTCGGGCTGCAGCACTTCAGTGGGCACGCCGTTGCACTTGGTGGGCACTTGCAGGCCGAACACGGGCGTCGTCACAAACTCCTCCTTCAGCAACGACCCGTCGTGAATCGCGTCGATAATCGCGCGCGTGCTCTTGATGCTCATCCTGCTCCCGACGCCATAGCTCCCGCCCGTCCACCCGGTGTTGACGAGCCACGCCGTGGTCCCGTGCTTCTTCATGCGCTCCGCCAGCAGCGACGCGTACTTGTACGGATGCCACATCAGGAACGCGGCTCCGAAGCACGCGGAGAAGGTCGCTTCCGGCTCCGTCACGCCCATCTCGGTACCCGCGACCTTGGCCGTGTAACCCGAGATGAAATGGTACATAGCCTGCTCGAGAGTTAAGCGGCTGACGGGCGGGAGAACTCCGAACGCGTCGCAGGTGAGCAGAATCACGTTCGTCGCGTGGCCCGCCGTGCAGGGGATCTTCGCATTGGGGATATACTCGATAGGGTACGACGCGCGCGTGTTCTCGGTAATGCTGTTGTCGTCATAATCCACCACGCGGGTGTGCGCGTCGAAGACGACGTTCTCCAGCACCGCTCCAAACCGGATTGCATTGTAGATATCGGGCTCCTTTTCGCGCGAGAGGTTGATGCACTTGGCGTAGCAGCCGCCCTCGATGTTCGCCACCCCGTCGTCGCTCCACGTGTGCTCGTCGTCGCCGATCAGCAGGCGGTGCGGATCGGTGGAGAGGGTTGTCTTGCCCGTGCCCGAGAGGCCGAAGAAGAGGGAAACATCGCCGTCTTTACCCATGTTGGCTCCGGAATGCAGCGAGAGGACGCCCTGGAAGGAGAAAGGTGAAGGGAAAGGGGAGATGTAAACTAGGTGGGGAGCTGTGGAGCTGGCAGGGCGAGGGTGCGGCCGAAGTAGAGCGAGACATCTCCGCTCTTGCCCATGATGGCACCCCAGTGCAGCGACAGCACGCCCTGAAAGGGGAGGGAGGGGGGAAAGCCACAGGGAGAGAACATTGCAGGAGACAAGAGGGGATACCTATGGCAACATTTCAAATGCTGAATGGAGTGCCTTCATTTTTTGTTTCACTCACACTCAGTCGTGCTTCGTTCTCGCTCTGCTCACATTCCCATGCACAGCTGTTAAGAGTCACAATTAGGCACACTCGCTACAAGGCAGTCACAGTCACATTGAAGCACACCTGGTGCCACATCACCCACCTGCTTGGGCATAAGGTAGTTCTTGCGGGAAAACAACCCCTTCTTCATCTCCCCCGCGTACTCGGTGCCCAGAATGACCATCTCCATGCGGTTCAAGTCCATGTCCACGCTCGTCGTGCTGCTAGTGCTCTGTGCCCAACCACTGCACACCAAGCCCACCACTAGGAACCCACCTGTTTGGGCATGAGGTAGTTCATGAGGGAGAAGAGTCCTTTCTTCATTTCCCCGGCGTACTCCGTCCCGAGAATGACCATCTCCATGCGGTTCAGGTCCATGTCCACGCTCGTCGTGCTCGTCATGAACTTGCTCAGGCGGTTCACGGGGAAGTGCCCCGCGTTGTAGATCGTGAACACTGGCTCTCCGAAGTTGTCCAGCTGCTCCTGGGTGGGTCGGATGCACCTGGGAAGTTTGAAGGGGAGAAGGAGAGGAGCACGGGAGAGTGAGGTGAGAGGGAGGAGTGCCAGTTGACGGGGAAGTGGCCCGCTTTGTAGATTGTGAAGATGAAGGGCGCATGGAAACAGGAGAGGAGTGAGGGGTGAAACGGCCAGGACGAACTTGGTCTTCAGATATAAAGGGTGCAGGAAAACATGAACGTGCAATATCGCACCATGCATCCACTCACATGTTGTGCATGAAGAGCGCGTGGTAGGCACGCGCGCACACGATGCGCACTTTGATCTGCAGCTTCGGATCCCACCCCAGCAGCATGTCCTGCACGTACACCTGCAGCCACGTGGCAGCACGGGATTGGATCCAAGTAAATGAGGAGGGGGAATAATGAGCTGAGGGATAAGAAGAAAACCGTAGTCTAAACCGTTAAAAATAGAGTCATTCCACTATCAAGGAGGTGGAAGAACGAGCATCAGCAAGTACAAATATGACAGACGGTGTGAGGAATTTCTTCTGTTTCGAGTCCCCATTGCTCCGCTACATGGCCTGCTCGACTGATAGTGTGTAACCAGCCCGTTGGTTGAGGTGTTATGACTGATATCGAAATCGAGCTGGCTTGTATCGGGGACAGCGCACCTTGCCGACGGTGTTGAGGTAGTCGATGGCGCGCTCGCGGTTCACCATGAACGTGTACTCGTCCATCTCGTAGTTGGGCGACCCTCTGCGCACACGCAAACGCATGCAATCAAACACACGCACGCAATCAAACACACGCACGCAATCAAACACACGCACGCACAGCCAGGCGCACGCACGTGCACACACAAAAGGACATAATGTAAGTCACCGAACTTCGAGATGGGGCCCAAGAGTCAAGGCAATGATTGAAACAACAGCTTTACACAGACCTCTCAGGAGACCGGAACGCCCAAAACCCAAACCTTGACCCGCGCCCTGAACCCCGAACAAAGCCCTGAATCCCGCGAGTACTCACTTTCCCCACCACAGGTCCTCGGCGTGGGCGCGCTCCTTAACGACGCGCTTGTCCTTGGGCGACCGCCCCGTCTTCTGGCCCGATAGCGTCGCCAGCGCGCCCGTCGACACGATGAAGTTGCCCTCCTCCTGCGCGATCGCCTGCTCATACAGCTCTGCGCGGGAGAAAGGGAAAGTAGAAGCAGGAGGAACGTCGGGTTAGCACACGGCGACAGGCGCGCAATGCGGCACCGGGAGAGACAGAAGTCATGATGGCGAAAGAGAAGGGACAGCGAGGGCGCGTGGGTTGTGGATGCAAGTCATACCCGCGACGGAGAAGTTGCGCAGGACCTCGCGGGGCTTGAGCTTGGCGACGAAGATATCGTCGGGCTAGCGCACGGCGACAGAGGCGCAATGCGGCCCCGGGAGAGACAGAGGCCATCAGGGGCAGCGAGGGCGGATGCAAGTCTTACCAGCGACGGAGAGGTTGCGAAGGACCTCGCGCGGCTTGAGCTTGGCGACGAAGATGTCGTCGGGCGCGAAATCGGGGACGTTCATCACCTTCTGCAGCGCATCGCCCGCTCGCGTGGACTCGCGCGGCTGGTTGGTCGGATCGAACGCCTGCGGGGATAAGAGGAGAGAGGAGAGACGCAGATCCGGACAGCAGGAATTGGTTTGCATGTGGGTCGACTCAGGTGTCAATGGGTAGGTCAAGGTTTACGGGAATACGGCGGGAGGCGGGGAGGTACGAGAAGAACAGGTATGTATGTGCGAATGTGGGGCGGGGTGCACGATGAAGGCAACATACAGTACTCGCGTGCACCCGAATCCTCGACACGCACACCGGATGAGCGAAGACATTCGGGAAAACCAATGAAGGGGAAAGCAAGAAGGGAACTAACGAAGACGTATAATGGAACGCACTGCGACGCATGTCTTGTTCTGCGATCGGCGTTGAGTCGGGCGAGCTGCCTTGGCGTGCGCGAGACGAGCTCCTCCCTGCAAATATATAAAAAAGAACCGCGAAAAGTGTTATTACTGCACAAACATTCCGCGAGGAGGTTGTGTCAAGAAAAGGGGTTACTAATTTTTCATGCTACCGGCAACAAACACACTAGCGGGGAGCATATAATAGCAACAATCATGTTCGGGAAACGGGTCGAAGAAAAGGAAGGGAACCTGCCTTGAGAATGCGAGACTGTGTTTCAAGTGAAGACGAACCAGACACCGCAACGGACGGCGCGGTGACGGAGATGCCCATGAGCGAAGCCATTTAGGCGAAAGCTATCGCAACACGCGTGAGTCACTGTAGTAGAGTGCGTGATTGCTCGCCGATCGGTAACTGGAGAAATGGAAGGTAACTGCTGCGCAGTGGGCAAGGCCTTTGGTGATCGAATGACGAACACCAAACGGAATTCTAGTGAAAGCTTGGTTTGCTGTTTGCTTTTGTGTTGAGAATTTGCAATGTGCTGCTCGCACGAGGGCATGTTGCATGCAAGTGTCGCGACGCGCTGCTGGAGAAGAAGGAACTGTAGATCATGAATGTAGATCTAATTCAAGGCCTCATACGTTGCGCACTGCCAGCAGGGCAGCGAAAATCGATGAGTTTTGGCGCAATGATCAACCTTTCCAAGCACGGGGGGGTGGTATGGGAAGTGCTTGGCTGGTTGGAGCCGACATGCCGGCGTGCCACGCTGTCCGTAAAAATGGAGGCGGAAGGAGATCTTCTTGATGCGCTGTTTTCCGAACAAGGCTGATTGGTGCTCGCGTGGTGTAGTCTCCAAATCAGCAGCATGGTTGCCCAATTGCTGGGACGCAGCTGAGGTAAAGCTCCTGAAGACTCGGCAAAAAGGATATGCGCTGGACAGCCGTCAGGATCGACCTGCTGCCACGAGTGACTCCGCGAGCGGGACGGGTCATGGGGATTTGGTCGCGAGCACGTGAACTGCGCCGCATGTGGTGCAGAGATGTCTGATTGGTTGTAGTTCGCGCGAAAAGAACAGACTCTGACCCAATCGCCATTCACACACGAAATATACGCTTTACCGATCACATTCGTTAACATACGGAGTTATCAGGTCAGCCCTGACTGACTTATGGATATCGAAGGCATTCTTGTTGTATACCCAAAATAGGAGCAAACTGATAGTGCTATATAATGATGATTAAAGATATGGCATGAGTTCAAATGTAGATTACCCCACGGTACCATCCTCAACCCCCCTGAACTCAACCGCACTTCATGCTGTCGCGCATCACGAATCTAGAACCGTCACAACCCATTCAACCCATCCCAACCATTCTCCATGATGTCCCTTAATCCCATCGAAACACGCTGCACAGAAAGTACTGAGTTCCGTACAATATAGGTTTCTTGCACAACTACCAGAGGTGTTGTGCACAAAACTCACGCACTGGATACGCCATGTCCACCAATCACCAGAGGCACCACAGCACCAACGACACGTCATCCCCCGCTCCTGGCGGCAAGTTCCGGCCTAGCCGTAGCAGCAGCAGCGGAAGTTTACCCGCAAATGCCGCCGCATCTGGCGGGCGCTTCAATCACATTGGCACCGCCAGCGAGAATTCATGGATAAGAAAGGCCGTAAGCGGCGGCAACAGTGACGGCGGCGGCGGCGGCGGCGGCGGCGGCGGCGGTGGCGGCAGTGGCGGGGGTAGCGGCGGGTGGGGTCCTTCGAACAGGGGCAGGCAGGCAGCGACTGGCCGTGGGAGCGACGCGTGGGGAAACAGCGACGCGAGGAGCAGCGGCGGCGGCAGCAGCAGCGGCGCTGGCGGCGGCGATTGGAAGACGCGTGGCGACGCGAGGGGAAGCAACCGCGCGGAGGAGGGATGGGGGGTGCGCGGGGGAAGCGGCGGAAGAGGGGGAGGCGGGGGATGGGGGGGAGGCGGCGGGAGGGCGTCGAGATGGGGGGAAGCAACTTCGTACAGTGGGCGGAGTGATAATGGCGGGGGAAGAGGGGCCAATGCAGCTGGTTACAGTAACCCCACACCTGCTGGCAAATTGGCGCCAGGTGATAAAGTGCCAGCAGTCGATAGATCATCAAGGCATGATAGCTTATTAAGGCCTGATAGCTTATCAAGGCCTGATAGCTTATCAAGTCATGATGGCTTATCAGCTGCTTATCAGAGGCTACGGGTGGCTGATGAGGGCAGCAGCGCCACGAGCAGCGGCAGCAGTGAGTGCAGCAACGCTGCTAATGCCACCAGCCGAATCACCAGCTCCAGCCACAGCAGCAGCAGCAGCAGCAGCAGCAGCAGCAGCAGCAGCAGCAGCAGCAGCAGCAGCAGCAGCAGCAGCAGCAGCAGCAGCAGCAGCAGCAGCAGCAGCAGCAGCAGCAGCAGCAGCAGCAGCAGCAGCAGCAGCAGCAGCAGCAGCAGCAGGAGCAGCAGCAGCAGCAGCAATGTCGGCTGTCACAGCAGCAGCGGCAGCGGCAGTGGGAACGGCAGTGTGACGGAGCAGCAAGGGCGCGGGCGGTACGCATGGGCAACGCTGGTGATGCAGAACGAGGTGTATGCGTGTGGGGCACTCGTGCTAGGTCATTCCCTCAGACTC
The DNA here is from genome assembly GCA_947471745.1 of Closterium sp. Naga37s-1. NCBI lineage: Eukaryota > Viridiplantae > Streptophyta > Zygnematophyceae > Desmidiales > Closteriaceae > Closterium > Closterium sp. Naga37s-1. The sequence continues at coordinate 5,383,386 of CANJKZ010000056.1, read as the reverse complement.
GCCAACACTTTCGCGGATCTCGTCTGCATGGTAACAGACGACATTGCTTCGGATGTTACTGCAGCTCTCGGGGAGGTGTGGGACCACGTGGTGGTTGTGCCGAGGCTGGAGGCTCGGCAGGGGGTTCGGCAGCGGGGGCAGGTTCGGTTTGGACATATGTATAACCCGTGGCTAAGTGCGTGCTTAACTAAGTTCACTGTTTTGCGGTTGGAGCAGTATGAGAAGGTTGCGTTTTTGGATGCGGATATGGTCTGCGTGTCGGGGTTTTTTACCCTGGAAAATATTCAAGGGGACGGGCTGACCCTGCTGGAACGAGTGAAATTGTGGCGCGAAGCAGAGAGAAAAAAGACGGGCTTTGATAGCTGCCCTTCCGCTGCTGCTGCCCCTGCTACAACTGCTGCTTCAGCTGCTGCTCCTCCTTTTCCATCCCATGATCCCCCTACTTCGCTCCCCCCCCGTTCACACTGTGCCGCCGCACCTGTCTCCACCTCTCTCCGCCCCTCCATACCCACCTCCACCCCTCTGCACCCTGTTGCCTCCTCGCCATCCGTCCTCTCCATGGTGCATCATCAGCAGCAAGGCCAGCAGCAGCAGCAACCACAGCAGCAATTGCAGCAGCAACTTCCACAGAAATTGCAGCAGCAGCAGCAGCAGCAGCAGAATGCGGCCTCTTCCTCTGCCTTCCCGGATCCCGATTCTCTGTTTGCCTGCCGTGCTCCGGCTGGCATCCTAGACCTCTACCGCCGGTGCGTGCTTGCATGCACCCAGCTCATCCTGTCTCCACCGCACCCCACTGTGTTGAACTTGCAGGGACCTGGGGGCGAACCAACGGCTGCATGGGCAGCACAGCACCTGGCAGACTCTGCATTCCGGTCCTATCGGCCCCACACCCCACTGTACCCCATTGAACTGCCTCTTGCAGGGACCTGGGCGCGAACCAGCGGCTGCACGATTATGAGACTCTGCATATCCAGAGTCTCACCACTCTGCACCGACGAACCGACTCTGCACCTCACTGTTTCCATCTCCATCGCAGCCCACCACTTTTCCTATCTGCACCCCACCTTACTGTACCCCATTGAACCGCGTCTGGCAGGGACCTGGGGGCGAACCAGCGGCTGCATGGGCAGCTTCTGGCAGATGATGACGTGAGGCGAGCCATGGAGGGGCTGTTCTACGCGATGCGCGGTGAGGAAGAGAGAGGAGGGGGGAAGGGATAGCCGGGAAGGAGTGGCGAGAAGAGAGAGAAGGGGGGAAGGGATAGCTGGGAAGGAGTGGTGAGAGGAGGGAGGGAAGGAAGGATGGGAAAAGGCAGCTTCTGGCGGATGATGACGGCCAGGGAAGGGCTGAAGCTGCCGTCATGGAAGGGCTGTTCTATGCAATGAGAGGTGAGGGTGAGGGGGGGTTGGGGGGGGGGGGGGGGTAGCTGCTGGTTGGGAAGGAATGGTGAGGAGGAATGGGAGACGGCAGTTGCTGGCGGATATGACATGAGGTGAGCCATGGAAGGATTGTTCTATGCCATGAGAGGTAAGTGGTGAGGGTTGGGAAATGCTGGGAAGGTAAGGTGAGAGGATGAAGGAGAGGAAGGGAGAATCGAAATCACCACGTGGTGACTTTTGAGTCGACTTACAAGTCACCTCATGCGTATGCAGCACCATTCCATCAAGCATCTCCTCTTCCCCCCGCCACTCCCCTCCTCCCACAACCCGTTTCCTACCCTAGGCTGCACGCTCCTTCTCTCCCCATGTCGCCGTCTGTTTGACGACCTACAGTGGTGCGCACGGCACCACCCCATCGGCCACTTGCTCTCCTTTATCTCTCTCCTCCTCCTCCCCCCTTCCTACAACCCCCAACCAACCAGGCTGCACACTCCTTCTCTCCCCAAGTCGCCGTCTGTTCGACGATCTGCAGTGGTGCGCGAGGCACCACCCCATCGGCCACTGGGACGCCATGGCGGGCCCGGATGAGTATTTCATCTCCAAGTTCTTCCTGGACCGAGGGGTGCCGTGGACGCATGTTCACATGCGGTGAGTCGTGTGGGCATGGGGTGCGTGCAGCCATGGCGGGCCCTGATGAATACTTCATATCCAAGTTCTTCCTCGACCGCGGGGGTGCCGTGGACGCACGTGCACATGCGGTATGTGTGCTGCTCGCATGTGCAGATGTTGAGTGATGTGATGTGATGTGATGTGTGTGTGCGTGCATGGTAGCCAGGGATGCAGCCATGGCGGGCCCCGATGAGTATTTCATCTCCAAGTTCTTCCTGGACCGGGGGGTGCCGTGGACGCATGTTCACATGCGGTGAGATGCGGTCATGAGGGATGCGTGCATGGTAGCGAGGGATGCAGCCATGGCTGGCGCCTGTGAGTATTTCATCTCCAAGTTCTTCCTCGACCGAGGGGTGCCGTGGACGCATGTTCACATGCGGTGAGATGTATGCTCGATGCATCGTCATGAGGGGTGCATGCATGGTGAGATGTATGCTCGATGCATCGTCATGAGGGGTGCATGCATGCATGGTGACGATCAGTGCAACCATGGCAGGGCCCGATGGGTATTTCATCTCCAAGTTCTTTCTGGCCCGATGGGGTGCCATGGACACGCGTGCACATGCGGTAGGTGGCGTTTCTTGGGCGTTTGGGAGCAAGGTGAGTTGCAGATGCCGCTTTAAAGTGATTGTTTGCACTGTGGTGAGTAGCATTTCTTGGACTCATCCACTCTCTTTCACTCCTCTCACCGTTCCTCTTTTATCCTCTTCTGTCTCCTTCAATCTTCTCCCCCCTCCTATCCCCCCCCTCACCAGGTTCGGAGCCATATCATGGGTGGTGGATGAGGCATTACAGGGCCAGGCCCCTCCCGTGTTCATCCATTACGTCAGTGAGAAGCCCTGGGTCGCCCCTGCTGGCCCCTCCACCGCCCCTGCTGGCCCCACTTCTACAGTGAAAACGTCTACACCTGCTGTGACTTCTACAGTGACTAATTGGTCAGACTTCTTAGTGTGGGACTCTATAGCAGAGCAGGTGGTGGGGCTGCTGCAGGCAGCAGGGGAGGAGGAGGCGGGTGCTGCCAGCAGGCTGTTTGCGGGGTGGGAGGCGAGGAGGAAGCTTCCTGTTGTGTTCCCAGAGAAGCAGGGTTGAGGTCTGTATAGCTGAGCAGGTGGTATGGCTGCTGGAGGCAGCAGGGGTGGGAAGTGAGGAGAATGCTTTCTGTGTTCCAAGGAAAAGCAAGGCGTGTAGCCCGTTAGAGGCCTTTAGGGCAGGATTTACTAACTGGGGTGGGGTTGTCGTGTTGCTGAGCTGACTCCCAATTTTGTGTATTGCTTGACATGAGCAGCACAGAAGACCAGCTGGATGAAACAGCTACAGTGCAATAAGTTTATGGAAGTTAACGTTAGAAAGTGCAAAGACAAAGGAAGACAGTTCCAGCAAATGAGAAACTACAGTAAGGAAAAAGAGTTGGCGTGTTATGGTAACGCAGAAAACATTCCCTGCCACTGCTCTCGGGCAAACTGAAAACACAATTCGGAATCCAGAAATACGGAGGAAAGGGCGACGCGACGCCCCAACCCAAAGCCCCTCCCCTCTCTACTTGTGCCCCAACCCCACCACCCAGGTTCCCATGCCCCACACCACTGTCAGTTCAGCCTATAGCTGCAGCAAACATTCCCTTTCACCCTGTTCCATTTCACTCTGAGGCAAAGCGTCCTCCTCAGAGTCACGGCTTTGCTTCTGCTGCCTCACTCCCTGCTGCTGCACCATCCACTGCCATGGCATCCCCTGCAGCACCCTCACCTCCCTTACTGTCACCTTCCTTACTGGCACCCTCTGCTCCTCCCCCTTCGCCCTCCTCCCCACCAGCTGCCTCCCCTGCAGCAGCACCATCCCCTCCCTTCGAACCCTCCTCACCCCCAGCCCCACCCTTATCAGCCGCACCATCCTCACCTTCCTTCCCTGCATCTGCCCCCACCGCCACTCCCTCTTTTGTATCTTCTTTCACCTTGTCATCTCCACCTTGCTCCTCCTTGCTCTCTTCAGCAGACGCCCCTTCAGCCGCCTCCAGTATAAGCACACCCCCCTCAATCCCAGTCTCAGCCGCCCCGGTCTCGTTTCCCGTCTCTTTCTCAGCCTCTTTTTCAATCTCAGTCTCACCACCTTGCTTCGTATCAATACCCTCTCCTGCTGCATCTGCATCCTTGTCCGCAACATCCACATCAGCAGCAGCAGCATTTGCATCAGGAGCGGCAACATTTGTACCACCAGTTACCGCACTGTCTACCTCCATACCATCAACAACCTCCTTCCCTTCACTGCCCGCCTTTCCCTCTTGCTCTTCCTTTCCTTCTTCTGCACCCTTCTCTTGCACCCCTTCCTCCTTCCCCTTCTCACCCTCCTCTCCCTCCTCGCCCTTCCCGCCCACTCCTCCCTCTGCGCCCTCTTCCTTCGCTCCTGCCACTGCCGGCCCATCCTTCCCTTCCTTACCCGCATCCCCTCCCCCATCCACGTTCATCCCATCATCACCCTCACTCACAGCAACGCCCTCCTTCACAACACTGCCTCCCCCCACGCCATCTTCACTTTTCTTACCTGCTCCTGCCTCTCCCGCCCCTTCTCCCTCCACCTCCCCTCCCTCTACTTCCCCCCCCTCTACTTTCCCCCCCTCAGCCTCTTCACCAACCAGCCATCCTCCCTCTGCTCCCGCGGTTCCCTCTGCTCCCTCTACGTCCCCTCCCGCGCCCGTCACCTCTTGCCCTTGCCCTGCTTCCACCACAGCAGCCGCTTCGCGCTCATCCCCATCCTCCTCGCGCTCCCTCTCCGCTTCACCCCCTTCCACACCACCCACTCCTTCCATTCCCTTCTCCCCATCCTCCTGCTCCTCCGCACCAACACCACCAACACCACCAAACCCACCAAAACCACCACCACCAATTCCCACAACCACCTCCTCCTCCTCTTCCTCTTCCTCCACAACCATACTCGCTTTAAGCTTCTCCACGCTCGATTTAACCAACTCTTCGATATCCAGCCCAGCCAGGCCTGGAATCTTCCCGGAAGCCGCCACCACCGCATGCACCGCAGCAGCAGCAGCCCCAACCGCCTGCGCCATCCCCGTAACCGCCGCCACCTGCTGCTTCTCCCGCTTCTCCCGCCGCTTTTCCAGGACCACCAGCCTCTCCTGAGCCTCCACCTGTCGCTTCAGCAGCATCAGCTTTTCCTTTTTGAGCCCCAGATCGCTATTCCGGTAGGTTTTGAGCTGGTTTGCCTCGGCCTTGCGGGCCTTTTCCTGCGTTTCTCGCTCGCGCGTCTCCAGCTTGTGGCGTTTCGCGAGCGCGTCTTCGCTCCTGCCCATCGCCCCCGCAATCACGTGAGCCGCGCGGACCATTGCGTCGTTCCCCAGCGCTCCGCCCGAGCGCGGCTCGCGCGACGACCCCGGAAGCCGAGACAGCACGCCGTCGTTGACTCGCCACGTCATCAGGTCGTCTTCTTGCCCGCCCGCAAACCCGAATCCGCCGGCGGACGCTGCGCCTCCACCGCGCCCCCTTCCGCCGCCTCTTCCGCGACCGCGTCCTCTCCTCCCCCCGCCTGCCGCTGGAGCCCCGCGCAAGTCTCCCTGACTGCCGTGCCTTCCGCCGCCCATTGCGCCAGGCCCCGTCGCCGCCGCCAACCTCGAAATCAACGGGTCCCCCTCATCCCCCGCTCCAGCGCCCAGTCCTTCCCCGCCTGCACCAGCTCCTGCCGCTTGACTCGCGGTCGGCCCCAGCAAAAGACTCGCCTGGTCGCGCAGCGCCACGAGATATGGATCCTCCGCAGTCGAAGGGACGTAGGGCATCCCGCCGGGCATGTTAGAAGCCCCAACATTCCCTCCGGAGCTCGTGCCGACATCCCACATTCCAGCCTGATTCCCGTCCGCGCCCCCGCGGGGTTGACTCGTTGACCCGCGTTGACCGCGTTGACCGAGTTGACCAGGCTGTTGCTGCTGCTGTATTCCGCGTTGACCGGGCTGCTGCTGCGGGTGCGTCCGCTCTTGCTCCTGCCGCGCATGCACCGCAATCGGCATCCACTCCATCATATGGTCGAATAACTCTCGCGGGAAATGCGGCGGCATGCCAATCGCCTCGCGCTCCTCCACGCTCAGCCGCCAAAAGTACCCGGGATTCGCGGCGTCCAGCGAGTTATCCCCAGGAGGAGGGGCGCGTCCTTCCATCTGCAGCCTCCGGCGTTGCTCCTGCTGAACCTGCCGCTGCCAACGAAAGATCTTCCGGAAAAGAAGTTTCGTGTTGTAATGGCGGCTGATGCAGGACTGCGCCGAACGATGGTACACCGCACCGCCGGGAGCGCGGCCCGAAGCCATCCATTTCACGAGGTATTTGCCTTGCTCGACTTTTCCCCACTTGAGCGCGTTCTCTCCAAGGCTGTCCTGCATTTGCTGGTGCGATTTGAGGCCTTCCGCGAACCAGAGCGCTTCCGCGAGGCTCCAGTTGCTTCCGCGGTCGCGCTTGCGTTTCTTGGAGTCCGGAAGGTCGTCCCCTTCGTCGCCTTCCTCCCCCATGTAGTCTTCTTCATCTTCCTCGTCGCTCCAAAGGCCGTGGGAAGGATACGCGGAACCACCACCTCCGCCAGGATACGCAGAGCCACCGCTGCCAGGATACCCAGATCCTCCGCCGGATGCTCCCGGGCCGGTATAATAAGCGGGATCGCGGCCCAGCTCCATGGCGAGAATATTCTAGTTGTAGAACCAATCGAGCCGCACAAAAGCTACAAGTTGGATTGGGAACCAAATTGCGAATTACTGAGGCACGCTGCAACTCTAGTCTAGAAGCGCACAGAAAAAAATATTAGCTGAGTTCCCAACTCTGGGTGGTGAAAAATGGGCCTCTCAAGGTGTGTAATATTTTCTGCCGAGTCCCGACCGTTATGTTTCTTGAGATTTGGTGGAGCAAACCCTCGAGGGTTTGGACTGCTGCAGGTGGTATTTTCAGGAAGCGGCGAGGGTTTCAGCTAAGACCAGGCAAAAAGGACCAGCCAAAACCAATGTTGTGGTGGTTGGCAAGAACGTAGCTTATACAGTAGCGACGAGGGTTTCAGCTAAGCCCAGGCGGAATGCTGCGGGCCTCAAGGGATTGGTTGAAGTTTGGCGAAGTGGAGGAGTTCGCGAAAGTCTATCCACTGGATTTTCACACCAACCTGGCTCGGGTTCCGTTCAATTCCCACAATCAAGGGTGGTTGGTTTGGTGTAAATCACGAGCGCCACAGATTATCCAAGTCTTGCTGAAAACACGGTTAACCGTCGATAAGCTTGTAAACTGAACGGCACGATTTGCTTGCACTCAGTACACACAAACTCGGTAAGGTAGTCAGACACGGAGTTACATGGTTTAGAATTAAGTCACCTAAGATACTGGGAACTATCCTTCACATAACTAAAATGCTAGTTCCTCATGGGTGAAAAGTAAAATACACGAATAATGAGCAATAAAATAGTAAAAAAACTGCCTCATTTACACAAAAACAAATTTCTATAATTTGGTGGGAAACCGGATTAGCTACACATTGTTTGCTTGACTGTACTCAAATAGGGGCACGCCATAACCGGGAAATGCTTCTGTGAAATACACGTCAATCGTTTCTGGTCTACCAATCAGTGGTAGCAAAACACAATTGGAACTGTGTCAGGTTCCAGAAGAAAATCTCTCCCAGTCGCAGTCCAGATGGCTTACACTGGCTGGTGAACGACTCTTCGCGAAGCAGTCGCCATCTTTCGGACACCCAACCCAAGCCTCGGAAATTACTCACATCACAAATTCCGACCATCTCTCAAAGCAAATCTCAAGGTCCATTGTCGCACAGGAAGCCATTGATCACCAAATCTCAAGCTATTGTTTCACTGGATAGGCCTAGTTCCCTTGCAGTCCGATTCCAGTGAAATCTGCCGATTAAGGTGTGATCCTAGAAGGCAGACCCTGGGTGCTGTCACCGTTTAGGTTAATTTTCCCTCACCTAGTCCAGGTGCCTTATCAGTTGTAAGTTCACTTTACGCGATCCGTAGCAGCATGATTGATGGTAGCGGTTGCGGGAGGTGGAGTAGGAGCAGAAATTATGAAGTTATTGCAGAACTTTCGCGGCAATGTATAAATATCAGTGTGCTGACTTTCCTCGTTGTCGCTGCATCGGCAGCCGATCCAGGTACGGTTGACAACCTCCTGTCGCTTAGCGAGGTTCGCAGCCATTTGACAGCGTGCATCGCATTGACGGATACTAATGGTACTAGAAGCTTTGTGTCATGTATCCCCGATCCAGCTTATATGGGCAACTCCTTAACTCTTAGACCGAACCCGATAACTTTGCTCCCTGCGTTTGTGTCATGAATCGCAATTTTTCTCCCAATCAGGCTCTTTTCTGCAATCCGGCGATGCGGCGGTGTCAGCAGGACAGTATTCTGCCGCGCTGCGGCACTACACCGCATTTATCGGTCAGTCTCACAACAATCCATCGCCACTTCTTGCTTGCGAAGTTGGTGAATCAGCACCTGTACCGGTATGATCTTCCGCGTCGCAAAACCTATCCAACGGACAGTCTACTTTATAGGACATTGGAAACCTTGACCGATTGAGGTACTCATTCACATGCCCTTCCTCCCTCAAAACATCCCGTTTTCACCCTCCAGAAGCTGATCCCAGCACGGGCCTGGGATACACGAAGAGAGCGGCGGTGTATTTGCAACAGCGGAAGCACAGGGAGGCAGAGGCGGATCTAGACATGGCCATCCAGGTGGAGCCGTCCTTTCTGCAGGGCTACCTGCACAGGGGCCGACTCCGTCGTCAGCTGTGCCAGTAAGCTGGCAATTCTGCCAGTAGGCCGTCAGGTTCTGCCTAATTGGTCGTTAGGCGCCCAAAGAGACGGATCTGGACATGGCCATTGAGGTGGAGCCTTTTATCCTGCAGGGGTACCTGCACAAAAGCCGTGTTCGCTGTCAGTTGTGCCAGTAGGCCGTCAATTGTGCCAGTAGGCTGTCAAATTCTGCCAATTGGTCGTCGGGCGCACCTGTATCCCTATCCATTCCTTTCCTCACTGTTCCTCCCCCTTTGCTCATCACTTTTTTCCACATGCAGGTTCTCAGCAGCTTCCGCCGATTTTGAGAAGCTAATAGAGTTAAAGCCGTCGCATACCAGCGCGCGGAAGGAGCTAGCGTCAACCAAGGCAGCAGCAGAGGCTCTAGCGGCCGTTAAAAGCGCAGTAGAGTCCGGGGGAGGGGAGGAGGTGGAGAAGCGGTTAGAGGATGACGTGCTCAGTGTAGTTCCGGACTGTAAAGAGGCGCTGTTGCTTAAAGCGAAGCTGCTTATGGCGAAGGGGGACTACCCTGGCGTGATTGCAGAGGCGGGCAGGGCTCTTAAATCGGATGAGAATGACCTGGAAGGGCTGCTGTTGAGGGGGAGGGCGTATCTGTACAACGGCGACCACGACCACGCACTGAAGTAAGTACAATGCGGCCAATGACGACACAATTAGCTAAGTAAGCTTTCACGTATCCACTTCTCTCTTCCTTCCCCCCTCTCGCTCCTCCTTTCGCCCGGACCCCTCTCCCCCCCGCATCTCACAAACTTTGTAAAAGAATTGTCCCTACGGTTTCATAGAGTCCCTGCCCTTCTCCTCTTCCCTTTCTCCTCTCTCCCATCCCCCGCTCTCCCATCCCCTCTCTCCTGTCCCCCTCTTCCCCGTCCCCCTCTCTCCCGTCCCCCTCTTCCCCCCTCACTCTTCTTGCTCTCCGCCTTATCGGGGTTTCTCCGCCTCTCCCCTTCGTCCAGGCACTTCCAGGCGGGTCTTCGGTCGGACCCCGAGCATGGGGAGCTTAAAAAGGCCTACAGACAGCTCAAGAACCTCGAGAAGAAAACCAAAGCGGTGAGTTGAGGGGGGTAAGGGAAGGAATGTCTGGTTGGTAAGAGAAGGCAAAGAGCTGAAGCGGGCGTACAGGCAGTTTAAAGAATCCGGAGAAGAAAACCAAAGCTGTGAATCGGGAATAAGAGAGAAATCTATGTGGGAAGGGGGAGGGGAGTGGGTTCATTTGGAAGGAGAAGCGGAGGAGCCGAAGGGAATTTCGATTTGTCCCCTTTATTTCGGACCAAACTTGACGTGCTTTCCTATGCCTCCCTTCCCACTTGTCCCCCTCTCCCTCACGTGGTTTTAACCAACCAGGCCCAGTAAATGCTGCAGCAGAGCAGGTGCTGGAGTGGTCGTCTGAACTCATCCGAACACGCACCTTTGATGCCACCCTTCCCACTGCCCCCCCCCCCCCTTCTCAATATTCAACCTACCAGGCCCAGGAACTGCTGGAGCAGAACAAGTTCCGCAAGGCAGCAGACGAGTTCAAGGCAGCACTTGAGGTCAGTCATATTGGAATCACTTGGGGGGGAATTTCCGAATGTATACTGGAAGGAACCTCTCTGAAAAAAAGAGAGAAAACGGTCCTGCAAGGCAGCAGCAGACGAAGTGAGGTTGGTCTGGCTTTGTGGCTTTGTGCGTTCGAAGTTATGTGTGGCCTCGTAATGTTTTGAAGTGCGGGTGAGGGTTCTAGGAAGGGATACTGTTCACAAAGCCAGGTTCACCTGGTATGTATGTGGGGCCTCTGTGGCATGTATGTGGGGGCTCTGTGGCATGTATGTGGGGGCTCTGTGGCATGTATGTGGGGCCTCTGTGGCATGTATGTGGGGGCTCTGTGGCATGTATGTGGGGGCTCTGTGGCATGTATGTGGGGGCTCTGTGGCATGTATGTGGGGGCTCTGTGGCTCCTGGGTATTTTGAGAATTCTCAAATTCACCTGGTATGTATGTGGGGGCTGTGTGGCTCCTCACAGGTTCAGAATGTGGAGTGATGAGACGTCTTTTTAGGCGCCTCAAGACTCAAAACTGACGTGATCAGACGTCCTCACGTGCTTGCATGTGCATCTCACGTGCTTGCATGTGCATCTCACGTGCTTGCATGTGCATCTCACGTGCTTGCATGTCCATCTCACGTGCTTGCATGTGCATCTCACTTGCTTCCCACAAAGAAGGGCAATGATTTGCGTCTTTCACTCCCTTTTCTTTCGCCCTCATCCCCATCAGATTCTCCCCGACCACAAGCAGCACAACCTGAAGCTGCAACTGGGGCTGTGACCACTTTTGAGGCGCCTCAAAAGTCGCCTCAAAAGTTGTCTTTTGAGGCGCCTCTAAAATCCTCCCGGACCACCATCAGCACAATCTGAAGCTGCACTTGGGGCTGTGCAGGAGCCTGCTCAAGCTCCCTTTTTTCACATCCCGTTCCCCACTACTTTGCGTCTTCCACTCCCTTTTCCCTCTCCCCCATCCCCATCAGATCATCCCCGACCACAAGCAGCACAACACGAAGCTGCAACTGGGGCTGTGCAGGAGCCTGGTGAAGCTGGGGCGAGGCAAGGAGGCGGCACAGGCGTGCTCGGTGGTTCTGGCAGAAGACAACGACAACTTTGATGCGCTGCTGCTGGTCAGTAATACAGTACCCAAACCTACTGATGTGTTTTAAGTGAGTCAATTCAAAGGCAGCTGGGGCGAGGCAAGGAGGCGGCGCAGGCGTGCTCGGTCAGTACCCCAAGCTTCTCAAAAGTCGCCTTATAAGGCGTATGAAAGTCACTCTAGAGGCGTGCTCGGCTGTGCTGGCAGAAGGCAACGACCACTTTGATGCTCTCCTGCTGGTCAGTATTGCAACCTTCTCGTACTGCCATTCCGCTGCAGAGTCTGCTGCTGCCAGTAAAGGACGCGAAAAACGTGTTTCATCCTTTCTCTCATTGTCAAGCTGCCCTCTCGTTTCTCTCATTGACCTTCATCGTGACGCATTACCCCCTCTTCACCATTTTCATTCCCCCATCTCTGTCTATATGCCTGCCGTACCAGCGTGGTGAGGCGCGCATTGCAAGTGAGGAGTGGGAGGGCGCTCTTGGGGACTTCAAGCATGCGCACCAGCTGAACCAGCAGGTGGGGCAAATGATTCAATCTATAGGCGAGTTGTCTCTATTTGAGTGTCACGTGCTTATGTGTCACATGCCTATGTGTCACATGCCTACGTGTCACATGCCTACGTGTCACATGCCTACGTGTCACATGCCTATGTGTCACATGCCTATGTGTCACATGCCTACGTGTCACATGCCTACGTGTCACATGCCTACGTGTCACATGCCTACGCGTCACATGCCTACGTGTCACATGCCTGCGTGTCACATGCCTGCGTGTCACATGCCTACGTGTCACATGCCTACAGGCTACAGCCAGCACACCATCCTCTAAAACTCACCCTCCATGCCCTCCCGTCCCCTCCTCCCCATCACCCTACGCAGAGCCGTGAAGCAGTGGCGGGGTTTCAGAGGGCGGAGCAGGGGTTGAAGATGAGCAAACGAAAGGGCTATTACAAGGTGCTGGGGTTGGACAAGAGCGCTCTTCTCCCTTTCCCACCCTCCCTCACCCCCCCTCTGCCCTCTCTCAACCCCCAAATTTCTCCCCTCTTTACCCTGCACAACACAGAGCCGTGAAGCTGTCGCAGGGTTTCAGAGAGCAGAGCGGGGGTTAAAGATGAGCAAACGAAAGGACTACTACAAGGTGCTGGGGTTGGACAAGAGCGCGTCTGCTGCTGACATCAAGAGGGCGTATAAGAGGCTGGCGCTCAAGTGGCATCCGGATAAGAACGTGGAGAACAAGGAGGAGGCGGAGGAGCAGTTTAGGGAGGTGGCCGCTGCTTATGAGGTGAGGGAGAGAGAGAGGGAGGGGTGTTGAGGTGAACAGGTTCAACATTCAATGGACCATTCAAGGGATTGATGCAAGATTGTAGCACTCGAGTGGCATCCAGATAAGAACGTGGAGAATAAGGCGGAGGCCGAGGAGCAGTTTAGGGAGGTGGCCGCTGCATATGAGGTGAGAGAGAGCGGTGTTGAGGTCAATGTGATCAACGCAGGGTCAATGGGGTCACCTGGATGGGTTGAGTAAACCAAGGGGATGAGTTACAAAATGCTGGTTGCCGAGTGGCTAGGGGAGAGAGACGTTGCATAACTCCACCTCACACCCTTGGGCTCCAAAACAAACTTCCTGTTTCTCCCTTCACCCTCACTCTTTCAACCCTCCAGGTGCTAGGGGACGAGGACAATAGAGGGAGGTACGACCGGGGAGAGGATGTGGACGAACCAGAGCAGCAGGGGGGAGGGTGAAATCACTCCCCCATTCTTTTAACCCATATCCCACCCCCCCGCCCTTCTTACCCTCCAGGTGTTGGGAGATGAGGACAAGAGAGGGAGGTACGACCGGGGAGAGGATGTGGACGAACCAGAGCAGCAGGGGGGAGGCGGGGGCTTCCCCTTTGGCCAGAACGTCAGGTTCCACTTCCAAGGGGGAGGGGGATTCCCAGGTGGTTTCCCGGGTGGATTTCCTGGGGGGTTCCACTTTCAACAAGGGTAACTGGGACACCATGTTACGTTGAAGAAAATTATACACATGCTGGTTTCTTCTACCACTACGGTAATTGTTTGCTGCTGCGAGTGACTTGAAGCACTCCTGGATTAGCTGTAGTCATTAATTAATGTTAAGTGAATCAAGCAGCTGCAGTTTATAAAGGTGGATCATACTGTACCATTGGCAATTAACTGGTCCCTGTTCGTTATTTCAGACACTGCTACCTGTATCTCACAGCACAGCAGTCAATCAGTGTACCGTAGCTGTTTCTAGCATGAAGTGGCTAGTAACGGAACTTCTAAACACGTTCTACAAAATTGGATGCCCCTAACACCTTTGTGGAGCATTTGCCATGCAGGCAACAGAAACAGCCAGCAGAGCACCTGGACTCAGCTCATGCGCGAGCCTTCAGCTCGAGTGTAAGACTTCGAGCTTGAGACGTTCAGAATGGCCAAGGCTGAGGAGAGCTGAGGCTCAGCGTGAGCCTCAAGAATTCCATTGGAGGCACAGGGGTTAACCCAGTCACCACCACCTACTACAATGACGCTGAAGCTGCTTCCCAGCTCGAGATTGTACTCAGCAATTCCCAAATGCCATGCAGCATCCAGAAGAATGTCTATCTGTGTGCGACTGGCGGCGCAACTGAATCCTGGTGCCTCTCCAGCTCCAGCTTGTACTCGCGCATTCCCTCGATGAACCCCACGGCAGCATCCAGCAGAGGGGCTATCTGCGTGCGACTGCTGACCCCTGCCCGGCCCTGCTGCCTCAGTAGCACCTCCGCTGGTATCGCTGCCTTGAGGGCCTCCAATCGCTCACTTGAGACACACATGGGAAGAGGAAGGGACAGCAGGAACGTGAGGGGCCGGAGTGACGTTTGAGACATGTTCAGGTGGTAAGGGACGCATTAGGCTGGACATTGGATCGACTTAAAGTGGACTCAAGACATTGGACACGCCTTGAGCGCCTCCACTCGCTCTCTTTTGAGAGACGCATGGAAGTGGAAGGGACAGGACCGGACCCTTGCCCAACTCACGTTATTCTGGACCGCCGCTGTTTCTCCGTTGCACTCTTCCCACTAATTTTCCTCCTTCCTGCTGCTGCAACAGCCCCTGCGCGTCCCACCCCTCCCCTCGGGGACCGCGACAAGGGAGACGGGGTTGCAGAGGGCGACTTAAAGCCCATGCTTCCTCCTGGGGGTGACTTTTGGGCTGCTGTAGACCCACGCAGTGCTGCTGCCTGCATTTGAGGCGAGTCTGGAATGAAGGGGTGCTGTGCGTGTGTCTGCGGTACAGAGGTGTTTGGGGTGAAGGGTTTGCGTGCGAGTGCCTGGACGGATCCTGATTGCACTAGGGGATTCGGTTTCAGGGAATGCGGTAAAGGCGACAGCTCTGGAGACAGCTCAAAACGCAGCTCAGGCGAGACGGAGTGGTGCAGACCGGTGGTGTCAGGTGCTTGTGGTTGGAGTCGCTTCAACAGGCTGCTAATAGCTGCGTGCCGCTGCTGGTGTGCAAGGGACGAGACTGGCATGGCAGGAGCAGCAGTACGAGCAGCACGATCAGCAGCAGCAGCAGCACCACGACCATAAATAGCAGCAGCAGAAGCACCACCACCACCACCACCACCACCATCAATAGCAGCAACAGCTGGGGGGAAAGCGTCCACACACCCGTCAAGTCCCACCCCACGCTCCGTCTCGAAGCGCTGCGTCTCAAAGGGGTGTGGCAGAGGCTGCATGGGAGCAGCAGCACCACCAGTGGCAGCAACAGGGCCACGAGTAGCAGCACCATCATCAATAGCAGCAGCGACGGAGGGAAACGCGTCCAAGAACCCGTCAAGTCCCACCCCACGCTCCGTCTCAAAGGGGTGTGGCAGAGGCTGCATGAGAGCAGCAGCACGTGGGTCCGATGGGAGTTGTGGCAGGCACACGCCAGCACGTGTGGGACACACGTCAGGGTATGTGGGGCCCAGGCCAGAGTGTGTGGGGCTCACGCCTGGACGTGTGCGGCACACCCTGGGGTCTCTTAGGCAAGTGGTTGCAGCAGCAGGCGCAGAAGCCGTGGCAGCAGCAGTCCAGCAGGAAGGCACTGAAACAGGTGCGATTCTTGACACGTGTGGTGCACGGGTAGGAGCGGCCATAGCAGGAAGGGCTGCTGTTGTTGCACCCCACAGTGCACCGTGCTTGGCTATACAGCCCGGCCTTCTTTCGTCGAAAACGAGGCTGCTGCTGGTAGAGAAGACAGCAGCAGCAGCAGCAGCGCGTGGTTCAATGGCTGCAGTAACAGCAGCAGTTGCAGCAAGAGGGAGACCAGTATCAACAGCAGAAGGGTTACCACATAGTCTCTTCCTTGCCTGAAAAGCGTCCATATCAGCAAGATCGTTCGTCTGAGAGGCTAGAAGCCTTCGTTTTCTGCCAAAAGTTGGTCCGGAGGTGGGAGAGTAGTGAGCTTTGAAAGCCGTTGAGGGGTTGTGAATGGGGTGAAGGGACGGTGAGGGGAAGGAGCGAGAAGCAGGTGGAGGAGAGGTGCTGAGATGCGAAGACCGCTGATTGGACGGCAGCTGCTGAGTCAGCAGCGGCGCAGGACTCAGTAGAACGGAAAGACGAGACTCATTCCAAATCCCCCCTTCACTCTCCGTGCGCACCAACCCTGTGTGCTCCGCGCTTAGTAAAGCTGACTCGGACTCCCTCAACCCTCGCTTCTTAGCGACAGCAGGCTCGGAATCAACCAGCCCAGCGTGCTGTGCGGCGTCGGGCAACGAGGAGTCACTCGGGCCGTGCTGCTCGGTTCTCAATGCGGATACACTCAATCCGGGCTGCTCGGCGCGCTGCAGAGCTTCTTGGATCAGGCGGAGCTCCTCCCTGCTGATGCTGCAACAATCTGCCTGCACGGCTTGCAGCACCCCCGTTAGAGGCGCGTCCATGCATGGCTCTCCCGTTAGAGGCGCGTCCATGCATGGCTCTCCCGTTAGAGGTCTTAGGATCGTAAACACCTTAGTCGGCAATAGTCTACTTGCTATTGCTTATCGTGTTCTCCACGATCTCACGAATCCAACGATATGCGCAGCTCTGCTTGAAGTTGTCAATACACACTTCAGCAATTTTCAGAATCTCAATGTTGTCCAATGTTGTATTTCCAGAATGAGTACAAACAGGTTTATAGTCAGGCAAGACACAAAATGCGATTCGTAACTTCACTTGTTTCCCAAGTAACCGCGTGCGCCTCGTTTCACCCCGAGTCGCACACGTAACCGAACCGAATTCGGTGAACACTCCTCAAGACCGAATCTGGAACCTTCTCGAACGCGCCTTGGTCTCGGACCACAATTTCCCCCCGTCAATCTCTTTCTCGATGCTTCTCCCTCTCTCTTCCTCCTTCTAGCACATTTCTTCTCGATTCTCTCTCCCGCTTCTCACGCCGTAGCTCCCGATATCTACCGTAGGCCGATTTCCACCGTTTCAGCTCTAGAATCTCCCACGCGCTTCCATTCCGCATTTCGCCGTAGGTTCCGTGGTTGGGCGAACCAACCCTAACAATCTTCCCTGTGGTTCGTCAACCACGAACTCCATTCGCACTCCTCCCCTGCTCCTTGTAGCCTTCACAGGGTCTAAATTGGCTTCATGCTCCCCTGCATCTCCTGCACCTTGAACTTCTGCTTACGTGTCTTGAAGTTGAGCGCCTTGTCATCCAAACCTTGACATATTTTCTTAAGCCTCTCACTTCTCCTCGGTGTCTTAACACCCAACACCTCTCGGGTCTCACACCCCTTAACGTGTTCCTCTTTCGTAAGCACACGCCCCTTTGCAGTTGCATTCACCTTTGATCCCTTCACCATGATGCCCCCTTTCACAGCTTCAACTCCCACACACTTCGCATTTACTGCTTCATCTTTAACCATGATCGCTGCTGCAAAAGTGTTGACACCATCTCCATCTCCACCATTCAGTGTTGCTGCCTCCATGGTGACTATCTCCTCTTCCTGCTTCACTGCTGCCTCAACACTTGCTGCCGTATCCTTCGAGTCCTCACTCTCATCATCCTCAGTCGATAACTTCTCCAATTCTCCCATCTCAGTATACTCAGGATCCGCATAAATCTCATCCTTATCGTCCATCGCTATCACGTTCATCTCATAGAACCCGTCACTGAAATAACCATCCGCATACTTCTCCCACTCAAGACCAAACACTGTAACCTCGCCTCTGTCATAAAATATCTTGCACCCCAACTCATCAAGCTGTGACTGACTCATCAGGTTCACCTTCAAATCCTCAACCAGCAGCACACTCTCTAGTCTCACCTCTCCATACGGACTCTGCAGCACCACATCACCCTCTCCTGTCACTGGTAACTTCCCACTGTTACCTTGCAGTATATAATCCTCACTCGACTCCCTCACATTCACCATCCAATCTGACTTGAAGGTCATGTGACGCGTGCATCCGCTGTCCATGAACCATGCCGTCTTCTCACGTCCGTCCGTCTGACGAACATCCTTCGGTAAACGCACCACGTTCGCAAGATGCGCTCCTCCAAGGATCACATCCTCTTCGTTCGCTTCTGCTACATTCGCCTTAGCCGCCACATTCCTCTGCTGCGACGGACCCTTGTAGCTCCTGCTGTTCGGATTGGAGTAGCACTCTGCGGCACGATGCCCGTAGCGCCCACAATAGTCGCACTTTCCGCCAAAACCTCGTTTCTGTTGCCACTCCGCTCCCTCATTTTCTCCTTTATCGTTCTCCACAGCTTTGCACTTGTAGTTTCTGCTTCGAGGATTTTCGTAGCAGTTTATCGCTTTATGACCGCGCTTTCCACATTGGTAGCACGCTCCAAAGGCCTTCGTTGCATTCACCAAAGCCGGCCTCTCCTCGTCGAATTCCGTAGCTGCTGCTACCGCTTTCTTTTTCCTCATCTCCTTCACCGTCTCAAGCGATTGCAGAATCTCCTGCAGCTTCGTCAAACTCTCCGGCGGTTGGTACGTAAACATACCGATGTCAGATTCCCACTCCTTAGGAAGGCCTTGGATGATATAGTCAATCATCTCATGCTCCGTCTCCGCGGCTCCCATCACCCGCAAATCGTCGTTGTAGCTTTTCGCCCTGTTGATGTAGGTGATGATTTCTCGCCTTTCTCCATGCTCAGCATCAGCAGTTGCTTCCTGATCGCCTTCTTGTTTACATCGTTCGTACCCATGTACGTGGACTCCAGGTACTCCCACGCTCGCTGTGCAGAGTTCAGCTCCCCTGCAAACTGGTCCAAATCCACTGCGATTCCATCGGCAACTGAGTGACAAAGCTGAAAGAACGCTTGCTTACTTTGTTTCTTGAACGCCGCTATTTTCTCCTTCGTATCCGTCGTGGAAGGCGCAACTCCCTCCATCGTCTCCTCGTCGGGACGGTAGTACGGCAAGAGGTCCACCTCCTCTGCCCTTCGAATGAACTTCTTCCGCCACACGTTGTAGTTGCTCCCGTTGAAGCGCTGGGCTTCACTGAGCCCGATCGTCGGTTTCGCCACCAATCGGCCACTCGCAAGGGCCTCGAGAAGAGCCTTCAACTGCGGGTCTCCAAGACTTACACTGGAACCCGAACTCGCCTCGTCTCCCATAGCGTAGGCGTGAACGACTCCTCTTCTCCACTAATTTCACTTAGCGCACCAAGTGAATTCACGACGATCGACGCGCCCGTTCGCCAAGCTCTGATACCAGTTCTTAGGATCGTAAACACCTTAGTCGGCAATAGTCTACTTGCTATTGCTTATCGTGTTCTCCACGATCTCACGAATCCAACGATATGCGCAGCTCTGCTTGAAGTTGTCAATACACACTTCAGCAATTTTCAGAATCTCAATGTTGTCCAATGTTGTATTTCCAGAATGAGTACAAACAGGTTTATAGTCAGGCAAGACACAAAATGCGATTCGTAACTTCACTTGTTTCCCAAGTAACCGCGTGCGCCTCGTTTCACCCCGAGTCGCACACGTAACCGAACCGAATTCGGTGAACACTCCTCAAGACCGAATCTGGAACCTTCTCGAACGCGCCTTGGTCTCAGACCACAATTTCCCCCCGTCAATCTCTTTCTCGATGCTTCTCCCTCTCTCTTCCTCCTTCTAGCACATTTCTTCTCGATTCTCTCTCCCGCTTCTCACGCCGTAGCTCCCGATATCCACCGTAGGCCGATTTCCACCGTTTCAGCTCTAGAATCTCCCACGCGCTTCCATTCCGCATTTCGCCGTAGGTTCCGTGGTTGGGCGAACCAACCCTAACAAGAGGCGCGTCCAAGCATGGCTCTTCCATTAGAGGCGCGTGCGCATCGAAACATGATCCACCCGTTAGAGGGGTGTCAAAGCAATCCATGGGGAGAGTTACACCAAAGTTAACACGGACTCGATCTTGTAGTCGCAGAAGCAAAAGAGCACGCGAGCAAACCTGGACGGATTCTTCAGAAGCTTCAAATTAAAACAAACCTGGACGGAGTTTACTCTCTGGAAGGATTTGTCGGAAACGAAAGTTCACGCACCTTTCTATTTACTACGAGCTGGCATGGAACAAAGATAACGCTGGAGGAACTGATAAGACAGGAAATGCAGCGGCTCTTCACATACTATGCATTCTAACTCGGGACGCGGCGTGGGAGTGCTTTGGAGAGGGGAGGAGCAGCACTCTCGCGACGCGACGAGGGACTGACTGACCGCTCAAATGTGTAGCGAGTCTGTGTGAGCCAATGATTTGCGGCATCCTTCAAAGCTGGGCTGAACGGAAACTGGGCTGCTAGCCGTCAAAGCTGGGTGCCACTTCAACCAATCACGCTGTTGAAAACCGTAAAAGAAGGTCCAAATGCTGACGATTCTCAGAATCTGGTTTACGGCGAGCAGGCGGCGGGATCGCAGGCATTTATGGCACGTGCAAGGTTCCGTGATGTCGCCATGATAGAAAAAAAAATCGCGATAATGTTCGTGCAGTATCTGCGAGGCCCTGCTGGCGCGTGGATCCTCCAGCTCAGCATGTTGCTTATCCACCGTCTCCAAAATGTTCTGACCCAAAAGGGGCCCCCAGGTAACTTCCGGGCAAGATTGGGGACATCTGGAAATCTGACCCATAAGTTACTTTTGGAACTGACACTTTAGGTCAGTCTGAGGTCAGATGGGCTAACCCATAAGTGACTTACGGGTCAGGTACGGGTCAGGTACGGGTCAGGTACGGGTTAGATTTTTGGCGGGAAAAGTCAGGTACGGGTCAGATAGACTGACCCCAAAGGCACTCCGAGGGCACATTAAGGTCACACGTGTCTAGCACACAAACCGCCTAATCCCCGTCATTGAGTGCGTCGACACTTGTTACAAGGGTTACGTTTATATCGGACACAATATATTATGCCCATGGTGTACACGACCGCACCGCATCCTCGATACAATACGATCCACTACACCATCGTACGCATAACGCATATTATAAATTGTTACGCATAACGTATATTACATTTAGAGACGCACATAGTTACAGTTGTTACAATTGTGCCCCACTAGTAGTTAACCTAGAACATATACTCCACCCACACTACGCACCCGTAATAACGGACCGAACATATAAGCTCTGACATATACTGCCCAGTGCCCCGGTGGCACTGAACCACAATCTAACAACATCAAGCGAGCCACGGCTCGTCGGTGTCACCACCCGGGTCCATCTTTCCCCCATATTGCACGGGCTTGAACTCCTCCAGGTCACTCGCGTTGACATACAGGTGCTCTGCCCCCCACCTGAATCCGCCCACGACGGGATCGTACCACCTGCCCTTTGACACACCCAGCCAATGGGTGATCACTTTCAGCACCTGCTCGTTACAGTAACCTAGCCCCCCCTCGTTGTCAAGAGGGCTAGGAGTCATGCATATCGCTGTTGTCTTCCAGTTGCGTATCCCGAAATCGAACTGCCATCAGGTTAATTGCAGAACACCGTCAGTCAGATACATTGAGCCACATAGAACACGGAACGAATAGCTTCAATCCACTCACGGAATACAAGACCCAGGCGATGTGGTATGGCACCAGCACCAGGTTGCCTCCAAACACCCACTCTGGATAGGCCGCCTTGCATGCTTGGAAAAAGACCTTGGTGGTAAACGGCCGCAAATCCCCTTTCTCGCAGCTCCATGTCGATACAAGCTGCATAAGCTCCTTCTCTGTACACGGTGCGGCAGGCAAGTATGATAGTTAAAGCAGCCCCAGCATACATAGGCCCTGCCCTGTGAGCCCTCCATGGGGATCCCCGGTGTGCACCCACGACACTCACTGGGCGCGTATTTCCGTTGCAGATCCTTCTTGGTGTCGATATCGATCTCCAGCTTGTAGATGCCGGTGGCTGCGACCTCGATCTCCAGCCCATCCACGATCCTGCGGCGTCCGTGCGACGACGAGTCACTCCTGAACTTCGACCAGATCTTGTTGACCACCTTGCTGTACGCCCCGTTGTCCATGGCGCGGTCAACGTCTAGCTGACAGACGTCGTAGTGGCACCGGAGCACCACAAGAAGGGCCACGTTCCTCTCGTTGTCCGTCGGCCAGTATGTTACGCCATGCGCGGCGCATGAGCGCAACAACAGATGCATCGCCTTCTTGGCGTAAAACTGGGGGGCGGGGTTGGTAGGGGGGGGGTGGGGGGGGGTGGGGGGAACCACGACGCCACGGGCACAGAGCAGTTTCGACACTTGACTATGGAGACTACAACAGTGCAAACCGCCATGCTTAAAATCACAACCACACCGAGCCCTCATGCGTAAAATTATCCAGGACTGCCTAGTCCACATACGTGTATCTTGTCTGCCGGAGGCACTCTCGGCTGCAACTCAGGCCTGGCATGGTTTGGGTTGTAGTCGACCACGATCGTCATCTTCGACCGCTCTCGCTTCAACCCTCTTCCTTGCATGCCTGACGCGTGTCGATCCCACGCAACACCATCAGGCGCTACGGTCCCCGCGGCCATCCCCGTCTCTGTCCCCACGCCAACACCGCCCACCCGGGAAGCCACGTGGTTCCCCACGATCGACAGCCTCCCAGCTCCAGACAGTCGGTTCATTGCGAATCCGCGGTTTGGCCGCGCAAACGCCTCTGCAACCGGCGCTAACTCATCGGGTTTACAGGCGGGTCGTGATGGTCCCTGCGTCGCCACACACGCGTCCCTCCGAACCCCACTCTGTTGGGGTGCATCCCCAGTCCTTCCGTTCTCCAGTCCTTTGCCCGACTCATCCGCCGCATCGCCGTCCATTCCCGCGAGAGCGGCCTGTAGGTCCTCGCCAAGGGAGAAGTTCGGGACGCCCCCGTGTGCCGCAGCCGATGTACTCTTTGTCCCACGAGTCGCCTGAATCTGCGCCCACAGCAGCCGTATTTGCTCCATCGCACGCCCGGCGACGTCGTCTCCACACGCATCGCCACCAAGAACGGTGTCCGCTCCACGGGCACTGTCGGGACTGTCACCGCATGTGGCCAGGAAGGGCGTGGGAATCATGCCCGGCAAAACACCAGCTCCGTCCGGACCACGCTCGTGCACCTGCGGTGGATGTGCTACCAAGGGCGTGGCAGGGGTAATGTTAGAAGGCGAGCCGGCAGTTTTAGACGGATGCATCCTGGGCGGCGAAGCGAACAAGGTCCGGTTCACCACCCCCCCGCCACGAGACGGTGCCGCATTGGACTCGGCTTCCACACCACTGTGCTTAAGTGTTGTGTTCGGTGTGGGCGGCCACGGCCTCGCGGAGTTACCGGAAAACGCCGATCCCCTGACGACATCCTGCGAGCGATTCAGAGGGGTTGTAGGTGTGGGACTCGATGTGGCGGGGTACCCACCATGACCCGCCGCCGCGGGTGTGAATGACGGATGCAATTTCTTATCGTGTACTCGGGTCTCCGACGTCGCCGCCTCGCCTCGTGCGACATTCGCGCTCTGGCCTGTAGCCGACGGAATGTCAACGTCGCGCGTCTCCCCGTGTCGCCACAGCCATGACCCGTCGAACCACAGACGTGTTGGCGTCACAGCGTAAGCGATTGGCCCTGCTCCCGGTGGCCCGCAAGCGCTTACCCGCACGGCCTGATGCAGATTGGCCGCAACCTTGTGTTCCTGCGAGTTCAGATTGGTGAGAGGGAGGAGGCGTGTTATCAGTCTCCGCTTCGGACTCGGACTCGCTTGCGACCCAGTCCGCGTCGCCAGACTGATCCTCGCTGTCACACGGTGAGGACTCCGTGCCCTCGCCGTCGGCGTCGGGCTCTTCAGTGCATGATGAGTGGTGCACTGTAAACAGCACCTCGTTGTACTTTAGCCATGCCTCAGGGCCGCACTCGGTGCTGCGTGGACCGCCGTGCTCAGTGTCCCCGCTTAGGCTTGGATCAAAACCTGCAACAACAAACGGAAACGCTACTTAGTAGCTTGGTGAGTACCCATGGTCACCGTATTCGCAACACCGCCAATGGCCATCGCCGCGATGAACCATTCCTAATAAGAAATCACGGTTGGGCATGCGGCTCTTACGGCATGTACGGAAGTGGCTTACCCCTTGCCTTGTTTGACTGTTCTGCATGCCCCGCGTTTCCAGACGTAAGCTCGGTCAACAGCTTTGTTTGTTGACGTCTCCGTGCTTCGCGCTCCGCGTGCACGTCCTCTGGAGTCTGGCCGTATGGATTAGGCAACGGTCTCTGGTGTGGGCCGGCGCTGACACCGTGATTGGGCTGACGTTGGCCTGGCGGCAAATGACTGGCGCCACGTAGACGCCGAGTTCGATATTCAGTAACGAGCACACGCGTTCGCTCACTCTCTTCCACCCATTTGCTGTCCAGCGCTCGAGTGCGGACCGTAGTCACTACGAAATCGTCGCCGTTAAGGTGTGCGGGTGGCTTCCTATCTCTCATAGGACGGTCTAAGGTTAGCGACATCGTTCTGACCTCGAACTGACTTCTTCTATAGGGCGATTCTTGCAACACTGGCCTGCGCGGAGGGGCATTAGCTAGGGTTACGAGTAGTACCCAAAGAGACAATGCTAGGGTTTCAACAAAAAACGCAATGAGACAACAAAGAACAAGAGCCTTGCTACCATCAACCAACCAGACGCGCCAATCGGCACCTGCTCCCTTTGGGGCGTGGCATTCGAAGTGACTGACAGCCGTGGATTGGAGTCCACGTCCTACCGGGTCAATCTAAACCGTCGTCGCGTTGTACAGCACACGAAGGTCGGAATACTCGACATTGGCCGCTTTTCGGAAAAACCCTGTCCACGCGTCGGCCTCGGATTGCCCCAATGACGTGTAATTTTATCGTCGCCGCACCGGAACCCAGTACCGTGTACCAGGACCATTGGTTGCACCACATACCTTGCAAACCGATACCGGATGCCTTAACGAGGTCTGCTATAGGCGACCATTTTGGAATGGTTGTTACACGGTTTGTCAGAACATTATATAGCTTATGCTGTTGTGTAGGCTATAGTGGGGTATCCCATAAGGGGTACAACCCAATTAGGGTTTCCTATTTGTACTCACTTCATTTCATAGTTCACTCATTTCTCGTTCTTCATTTTCACATGGAATCAGAGCAGGTCCCCTCCTAGGGACTGCTTCTAGGGCCCACCGAAGCGCGCCCCGAGGCGCGTTTTCCTTTTTTTTAGCGACCCTCCGTGTCGCCCCTTGCGGCCCCGCCGCCCTCCCTTCGCGGCCCCGCCACCCTACTAACGCGGCCCCGCCGCCCTTCCTTCGCGGCCCCGCCGCCCTGCTCGCGCGGCCCAGCCGCCCTCTGCTTCGCGGCCCCGCTGCCCTGCTCACGCGGCCCCGCCGCCCTCTGCTACGCGGCCCCGCCGCCCTGCTACAGCGGCCCCGCCGCCCTCACGTCGCGGCCCGCCCGCCCTCTGCTTCGCGGCCCCGCCGCCCTGCTCACGCGGCCCCGCCGCCCTGCTCACGCGGCCCCGCCGCTCTCTGCTAAGCGGCCCCGCCGCCCCACTACAGCGGCCCCGCCGCCCTCACGTCGCGGCCCGCCCGCCACCCTACCTGCGGCCCGCCCGCCGCCCTACCTGCGGCCCGCCCGCCACCCTACCTGCGGCCCGCCCGCCGCCCTACCTGCGGCCCGCCCGCCGCCCTACCTGTGGCCCGCCCGCCGCCCTACTTGCGGCCCTACCGCCGCCCTCCCTGCGGCCCGCCCGCCGCCCTACTTGCGGCCCTACCGCCGCCCTACCTGCGGCCCGCCCGCCGCCCTCCTTGCGGCCCTACCGCCGCCCAACCTGCGGCCCTACCGCCGCCCTACCTGCGGGAGCCGCCTAGCAGCAGAACCGCCGGGAGCCAAGCCGCCCTGCCGCCGAGCCGCCCGGGAGCCGAGCCGCCCTGCAGCCGAGCCGCCCGGGAGCCGAGCCGCCCTGCCGCCGAGCCGCCCGGGAGCCGAGCCGCACTGCCGCCGAGCCGCCCAACAGCCGAGCCGCCCAGCAGCCGAGCCGCCCTGCCGCCGAGCCGCTGAGCAGCCGAGCCGCCCTACTGCCGAGCCGCCCGACCTGCCCTGTCCGGTGAGCACAGCCCCACTGTCACTGCGTGCCCTTCCCCTACTGCTTGCACTGCTCGTCTGTCGTCGTCATGGCTACCCCTAGTGTCCTCGCTTTTGACGCTGAGGGTCGAGCCATTGACTTTGAGGTCTGGGTCGACGACCTGCAGCTGTTCTTACAGTGCGATAGGGCGGACGGTCTTTCCCTCTTTGACCTCACCTCTGGCGCCTCTCCTGCCCCTGCTACTGATGCTGACCCCACTGTTCGCTCTCAGTGGGCCACCCGCGATGCTGCTGCACGTCTTGCTGTGCGTCGCCACCTGCCTACCACTGAGCGCGCGCACTTTAGTCAGTACAAGAGTGCTCAGACCTTGTACGACGCTGTAGTTGCGCGCTACTCTTCCCCTGCCACTGCTGCCCTGAGCCGCCTCATGCTACCGTACCTCTTTCCTGACCTTACTGCCTTTCCCACTGTCGCTGACCTCATTACGCACCTCCGCACTAGTGACACTCGCTACCGCGCCGCCCTTCCTGCTGAGTTCTGCGCCAAGAACCCCCCCCCCATGTACATCACTCTCTATTACATAGTCACACGCCTCCCTGACTCCCTTCGCGTAGTCAGGGACCACTACCTCTCGGTCTGTCCCACCACTCTCACTGTCGACCTCCTCGAGAAGTCCCTCCTGGCGGCGGAGAAGAGCATCGTCGCTGTAGGAGCCTCTCGTGGTGACCCTCGCACCCCCATCTTTGAGGGGTGTTCTCCTTCCCCCCTGCTGCCCTCTGTTGCCTCTGCTGCTGCTGCCGACCTGCTTGGTCTTGAGTCGGTCTGCGCGGCGTCTGCCCCTAGCGGGAGACGCCGCCCTGGCAGGGGCAAGGGGGGCAAGGGCGCGGGTGGAGCTGGCGGGGGCGGTGGAGGAGGCGGTGGAGGCGGAGGAGGGAGTGGGGGTGGCGGTGGGAGTGGTGGCGGGGGCGGTGGTGGCGGTGGCAGCAGCGGAGGAGGAGGCGGTGGTGGCGGCAGCGGTGGGAGCGGAGGCAGCGGTGGTGGTGGAGGTGGAGGCAGCGGTGGCGGAGGGGGTGGAGCTGGTCGGGGTGGTGCCCCGCTGCGTAGCGGCCCTGGTGGTGGCCAGCGTCAGCAGCAGCAGCAGCAGCAGCGTTCGCGGGACATCCCCCCGCCCCAGCAGCTCCGTGAGTGGTACACGCAGCGTCAGCGGGGTGGGGGTTTTGGTCCGTGCACCTACGTCCTTCGTTCCGGTGACCGAGCGGGTGAGCAGTGTGGGGGTGCGCACCCCACTCAGCGCTTCTTTGGCCGCCTGACGGACGCTTGGCGTCAGCAGTTCCCCGAGGCCAGTGAGATTCCCCGTTGGGGAGAGCTGTCTAGGGCTGGCGTAGCTGTCTTTGATCTTGACTTTGATGCTATCCTTGCTGCCATGTATGCTGTGACTATTAGTGAGGAGGGTGACTGTTACCAGTGTTTCCCGCCCGACCCGGGCATTGGTACTGCTGCGCCAGGTACTTCTGCGGCTGCTGCTCTAGGTGCCAGTGCGTCTGCACTCTCAGGTACTGGTGAGGCTGCGCTCTCAGGTACTGCGTCGGCTTCGGCCTCCCTCACCTTCACACTTGACTCAGGGGCTTCTCGCTCCTTCTTTCGAGACCGCACCACACTCACGCCGCTTGGCCGGCCGGTTGCAGTCTCCCTGGCTGACCCCTCTGGGGGTCCTGTCCTCTCTCACTTCTCCACTGTCCTCCCGTGTCCGGCTGCCCCCTCGGGCACCTTGTCTGGTCTGTACCTCCCCTCGTTCTCGACGAACTTGGTGAGTGGTGCTGACCTGCAGGATGCGGGGGTTCACCAGTTTACTCCTGCGAGTCAGCGGGTGACCCACTGCTCGGATGCCCGCACAGGCCGACACCTGGCCACGTTCTCGCGTCGGCCAGGGTCGAGTCTCTACACACTGACCACTGCGTCTCCTCCTGTCCCTGCGTCTGGCCAGGTAGCTGCGTCGGGTCAGGTGTTTGCTGCTGCGTCCAGGTCTGGTCCTGAGTCTGCCCCCTGCTCGTGTCGCCGCCTGTCTCACGAGACTCTCCTGTGGCACCACCGTCTTGGCCACCCCTCCTTGCTTCGTCTTCGGGGCATGGCTTCCCGTGTCCTTGTCTCTGGTCTTCCCCGGTCTCTCCCTCCCCTTCCTTCGGGACCCGGACCTTCTTGTGTCCCCTGTGTCGAGGGGCGGCTCCGGGCTGCCCCTCACTCCTCCCAGTTTCCCCCGACAGAGGCTCCTCTGCAGACGCTTCACATGGACGTGTGGGGCCCCGCCCGCGTCCGTGGGCAGGGTCACGAGCGCTACTTCCTGCTGGTGGTTGACGACTACTCGCGTTACACCACAGTCTTCCCCTTGCGCAGCAAGGGTGATGTCACTGAGGTGTTGATCGACTGGATCCGCGCAGCTCGTCTCCATCTCAGGAGGAGCTTCGGCTCGGACTTTCCTGTTCTGCGTCTGCACTCTGACCGAGGTGGAGAGTTCTCCTCTGGCCTTCTGCGAGCCTACTGTCGTGCACGAGGCATCCGCCAGACCTTTACGCTTCCGGACTCTCCACAGCAAAATGGGATTGCTGAGCGCCGCATTGGCATGGTCATGGACGTCGCTCGTACGTCCATGATGCATGCGGCTGCCCCCCATTTTCTGTGGCCGTTTGCGGTTCGGTACGCGGCGCATCAGATCAACCTTCACCCCAGGGTCTCCCGGCCGGAGACCTCTCCAGCTCTGCTGTGGACGGGGAAGGTCGGCGATGCGTCTGCGTTCCGTGTCTGGGGATCTCGGGCGTTTGTCCGTGACTTGTCTGCGGACAAGCTGTCCCCTCGTGCTGCTCCCTGTGTCTTCCTCGGCTTCCCCCCTGACGCTCCAGGGTGGCAGTTCTACCACCCCTCCTCTCGTCGTGTTCTGTCCTCCCAGGACGTCACGTTCGACGAGTCAGTCCCCTTCTACCGCCTCTTCCCCTACCGCACTCCTTCCCTCCCCCCGCCACCGCACTTCCTTGTGCCAGGTCCCCCCCCGGTAGACCCCCTTCCCCCTCAGGGTCCTGCCCCTTCAGGTGTGTCCCAGGTAGACGCAGTCGAGCCGGTCGAGGTTGCTGGTGACTCTGGTCCTGCTGCGGGTGCTGAGCCTGGGGGTGCTGAGTCTGGGGGTGCTGAGCCTGGGGGTACTGCGACTGGGGGTGCTGAGCCTGGGGGTGCGGAGTCTGGGAGTGCTGAGCCTGGGGGTGCTGCGACTGGGGGTGCTGAGCCTGGGGGTGCGGAGTCTGGGGGTGCTGAGCCGTGGGGTGCTGCTACTGGGGGTGCTGAGCCAGGGGGTGCTGCGTCTGGAGGTGCTGAGCCTGGAGCTGCGGAGCTTGCGGCCACTGGACCTCCCCTTGTGGCGTCTGGCGGTGCGGGACCTGGCGGTTCTCCGGGTGCTTCGCCTCGGCGGGAGCCCCTCTCTCCACAGGAGCTGCGCGAGTGGTTTGCCCGGCGCTGGAGGCGTGCTGCTGGAGCTGGAGGTTCTTCGGCTACTGAGGGTGCTGGTGCCGCGGGTCCCGGAGGTGCTGGAGCTGGAGCTGCTGAGGGTGTTGGCGCTGAGGCTACTGCTGTCGGTCCTGGAGGCGGTCCTGCTGGGGGTGCTACTGGTACTGCTGGAGGTCCTGGAGCTGGAGGTGCTGCTGGCGCTGGTGCTCCCGCTTGGGGTACTGGTGCTGTCCCTGCTGTGTCTGGAGTCGCCGCGCGGCCTAGACCGTACTTCGTTCCGCTCCTTCAGCAGGTTCTTGGTCTCCCGCCTTCTACTGGTCCTCCTCCTCCCTTAGAGTGTCCACAGCCTGTCCTGTCACAGTTCCAGTTACAGCCGGCCTCCCCACTGCCCACTCCTTCTCCCTACACTGGTCCTACTGGAGGTCTTGCTGAGCGTCGTGAGCCTGCGTCTCGTCCTGCGTCGCCTGTCCGTGCTGCTCGCACTAGTGGTCGTGGTTCGCGTCAGCGTCCTCCTCCTGTCCCTGGCACGCACCGGATGTCTCTGCGTCCGTCCACTGCTCCTCTGCGTGCCCCTTTGCCTTCTCCTCCTGAGTCCTCTCTTCCTGCTCTTCCTGACCCGGAGTCGGACTCTCTTCGTGCTGCCAGTCCTGCTGTCACACGTCTCCTTGCTACTGTCGTCACTGACCCCTCTTTTGAGTCCACTGCTGCGTCTGCACTTGTTGCTGAGCTCGTCGACTTTGCTGCTCGCTGTCGTCTAGACTACGCTGCCGGTCTTGTTGCTGAGTCTGCGTCTGTCTGTCCTCCGTCCGTCGGGGGTGAGTGTGCTCTTGGCACGGACGTCCTTGAGGATAGGCAGGAGGAGTTCCGGTGTCTGGCTGCTGCTTCACCTCATCTCGCGTCCGTACTACTTGCCCCTGAGGGAGACCCGGATGCACTAGACATCCCGACTCCGCGCTCTTACGCGGAGGCCGTAGAGGGTCCCTACTCCTCTCAGTGGCAGGCAGCTATGGATGCAGAGATGGCGTCCTGGAAGTCCACAGGCACCTACGTTGACGCGGTTCCCCCTCCTGGGGCGAACATCGTCAGTGGCATGTGGATCTTCAGGGTGAAGCGGCCGCCGGGCTCTCCACCTGTCTTCAAGGCGCGGTACGTCGCTCGTGGCTTCAGTCAGCGGCAGGGAGTTGACTACTTTCAGACCTTCTCTCCCACCCCGAAGATGACCACTCTTCGGGTGCTGCTGCACATAGCCGCTCAGCGCGACTACGAGCTCCACTCTCTTGACTTCAGTACTGCTTTCTTGCAGGGTAGCCTGCACGAGGAGATCTGGCTGCGCCGTCCACCTGGCTTCACTGGGACTTTTCCTCCTGGCACCCAGTGGAGCCTCCGACGGCCAGTCTACGGTCTCCGCCAGGCACCGCGTGAGTGGCACGACACACTGAGGACTACGCTTGCGGCTCTTGGGTTTGCTCCCTCTACTGCTGACCCGTCGTTGTTTCTGCGCACCGACACTTCTTTGCCGCCGTTCTACGTCCTCGTGTACGTCGACGACTTGGTCTTTGCCACAGCTGACACTGCTGGACTAGCCTACGTGAAGTCCGAGCTGCAGAAGAGACACACGTGCACAGACCTGGGTGAACTGCGCAGCTACCTTGGCTTGCAGATCACTCGGGACAGAGCACGCCGCACCATTACCTTGACTCAGTCACACATGGTGCAGCAGGTCCTTCAGCGCTTCGGCTTCACGTACTCCTCGCCTCAGGCCACTCCTCTGTCTACTCGCCACTCGCTCTCAGCTCTGCCTTCGGATGAGTCCGTAGAGTCGAGTGGCCCGTACCCAGAGCTTGTTGGCTGCCTCATGTACCTGATGACCTGCACACGACCTGACCTTGCATACCCTCTTAGCATTCTTGCACGCTATGTTGCTCCTGGGAGACACCGACCAGAGCACATGGCTGCAGCTAAGAGGGTGTTGCGCTACTTGTGCAGTACGTCGGGCATGGGGCTAGTGCTTGGAGGGCGGAGTCCAGTGGTCCTCACTGGGCACGCGGACGCTTCTTGGGCAGACGACCAGGCTACACAGCGGTCGTCGCAGGGTTACACCTTCAGTCTTGGTTCCGGCTCTGTCTCGTGGCGGGCTACTCGCTCGTCCTCTGTTCTCAGCTCCAGTTGTGAGGCTGAGATCTACGCCGGGGCCATGGCTGCACAGGAGCTTCGCTGGCTCACCTACCTGCTGACTGACCTTGGAGAGCCGCCTCGTTCTCCTCCAGTGCTGTACGTAGACAACAAGGCCATGCTGGCCTTGTGTCGAGAGCAGCGCTTGGAGCACAGAACGAAGCACATTGCTCTCCGTTACTTTCTTGCTCGTGAGCTGCAGCAGCGTGGTCAGTTGCGACTTGCTTACGTGGCCTCTGAGGCCAACACTGCTGATGTGTTCACCAAGGCACTTGCGCCTTGTGACCATCAGCGCTTCTGCACCCAGCTGGGTCTTGTACCTGTCTTGCCTCACTTGCTCTCTTCTTGACCTTGCTTGTACTGTTACATATATATACCTGCTCTTGCTTGTCTAGCTCTATATATATATGTGTACTCCTGCATGTGAACTGGCCTTGTGGCCTTGTCGTTGTGCTCGGACTGTGTG
Source organism: Closterium sp. Naga37s-1 (assembly GCA_947471745.1). Taxonomy (NCBI): domain Eukaryota; kingdom Viridiplantae; phylum Streptophyta; class Zygnematophyceae; order Desmidiales; family Closteriaceae; genus Closterium; species Closterium sp. Naga37s-1. The sequence goes on along the minus strand of CANJKZ010000056.1, from coordinate 5,351,313 downwards.
GTGACTTTGTGATCCACCCTGAGCTTGCTCTGCTTTGCTTGACTGGTCTTGTGACCCCTTGTTCTCCCCCACTTTGCCTATGGGGGTGTGTCAGAACATTATATAGCTTATGCTGTTGTGTAGGCTATAGTGGGGTATCCCATAAGGGGTACAACCCAATTAGGGTTTCCTATTTGTACTCACTTCATTTCATAGTTCACTCATTTCTCGTTCTTCATTTTCACACGATTGTCCGTGGTGATCGGGGTACACACTGGTCTGCCTCTTAACCATTTCCCGCGACGGTAAGCCACGGTGATCGAAGGCACATGTTGAATCCGAACTAATCAACCGTGCACTACCGTACCGGGAAGTTATGTCAACTTGAACGTCACCATTTCTGAATCGGTCAGCTCACAACCACCGTCTCCAGCCCACCGCACTTGACGCTGCCTAGCCGCGGCCTCAACGTAGACCCAGGGCTTCCACCTAGACCTGAGGGTTCACGCTACTGCTACAGCCTACGATGCCTCCTAAGAAGTATAAATCCCCGACCTCCCGTATGAAGAAGTACAGTATCCCATACCCAATTGGTGGATCGTGGTTATCGTTGACGCAGAAACAGCTAGACACTTTGTCCCCTGGAAAGTGGGTGTCCGTGACGGACTGCGAACCCTCGCCTGAATATAGCCGAATGTTGTGTTGTGGTGTGTATCCCACGCCAGACGACTTTATGAGACATCTCAAATGTTGTGTTGTGGTGTCTATCCCACGCCAGAATACAACCGTGGGATACACACCCTACATCCACCGTGCGAACGACGCAATGGGAGAAAAAAAAATGACTTTCCGGTTCGGGTCGGATCGGAGACAAATATGGAAACGACTCCTCCCGCTTGACTCTACTCCCAGATGAAGTAAAAGAAGGGAGCCAAACTCCCGGTTTACGTACCAACATATATTCTCAGAAGAAAAAAAGAGTGTTGTACTGTTGCGAGAACGAGGTTCTCGGGGGGTTAACTTCTTCCTTGTCTCTACGAATCTATGCACCTTCGGAGGATACTGCTGACTGAAGCTGTTGCCACTATAGCACCAGCCGTGTAAATTATGCTCACCTGCACCTCACGTGCGTGCTTCTTAGCACAAAGTCACTGCAGCAATAAAAGCACTCCGAGTGCGCGTGAGGCCCAATGAGTGACGGGACTCCGGGAGCGTATCAGGTTTGAGGGCGATATGGAGGCTGGTGGCCAGCTTCAGATAAGTTGTTCCTTGGACGAGCCAATGAACAAGGAGGGGGGATCAAGGTTGTCCTTGCAAGGGGAATAGGAATAAGAAAACACCCTCATTCTCGATAGACTGGCATATGTTTGACTGACTGGGATGCCTAGTGTAACCGCAACGGACCAAAGAAGGTCCTATCACATGCGTTATAGTGACAATTTGACCCAAGGCGGTCAGTCAGTGTTTCAAACTTTAAAAAATGGTACTGTCGTTTTCAAAACGCTTGGGACGGCTATTCAGCGTTAACGGTTTTTTTACTACCCAAGGCTTGTTTCGTCACCTCGTGCGACTTTGCCCGCAACCGAGTTATCGCACCAGCTCGCTACGTCCAAACACTGCAGCCAGTGCGCGCGATGGTGAGAAGGGTGAGAACGAGGGTGTATATTGTTGTGATTCGGCTCTCCTTGTTGAAAGGGAAATTATACGGGCAGTTACAAAATTTCCCCTTTTAACACGTTTGGGCACAGGGGTATCACAAACAGTCACAGTACAATAGATTTCTATCGCTGGTGATCACAGTGCTGTCACGACTGTGGATGTGATGCATTGAACAGTGTATTATGTCAAAAAAAAAAAAAAAAAAAAAAAAAAAGAGCTGTCACGGATGGTCACACCTCGCCCCTAAAAGCTATCAAGTTTGGTCACTCGATGAAACGATCGTAATACAATTGAAACCACAAAAGAAACTGTAGAGATTTTGGGGAATCCCAATCTTGATTGCTTGTTACCTCGCGAATGATTCTAGCATGACATTTAGGGGATTGAAGATGTTGGAAACAATCGATCTTAAGCGCCTCTGTCGTGTCGAAACACTAAGGCACAAATGAAGCGAAGCATATCGAAGCACCGGCGAGTCAACCATCGGAGGTTGAAAGTAACTGTTGGAGGTTACGCGAAAGTCAAAGGTCAGCGACCTTTGACCTGACAAAGTACAGCGCGACAGCAAGGACACACAACTGACTCGCTACAGAGCAGTTGCCCGAGTCGTCACTGTATCGAACCGCAACAGCAAACAGTAAAACAGTTATAACTATACCTCTTCATATTCCTTGTACTCTTATATATAATCTTGTATCTCTTTGTTTTAATCAATCTACTTTGCCCTCACATACTAGCGCAAGGTGGTTCAACTACTTCATTAAAGCTTCCGCTATTACATCAGTCCTACCCAGAGTTCACCCCTGCAAAGATCCTAAGGGCTATTTCTCAGCCCAACATGGTATGAGAGCTATCAGGGGGAATTCAACTATCAAAACACCTACAACATCAGAAGACATGGCTACTCAGAAGGAAAGGAGTTTCTCTATTGGTTCTCCCGGCACTACTCCTACTCCACCTCCTGCCTCTGGCCTGCAGACAGAGGAGGGTACGGCAACAAGACCCAGGGCAACATCTAACGAGACTCCTGCAAATCAACCTGCAGGCTTCGACCAGAGCATGATGGAGAAGTTTTTCTCCTTCATGTCCTTCTACGAGCAACACCAGCAATCGGTACCTGCGCAGTCACACTGTTAGAATAGAAACGAGAATGAATTGACTAAGGGAAAGTTAGGTACAAATGTAAACCCTAGAAAACTGTACCCCATATGTGCTACCCCACTATAGCCTACAGTAGTTATGTCATATAAATCTGACACACCCCCATAGGCAAAGTGGGGGAGAACAAGGGGTCACAACACCAGTCAAGCAAAGCAAAGCAAGCTCAGGGTGGATCACAAAGTCACCACACATTCCGAGCACAAGTTCAAGGCCACAAGGCCAGTTCACATGCAGGATTACATATACATATAAGACTAGACAAGCAAGAGCAGGTGTATATATATATGCAACAGTACAAACAAGGTCAAGGGGTGAGCAAGTGAGGCAAGGTAGGCACAAGACCCAGCTGAGTACAGAAGCGCTGATGATCACAAGGCGCAAGTGCCTTGGTGAAGATATCAGCAGTGTTGGCCTGAGAGGCCACGTACGCAAGCCGCAGCTGACCACGCTGCTGTAGCTCACGAGCAAGGAAGTAGCGGAGAGCAATGTGCTTCGTTCTGTGCTCCAGTCTCTGCTCTCGACACAAGGCCAGCATGGCCTTGTTGTCTACGTACAGCACTGGAGGAGAACGAGGCGGCTCTCCGAGGTCAGTCAGCAGGTAGGTGAGCCAGCGAAGCTCCTGTGCAGCCATGGCCCCGGCGTAGATCTCAGCCTCACAACTGGAGCCGAGAACAGAAGACGAGCGGGTAGCCCGCCACGAAACAGAGCCGGAACCAAGGCTGAAGGTGTAACCCTATGACGACCGCTGCGTAGCCTGGTCGTCAGCCCAAGAAGCGTCTGCGTGCCCAGTGAGGACCACTGGACTCTGCCCTCCAAGCACAAGCCCCATGCCCGACGTACTGCACAAGTAATGCAATACCCTCTTCGCTGCAGCCATGTGCTCCGGTCTGTGTCTCCCAGGAGCAACATAGCGTGCGAGAATGCTAAGAGGGTATGCGAGGTCAGGTCGTGTGCAGGTCATCAGGTACATGAGGCAGCCAACAAGCTCTGGGTACGGGCCACTCGACTCTACGGACTCATCCGAAGGCAGAGCTGAGAGTGAGTGGCGAGTAGGCAGAGGAGTGGCCTGAGGCGAGGAGTACGTGAAGCCGAAGCGCTGAAGGACCTGCTGCACCATGTGTGACTGAGTCAGGGTAATGGTGCGGCGTGCTCTGTCCCGGGTGATCTGCAAGCCAAGGTAGCTGCGCAGTTCACCCAGGTCTGTGCACGTGTGTCTCTTCTGCAGCTCGGACTTCACGTGGGCGAGTCCAGCAGTGTCAGCTGTGGCAAAGACCAAGTCGTTGACGTACACGAGGATGTAGAACGGCGGCAAAGAGGTGTCGGTGCGTAGAAACAGCGACGGGTCAGCAGTAGAAGGAGCAAACCCAAGAGCCGCAAGTGTAGTCCTCAGTGTGTCATGCCACTCACGGGGCGCCGGGCGGAGACCGTAGACTGGCCGCCGGAGGCTCCACTGGGTGCCAGGAGGAAAAGACCCAGTGAAGCCAGGTGGGCGACGCAGCCAGATCTCCTCGTGCAGGCTGCCCTGCAAGAAAGCAGTGCTGAAGTCAAGAGAGTGCAGCTCGTAGTCGCGGTGAGCAGCTATGTGCAGCAGTACCCGAAGAGTGGTCATCTTCGGGGTGGGAGAGAAGGTCTGAAAGTAGTCAACTCCCTGCCGCTGACTGAAGCCACGAGCCACGTAACGCGCCTTGAAGACAGGCGGAGAACCCGGCGGTCGCTTCACCCTGAAAATCCACATGCCACTGACGATGTTCGCCCCAGGCGAGGGAACCTCGTCAACGTAGGTGCCTGTGGACTTCCAGGAGGCCATCTCTGTGTCCATAGCTGCCTGCCACTGAGAGGAGTAGGGACCCTCTATCGCCTCCGCGTAAGAGCGCGGAGTCGGGATGTCAAGTGCATCCGGGTCTCCCTCAGGGGTAAGCAGTACGGACACGAGATGAGATGAAGCAGCAGCCAAACACTGGAACTCCTCCTGCCTATCCTCAAGGACGTCCGTGCCAAGGGCACACTCACCCCCGACGGACGGAGGACAGACAGACTCAGACTCAACGACAAGACTAGCAGCGTAGTCTAGACGACAGCGAGCAGCAAAGTCGACGAGCTCAGCAACTAGGGCAGACGCAGCAGTGGACTCAAAGGAAGGGTCAGTGACGACAGTAGCAAGGAGACGCGTGACAGTAGGACTGGCAGCACGAAGAGAGTCCGAATCCGGGTCGGGAAGAGCAGGAAGAGAGGACTCAGGAGGAGAAGGCAAAGGGGCACGCAGAGGAGCAGTGGACGGACGCAGAGACATCCGGTGCGTGCCAGGGACAGGAGGAGGACGCTGACGCGACCCACGACCACTAGTGCGAGCAAGACGGACAGGCGACGCAGGGCGAGACGCAGGCTCACGACGCTCAGCCAGACCTCCAGTAGGACCAGTGTAGGGAGAAGGAGCGGGCAGTGGGGAGGCCGGCTGTAACTGTAACTGTGACGGGACAGGCTGTGGACACTCTAAGGGAGGAGGAGGACCAGTAGAAGGCGGGAGACCAAGAACCTGCTGAAGGAGCGGAACGAAGTACGGCCGAGGCCGCGCGGCGACTCCAGACACAGCAGGGACAGCACCAGTACCCCCAGCGGCAGCACCAGCGCCAGCAGCACCTCCAGCTCCAGTACCTCCAGCAGCACCAGTAGCACCCCCAGCAGGACCGCCTCCAGGACCGACAGCAGTAGCCTCAGCGCCAACACCCTCAGCAGCTCCAGCTCCAGTCGTGCCCGCAGGCCCAGCAGCTCCAGTACTCCCAGTACGAGCACCTCCGGGACCCGCGGCACCAGCACCCTCAGCAGCCGAAGAACCTCCAGCTCCAACAGCACGCCTCCAGCGTCGGGCAAACCACTCGCGCAGCTCCTGTGGAGAGAGTGGCTCCCGCCGAGACGAAGCACCCGGAGAACCTCCAGGCGCAGCACCGCCAGACGCCACACGAGCAGGCCCAGCTCCCTCAGGCTCCGCAACCCCAGGCTCAGCACCTCCCGACGTAGCACCCCCAGACTCAGCACCCCCAGGCATAGCACCCCCAGGCTCAGCACCCCCAGGCTCAGCACCCCCAGTAGTAGCACCCTCAGGCTCAGCACCCCCAGGCGTAGCACCCACACGCTCAGCACCCCCAGAGTCAGCACCCCCAGCCTCAGCACCCTCAGCAGCACCAGAGTCACCAGTAACCTCGACAGGCTCGACTGCGTCTACCTGGGACACACCTGAAGGGGCAGGACCCTGAGGGGGGAGGGGGTCTACCGGGGGGGGACCTGGCACAAGGAAGAGCGGTGGCGGGGGGAGGGACGGAGTGCGGTAGGGGAAGAGGCGGTAGTAGGGGACCGACTCGTCAAACGTGACGTCCTGGGAGGACAGAACACGGCGAGAGGTGGGGTGGTAGAACTGCCACCCTGGCGCGTCAGGGGGGAAGCCAAGGAAGACGCAAGGAGCAGCACGAGGGGACAGCTTGTCCGCAGACAAGTCACGGGCAAACGCCCGAGATCCCCAGACACGGAACGCAGACGCATCGCCAACCTTCCCCGTCCACAGCAAAGCTGGGGAGGTCTCCGGCATGGAGACCCTGGGGTGAAGGTTGATCTGATGCGCCGCGTACCGAACCGCAAACGGCCACAGAAAATGGGGGGCAGCCGCATGCATCATGGACGTACGGGCGACGTCCATGACCATGCCAATGCGGCGCTCAGCAATCCCATTTTGCTGTGGAGAGTCCGGAAGCGTGAAGGTCTGGCGGATGCCTCGTGCACGACAGTAGGCTCGCAGAAGGCCAGAGGAGAACTCTCCACCTCTGTCAGAGTGCAGACGCAGAACAGGAAAGTCCGAGCCGAAGCTCTGCCTGAGCTGGAGACGAGCTGCGCGGATCCAGTCGATCAACACCTCAGTGACATCACCCTTGCTGCGCAAGGGGAAGACTGTGGTGTAACGCGAGTAGTCGTCAACCACCAGCAGGAAGTAGCGCTCGTGACCCTGTCCACGGACGCGGGCCGGGCCCCACACGTCCATGTGAAGCGTCTGCAGCGGGGCCTCTGTCGGAGGAAACTGGGAGGAGTGAGGGGCAGCCCGCTGCCGCCCCTCGACACAAGGGACGCAGGTAGGGCCGGGCCCCGGAGGAAGGGGAGGGAGGGACCGGGGAAGACCAGAGACAAGGACACGGGAGGCCATGCCTCGGAGACGAAGCAGGGAGGGGTGACCAAGGCGGTGGTGCCAGAGGAGAGTCTCGTGCGACAGGAGGCGACACGAACAGGGGGCAGACTCAGGACCAGACCTGGACGCTGCAGCAAACACCTGACCCGACGCAGCTACCTGACCAGACGCAGTGACTGGAGGAGACGCAGTGGTCAGTGTGTACAGGCTCGACCCCGGCCGACGTGTAAACGTGGCCAGGTGTCGGCCTGTCCGAGCGTCCGTGCAGTGGGTCACCCGCTGACTCGCAGGAGTGAACTGGTGAACCCCCGCATCCTGTAGGTCAGCACCACTCACCAAGTTCGTAGAGAACAAGGGGAGGTAAAGACCAGACAGGGTGCCAGAGGGGGCCGCCGGACACGGGAGGACAGTGGAGAAGTGAGCAAGGACAGGACCCCCAGAGGGGTCTGCCAGAGAGACTGCAACTGGCCGGCCAAGCGGCGTGAGTGTGGTGCGGTCTCGAAAGAAGGAGCGAGAAGCCCCCGAGTCAAGGGTGAAGGTGTGGGAGGCCGAAGCCGGCGCAGTACCTGAGAGAGCAGACTCACCAGAATCTGAGGGAGCAGACGCACGAGCACCTAGAGCAGCAGCCTCGCTAGCACCTAGAGCAGCAGCCTCACCAGTACCTAGAGCAGCAGTCTCAATGCCCGGGTCGGGCGGAAAACACCGGTAACAGTCACCCTCATCACTAATAGTCACAGCATACATGGCAGCAAGAATAGCATCAAAGTCAAGGTCAAAGACAGCTACACCCGCCCTAGACAGCTCGCCCCAGCGGGGGATCTCAGTGGCCTCAGGGAACTGGTGACACCAAGCGTCCGTCAGGCGGCCAAAGCAGCGCTGGGTGGAGTGCGCACCCCCGCACTGCTCACCCGCGCGGTCGCCGGTGCGTAGGACGTAGGTGCACGGACCAGTACCCCCACCCCGCTGGTGTGCAGCGTACCACTCACGGAGCTGCTGAGGGGGGGGGATGTCACGAGTGCGCTGCTGCCGCTGCTGCTGTTGCTGCTGGCGCTGACCACCACCGGAGCCGACCCTCTGCGCAGCGCCACCCCGTCCAGCTCCACCTCCTCCGCCGCCGCCTCCTCCACCGCCGCCACCTCCGCCACCTCCGCTCCCACCGCCACCGCCGCCGCCGCCTCCGCCTCCACTGCCGCCACCGACACCTCCACCCCCGCCACCACTCCCACCACCACCCCCACCCCCTCCACTGCCGCCACCGCCACCTCCGCCACCCCCGCCAGCCCCTCCAGCACCCTTGCCCCCCTTGCCCTTGCCGGTGCGGCGTCTCCCGCTCGGGGCAGACGCAGCGCCGACCGACTCGAAACCAACGAGGTCGGCCGCAGCAGCAGAGGCAACAGAGGGCAAAAGGGGGGAGGGGGAACACCCCTCAAAGACGGGGGTGCGAGGGTCACCACGAGAGGCTCCTACAGCGACTATGCTCTTCTCTGCTGCTAGGAGGGCCTTCTCGAGGAGGTCAACGGTGAGAGTGGTGGGGCAAACTGAGAGGAAGTGGTCCCTGACTACGCGAAGGGAGTCAGGGAGACGGGTGACTATGTAGTAGAGGGTGATGTACATGGGGGGGGGGTTCTTGGCGCATAACTCAGCAGGAAGCGCAGCGCGGTAGCGAGTGTCACTAGTGCGGAGGTGCGTAATGAGGTCAGCGACTGTGGGAAAGGCAGCAAGGTCAGGGAAGAGGTACGGTAGCATGAGGCGGCTCAGTGCAGCAGTGGCAGGGGAGGAGTAGCGCGCAACTACAGCGTCGTACAAGGTGTGAGCACTCTTGTACTGGCTAAAGTGCGCACGCTCAGAGGTAGGCAGGTGGCGACGCACAGCAAGACGTGCAGCAGCATCGCGCGTGACCCACTGTGAGCGAACAGTGGCGTCAGCATCAGCAGCGGGGGCAGGAGAGGCACCAGAAGTGAGGTCAAAGAGGGAGAGGCCGTCTGCCCTATCGCACTGTAAGAAAAGCTGCAGGTCATCTATCCAGACGTCAAAGTCAATGGCCCGACCCTCAGCGTCAAAAGAGAGGACACTAAGGGTAGCCATGACAGCAGTAGACTAGCAGCGCAAACAGTAGGGTGAGGGCAGTGCTGTGAAAGAGGCGCTGCTCTTACCGGACAGGGCGGCTCGGGCGGCTCGGCTGCAGGGCGGCTCGGCGGCTCGGCTGCTGGGCGGCTCGGCGGCTCGGCTGCTTGGCGGCTCGGCGGCTCGGCTGCTGGGCGGCTCGGCGGCTCGGCTGCTGGGCGGCTCGGCGGCTCGGCTGCTGGGCGGCTCAGCTGCTGGGCGGCTCGGCTGCTGGGCGGCTCGGCGGCTGGGCGGCTCGGCTGCTGGGCGGCTCGGCTGCTGGGCGGCTCGGCGGGGCCGCTGAGAGGGCGGCGTCCGGGGCCGCTGGGAGGAGGCGGCGGGGCCGCAAAGGTAGGTGGCGGGGCCAGCAGGTAGGTGGCGGGGCCGCACAGGTAGGTGGCGGGGCCGCAGGTAGGTGGCGGGGCCGCTGGTAGGTGGCGGGGCCGCAGGTAGGTGGCGGGGCCGCACAGGTAGATGGCGGGGCCGCGGGTAGGTGGCGGGGCCGCAGGTAGGTGGCGGGGCCGCACAGGTAGGTGGCGGGGCCGCGGGTAGGTGGCGGGGCCAGCAGGTAGGCGCCGGGGCCGCACAGGTAGGCGTCGGGGCCGCAGGTAGGCGCCGGGGCCGGAAAGGGCGGCGTCAGGGCCGCAGGGCGGCGCGAGGGCCGCTGGGTAGGCGACGAGGCCGCAGGGCGGCGGATCGGGGCCGGGTAAGGGCGGCGCGATGGCCGCGGGGTAGGCGACGAGGCCGCCGGGCGGCGGGTCGGGGCCAGGAAGGGCGGCGCGAGGGCCGCAAGGCAGGCGACAGGGCCGCTAGGGCGGCGCGACGGGGCGAGAAAAAAAAGGAGGGGGGGGGCAGAAAAAAAATGTCGAATTGGTGGGCCCTAGGAACAGTTCCCACGAGGGAACCTGCTCGATACCATGTTAGAATAGAAACGAGAATGAATTGACTAAGGGAAAGTTGGGTACAAATGTAAACCCTAGAAAACTGTACCCCATATGTGCTACCCCACTATAGCCTACAGTAGTTATGTCATATAAATCTGACACACACAACAGCAACAACAACAACGACGTGACTCCAATGAGTCTTGACGGTTCATCCTACGCACGTGGAAATCAACAGCAGCAACCTACCTTTGCTCCGTACGAGCCCCAGCGCGGCTCCGTCAGCTTTATGCCACAACCGCAGCCTGCGTCTGGACAGGAGAAACCACTGGACGCACTTCAAGTTCAGTCGCAGTTCGCGCACGTTTTAAAACTTCAGACGTCAAGGCCTTTCGACGGAAAGGACTTTTTTCACCTGGTCGTTCGAGTTCGAGTTAATGATGGAAGGTGCGCAAATTCTTGGCTTCTTCGACGGATCCCTGCCATACCCAACAAACGGCACGCAGTACGAGAAGCAGCAGTACACCTATCAGTCAATGATGGCGTATACGATTCTACTGAGGAACATCACCCCGAACCAGCAGCAGAATATACGGTCTTACCGGGGGTACGGCAACTCCGCCGAACTCGCATACAGCCACTTGAAGAACCTGTACCAAGCAACAGACAGCGTTAATCAGAGTTGGCTAATGGCGCAGTTGACAACAGTGGAAATGAAATCAGGCGAAAAGGGAATAGCGTATATCAGCCGCTGTCGCGAGTTGCGCAACAAACTCCTTCGATGCGGAGGGTCAATATCTGAAGACGCCTTCGTGACAGTCATCATTGGCGGCCTCGGCCCGCAATGGCGCGCCACAAAGGCCATTCTTCGAGCTCATGGGAGAATCTCCGAGGCAGCACTCTGCGCCGAAATACACGCCGAGCAACAAGACATGGACCTGCAAGAGGAACGGCACAAGAAGAAAGCATCAGTACCCGAATTCGCGTGTCACACTCAGCGACGCTACAACAACAACAACCGACAACAACCAAAGCCCGTACCTCCGTTCTGCCATCTTTGCAAGACGTCAGGACACCCGCGCACACACTGCCCGAATCGACAACAGTCAACACCGCCACAACGGCAGCTTCGACCCTGAAGCAATCAAATCGCCTCCACACAAGCGAACCCCACAAGTCAACTGCAGTCCTCAACGACACCGCCGTCAACACAACCTGCACAAGGAACAAGAAACATCGTTAGCTGCATGGCAAGATTGTCAGACTCCTGCATCACCGAGTCACCGCCACACTACTCACCGGAAGAACAACTCGACAACACCACACCTCGCCGCGAGTCACTTCAACCAAATCCAACGTATGCAGCCATCGCCCAAAGCGAGCCATCCGGGAAAGACACCTGGTTCTTGGACAGTTGCTGCGGACAGCACATGTGCTCTTCAGGACGCTTCGTGCAGCAAGAGTACCAACTCCAACACGAAGTAGTCATCACCATCGCCAACAATCAGAACCTGCGTACACGACGACAAGGCGTGGTTCAACTTCAGTCAAGAGAGACAAACGTTATACTACAGATGTCAAAGGTATTAATCGCAGAGGGACTCGGCTACAACTTACTGAGCGTCAGCCAGTTGATGGCAAAAGGCATTCACCTCGAAGCAGACAGCACCACCCAGGAGTTCAAGTTGTACCACGGGAGAGGAGGTCTCTACATCGGCAAAGCAGTCTTGAAGAACAATGTCTTCGTCCTCGACTTCGTTCCAGACCTCGGCACCGCCGACAGCGACGGCATCGTCATCTTCACGTCCTGGACACATCCACCGGATCTTGACCCAGACTTCAGCCCCGACGGTTTCTGGTATTCACACACGATACCTGAAGCAGAAAGAACAAGAGCGTTAGCAACAATTCAACATTCGGCAGCAGCAGAGACAACATCGGCAGCAGCAGAGACAACATCGGGAGCAGCAGAAACAACATCGGCAGCAGCAGAAACAACATCGGCAGCAGCAGAGACAACAACGGCAGCAACAGAGACAACGGAGACAACAGCGGCAACATCAACACCAATCGCTGGTCCTTCAACGACACCAATCTTCGTCAACGACACACCACCGACACCCGCGCAGCAACTGCACCCAGCAACACGAGAAGTTCATCGAAGCGCCAACTTCACCGCCAGCTTCTACTCCAACTCCGACATGTACCGACGTTCACCCGGACATCGCGCCAGCGAAGAAATCTGGCATGCATGAATGGGACACCCAAGCAACACAATGTTAAACAACACGATAAGAGCAGGAGTGCTCGACAAAGATTCGCTCCTACTACATGACGGGAGAGAACTCCAACGAGCAAAAGGGACATGCTTCACATGTCCTGAAGCCGACTTACCGCATCAACCGTTTGTCCCTCACCACAACCCGAGTGCACCAGCATACGCACCGCTTGAAAAGGTGTACAGCGACATCCTGTACAATCGCGTGCCAGGACAAGGAGCTTACAACTACACCATCACCTTCATCGACGCCACCACCCGATACGTTTGGCACCTGAACCTTCCGAGTCGCGACATGGCTTTCGAAGCCTTTGTCGCCTGGCTTCCAGCAGCAGAACGAGAGTCCGGAGTGAAACTAAAGAGTTTTCAGTCAGATGGAGGCGGAGAATACACCTCACAACGCTTCAAGGACTACCTGGCAGAGAAGGGAATCAAGAGGCTCATCTCCCTTCCTTACGCCCATCAACAGCAGGGTGTAGCAGAAAGGATGAACAGAACCCTCCAGAACACCATGCGCAAGCTGCTACGTGGCATGCGGCTACCCAACCACCAGTGGCCCGAAGCAATGGACCACGCCGTCATGCTGCACAACTTGCTCTCGTCATCATCGCTCCCGAACAACGCATCACCGCATCTGCTGTGGACAGTACCGACCCCCATCTGCACGAGCCGACCGATTCTCCCAACGCGCACAGTGGGGACTACACATGGGCATAAAAAAGAATTACAACGCATGGAAGATTTTCGACGTCCACACCAAGGAAAGAGTGGCAGCACGCGATGTGATTTTCTACGAACGACTCACCCTCGACTCCTACCTAGCCAACGTGGAAGAACAACGCGACCTCACCAGTGGACTTCGTGGAGACCGAGCCTTCGCTTCCGCAGCGGACGAAGCTGACTTGGACGAGCAGAACGTGGACGCAGCCTCGGAGGAAGCCGAACCTCTCCCGTACTGCTCCGTCGATGTCCCAATGGATGACGAAAACCCTCGCGAAAGCGTCAACGCCGAAGTATTTTACCACTTCGCCGACAACGGTTACGTTACACCTGCAGAAGTCAACACCAACGAAGCAGAACGCATAGGGCCCAACTTCATACCCGACCCAGAAGCAGGTGACGAAGCAGCTTATCCCGCGGATACCACACTCCCCCGCTACACACAGAGTGGCCTCCAGATACTTGGCCTCGTCACCGCAGTCCACGGCACTGTGATTCCTAAGGAGCCTGCGACAGTTCAGCAGGCTCTGGGGGGGGAGCACAGGGAAAAGTGGCGCGAAGCCATGGACAGGGAATTGAAGGTTGTTCCTATCGGAGTGGCACGAAACAAGACTATACTCACCGGGAAGTGGGTCTTCCAAGTGAAAACAAAAGCAGACGGCACCATCGACAAATTCAAAGCACGCTGGGTTGTACGTGGCTTTGACCAGGAACACGGACGCTACTTCACCGAGACATTTGCCCCGGTCAGCCGACACACCTCACTGCGAATCCTCCTCGCGATCGCCGCCATGAAGAAGAAGTTGCGACAAATCGACGTCGCGAACACATTTCTCTACGCACCTGTCGACGCCGAAATCTTCGTCGAGTTGCCGCACGGCTCCAACGGTGAGCCGAATCAAGTCTGACAGCTGCTGAAGTCGCTCTACGGCATCAAGCAAGCTCCGCGGCTATGGCAACAATACCTGCACGCTCGCCTCATTCGCATCGGCTTCAAACAACTACCGCACGATCAGGGCATGTACCGGCTCACGAAGGGCACCGACTTCATCCTATTAATCGTCTACGTAGATGATCTACTCTACATCGGCTCGACCGACTGCATCACAACCTGGTTTGAAGGGGAGCTGCAGAAGGACCTCACGCTCACGGTCTCATCTACCGTCACACAGTATCTCGGTCTCAACATCCGAGAAGAGGAAGACGCAATCCACCTCAGTGCCGCGAAATACGCCGACACCATCGCCAAGCGCTTCGCACTCACACCGACCGCCATCTCCACACCGTACCGCTACACGACGGGAAACAGCAAGGGAAGCTCCGCTCTACTTAAGCCCGCCGGCATACGCGACTACCAGAGGAAACTGGGATGCCTCCTTTTCGCAGCTGTCACCTGCCGCCCGGACCTATCATACTCTGCAAGCCAACTCGCCACCTACCTCAAGAAGCCTGAAACGGAACATCTGGCGGAGCTCGACCGCGCTCTTCACTACCTCGTCAGCACCCCGACGATCGGACTGACTTACCACAAGAACGCAACTACAACACCTAAGCTAATCGGCTACGTCGACGCCGATCACGCGGGCGACTCTGACAACAGACGCTCGCGCACCGGCTACATCTACCGCCTCGAACCTATCGGACCTATCTCTTGGCAGTCAAGCAAGCAGGAATTAATCGCCCTCTCGTCAGCTGAAGCAGAATATATTGCACTCTGTTCAGCCACCAAGGAAGGACTTTACCTTCGCGAACTGCTGGAAGAAGCGAAGCTGGCTCAGTTACCCAGCTTCACTCTGTTCTGCGACAACCAGTCGGCAATTCGCATCGCCAACAAGAACGGCTTCGCGAACAGGACGAAACACATCACCCTGCGATATTTCTTCGTGAAGGACGAGATCGAGAAAGGGAGGCTCGAGCTGTCATACTGCCCCACGTCCGAGATGGCAGCTGACTACTTGACCAAGAAGCTCGGAAAGCAGAAGTTCGAGTACTGCATGCTGCTGACTGGACAGAGCCACGTCACCAGCAGTGACACTCCAGAAGCGAAGGGGAGTGTTGGAAACAATCGATCTTAAGCGCCTCTGTCGTGTCGAAACACTAAGGCACAAATGAAGCGAAGCATATCGAAGCACCGGCGAGTCAACCCTCGGAGGTTGAAAATAACTGTTGGAGGTTACGCGAAAGTCAAAGGTCAGCGACCTTTGACCTGACAAAGTACAGCGCGACAGCAAGGACACACAACTGACTCGCTACAGAGCAGTTGCCCGAGTCGTCACTGTATCGAACCGCAACAGCAAACAGTAAAACAGTTATAACTGTACCTCTTCATATTCCTTGTACTCTTATATATAATCTTGTATCTCTTTGTTTTAATCAATCTACTTTGCCCTCACATACTAGCGCAAGGTGGTTCAACTACTTCATCAAAGCTTCCGCTATTACATCAGTCCTACCCAGAGTTCACCCCTGCAAAGATCCTAAGGGCTATTTCTCAGCCCAACAGAAGAAACGAAAATAAACCCCTATAGGGATGGCACGTTCTTCGGGAGGCATCAACCCTAAACACCATGCAACAAGGTGTTTAGGGTTGATGAACCCCGAATTAAATCCCATCCGAATGGGTTTTAGTTTTTTTGTCTTGAAAACAGAAATTGCCCTTCGAGTTTCACCCGTCTAAAAGTGATATTCTTAGGGACATTATGCATCAATCGAACATTGTACAATCAAATTTGAACATGAAATTGCAGATGTTTTTATCGAGTTACCGAGAGCTGTCGCGAAACTATTTCGTAATAGTACGGACAAAACTGCGAGCGCGAGAAAACTTTCCTTGAATCCCTACAGTGACTTAAGTAGTTTCAACTTTCTATCAAGGTTTCAACAAGTGACCAAACGAGATAGCTTTTCAGGGCGAGGTGACCATCCGTGATAGCACCGTGATCACCCGCGATACAAATCTACTGTACTGTGACTGCTTGTGATACCCCAGTGACCAATCGTGTTAAGCCGGGTCTAATAGTGACTGCCTATATAATTTCCCTTGTTGAAATCACCACCCTAAGAGCGTGTTACGTACACCTAACCATCACTAAGGGTTGTATCGGACGTCATACGCTCTACGCTGAGTGAAACCCTAGCTCCTGAAAGCTACACAAAGGGAGGCGCACAGGAAAACAGACTTTACAGGAGCGGAAATTGTCGTCACTCTCCCGATTGAAATTTCAAGCATCCAGCATTTGACGCCATTCATAGCCCCCCATATCTAGGTGTCTAACGTTAACCCCCGAAAGCAGGGCAGGGTTTATATGAAAAGCGGAAACAGTACAAGGTGGGAAGTTGAAAATAGCGGTGGTTAGGTGTACCCCATATTTTGGTGGCAGGGCCCGGTTACCTGTAAAAGTCGACCCAACCTGACTGGTCGGGTCGACCAGTGGGCGGTTGGGTCCCAGCAGGCAACCTGCATTTGTACACCCTCGTTTGCGCTAGAAGAGCATTTGGTTGCAGAACATACACGTGTTGTAGAATGTCACCACGTTCAGAACGGTCTTGTCACCTACTGTACAAGCACAATGCGGAGAATACGGTTAGGTGAGGTGATGAACTTTACAAACAACTTTGTCAACATTTTTATTAGGTTGGGAAGGGAATACAGCAATTACGGAAATTTTACGCCCTTGAGCCAGTTTGTCACGTGGTTCGGCTTTTCCCCCTAGGCTGCTAGAAACGTTTAATGGCACCAGATCGCAAGAGACAAGAACTGTAGCGACGAGTCGCTCAAGGTGAAAAGTTTGAGTAAGAGGGTGTACCACCTGCTTATTTTCGGGACCCAACCACGCAAATAGTATTTGTGAGAATTATACGAGGAATGAAATCAACTAGGAAGCAGGTGGGTACAAATATGAAAACCTAAAAGGGTTGTACCCTATATTGTCAACCCCACTACAACCTACAATATGGTTCTGACACACCCCCATAGGCAAAGTGGGGGACAAGCAAGAGAACAAGGCAAGGTCAAGCTCAAGTTGGATCACACCGTCACCACACATTCTGAGCACAAGTTCAAGGCCACAAGGCCAGTTGACATGCAGGATTATAAATCAAAGTGAACAAGCAAGACGAAGCTGGCCACGCTGCTGCAACTCTCGAGCAAGGAAGTAGCGCAGAGCAATGTGCTTCGTTCTGTGCTCAGTCCCTCAGTGTCAGCAGTGGCAAAGACCAAGTCGTCAACGTACACGAGGATGTAGAACGGCGGCAGCGAAGTGTCGGTGCGCAAAAACAGCGACGGGTCAGCAGTAGAAGGAGCAAACCCAAGAGCCGCAAGCGTAGTCCTCAGTGTGTCGTGCCACTCACGGGGCACCTGGCGGAGACCGTAGACTGGCCGCCGGAGGCTCCACTGGGTACTAGGAGGAAACGACCCAGTGAAGCCAGGTGGGCGGCGCAGCCAGATCTCCTCGTGCAGGCTGCCCTGTAGGAAAGCAGTGCTGAAGTCAAGAGAATGAAGCTCGTAGTCACGCTGAGTGGCGACGTGTAGCAGAACCCGAAGAGTGGTCATCTTCGGGGTCGGGGAGAAGGTATGGAAGAAGTCAACTCCCTGTCGCTGACTGAAGCCTCGAGCAACGTAACGCACCTTGAAGACAGGCGGAGAACCTGGCGGCCGCTTCACCCTGAAAACCCACATGCCACTGACGATGTTCGCCCCAGGAGGGGGAACCTCGTCGACGTAGGTGCCTGTGGACTTCTAGGATTCCATCTCTGCGTCCATGGCTAACTACTACTGAGAGGAGTAGGGACCCTCTATCGCCTCTGCATAAGAGCGCGGGGTCGGGATGTCTGGTGCATCCGGGTCTCCCTCAGGTGCAATCGGCATGGACACAAGATGAGGTACAGCGGCTGCAAAGCACTCAAAGTCCTCCTGCCTGTCCTCAAGGACGTCCGTGCCAAGAGCACACTCACCCCCGACGGACGGAGGACAGACAGACTCAGACTCAGCAACAAGACTTGCGGCGTAGTCTAGACGACAGTGAGCAGCAAAGTCGACAAGCTCAGCAACTAAGGCAGACGCAACAGTGGACTCAAAGGAAGGGTCAGTGACTACAGTGGCGAGGAGACGCGTGACAGTAGGACTAGCAGTACGAAGGGAGTCAGACTCCGGGTCAGCAAGGGCAGGAAGAGAGGACCAGGAGGAGACGGCAGAGGGACACGCTGCGGAGCAGTGGAAGGTTGCAAAGCCATCTGGTGCGTGCCAGGGATAGGAGGAGGACGCTGACGCGGACCACGACGACCAGTGCGAGCAGCACGAACAGGCAACGCAGGACGAGACTCAGGCTCACGACGCTCCGTAAGACCTCCTGTCGGACCAGTGTAAGGAGAAGGAGCAGGCAGTAGGGAGGCCGGCTGTAACTGTGACTCGGACTGGACAGGCTGTGGACACTCTAAGGAAGGAGCAGGACCAGTAGAAGGCGGAAGACCAAGAACCGGCTCAAGGAGCGGAACGAAGTATGGCCGCGGCCGCGCAGCTCCTCCAATACCAGCAGGGACAGCACCAGCACCCCCAGTGGCAGCTCCAACTCCAGCAGCACCACCAGCTCTAGCAACACCTCCAGCAGCACAAGAAGCGCCAACTCCAGCACCCACAGCAGCACCTCCAGCTCCAGCAGAACCACCAGAAGACCCAGCAGCTCCAGCAGCTCCAGCTCCAGTACCTCCAGCAGCACCTGCCCTAGCAGCAGCACCAGCTCCAGCACCTCCAGCAGCTCCAGCTCCAGCAGCACCACCAGGCCCAGCAGCTCCAGTACCTCCAGTACGAGCACCTCCGGGACCCGTGGCACCAGAACCCCCAGCAGCTCCAGCAGCAGCAGGACCTCCAGCGCCAGTAGCACCACCAGCTCCAGCAGCACGGCTCCAGCGGGGAGCAAACCACTCGCGTAGCTGCTGTGGAGAAATTGGCTCTCGCCGGGACGAAGCACCCGAAGGACCTCCAGGCGCAGCACCTCCAGACTCCACACGCGCAGGCTCAGTACCCTTAGGCTCCGCACCCCCAGAATCAGCAACCCCAGGCTCAGCACCCCCAGTCTCAGCACCCCCAGACCCAGCACCCCCAGGCTCCGCACGCTCAGGCTCAGCACCCCCAGACCCGGCACCCGAAGGCTCAGCACCCCTAGCAGCACCAGAGTCAACAGCTACCTCGACAGGCTCGACTGCGTCTACCTGGGACACACCTGAGGGGGCAGGACCCTGAGGGGGGAGGGGGTCTACGAGGGGAGGACCTGGTGCGAGGAAGAGCGGCGGGGGGGGGGAGGGTGGCAGTGCGGTAGGGGAAGAGACGGTAGTAAGGAACCGACTCGTCAAACGTGACGTCCTGAGAGGACAGAACACGGCGCGAGGTGGGGTGGTAAAACTGCCAACCAGCCGCGTCAGGGGGGAAGCCAAGGAAGACGCAGGGAACAGCACGGGAGGACAGCTTGTTTGCAGACAAGTCGCGGACGAAAGCTCGAGATCCCCAGACACGGAACGCAGACGCATCGCCAACCTTCCCCGTCCACCGCAGAGTAGGTGTGGTCTCCGACACGGAGACCCGGGTCTGGAGGTTGATCTCATGTGCTGCGTACTGAACCGCGAACGGCCACAGAAAATGGGGAGCAGCCGCATGGATCATGGACGTACGGGCGACGTCTATGACCATGCCAATGCGGCGCTCAACAATCCCATTTTGCTGTGGAGAGGCCGGAAGCGTGAACGTCTGGCGGATGCCCTCCGCTCGACAGAAGGCCTGCAGCAGGTCGGAGGAAAACTCTCCACCTCTGTCAGAGTGCAGACGCAGAACAGGAAGGTCCGAGCCGAAGCTCTCGCTGAGCTGACGACGGGCAGCGCGGATTCAGTCAATTAGCACCTCAGTGACCTCACCCTTGCGGCGCAAGGGGAAGACTGTGGTGTAAAGCGAGAAGTCGTCAACTACTAGCAGAAAGTAGCGCTCGTGACCTTCTCCACGGACGCGGGCTGGGCCCCACACGTCCATGTGAAGAGTCTGCAAGGGAGCCTCCGTCGGAGGGAACTCGGAGGAGTGAGGAGCGGCGCGCTGCCGCCCCTCGACGCAAGGAACGCAGGTAGGGGCAGGCCCCGGGGGAAGGGGAGGGAGAGACTGGGGAAGACCAGTGAGAAGGACACGGGAGGCCATGCCTCGGAGACGAGGCAGGGAGGGGTGACCAAGGCGGTGGTGCCAGAGGAGAGTCTGGTGAGACAGGAGGCGACACGAGCAGGGGGCAGACTCAGGACCAGACCGGGACGCTGCAGCAAACACCTGACCCGACGAAGCTACCTGACCAGACTCAGCAACCGAAGGAGACACGGTAGTCAGGGTGTACAGGCTCGACCCAGGCTGATGGGTGAACGTGGCCAGGTGTCGGCCTGTCCGAGTACACGAACAGTGGGTCACCCGCTGACCTCCAGGAGTGTCAGCCCACGCATCCTGAAGGTCAACTCCACTCACCAAGTTCGTGGAGAACGAGGGGAGGTGGAGGCCAGACAGAGAGCCAGACGGGATCGCCGGACACGGCAGAACCGTGGAGGAGTGTGCAAGGACCGGACCCCCAGAGGGGTCAGCCAGAGAGACTACCACTGGCCGACTGAGCGGCGAGAGTGTGGTGCAGTCGCGAAAGAAGGAGCGGGAAGCACCCGAGTCAAGGGTGAAAGTGTGTAAGGCCTGAGCCGACGCGGTACCTGAGAGAGCAGACTCACCAGTACCTGGGGCAGCAGACTCACCAGCACCTGGAGCAGCAGACTCGCTAGCACCTAGAGCAGCAGCCTCAACGCCCGGGTCGGCCGGAACACACAGGTAAAAGTCACCCTCAGCAGTAATAGACAGAGCATACATAGCAGCAAGGATAGCATCATAATCAAGATCAAAGATAGCAACCCCCGACTTAAGCAGATCACCCCAGGAAACTGCGTACGCAAGGCGTCAGTCAGGCGGCCTTAACAGTGCTGCGTGGCGTGCGGCCCTCCGCACGTCTCCCCACTGTGGTCGCCGGTGCAGAGAACGTAAGCGCAGGGACCAGCACCCCCAGACCTCCCACGCCCAGCGTACCACTCACGAAGCTGCTGGGGCGACAGGGTCTCACGAGGGCGCTGCTGCTGCTGGCGCTGACCACCACCAAAGCCTCCGCGCTGCACAGCTCCACCCCGACCAGCACCACCGCCGCCGCCTCCACCCCCACTGCCGCTGCCGCCGCCGCCTCCACCTCCACCACCGCTACCGAAGCCCCCACCCCCGCCACCACCCCCACCTCCACCCCCACCCCCTCTGCCGCCTCCACCGCCACCACCGCCGCCCCCGCCATCTCCTCCAGCACCCTTGCCCCCCTTGCTCCTGCCGCTGTGGCGCCTCCCACTAGGAGCAGACGCAGGGCCGACCGACTCGGTGCCAACGAGGTGGACAGTAGCAGCAGAGGCAACAGAGGGCAAAAGGGGGACGGGGGAGCACCCCTCAAAGAAAGGGGCGCGAGGGTCACCACGAGAGGCTCCTACAGCGACTATACTCTTCTCAGCTGCAAGGAGGCGCTCCCTGAGGAGGTCAACGGTGAGCGTGGTGGGGCAAAGGGAGAGGAAGTGGTCCCTGACCGAGCAAAGGGAGTCAGGGAGCCGGGTGACGAGGTAGTAGAGAGCGATGTACATAGGGGGGGGGTTCGCGGCGTAGAACTCGGCAGAAAGCGCAGCGCGGTAGCGGGTGTCACTAGTGCGGAGGTGCGTAATGAGGTCAGCGACTGTGACAAAAGCGGCTAGGTCAGGGAACCGGTACGGCAGCATGAGGCGGCTAAGGGCAGCAGTGGCAGGGGAGGAGTAGCGTGCAACAAAAGCGTCGTACAGAGTCCTAGCAGTCTTGTACTGGCTAAAGTGCGCGCGCTCAGCAGACGGCAGGTGACTACGAATAGCAAGACGGGCAGCAGCATCGCGCGTGGTCCACTGTGAGCGAACAGTACTGTCAGCATCAGCAGCAGGTGCAGCAGAGGCGCCAGACGTGAGATAAAAAAGCGAGACTCGGTCCTTGCTATCGCACTGCAGAAATAGCTGCAGATCATCGACCCAGACCTCAAAATCGACCGCTCGACCCTCAGCATCGAAGGTAAGGACATTAGGGCTAGCCATGACAGCAGGAGAAGCAGCAGTAGCCTAGCAGCAGCAGTAGCAGCAGGAGCAGCGCGACTCGGCAGGGCGGCGTTGCTCGCAAAGGTGGCGCGGGTGCGGCGGTGCGCATACCAGTGGCGGGAGGGGAGAGTAGGGGCCGTGACTGGTGGGGCAGGGCCGTGGAGCGCCGGTAGGGTAGGGGCTGCGACAAGGCGGCAGGGCAGGGCCGCGGCTCGGTGGCAGGACAGGGCCGCGTCAGGGCAGCAGGGCAGGGCCGCAGCGGCGACGACAGCGGCGGTCGCACCGGCGGCTGTAGGCCCGACGGCGACAGCAGAGCCGCTACAGCGGCAGCAGGGGCGACGGCTGCTGCAGGCCACGGGGCCTCGGCGGCTGCTGCAGGGGAAGGGGCCGCGACGACGAGGCGGGCGGGCCGTGGAGGGCCGTGATGACGGGCGGGCAGGCCACGAAGGGCTGCGACGAAGGGGCTGGCAGGGCCGCGACGAGGAGGCGGGCGGGCCGTGGGGGGCCGCGATGAAGGGGCGGTCAGGGCCGCGCAGGGCCGCGACGAAGGGGTGGGCCGGCCGGGCAGGGCCGCGACGAAGGGGCGGGCAGGCCGCGCAGGGCCGCGACGAGGGGGGGCGGGCGGGCCGCACAGGGCCGCGACGAAAGGGCGAGCGAGCCGCGCAGGGCCGCGACGTAAGGGCGGGCGAGCCGCTAAGGGCCGCGTAAGGGCGGCAGGGCGGGCCTCTAAGGGCCGCGACGTCAGGGCGGGCCGCTAAGGGCGGCCGTAGGGCAGAGCCCGAGGCGCGCTTCGGGCAGGGCAGGAATTTTTTTTTTTTCAAGTGGTGGGCCCTTAAAAAAAAACGGTCCCACTAGGGAGCAGGTGGGTACAAATATGAAAACCTAAAAGAGTTGTACCCCATATTTTCAACCCCACTACAGCCTACAATATGGTTCTGACAGTATTTGGGGCAGACCCAGCAGTCATTCCGCCAATGTTCTGCATTCAATTCATGATATTTGTTTTCTTCCACCAATCGTATCGATATTTGATTTTGTGACCTGCCCAAAATGTTTACTGTATCGCTGGTTGCGCTGCATGTTGGTACGTTCGAGGCTGGTTGCCTCGACTCGATTGTACGTGGGCGCGACCAACCGGTCGCTTTGACCACCTGGTTGCCTCGACCAGGTGTGAGAAGCTCTGGTACGCACGTACAATACTGTACACTGTACAACCGATGGCAATCTGGTAACCCTTCTGGTCTACCCAACCCGACCGTATGAGGCAACCTGACCAGCCCCCAAAAAGAGGGGTACGTAAGACGCTCTAACCAAAACCATGGCATGGACACATCATCATCAGATACTCCACTATACTAATTGATTCCACCCGCTCACTCCACCAAAAAGGTCCTGGAACCAGGCATTGGAATGGCATCCAAGACCATCTATTCAGGATGACCTAACTGGGTAAGTGTGGGCAGGAAGTCAACCAATGCAATATGAGATCAAACAACGAGTGATTACGCGCCTCTACCGGGGCGTGCAGTTAACCCCTCTGATAGTAGTGACGCGGGGTTGTCTCGGCGGTCGTTTCCGGCGGTGGATTCGACAGCAGGGGGACGCGCACGTGGGGCTAGCTGTGTCACGGGGGGGTTGTCGGGAGGATGACACTTTGTTTTCGGCTTATCTTTTGGGGTCTCTGAAGGCGCTCATCGGGGTGGCATTACAACGGGCGCAAGCTCGTATCATCCTTCTTCGTGCGGCGTCTTCCATGAGGGGGATGAACATGGATTTGGTGGACAGGGAGAGGGTCGACGTTGAGATGGATGGCGAGGCTCTCTGAGTGGAGGCCCCGTACATGGTGGATGCACATATGTGAATGAGGGGGGGTGAAATGGGGTGCGGGATGGGGTGTCTTGATGGGGTGTCTTGACTGGGTATTTTGATTGGGTGTCTTGATGGGGTTTTTTTAATTGTGTTGCATTTATGATTTTTTTTGCAGCTTTACTTTCCTTCTCCCTTTCCTTCTCCATTTCCTTTCTCCTTCATCTATGTCTCTCTTCCCCTTTTTCTCTTTATGACAAGAACATCGCGGAAAAGGAAATTTGCGTTTTTGGAGGGCGAAGGTTTTTCTGCGTGGGGATTGCGGGATTGTTGCGAAATGTATCCAGAAACCAACGTCCCCCGAACGCAACATGTCAGGAACCAATATCCGCACATTCCACGTCAACATTTCCGTCGAAACATAATAACTTTTCCGTCAACATTGCCGTTCACCGCGTCGCCTTCTCAAATGTGCTCCGATCACATGCGATACGTGTTCATGACATCCGGACATACTTGTTACAGAGGTGGCAACACGACACAACTGTTAGAATACTAAGGAGAATAGTTGGTGATTAGGTCAAGGGGGAGGGGTACAAGAACAACATCGAGAGAAATTTTGTACCCCCCAGTGCTAACACCCATATAGCCTAAAGCACATAAGCATATATGTTTTGACACACCCCCATAGGCGAAATGAGGGATAGCCAGAAAAAGCAATGGTCACAAGACCAGTCAAGAGAAACAACAAAACAAAGCAAGCTCAGGGTGGATCACGAAGTCACCACACACTCTGAGCACAAGCAAATGGCCACAAGGCCAGTTCACATGCAGAGTTATATAATAGAGAACAAGCAGCAGAGTGATTAAAACCTAGCATGCAGGTATATGTATATAGATCACAGTATAAACAAAGTCAAGAAGTGAGCAAGTGAGGCCAAGTAGGTACAAGGCCTAAAACAGTACAGAAATGCTGATGATCACAAAGCTGAAGTGCCTTGGTGAAGATATTAGCAGTGTTGGCCCAAGAGGCCACGTAAGCAAGATGAAGCTGACCACACTGCTGAAACTCTCGAGCAAGGAAGTAACGCAGAGCGATGTGCTTCGTTTCGTGCTCAAGTCTGTGCTCCTGACACAAGGCAATCATGGCCTTGTTGTCGACGTACAGAACTGGAGGAGAACGAGGCGGCTCTCCCAAGTCGGTCAGCAGGTAGGTGAGCCAGCGTAACTCGTGTGTAGCCATGGCCCCTGCGTAGATCTCAGCCTCACAACTGGATCTGAGAACAGAAGACGAGCGGGTAGACCGCCAAGAAACAGAGCCGGAGCCAAGGCTGAAAGTGTAACCCTGTGATGACCGCTGCGTAGCCAAGTCGTCAACCCAAGAAGCGTCTGCGTGTCCAGTGAGGACAACTCGACCCCGTCCTCCAAGCACGAGCCCCATGCCCGACGTACTGCACAAGTAGCGCAACACCCTCTTAGCGGCCTTCCAGTGCTCTGGTCAGTGTCTCCCGGGCGCAACGTAGCGTGCCAGGATGCTAAGAGGGTAGGCAAGGTTAGGTCGAGTGCAGGTCATCAGGTACATGAGGCAGCCCACAAGCTCTGGATACGGGCCACTTGGCTCTACGGACTTGTCCGAAGGTGGAGCTGAGAGCGAGTGACCGGTAGGCAGAGGAGTGGACTGTGGCGAGGAGTACTGGAAGTCGAAACGCTGAAGGTCCTGCTGCACCATGTGTGACTGAGTCAAGGTAATGGTGCGCCGTGCTCAGTCCCGGGTGATCTGCAAGCCAAGATAGCTGCGCAACTCACCCAGGTCTGTGCACGTGTGTCTCTTCTGCAGCTCCGACTTCACTAGGGACAGTCCCTCAGTGTCAGCAGTGGCAAAGACCAAGTCGTCGATGTACACGAGGATGTAGAACGGCGGAAGCGAAGTGTCGGTGCGTAGAAACAAAGACGGGTCAGCAGTCGACGGAGTGAACCCAAGAGCCGCAACTGTCGTCTTCAGTGTGTCGTGCCACTCGCGAGGCGCCTGGCGGAGACCGTAGACTGGTCGCCGGTGCGGAGAACGTAAGCGCAGGGACCAGCACCCCCAGACCTCCCACGCCCAGCGTACCACTCACGAAGCTGCTGGGGCGACAGGGTCTCACGAGGGCGCTGCTGCTGCTGGCGCTGACCACCACCAAAGCCTCCGCGCTGCACAGCTCCACCCCGACCAGCACCACCGCCGCCGCCTCCACCCCCACTGCCGCTGCCGCCGCCGCCTCCACCTCCACCACCGCTACCGAAGCCCCCACCCCCGCCACCACCCCCACCTCCACCCCCACCCCCTCTGCCGCCTCCACCGCCACCACCGCCGCCCCCGCCATCTCCTCCAGCACCCTTGCCCCCCTTGCTCTTGCCGCTGTGGCGCCTCCCACTAGGAGCAGACGCAGGGCCGACCGACTCGGTGCCAACGAGGTGGACAGTAGCAGCAGAGGCAACAGAGGGCAAAAGGGGGACGGGGGAGCACCCCTCAAAGAAAGGGGCGCGAGGGTCACCACGAGAGGCTCCTACAGCGACTATACTCTTCTCAGCTGCAAGGAGGCGCTCCCTGAGGAGGTCAATGGTGAGCGTGGTGGGGCAAAGGGAGAGGAAGTGGTCCCTGACCGAGCAAAGGGAGTCAGGGAGCCGGGTGACGAGGTAGTAGAGAGCGATGTACATAGGGGGGGGGTTCGCGGCGTAGAACTCGGCAGAAAGCGCAGCGCGGTAGCGGGTGTCACTAGTGCGGAGGTGCGTAATGAGGTCAGCGACTGTGACAAAAGCGGCTAGGTCAGGGAACCGGTACGGCAGCATGAGGCGGCTAAGGGCAGCAGTGGCAGGGGAGGAGTAGCGTGCAACAAAAGCGTCGTACAGAGTCCTAGCAGTCTTGTACTGGCTAAAGTGCGCGCGCTCAGCAGACGGCAGGTGACTACGAATAGCAAGACGGGCAGCAGCATCGCGCGTGGTCCACTGTGAGCGAACAGTACTGTCAGCATCAGCAGCAGGTGCAGCAGAGGCGCCAGACGTGAGATAAAAAAGCGAGACTCGGTCCTTGCTATCGCACTGCAGAAATAGCTGCAGATCATCGACCCAGACCTCAAAATCGACCGCTCGACCCTCAGCATCGAAGGTAAGGACATTAGGGCTAGCCATGACAGCAGGAGAAGCAGCAGTAGCCTAGCAGCAGCAGTAGCAGCAGGAGCAGCGCGACTCGGCAGGGCGGCGTTGCTCGCAAAGGTGGCGCGGGTGCGGCGGTGCGCATACCAGTGGCGGGAGGGGAGAGTAGGGGCCGTGACTGGTGGGGCAGGGCCGTGGAGCGCCGGTAGGGTAGGGGCTGCGACAAGGCGGCAGGGCAGGGCCGCGGCTCGGTGGCAGGACAGGGCCGCGTCAGGGCAGCAGGGTAGGGCCGCAGCGGCGACGACAGCGGCGGTCGCACCGGCGGCTGTAGGCCCGACGGCGACAGCAGAGCCGCTACAGCGGCAGCAGGGGCGACGGCTGCTGCAGGCCACGGGGCCTCGGCGGCTGCCGCAGGGGAAGGGGCCGCGACGACGAGGCGGGCGGGCCGTGGAGGGCCGTGATGACGGGCGGGCAGGCCACGAAGGGCTGCGACGAAGGGGCGGGCAGGGCCGCGACGAGGAGGCGGGCGGGCCGTGGGGGGCCGCGATGAAGGGGCGGTCAGGGCCGCGCAGGGCCGCGACGAAGGGGTGGGCCGGCCGGGCAGGGCCGCGACGAAGGGGCGGGCAGGCCGCGCAGGGCCGCGACGAGGGGGGGCGGGCGGGCCGCGCAGGGCCGCGACGAAAGGGCGAGCGAGCCGCGCAGGGCCGCGACGTAAGGGCGGGCGAGCCGCTAAGGGCCGCGTAAGGGCGGCAGGGCGGGCCTCTAAGGGCCGCGACGTCAGGGCGGGCCGCTAAGGGCGGCCGTAGGGCAGAGCCCGAGGCGCGCTTCGGGCAGGGCAGGAAATTTTTTTTTTTCAAGTGGTGGGCCCTTAAAAAAAAACGGTCCCACTAGGGAGCAGGTGGGTACAAATATGAAAACCTAAAAGAGTTGTACCCCATATTTTCAACCCCACTACAGCCTACAATATGGTTCTGACAGTATTTGGGGCAGACCCAGCAGTCATTCCGCCAATGTTCTGCATTCAATTCATGATATTTGTTTTCTTCCACCAATCGTATCGATATTTGATTTTGTGACCTGCCCAAAATGTTTACTGTATCGCTGGTTGCGCTGCATGTTGGTACGTTCGAGGCTGGTTGCCTCGACTCGATTGTACGTGGGCGCGACCAACCGGTTGCTTTGACCACCTGGTTGCCTCGACCAGGTGTGAGAAGCTCTGGTACGCATGTACAATACTGTACACTGTACAACCGATGGCAATCTGGTAACCCTTCTGGTCTACCCAACCCGACCGTATGAGGCAACCTGACCAGCCCCCAAAAAGAGGGGTACGTAAGACGCTCTAACCAAAACCATGGCATGGACACATCATCATCAGATACTCCACTATACTAATTGATTCCACCCGCTCACTCCACCAAAAAGGTCCTGGAACCAGGCATTGGAATGGCATCCAAGACCATGTATTCAGGATGACCTAACTGGGTAAGTGTGGGCAGGAAGTCAACCAATGCAATATGAGATCAAACAACGAGTGATTACGCGCCTCTACCGGGGCGTGCAGTTAACCCCTCTGATAGTAGTGACGCGGGGTTGTCTCGGCGGTCGTTTCCGGCGGTGGATTCGACAGCAGGGGGACGCGCACGTGGGGCTAGCTGTGTCACGGGGGGGTTGTCGGGAGGATGACACTTTGTTTTCGGCTTATCTTTTGGGGTCTCTGAAGGCGCTCATCGGGGTGGCATTACAACGGGCGCAAGCTCGTATCATCCTTCTTCGTGCGGCGTCTTCCATGAGGGGGATGAACATGGATTTGGTGGACAGGGAGAGGGTCGACGTTGAGATGGATGGCGAGGCTCTCTGAGTGGAGGCCCCGTACATGGTGGATGCACATATGTGAATGAGGGGGGGTGAAATGGGGTGCGGGATGGGGTGTCTTGATGGGGTGTCTTGACTGGGTATTTTGATTGGGTGTCTTGATGGGGTTTTTTTAATTGTGTTGCATTTATGATTTTTTTTGCAGCTTTACTTTCCTTCTCCCTTTCCTTCTCCATTTCCTTTCTCCTTCATCTATGTCTCTCTTCCCCTTTTTCTCTTTATGACAAGAACATCGCGGAAAAGGAAATTTGCGTTTTTGGAGGGCGAAGGTTTTTCTGCGTGGGGATTGCGGGATTGTTGCGAAATGTATCCAGAAACCAACGTCCCCCGAACGCAACATGTCAGGAACCAATATCCGCACATTCCACGTCAACATTTCCGTCGAAACATAATAACTTTTCCGTCAACATTGCCGTTCACCGCGTCGCCTTCTCAAATGTGCTCCGATCACATGCGATACGTGTTCATGACATCCGGACATACTTGTTACAGAGGTGGCAACACGACACAACTGTTAGAATACTAAGGAGAATAGTTGGTGATTAGGTCAAGGGGGAGGGGTACAAGAACAACATCGAGAGAAATTTTGTACCCCCCAGTGCTAACACCCATATAGCCTAAAGCACATAAGCATATATGTTTTGACACACCCCCATAGGCGAAATGAGGGATAGCCAGAAAAAGCAATGGTCACAAGACCAGTCAAGAGAAACAACAAAACAAAGCAAGCTCAGGGTGGATCACGAAGTCACCACACACTCTGAGCACAAGCAAATGGCCACAAGGCCAGTTCACATGCAGAGTTATATAATAGAGAACAAGCAGCAGAGTGATTAAAACCTAGCATGCAGGTATATGTATATAGATCACAGTATAAACAAAGTCAAGAAGTGAGCAAGTGAGGCCAAGTAGGTACAAGGCCTAAAACAGTACAGAAATGCTGATGATCACAAAGCTGAAGTGCCTTGGTGAAGATATTAGCAGTGTTGGCCCAAGAGGCCACGTAAGCAAGATGAAGCTGACCACACTGCTGAAACTCTCGAGCAAGGAAGTAACGCAGAGCGATGTGCTTCGTTTCGTGCTCAAGTCTGTGCTCCTGACACAAGGCAATCATGGCCTTGTTGTCGACGTACAGAACTGGAGGAGAACGAGGCGGCTCTCCCAAGTCGGTCAGCAGGTAGGTGAGCCAGCGTAACTCGTGTGTAGCCATGGCCCCTGCGTAGATCTCAGCCTCACAACTGGATCTGAGAACAGAAGACGAGCGGGTAGACCGCCAAGAAACAGAGCCGGAGCCAAGGCTGAAAGTGTAACCCTGTGATGACCGCTGCGTAGCCAAGTCGTCAACCCAAGAAGCGTCTGCGTGTCCAGTGAGGACAACTCGACCCCGTCCTCCAAGCACGAGCCCCATGTTGGAATCACTGAACAGGAATGAATGAACTAGCAATGAAAAGAGTACAAGTACCTAACCCTAGAATTGTGTACCCCCTATAGGCTAACCCACTGTAGCCTAAACTAACACAACATATATAATGTTTGACACACCCCCATAGGCAAAGTGGGGGAGAACTAGGGGTCACAAGACCAGTCAAGGCAAAGCAAGGCAAAACAAGCTCAGGGTGGATCTCAAGGATACCACACAAATTCCGAGCACAAGCAAGTGGTCACAAGACCAGTTCACATGCAGGTTTATATATAGAGATCACAGTACAACAGACTCAAGAAGTAAGCAAGTGAGGTCCAGTAGGCACAAGGCCTAGAAGAGTGCAAAAGCGCTGATGGTCACAAGGCTGAAGCGCCTTGGTGAACACATCAGCAGTGTTGGCCTCAGAGGCCACGTAACGCAGGCGAAGCTGACCACGCTGCTGCAGCTCTCGAGCGAGGAAGTAACGCAGAGCAATGTGCTTCGTTCTGTGCTCCAGTCTGTGCTCCTCACACAAGGCAATGGCTGCCTTGTTGTCGACGTACAGCACTGGAGGAGAACGAGGCTGCTCTCCAAGGTCGGTCAGCAAGTAGGTGAGCCAGCGTAGCTCCTGGGCCGCCATGGCTGTGGCGTAGATCTCAGCCTCACAACTGGAGCTGAGAACAGAAGAAGAGCGAGTAGAACGCCAAGAAACAGAACCAGAGCCAAGACTGAAGGAGTAACCCTGAGACGACCGCTGAGTAGCCTGGTCGTCTGCCCAAGAAGCGTCTGAGTGCCCAGTGAGAACAACTGGGACTCGCCCTCCAAGCACTAGCCCCATGCCTGACGTACTGCACAAGTAGCGCAACACCCTCTTAGCTGCATCCATGTGCTCCTTCCGGTGACGGCCGGGAGCGACATAGCGTGCAAGAATGCTGAGAGGGTATGCAAGGTCTGGTCGAGTGCAGGTCATCAGGTACATGAGGCAACCCACAAGCTCTGGATACGGGCCACTCGGCTCTACAGACTCATCCGAAGGCAGAGCTGAGAGCGAGTGACCGGTAGGCAGAGGAGTGGGCTGAGGCGAGGAGTACGTGAAGCGGAAGCGCTGAAGGACCTGCTGCACCATGTGTGACTGAGTCAAGGTGATGGTGCGGCGTGCTCTGTCCCGGGTGATCCGCAAGCCAAGATAGCTTGTCAGTTCACCCAGGTCTGTGCACGTGTGTCTCTTCTGCAGCTCCGACTTCACGTGGGCGAGTGCCACAGTGTCAGCAGTAGCAAAGACCAAGTCGTCGACGTACACAAGGACGTAGAACGGCGGCAGTGAGGTGTCGGTGCGTAGAAACAGCGACGGGTCAGCAGTAGAAGGCGCGAACCCAAGAGCCGCAAGCGTAGTCCTCAGTGTGTCGTGCCACTCACGAGGCGCCTGGCGGAGACCGTAGACTGGCCGTCGGAGGCTCCACTGGGTACCAGGAGGGAACGACCCAGTGAAGCCAGGTGGACGGCGCAGCCAGATCTCCTCGTGCAGGCTGCCCTGCAGGAAAGCAGTGCTGAAGTCAAGCGAGTGGAGCTCGTAGTCACGCTGAGCGGCGACGTGCAGCAGAACCCGAAGAGTGGTCATCTTCGGGGTCGGGGAGAAGGTCTGGAAGAAGTCAACTCCCTCGCGCTGACTGAAGCCTCGTGCAACGTAACGCGCCTTGAAGACAGGCGGAGAACCCGGCGGCCGCTTCACCCTGAAAATCCACATGCCACTGACGATGTTCGCCCCAGGCGGGGGAACCTCGTCGACGTAGGTGCCTGTGGACTTCCAGGAAGCCATCTCTGTGTCCATGGCTGACTGCCACTGAGAGGAGTAGGGACCGGCCATCGCCTCTGCGTAAGAGCGTGGGGTCGGGATGTCTGGTTCATCCGGGTCTCCCTCAGGGGCAACAAGCATGGACACGAGATGGGGCAAAGCGGCAGCAAAGCACTGGAACTCCTCCTGCCTGTCCTCAAGGACGTCAGTGCCAAGAGCACACTCACCCCCGACGGACGGAGGACAGACAGACTCAGACTCAGCAACTAGGCTAGCAGCGTAGTCTAGACGACAGCGAGCAGCAAAGTCGACAAGCTCAGCAACTAAGGCAGACGCAGCAGCAGACTCAAAGGAAGGGTCAGTGACAACAGTGGCCAGGAGACGCGTGACAGCAGGACTGGTAGCACGAAGAGAGTCTGACCCAGGGTCAGGAAGAGCAGGAAGAGAGGAAGCAGGAGGAGACGGCAGTGGGACACGCTGTGGAGCAGTGGACGGACGAAGCGCCATCCGGTGAGTGCCTGGGACAGCAGGAAGACGCTGACGCTGGACTCGACGACTAGAGAGAGCAGTGCGGACAGGCGACCCAGGACGAGACTCAGGCGACGCAGGACGAGACGCAGGCTCACGCCGCTCAGTAAGACCTCCAGTCGGACCAGTGTAAGGAGCAGGACCAAGGAGAGAGGAGGCAGACGGTAACGCCGATTGCAGCTGGACAGGCTGAGGACACTCTAAGGAGGGAGGAGGAAAAGGAGGAGGAAGCTGACCAAGAACCTGCTGAAGGAGCGGAACAAAGTACGGCTGAGACCGAGCAGCGACACCAGAGCCAGCAGGGACACCCGCACCAGGGTCCGCAGCACCAGCAGCAGCTCCAGCGCCCACGTCCTCAGCACCAGCGGTAGCTCCAACGCCCGGGTCCTCAGCACCAGCAGTAGCTCCAACGCCCGGGTCCTCAGCACCAGCAGCGGCTCCAACGCCCGGGTCCTCAGCACCAGCAGCAGCTCCAACGCCCGGGTCCTCAGCACCAGCAGCGGCTCCAACGCCCGGGTCCTCAGCACCAGCAGCAGCTCCAACGCCCAGGTCCTCAGCACCAGCAGCAGCTCCAACGCCCGGGTCCTCAGCACCAGCAGCAGCTCCAACAGCAGCGGGGTTCGTAACACGAGGCACGCCACTCCGAAGAGTGCAGCGCCGCTCGTACCACTCACGGATCCGCTCGCGGGAGGGGAGCTCCCGAACGGGAGAAGAAGTACTAGCACCAGTCCCAGTAGTACGTCCGGCTCGAGCGGTACCTCTCCGGAGGCTGCAGTACTCTAAGTACCACGCACGTAGCTGCTCCGAGGAGAGGGCTCCTCCAGGTGCAGGACTCCGAGACCTCGTACCTCCAGACGCAGAACCCCCAGACTCCGGACTCCGCAGCTCAGTACCACGAGGCTCCACACCCCCAAGCTCAGCACCCTCAAGCTCCACACCCCCAGGCTCCACACCCCCAGGCTCCACACCCCCAGGCTCCACACCCCCAGGCTCAGCACCCCCAGGCTCAGCACCCCCAGCAGGACGAGAGTCGACAGCTACCTCAACAGGCTCAACCGGGTCTACCTGAGACACACCTGAGGGAGCGGCACCCTGAGGGGGGAGGGGGTCTGCAACAGCAGCACCTGGCGAGAGGAAGAGAGGCGGGGGGGGGAGCGGGGCAGTGCGGTAGGGGAAGAGGCGGTAGTAGGGGACGTACTCGTCAAAAGTGACGTCCTGGGAGGGCAAGACTCGGCGCGAGGTGGCGTGGTAAAACTGCCAACCAGACGCGTCCGGGACAAAGCCGAGGAAGACGCAGGGAACAGCACGGGAGGAGAGCTTGTCCGCAGACGAATCGCGGACAAAAGCTCGAGACCCCCAGACCCGGAAACGCGACGCATCGCCAACCTCCCCCGTCCACAGTAGCGTGGGCGAGGTCTCCGGCAAGGAGACACGGGGCCAGAGGTTGAGTTGATGCGCAGCGTACCGGACCGCAAACGGCCACAGAAAGTGGGGGGCAGCCGCATGGATCAAGGAGGTACGGGCGACCTCCATGACCAGGCCAATGCGGCGCTCCGCAACCCCATTCTGCTGTGGAGAAGCCGGAAGCGTGAACGACTGCTCAATGCCGTGCTCAGCACAGTAGGCTGCCAAGAGGTCGGAGGAGAACTCACCACCTCTGTCAGAGTGCAAGCGCAGGACAGGAAAGTCCGAGTGAAAACGCTCGCTGAGCTGGAGACGGGCTCGGCGGATCCAAGGGATCAAGACATCAGGGACCTCACCCTTGGTGCGCAAGGGGAAGACCGAGGTGTAGCGTGAGTAGTCGTCAACAACTATCAGGAAGTACCTCTCCTGACCCTGACCACGGACGCGGGCTGGGCCCCACACGTCCATGTGGAGTGTCTGCAAGGGAGCAGTCGTCGGGGGGAACGAGGAGGAGTGAGGAGCGGCGCGCTGCCGTCCCTCGACACAGGGGAGACAGGTAGGAGCAGGCGAGGGTGGGAGGGGAGGAAGGACCCTGGGCAGGCCAGAGACAAGGTACCTGGAGTGCATGGCACGAAGCCGCTGCACAGACGGGTGGCCAAGGCGGTGGTGCCAGAGGACAGTCTCGTGTGCCAAAGAGCGACACGAGCAGGGGGCGGACAGCTGACCTGACGCGGACGCGGACGCAGTCGCAGCAACCTGAGGGGACTCAGTAGTCAGTGTGTACAGGTCCGACCCCGGCTGCCGAGTGAAGGTAGCCAAGTGACGGCCCGTACGAGCACACGTGCAGTGTGTCACGCGCTCGTAGGCAGGGGTGAACTGGTGAACACCCCCGTCCTGGAGTGCACAGCCTGCCACCAAGTTCGTAGAGAACGAGGGGAGGTGGAGACCTGACAGTGTGCCCGACGGGACCGCAGGGCAGGGAAGGACAGTGGAAGAGGTCGCAATGACCGGACCCCCAGAGGGGTCAGCAAGGGAGACAGCAACTGGCCGAGCAAGCGGCTCAAGGGCAGTGCGGTCACGAAAGAAGCAGCGAGAAGCACCTGAGTCCAGTGTGAAGGTGTGCAGTGCGGCAGTCGACGCAGTACCAAGGGGGGGAGACACACGAGCACCTAGAGCAGCAGCCTCACCAGCACCTGGGGTAGCCGACACGTGAGTACCTGGAGCGGCAGACGCACTGGCCCTAATGCCCGGGTCGGGCGGCACACACAAGTACTCAGCACCCTCTCCACTAGTAGACATCACATACATGGCAGATAGAATAGCATCAAAGTCTAGAGCATAGATATCAATCCCCTTCTTCAGGAGATCAAGCCAGCGGGGCAGCTCAGTGGCCTGAGGGAACTGAACACGCCAAGCGTCGTCGAGACGAGAGAAGCAGCGCTGTGTGGCGTGCGGTCGTCCACACTGCTGACCAGTGCGGTCACCAGTGCGAATGACGTACGTGCAGCTAAGACCACCCCCACCCCCGTGCTGAGAGTACCACTCACGGACCTCCTGGGGCGAGAGAGTGTGCTGCTGGCCCTGGCCACCGCCAGCGCCTCCACGGCCACCACCACCGCTGCCACCTCCTCGACCACCCCAACCCCTGCCGCCGCCTCGTCCACCGCCACCCCAACCGCCGCCTCCACTCCTGCCACCTCCCCCGCCGCTGCCGCCACCACCCCCACCGCTACCACTCGCCCCTCCAGCCGAGCCACCACCCCCACTGCCTCCACCGCCCCCACCGCCGCCTCCCCCGCCATCACCGCCACTACCCTTGCCCCCTTTGCCCTTGCCGCTGCGGCGTCCGCTCGAGGCAGACGCAGCGCCGACCTTCTCAGTACCAAGAAGGTCGACAGCAGCAGCAGAGGCGACAGAGGGAAGAAGGGGGGAAGGAGAACACCCCTCAAAGAACGGGGTAGGGGGGTCGCCACGAGAGGCACCTACAGCGACTATGCTAGCCTCAGCTGCAAGTAGCTCCTTCTCGAGGAGGGCAATGGTGAGCTCAGTGGGGCAACGAGCTAGGAAGTGGTCCCTGACAGCACGCAGTGTGTCAGGGAGGCGGGTGACTAGGTGATAGAGAGTGAGCCAGAGTGGAGGGGGGTGCGTGGCAAGGAACTCAGCAGGCATGGCGGCACGGAAGCGGGCCTCACTAGTACGGAGGTGCGTGATGAGGTCAGCGACTGTGTGAAAGGAGGCCAGGTCGGGAAACAGGTAGGGGAGGGAGAGACGGCCTAGTGCGGCAGAGGCAGGTGAGGAGTAGCGAGCAACTACAGCTGTGTACAGTGCCGGTGCAGTCTTGTGCTGACCAAAGTGCTCGCGTTCGTCTATCGGCAGGGAGTTGCGAATGGCGAAGCGAGCGTGGGCATCACGAGTCTGCCACTGTGAGCGAGCAGTGCTGTCAGCAGTAGCAGCAGGGGCAGTGACAAGGCCTAGGGCGTGATCGTACAGTGAGATGTCATCCTTGGCTGTGAGCTGTAGTTAGAGGTGCAGGTCATCGAGCCAGGTGTCAAACTTCACAGGGCGGCCCTCAGCATCGAACACGAGGACCTGTGGGCTAGCCATAGGAACAGTAGAAATAGCAGCAGTAGCGGTAGGAGAAGCAGGTAGGACGAACCAGGTAGGGCAGGGCGGCGCGGCTCGGTTCAGGTCGGGTCGCGGCTCGGCTGGGTGGCGCGGCTCGGCTCGGGGCGCGCGGCTCGGCTCAGGTCACGGCGGGGACGGGCCGCCCGCTCTCCCTCTTGTGCTGCGGCGGGAACGGGCCGCCCGGGGCCTCTGGGTGGTGGGCACGGGTCGGCGAGGTAGGCACGGGGCCGGTTGGGGCCCTAGAGGGGCGAGCGCGGGGCCGATCGGGGCCTGAGCGGGGCTAGCGCGGGGCCAAACGGGGCCTTGACGGGGCTAGCAAGGGGCCGACGGGGCCTGAACGGGGCTAGCGCGGGGCCGACGGGGCCTGAAAGGGGGCCGAAGGGGCCTGAAACGGGGCTAGCGCGAGCCTGATCGGGGCCTGAATGGGGCTAGCGCGGGGCCGACGGGGCCTGAGAGGGGCTAGCGCGGGGCCTACGGGGCCTGAAACGGGGCTAGCGCGGGCCGACGGGGCCTGAAAGGGGCTAGCGCGGGGCCGACGGGGCCTGAAACGGGGCCGACGGGGCCTGAAACGGGGCTAGCGCGGGCCGACGGGGCCTGAGAGGGGCTAGCGCGGGGCCGACGGGGCCTGAAAAGGGGCCGACGGGAACTGAAACGGGGCTAGCGCGGGTCGACGGGGCCTGAGAGGGGCTAGCGTGGGGCCGACGGGGCCTGAAACGGGGCCGACGGGGCCTAAACGGGGCTAGCGCGGGGCCTGAACGGGGCCTTAAAGGGGCCGACGGGGCCTGAACGGGGCTAGCGCGGGGCCGTCAAGAGGGGCCTCTAGGGGCGTGACACGCCGAGGCGCCCTAGGGCACGGGTAGGTAGGTAGGTAGGTAGTTACGTAGTGGTGGGCCCTTAGAAAATTTCGGTCCTAGGAAGGACCTGCTCTATACCATGTTGGAATCACTGAACAGGAATGAATGAACTAGCAATGAAAAGAGTACAAGTACCTAACCCTAGAATTGTGTACCCCCTATAGGCTAACCCACTGTAGCCTAAACTAACACAACATATATAATGTTTGACACCCCATGCCCGACGTACTGCACAAGTAGCGCAACACCCTCTTAGCGGCCTTCCAGTGCTCTGGTCAGTGTCTCCCGGGCGCAACGTAGCGTGCCAGGATGCTAAGAGGGTAGGCAAGGTTAGGTCGAGTGCAGGTCATCAGGTACATGAGGCAGCCCACAAGCTCTGGATACGGGCCACTTGGCTCTACGGACTTGTCCGAAGGTGGAGCTGAGAGCGAGTGACCGGTAGGCAGAGGAGTGGACTGTGGCGAGGAGTACTGGAAGTCGAAACGCTGAAGGTCCTGCTGCACCATGTGTGACTGAGTCAAGGTAATGGTGCGCCGTGCTCAGTCCCGGGTGATCTGCAAGCCAAGATAGCTGCGCAACTCACCCAGGTCTGTGCACGTGTGTCTCTTCTGCAGCTCCGACTTCACTAGGGACAGTCCCTCAGTGTCAGCAGTGGCAAAGACCAAGTCGTCGATGTACACGAGGATGTAGAACGGCGGAAGCGAAGTGTCGGTGCGTAGAAACAAAGACGGGTCAGCAGTCGACGGAGCGAACCCAAGAGCCGCAACTGTCGTCTTCAGTGTGTCGTGCCACTCGCGAGGCGCCTGGCGGAGACCGTAGACTGGTCGCCGGTGCGGAGAACGTAAGCGCAGGGACCAGCACCCCCAGACCTCCCACGCCCAGCGTACCACTCACGAAGCTGCTGGGGCGACAGGGTCTCACGAGGGCGCTGCTGCTGCTGGCGCTGACCACCACCAAAGCCTCCGCGCTGCACAGCTCCACCCCGACCAGCACCACCGCCGCCGCCTCCACCCCCACTGCCGCTGCCGCCGCCGCCTCCACCTCCACCACCGCTACCGAAGCCCCCACCCCCGCCACCACCCCCACCTCCACCCCCACCCCCTCTGCCGCCTCCACCGCCACCACCGCCGCCCCCGCCATCTCCTCCAGCACCCTTGCCCCCCTTGCTCCTGCCGCTGTGGCGCCTCCCACTAGGAGCAGACGCAGGGCCGATCGACTCGGTGCCAACGAGGTGGACAGTAGCAGCAGAGGCAACAGAGGGCAAAAGGGGGACGGGGGAGCACCCCTCAAAGAAAGGGGCGCGAGGGTCACCACGAGAGGCTCCTACAGCGACTATACTCTTCTCAGCTGCAAGGAGGCGCTCCCTGAGGAGGTCAACGGTGAGCGTGGTGGGGCAAAGGGAGAGGAAGTGGTCCCTGACCGAGCAAAGGGAGTCAGGGAGCCGGGTGACGAGGTAGTAGAGAGCGATGTACATAGGGGGGGGGTTCGCGGCGTAGAACTCGGCAGAAAGCGCAGCGCGGTAGCGGGTGTCACTAGTGCGGAGGTGCGTAATGAGGTCAGCGACTGTGACAAAAGCGGCTAGGTCAGGGAACCGGTACGGCAGCATGAGGCGGCTAAGGGCAGCAGTGGCAGGGGAGGAGTAGCGTGCAACAAAAGCGTCGTACAGAGTCCTAGCAGTCTTGTACTGGCTAAAGTGCGCGCGCTCAGCAGACGGCAGGTGACTACGAATAGCAAGACGGGCAGCAGCATCGCGCGTGGTCCACTGTGAGCGAACAGTACTGTCAGCATCAGCAGCAGGTGCAGCAGAGGCGCCAGACGTGAGATAAAAAAGCGAGACTCGGTCCTTGCTATCGCACTGCAGAAATAGCTGCAGATCATCGACCCAGACCTCAAAATCGACCGCTCGACCCTCAGCATCGAAGGTAAGGACATTAGGGCTAGCCATGACAGCAGGAGAAGCAGCAGTAGCCTAGCAGCAGCAGTAGCAGCAGGAGCAGCGCGACTCGGCAGGGCGGCGTTGCTCGCAAAGGTGGCGCGGGTGCGGCGGTGCGCATACCAGTGGCGGGAGGGGAGAGTAGGGGCCGTGACTGGTGGGGCAGGGCCGTGGAGCGCCGGTAGGGTAGGGGCTGCGACAAGGCGGCAGGGCAGGGCCGCGGCTCGGTGGCAGGACAGGGCCGCGTCAGGGCAGCAGGGCAGGGCCGCAGCGGCGACGACAGCGGCGGTCGCACCGGCGGCTGTAGGCCCGACGGCGACAGCAGAGCCGCTACAGCGGCAGCAGGGGCGACGACTGCTGCAGGCCACGGGGCCTCGGCGGCTGCTGCAGGGGAAGGGGCCGCGACGACGAGGCGGGCGGGCCGTGGAGGGCCGTGATGACGGGTGGGCAGGCCACGAAGGGCTGCGACGAAGGGGCGGGCAGGGCCGCGACGAGGAGGCGGGCGGGCCGTGGGGGGCCGCGATGAAGGGGCGGTCAGGGCCGCGACGAAGGGGTGGGCCGGCCGGGCAGGGCCGCGACGAAGGGGCGGGCAGGCCGCGCAGGGCCGCGACGAGGGGGGGCGGGCGGGCCGCGCAGGGCCGCGACGAAAGGGCGAGCGAGCCGCGCAGGGCCGCGACGTAAGGGCGGGCGAGCCGCTAAGGGCCGCGTAAGGGCGGCAGGGCGGGCCTCTAAGGGCCGCGACGTCAGGGCGGGCCGCTAAGGGCGGCCGTAGGGCAGAGCCCGAGGCGCGCTTCGGGCAGGGCAGGAATTTTTTTTTTTTCAAGTGGTGGGCCCTTAAAAAAAAACGGTCCCACTAGGGAGCAGGTGGGTACAAATATGAAAACCTAAAAGAGTTGTACCCCATATTTTCAACCCCACTACAGCCTACAATATGGTTCTGACAGTATTTGGGGCAGACCCAGCAGTCATTCCGCCAATGTTCTGCATTCAATTCATGATATTTGTTTTCTTCCACCAATCGTATCGATATTTGATTTTGTGACCTGCCCAAAAT
Source organism: Closterium sp. Naga37s-1 (assembly GCA_947471745.1). Lineage (NCBI taxonomy): Eukaryota > Viridiplantae > Streptophyta > Zygnematophyceae > Desmidiales > Closteriaceae > Closterium > Closterium sp. Naga37s-1. The sequence continues at coordinate 5,310,815 of CANJKZ010000056.1, read as the reverse complement.
GTTTACTGTATCGCTGGTTGCGCTGCATGTTGGTACGTTCGAGGCTGGTTGCCTCGACTCGATTGTACGTGGGCGCGACCAACCGGTCGCTTTGACCACCTGGTTGCCTCGACCAGGTGTGAGAAGCTCTGGTACGCACGTACAATACTGTACACTGTACAACCGATGGCAATCTGGTAACCCTTCTGGTCTACCCAACCCGACCGTATGAGGCAACCTGACCAGCCCCCAAAAAGAGGGGTACGTAACACGCTCTAACCAAAACCATGGCATGGACACATCATCATCAGATACTCCACTATACTAATTGATTCCACCCGCTCACTCCACCAAAAAGGTCCTGGAACCAGGCATTGGAATGGCATCCAAGACCATGTATTCAGGATGACCTAACTGGGTAAGTGTGGGCAGGAAGTCAACCAATGCAATATGAGATCAAACAACGAGTGATTACGCGCCTCTACCGGGGCGTGCAGTTAACCCCTCTGATAGTAGTGACGCGGGGTTGTCTCGGCGGTCGTTTCCGGCGGTGGATTCGACAGCAGGGGGACGCGCACGTGGGGCTAGCTGTGTCACGGGGGGGTTGTCGGGAGGATGACACTTTGTTTTCGGCTTATCTTTTGGGGTCTCTGAAGGCGCTCATCGGGGTGGCATTACAACGGGCGCAAGCTCGTATCATCCTTCTTCGTGCGGCGTCTTCCATGAGGGGGATGAACATGGATTTGGTGGACAGGGAGAGGGTCGACGTTGAGATGGATGGCGAGGCTCTCTGAGTGGAGGCCCCGTACATGGTGGATGCACATATGTGAATGAGGGGGGGTGAAATGGGGTGCGGGATGGGGTGTCTTGATGGGGTGTCTTGACTGGGTATTTTGATTGGGTGTCTTGATGGGGTTTTTTTAATTGTGTTGCATTTATGATTTTTTTTGCAGCTTTACTTTCCTTCTCCCTTTCCTTCTCCATTTCCTTTCTCCTTCATCTATGTCTCTCTTCCCCTTTTTCTCTTTATGACAAGAACATCGCGGAAAAGGAAAATTGCGTTTTTGGAGGGCCGAAGGTTTTTCTGCGTGGGGATTGCGGGATTGTTGCGAAATGTATCCAGAAACCAACGTCCCCCGAACGCAACATGTCAGGAACCAATATCCGCACATTCCACGTCAACATTTCCGTCGAAACATAATAACTTTTCCGTCAACATTGCCATTCACCGCGTCGCCTTCTCAAATGTGCTCCGATCACATGCGATACGTGTTCATGACATCCGGACATACTTGTTACAGAGGTGGCAACACGACACAACTGTTAGAATACTAAGGAGAATAGTTGGTGATTAGGTCAAGGGGGAGGGGTACAAGAACAACATCGAGAGAAATTTTGTACCCCCCAGTGCTAACACCCATATAGCCTAAAGCACATAAGCATATATGTTTTGACACACCCCCATAGGCGAAATGAGGGATAGCCAGAAAAAGCAATGGTCACAAGACCAGTCAAGAGAAACAACAAAACAAAGCAAGCTCAGGGTGGATCACGAAGTCACCACACACTCTGAGCACAAGCAAATGGCCACAAGGCCAGTTCACATGCAGAGTTATATAATAGAGAACAAGCAGCAGAGTGATTAAAACCTAGCATGCAGGTATATGTATATAGATCACAGTATAAACAAAGTCAAGAAGTGAGCAAGTGAGGCCAAGTAGGTACAAGGCCTAAAACAGTACAGAAATGCTGATGATCACAAAGCTGAAGTGCCTTGGTGAAGATATTAGCAGTGTTGGCCCAAGAGGCCACGTAAGCAAGATGAAGCTGACCACGCTGCTGAAACTCTCGAGCAAGGAAGTAACGCAGAGCGATGTGCTTCGTTTCGTGCTCAAGTCTGTGCTCCTGACACAAGGCAATCATGGCCTTGTTGTCGACGTACAGAACTGGAGGAGAACGAGGCGGCTCTCCCAAGTCGGTCAGCAGGTAGGTGAGCCAGCGTAACTCGTGTGTAGCCATGGCCCCTGCGTAGATCTCAGCCTCACAACTGGATCTGAGAACAGAAGACGAGCGGGTAGACCGCCAAGAAACAGAGCCGGAGCCAAGGCTGAAAGTGTAACCCTGTGATGACCGCTGCGTAGCCAAGTCGTCAACCCAAGAAGCGTCTGCGTGTCCAGTGAGGACAACTCGACCCCGTCCTCCAAGCACGAGCCCCATGCCCGACGTACTGCACAAGTAGCGCAACACCCTCTTAGCGGCCTTCCAGTGCTCTGGTCAGTGTCTCCCGGGCGCAACGTAGCGTGCCAGGATGCTAAGAGGGTAGGCAAGGTTAGGTCGAGTGCAGGTCATCAGGTACATGAGGCAGCCCACAAGCTCTGGATACGGGCCACTTGGCTCTACGGACTTGTCCGAAGGTGGAGCTGAGAGCGAGTGACCGGTAGGCAGAGGAGTGGACTGTGGCGAGGAGTACTGGAAGTCGAAACGCTGAAGGTCCTGCTGCACCATGTGTGACTGAGTCAAGGTAATGGTGCGCTGTGCTCAGTCCCGGGTGATCTGCAAGCCAAGATAGCTGCGCAACTCACCCAGGTCTGTGCACGTGTGTCTCTTCTGCAGCTCCGACTTCACTAGGGACAGTCCCTCAGTGTCAGCAGTGGCAAAGACCAAGTCGTCGATGTACACGAGGATGTAGAACGGCGGAAGCGAAGTGTCGGTGCGTAGAAACAAAGTCGGGTCAGCAGTCGACGGAGCGAACCCAAGAGCCGCAACTGTCGTCTTCAGTGTGTCGTGCCACTCGCGAGGCGCCTGGCGGAGACCGTAGACTGGTCGCCGGTGCGGAGAACGTAAGCGCAGGGACCAGCACCCCCAGACCTCCCACGCCCAGCGTACCACTCACGAAGCTGCTGGGGCGACAGGGTCTCACGAGGGCGCTGCTGCTGCTGGCGCTGACCACCACCAAAGCCTCCGCGCTGCACAGCTCCACCCCGACCAGCACCACCGCCGCCGCCTCCACCCCCACTGCCGCTGCCGCCGCCGCCTCCACCTCCACCACCGCTACCGAAGCCCCCACCCCCGCCACCACCCCCACCTCCACCCCCACCCCCTCTGCCGCCTCCACCGCCACCACCGCCGCCCCCGCCATCTCCTCCAGCACCCTTGCCCCCCTTGCTCTTGCCGCTGTGGCGCCTCCCACTAGGAGCAGACGCAGGGCCGACCGACTCGGTGCCAACGAGGTGGACAGTAGCAGCAGAGGCAACAGAGGGCAAAAGGGGGACGGGGGAGCACCCCTCAAAGAAAGGGGCGCGAGGGTCACCACGAGAGGCTCCTACAGCGACTATACTCTTCTCAGCTGCAAGGAGGCGCTCCCTGAGGAGGTCAATGGTGAGCGTGGTGGGGCAAAGGGAGAGGAAGTGGTCCCTGACCGAGCAAAGGGAGTCAGGGAGCCGGGTGACGAGGTAGTAGAGAGCGATGTACATAGGGGGGGGGTTCGCGGCGTAGAACTCGGCAGAAAGCGCAGCGCGGTAGCGGGTGTCACTAGTGCGGAGGTGCGTAATGAGGTCAGCGACTGTGACAAAAGCGGCTAGGTCAGGGAACCGGTACGGCAGCATGAGGCGGCTAAGGGCAGCAGTGGCAGGGGAGGAGTAGCGTGCAACAAAAGCGTCGTACAGAGTCCTAGCAGTCTTGTACTGGCTAAAGTGCGCGCGCTCAGCAGACGGCAGGTGACTACGAATAGCAAGACGGGCAGCAGCATCGCGCGTGGTCCACTGTGAGCGAACAGTACTGTCAGCATCAGCAGCAGGTGCAGCAGAGGCGCCAGACGTGAGATAAAAAAGCGAGACTCGGTCCTTGCTATCGCACTGCAGAAATAGCTGCAGATCATCGACCCAGACCTCAAAATCGACCGCTCGACCCTCAGCATCGAAGGTAAGGACATTAGGGCTAGCCATGACAGCAGGAGAAGCAGCAGTAGCCTAGCAGCAGCAGTAGCAGCAGGAGCAGCGCGACTCGGCAGGGCGGCGTTGCTCGCAAAGGTGGCGCGGGTGCGGCGGTGCGCATACCAGTGGCGGGAGGGGAGAGTAGGGGCCGTGACTGGTGGGGCAGGGCCGTGGAGCGCCGGTAGGGTAGGGGCTGCGACAAGGTGGCAGGGCAGGGCCGCGGCTCGGTGGCAGGACAGGGCCGCGTCAGGGCAGCAGGGCAGGGCCGCAGCGGCGACGACAGCGGCGGTCGCACCGGCGGCTGTAGGCCCGACGGCGACAGCAGAGCCGCTACAGCGGCAGCAGGGGTGACGGCTGCTGCAGGCCACGGGGCCTCGGCGGCTGCTGCAGGGGAAGGGGCCGCGACGACAAGGCGGGCGGGCCGTGGAGGGCCGTGATGACGGGTGGGCAGGCCACGAAGGGCTGCGACAAAGGGGCGGGCAGGGCCGCGACGAGGAGGCGGGCGGGCCGTGGGGGGCCGCGATGAAGGGGCGGTCAGGGCCGCGCAGGGCCGCGACGAAGGGGTGGGCCGGCCGGGCAGGGCCGCAACGAAGGGGCGGGCAGGCCGCGCAGGGCCGCGACGAGGGGGGGCGGGCGGGCCGCGCAGGGCCGCGACGAAAGGGCGAGCGAGCCGCGCAGGGCCGCGACGTAAGGGCGGGCGAGCCGCTAAGGGCCGCGTAAGGGCGGCAGGGCGGGCCTCTAAGGGCCGCGACGTCAGGGCGGGCCGCTAAGGGCGGCCGTAGGGCAGAGCCCGAGGCGCGCTTCGGGCAGGGCAGGAATTTTTTTTTTTTCAAGTGGTGGGCCCTTAAAAAAAAACGGTCCCACTAGGGAGCAGGTGGGTACAAATATGAAAACCTAAAAGAGTTGTACCCCATATTTTCAACCCCACTACAGCCTACAATATGGTTCTGACAGTATTTGGGGCAGACCCAGCAGTCATTCCGCCAATGTTCTGCATTCAATTCATGATATTTGTTTTCTTCCACCAATCGTATCGATATTTGATTTTGTGACCTGCCCAAAATGTTTACTGTATCGCTGGTTGCGCTGCATGTTGGTACGTTCGAGGCTGGTTGCCTCGACTCGATTGTACGTGGGCGCGACCAACCGGTCGCTTTGACCACCTGGTTGCCTCGACCAGGTGTGAGAAGCTCTGGTACGCACGTACAATACTGTACACTGTACAACCGATGGCAATCTGGTAACCCTTCTGGTCTACCCAACCCGACCGTATGAGGCAACCTGACCAGCCCCCAAAAAGAGGGGTACGTAACACGCTCTAACCAAAACCATGGCATGGACACATCATCATCAGATACTCCACTATACTAATTGATTCCACCCGCTCACTCCACCAAAAAGGTCCTGGAACCAGGCATTGGAATGGCATCCAAGACCATGTATTCAGGATGACCTAACTGGTAAAGTGTGGGCAGGAAGTCAACCAATGCAATATGAGATCAAACAACGAGTGATTACGCGCCTCTACCGGGGCGTGCAGTTAACCCCTCTGATAGTAGTGACGCGGGGTTGTCTCGGCGGTCGTTTCCGGCGGTGGATTCGACAGCAGGGGGACGCGCACGTGGGGCTAGCTGTGTCACGGGGGGGTTGTCGGGAGGATGACACTTTGTTTTCGGCTTATCTTTTGGGGTCTCTGAAGGCGCTCATCGGGGTGGCATTACAACGGGCGCAAGCTCGTATCATCCTTCTTCGTGCGGCGTCTTCCATGAGGGGGATGAACATGGATTTGGTGGACAGGGAGAGGGTCGACGTTGAGATGGATGGCGAGGCTCTCTGAGTGGAGGCCCCGTACATGGTGGATGCACATATGTGAATGAGGGGGGGTGAAATGGGGTGCGGGATGGGGTGTCTTGATGGGGTGTCTTGACTGGGTATTTTGATTGGGTGTCTTGATGGGGTTTTTTTAATTGTGTTGCATTTATGATTTTTTTTGCAGCTTTACTTTCCTTCTCCCTTTCCTTCTCCATTTCCTTTCTCCTTCATCTATGTCTCTCTTCCCCTTTTTCTCTTTATGACAAGAACATCGCGGAAAAGGAAAATTGCGTTTTTGGAGGGCGAAGGTTTTTCTGCGTGGGGATTGCGGGATTGTTGCGAAATGTATCCAGAAACCGTGAGAGCGTTGGCTGCGACTTCAGGTATTTGAGACTGCAGTGGTCAGTATAGACTGTAGTCTTGGCTCCCTCTAGGTAACACCTCCACGCCTTGAAGGCTACGAATATCGCTAAGGCTTCCTTGTCGTGGATGGGGTAGTTATGTTCTGCTCCGTGTAGCTTCTTACTGAGGTAGGCGATAGGCTATAAACCGTTCCCGTGATCTTGCATCAGTACTGCTCCGACTGCCTGGTCACTAGCGTCTGCCTCAACTATGTAGTCCTTGTATGGGTCCGGTAGGATGAGTATTGGCACTGTAGTCAGTGCTGTCTCTAACTGCTCCATGGCTTGCTGATGAGGAGTATCCCACTTGTAGGGCGTATCCTTTTTCAGTAGGTCGGTCAGTGGCGCTGCTATCTTAGCGTACTATGGCACGAACCTGTTGTAGCAGTTGGCAAAGCCTAGGAACTGCTGCAACTCCTTCACGTTCTCCGGTACTTTCCACTTCTTGACGGCTTCGATATTCCGCGGGTCCACGTGTACGCCCTCGGCACTCACCATGTGCCCGAGAAACTGCACCTTCTTCAGGGCAAAGTCGCTCTTCGACAGCTTCACGTAGAACTTGTTTCTCAGCAGGATTTCGAACACCTTCCGCAGATGCTCCACGTGCTCCTTCATGTTCTTGGAGTAGATAAGAATGTCGTCCAGGTACACCACTATGCATTCGTTCAGCAGGGGTCGTAAGATGTGATTCATCTCCGCCTGAAACGTTGCTGGTGCGTTGCAGAGTCCGAACGGCATCACCAAGTATTCGTAGGAGCCGTATCTGGTACGGAACACCGTCTTGTGGACCGAGTTGTCTGCCATCTTGATTTGCCAGTAACCCGACCGTAGGTCCAGCTTCGAAAAGACTGTTGCACCACGCAGTTGGTCCAGAAGGTCGTCTATGCGCGGTATGGGGCATTTGTTTTTTACTGCCTGTTTGTTCAGTGCGCGGTAGTCGATGCACATCCGTAAACTGCCGTCTGGTTTTGGAGTGAAGAGAACTGGTGCACCGCAGGGAGAGGTGGATGGGCGGATCAGTTGTCTGTCTAGTAGATACTCTATCTGTTTCTTCATGTCTGTCAATTCGGTCGGACTCAGTTGGTATGGTGCACGTGAGACGGGTTTCGCAGCTGGTTCCTCCACGATCTCGTGCTCGTGGGTGCGTGCTGGAGGTACGCCTGCAGGTAGGTCGTCGGGCATTATATCCTTGTACTGCTCCAAGACCTCCTTCACTGCTGCAGGTAGCTCTGTGTTCGGCTTCTCCGCCTCTGCTGCTGCCATAACCAGTGCTAGGTATCTCGTGTTACTCTCGTTCACCGTCTGTTCAAACCGTGCCAGTGTCGTTTCAGGAACGCTCCCTGTATCTGTCCAGCTTCGTAGTGCTATCCGCTTCCCTTTGTTGTTGATGCACGCCTTCCTGTTGACCCAGTCGATCTCGGGGTTGAACCGCTTCAAGAAATCTCGCCCCAAGATGAAATCTAACCCCTTGATGTTTGTGATCGGCAACGTCGGCTTCCACCTTAGCGCCCATATGTGCAGCTGCAGTGATGCTTCGCCGTGGATGGGAAGTTTCGTACCGTCCACCATCGTTGCCGAGAACTTGGTCTCCTCGGAAGGTTCCCCAATTTTCTCCAACGTTCCGCAGTCGCACACTGAGTGAGATGCACCGCTGTCCACCAGTGCGTGGAGGCGTTGTCCTTTGCATAACACCTCGAGGAGTAGTGGTGCCTGCTGCGCTGAGTAGCCAAAGATGCAGAGATAACTACTACAACGGGAGCTAGACTACGGGCTAGGCACGGGTGCTCGTGTGATCTCTGCGTTCCTTGGTCCTTAGTCGTCTTCCTAGTACACACACTGCTTGCTAGTTCACGGGGCGAATTGGCAAGAGTTTTAACTAGAGCAAGTTGACAACAATGGTACAATAAAGTTGGGAAGACAAGACTACATCAGAGCTAGCATTCAGGTCGGTCGACTGCCAGCGCAGCATGGTCGACCGCGTTCCAGTGGTGCAAAGTCGACGGCGTGCCAACGCTGCAGGTTGACGGCGTGCCAGCGTTGCTCCCGCAGAACAGCAGCGCACCTACTTCGCAGGTGCTCGCAGATGATTGGCGGGCTATGCCTCGTCACCTGCACAACGCACACACCGTGTCATCCTTGTGCTGACGACTCCACCTGATCCGCCATGTCGACCTCGGGATACCACCCCCGAGGTCAGCCTCGCCAACATTGCCTGGGCGACCGTCGCACTCTTCCGCAGAACCTCGTCACCCAGGTAACCTGGTCGACCGGGCAACCACGTCGACCAACTGCTCCTGTATGTGCCCGTCGACCTCCCAAGTCGACGACCACTCCAAGTCGGCCTCACCAGGTCGACCACACCCTTGATCGACCAGCTCCAGGTCGACGTCACTCCTGGTCGACCAGCTCCATGTCGACCAGCGCAGTTGTCAGCCGACCACCCAAGTCGGCTACCCGAAGTCGGCGTCACCAAGTCGACGCCCCCTCTACGTCGGCGCTGACTTCCGAGCCGACCTCTTGAAGTCGGCGACCTCCCAAGTCGGCGACCTCGCAAGTCAGCGACCTCCCAAGTCGGCGACCTTGCAAGTCGGCGACCTTGCAAGTCGGTGACCTTGCAAGTCGGCGACCTCGTAAGTCGGCGGCATTGCAGTGGCCCCGTGAAAGTCGACCAGCCCCGTCGACCAGCTCGCCCAAGTCGGCGTCGCCCACTGCTGCAAGTCGGCTGTACCTCCCGTACACCCAACCACGAAGTCGGCTCCGCCCAAGCGAGGACGGGGCCAACAACAACTCCCGTTGACAAAAGAGGGTCTCATTAATAGGATCATAGGGTACATCAAAATGAATACCATCCTTATTTCCTATACCTGACTCAACACTTTTCTCTTCCAACTTCACCTGGGGGGTAGGAGGATTTTTCCGAGGCTTGTACAACTTCTCAGGAGCCTGGAATTTTCCTCTAAGCCTTGGCAGCTGTGTAGGCTTCACCCGTGGGCAACGGGGAGCCTTAACACTGAGCTGCGGGGAGAGAATATTAACTCCACGGAACGCGCGACCCTTTTCTACGATCCGTAGTACTTTGCCCAACTTCTCAGGTACCTGAATAATTTCTAAAGGCTTTTTCTTGGCCTCTAAATCTCCCCTGAATTTCTCAAAGGCTTGAAAACCACGAGAAGCAATATTTTTCGTTAGAGTATCTTTATAGGATACTTTTAACGAATTCTTACTTTCGTGGGTGTTCGGCTGGAGTTTCCCGGTCGGTGCAGAGTCTTTTTTTGCGGAGCCTCCATTCGCCTCGGCGATTTCCCTTGATGCCGGCCGGTCGTGACGTTTTAGATTCGCGCCATCATTTTCTCCTTTTTTCACCCGCTCCGAAGTCGCCACGTCGTCGCCTTTTCCTGCTTTTCGGATCTTTACGCGATCGCCAGGTCGATCCGCGGCTACTGGCGATTCCCGTTTTTTTACTTCGAGGGTGCTCCACTATTACCGCCCTGCATTGCTGCACGTGCCTTTTTCATTTTGAAGCACGACAAAATCTGATGCCCTGCTGCGCCGCAAAATTCGCATTTTGTCGGCTGCTGCTTCGCGTCGTATTTGTCGATGTCCATCGGTTCGGCGAACGTGGGGGATGCCGATCGCTCCGTGCCGAATGTATGGTTCGGCGCGAAACGTCGTGTTTCAGGTTGACCTCGAGTCAATGCGTCGTATCGCTCGGTGGCACGCACGATGTCGCGGTAACTGTTGTAATTCGCTGCGATGACCTGTCGGCGAATCTCCAATTTTAACCCTTCTGTCTACGCCTGGTTTTTTCGCCTTCGGTCAGGTCCGTGATGCGGTTGAACAGTAGCTCCATCTGCTGCATGTACTGTGCTACACTACTGTACTGTTTGTGACGGTGTATCTGCTGCCGCGCCATGTAGGTCGTATTAATTGGCTTGAAACGTTCGATGAGGTTGAGAAGATTTGAACAAGAATGATGGACTATGAAATGAAGTGAGTACAAATATGAAACCCTAATTGGTTGTACCCCCTATGGGATACCCCACTATAGCCTACACAACAGCATAAGCTATAATGTTCTGACACACCCCCATAGGCAAAGTGGGGGAGAACAAGGGGTCACAAGACCAGTCAAGCAAAGTAAAGCAAAGCAAGCTCAGGGTGGATCACAAAGTCACCACACAGTCCGAGCACAGGGTCAAGGCCACACGGCCAGTTCACATGCAAGAGTACACACATATATATAAAGCTAGACAAGCAAGAGCAGGTATATATATATGTGAGAGTACAGGCAAGGTCAAGAGGAGAGCAAGTGAGGCAAGACGGGCACAAGACCCAGCTGAGTGCAGAAGCGCTGATGATCACAAGGCGGAAGTGCCTTGGTGAAAACATCAGCAGTGTTGGCCTCAGAGGCCACGTACGCAAGCCGCAACTGACCACGTTGCTGTAGCTCACGAGCAAGGAAGTAGCGGAGAGCAATGTGCTTTGTTCTGTGCTCCAGTCGCTGCTCTCGACACAAGGCCAGCATGGCCTTGTTGTCTACGTACAGGACTGGAGGAGAACGAGGCGGCTCTCCAAGGTCGGTCAGCAGGTAGGTGAGCCAGCGAAGCTCCTGTGCAGCCATGGCCCCGGCGTAGATCTCAGCCTCACAACTCGAGCCAAGAACAGAAGACGAGCGAGTAGCCCGCCACGAAACAGAGCCGGAACCAAGGCTGAAGGTGTAACCCTGTGACGACCGCTGCGTAGCCTGGTCGTCAGCCCAAGAAGCGTCCGCGTGCCCAGTGAGGACCACTGGACTCCGCCCTCCAAGCACTAGCCCCATGCCCGACGTACTGCACAAGTAGCGCAACACCCTCTTCGCTGCAGCCATGTGCTCTGGTCTGTGTCTCCCAGGAGCAACATAGCGTGCCAGAATGCTAAGAGGGTATGCAAGGTCAGGTCGTGTGCAGGTCATCAGGTACATGAGGCAGCCAACAAGCTCTGGGTACGGGCCACTCGACTCTACGGACTCATCCGAAGGCAGAGCTGAGAGCGAGTGGCGAGTAGACAGAGGAGTGGCCTGAGGCGAGGAGTACGTGAAGCCGAAGCGCTGAAGGACCTGCTGCACCATGTGTGACTGAGTCAGGGTAATGGTGCGGCGTGCTCTGTCCCGGGTGATCTGCAAGCCAAGGTAGCTGCGCAGTTCACCCAAGTCTGTGCACGTGTGTCTCTTCTGCAGCTCGGACTTCACGTAGGCGAGTCCAGCAGTGTCAGCAGTGGCAAAGACCAAGTCGTCAACGTACACGAGGATGTAGAACGGCGGCAGAGAGGTGTCGGTGCGTAGAAACAGCGACGGGTCGGCAGTAGAAGGAGCAAACCCAAGAGCCGCAAGTGTAGTCCTCAGTGTGTCGTGCCACTCACGTGGCGCCTGGCGGAGACCGTAGACTGGACGCCGGAGACTCCACTGGGTACCAGAAGGGAAAGACCCAGTGAAGCCAGGTGGGCGACGCAGCCAGATCTCCTCGTGCAGGCTGCCCTGCAAGAAAGCTGTGCTGAAGTCAAGAGAGTGCAGCTCGTAGTCACGGTGAGCAGCAACGTGCAGCAGTACCCGAAGAGTGGTCATCTTCGGGGTGGGGGAGAAGGTCTGAAAGTAGTCAACTCCCTGCCGCTGACTGAAGCCACGAGCCACGTAACGCGCCTTGAAGACAGGCGGAGAACCCGGCGGCCGCTTCACCCTGAAGATCCACATGCCACTGACGATGTTCGCCCCAGGAGGGGGGACAGCGTCAACGTAGGTGCCTGTGGACTTCCAGGAAGCCATCTCTGCATCCATAGCTGCCTGCCACTGAGAGGAGTAGGGACCCTCTATCGCCTCCGCATAAGAGCGCGGAGTCGGGATGTCAAGTGCATCCGGGTCTCCCTCAGGGGTAAGCAGTACGGACACGAGATGAGGTGAGGCAGCTGCCAGACACTGGAACTCCTCCTGCCTGTCCTCAAGGACGTCCGTGCCAAGGGCACACTCACCCCCGACGGACGGAGGACAGACAGACTCAGACTCAGCGACAAGACTAGCAGCGTAGTCTAAGCGACAGCGAGCAGCAAAGTCGACGAGCTCAGTAACGAGAGCAGACGCAGCAGTAGACTCGAAAGAAGGGTCAGTGACAACAGTAGCAAGGAGACGCGTGACAGTAGGACTGGCAGCACGAAGAGAGTCCGACTCCGGGTCGGCAAGAGCAGGAAGAGAGGACTCAGGAGGAGAAGGCAAAGGGGCACGGAGAGGAGCAGTGGACGGACGCAGAGACATCCGGTGCGTGCCAGGGACAGGAGGAGGACGCTGACGCGAACCGCGACCACTAGTGCGAGCAGCACGGACAGGCGACGCAGGGCGAGACGCAGGCTCACGACGCTCAGCCAGACCTCCAGTAGGACCAGTGTAGGGAGAAGGAGCAGGCAAAGGGGAGGTAGGCTGCAACTGTAGCTGGGACGAGACAGGCTGTGGACACTCTAAGGGAGGAGGAGGACCAGTAGAAGGTGGAAGACCAAGAACCTGCTGCAGGAGTGGCACGAAGTACGGTCGAGGCCGCGCGGCGACGCTAGAAGCAGCCGGGAGGCCATACCTCTGAGCCGAAGCAGAGAGGGGTGGCCAAGGCGGTGGTGCCAGAGGAGAGTCTCGTGAGACAGGAGACGACACGAACAGGGGGCAGACTCAGGACCAGACCTGGACGCCGCAGCAAACACCTGACCCGACGTAACTACCCTACCAGACTCAGCAACTGGAGGAGACGCAGTGGTCAGAGTGTACAGGCTCGACCCCGGCTGACGGGTGAACGTAGCCAGGTGTCGGCCTGTGCCAGCCTCTGTACAGTGGGTCACTCTCTGACGTGCAGGAGTGAACTGGTGGACCCCCGCATCCTGTAGGTCAGCACCACTCACCAGGTTCGTAGAGAACGAGGGGAGGTAGAGACCAGACAGGGTGCCAGAGGGAGCCGCCGGACACGGGAGGACTGTGGAGAAGCGAGACAGGACAGGACCCCCAGAGGGGTCAGCCAGAGACACTGCAACCGGTCGACTCAGCGGTGTGAGTGTGGTGCGGTCCCGAAAGAAGGAGCGAGACGCCCCAGAGTCAAGGGTGAAGGTGAGGGAGGCCGAAGCCGACGCAGTACCTGAGAGCGCAGACTCACCAGTACCTGAGGACGCAGACACACGAGCACCTAGAGCAGCAACGTCGCAAGCGCCTAGGGCAGCAGCCTCACCAGAACCTAGAGCAGCAGTCTCAATGCCCGGATCGGGCGGGAAACACCGGTAACAGTCACCCTCATCACTAATAGACACAGCATACATGGCAGAGAGAATAGCATCAAAGTCAAGATCATAGATGGCAACACCCGCCCGAGACAGCTCGCCCCAGCGAGGGATCTCGGAGGCCTCCGGGAACTGGTGACGCCACGCGTCCGTCAGGCGGCCAAAGCAGCGCTGGGTGGGGTGGGGACCCCCACACTGCTCACCCGCACGGTCGCCAGTGCGCAAAACGTAGGAGCACGGACCAAAACCCCCACCCCGCTGACGCGCAGTGTACCACTCACGAAGCTGCTGAGGGGACAGGGTGTCACGACCACGCTGCTGCTGCTGGCGCGAGCCACCACCGGAGCCACTCCTCTGCGAAGGCCCGCGACCAGCACCACCGCCACCCCCGCCGCCTCCGACGCCTCCGCCGCCTCCGCTACTGCCGCCGCCTCCGCCTCCGCCGCCGCCTCCACCTCCGCCACCTCCACCACCTCCGCTCCCACCGCCACCGCCGCCGCCACCTCCACCTCCACTGCCGCCACCGACCCCTCCACCCCCACCTCCACTCCCACCGCCACCCCCACTCCCCCAACTGCCGCCACCTCCACCTCCACCGCCCCCGCTCGCTCCTCCAGCGCCCTTGCCCCCCTTGCCCTTGCCAGAGCGGCGTCTCCCGCTAGGGGCAGACGCCGCAGCAGCAGAGGCAACAGAGGGCAGAAGGGGGGAGGGGGAACACCCCTCAAAGATGGGGGTGCGCGGGTCACCACGAGAGGCCCCTACAGCGACTATGCTCTTCTCGGCCGCTAGGAGGGACTTCTCGAGGAGGTCAACAGTGAGAGTGGTGGGACAGACAGAGAGAAAGTGGTCCCTGACTACGCGAAGGGAGTCAGGAAGGCGAGTGACTATGTAGTAAAGAGTGATGTACATGGGGGGGGGGTTCCTGGCGCAGAAGTCAGGAGGGAGTGCAGCGCGGTAGCGAGTGTCACTAGTGCGGAGGTGCGTAATGAGGTCAGTGACTGTGGGAAAGGCAGTAAGATCAGGAAAGAGGTACGGTAGCATGAGACGGCTCAGTGCAGCAGTGGCAGGGGAGGAGTAGCGCGCAACTACAGCGTCGTACAAGGTCTGAGCACTCTTGTACTGACTAAAGTGCGCGCGCTCGGAGGTAGGGAGGTGGCGACGCACAGCAAGACGTGCAGCAGCGTCGCGCGTGGCCCACTGGGAGCGAACAGTGGCGTCAGCATCAGCAGCAGGGGCAGTGGAGGTGCCAGAGGTGAGGTCAAAGAGAGAGAGGCCGTCTGCCCTATCGCACTGTAAGAACAGCTGCAGGTCATCTACCCAGACCTCAAAGTCAATGGCCCTACCCTGAGCGTCAAAGGCGAGAACACTAGGGGTAGCCATGACCCTAGACGACTAGCAGCGCAAACAGTGGGGTGAGGACAGTGCAGTGAAAAGGCGCTGTGCTCACCGGACTGGGCAGGTCGGGCGGCCCTGAAGGAGGGCGGCGCGGCGGCTCGGCGGCTCAGCTGCTGGGCGGCCCGGCGACTCGGCAGCTCCGCTGCTGGGCGGCTCGGCTGCTGGGCGGCTCGGCTGCTGGGCGGCGCGGCCGCTGGGCGGCTCGGCAGCTGGGCGGCTCGGCGGCTCGGCTGCTGGGCGGCTCGGCTGCTGGGCGGCTCGGCGGCTCGGCTGCTGGGCGGCTCGGCTGTGCTGCTGCAGGGCACGGGGCCGCAGGTAGGGTGGCGGGGCCGCAGCAGAGGGCGGCGGGGCCGCAGGTAAGGTGGCGGGGCCGCAGGTAAGGTGGCGGGGCCGCAGCAGAGGGCGGCGGGGCCGCAGGTAAGGGCGGGGCCGCAGGTAAGGTGGCGGGGCCGCTAGGAAGGGCGGCGGGGCCGCTAGGTAGGGCGGCGGGGCCGCGCGATGGGGCGGCGGGGCCGCGCGATGGGGCGGCGGGGCCGCGCGATGGGGTGGCGGGGCCGCGAGGAAGGGCGGCGGGGCCGCTCGATGGGGCGGCGGGGCCGCGCGATGGGGCGGCGGGGCCGCGCGATGGGGCGGCGGGGCCGCTAGGTAGGGCGGCGGGGCCGCTAGATAGGGCGGCGGGGCCGCGCGATGGGGCGGCGGGGCCGCGATGGGGCGGCGGGGCCGCTAGGTAGGGCGGCGGGGCCGCGCAATGGGGCGGCGAGGCCGCGAGGTAGGGCGGCGGGGCCGCTAGGTAGGGCGGCGGGGCCGCGAGGAGAGAGGCGGCGGGGCCGCGAAGACGGGCGGCGGGGCCGCAGTGCAGGGCCGCTAGGGCGGCTCGACGAAGTGAGGGCCCGGAGCGCGACTCGGGCTGAGCGCGCTTCGGGCAAGAAAAAAAAATCGATGTGGTGGGCCCTAAGCACAGTTCCCAAGGGGGAACCTGCTCGATACCATGTCA
Source organism: Closterium sp. Naga37s-1 (assembly GCA_947471745.1). Classification (NCBI taxonomy): domain Eukaryota; kingdom Viridiplantae; phylum Streptophyta; class Zygnematophyceae; order Desmidiales; family Closteriaceae; genus Closterium; species Closterium sp. Naga37s-1. The sequence goes on along the minus strand of CANJKZ010000056.1, from coordinate 5,295,024 downwards.
GAATCCCAACCACTAGACCATTGGGATAAAAGGGCTTATTTAAGTAGCGGGTCAGTGCGCCCATAACCCCCCAGGCCAACGTGCCTGTAACCCTTCCCTAGGATCAATCGGGGATCACCAGTGGACCTCTGACACCCCCCCGCACTGGGATGCCCGAAGTGCATACACCGGGATTCGAACCCGAGACCTTCGCTCTGATACCATGTGAAGATTTGAACAAGAATGATGGACTATGAAATGAAGTGAGTACAAATATGAAACCCTAATTGGTTGTACCCCCTATGGGATACCCCACTATAGCCTACACAACAGCATAAGCTATAATGTTCTGACAGAGGTCTGCCCGAAACTGCTGCCACGTTTTCTCCCTGCGGGCCACGTCAGTGTAGTAAATGTCAAAGGACTAACGAGCGTGAAAATTGACTAAGGAAACAAGGTACAAGGAGATATATGCAAACCCTAGGAATAGTGAATGTAACACCTAGGCTAAACTAAACAACACATATAAAATATATGTTGACACACCCCCATAGTCTAGGTGACGGTAGTCCTGTGGAAAGCAACACATATCTCAGGGTGAGTCTCAAGGACACACATAGTCTGAGAGCAAGCAAGGGTCACATGACCAGTCAGCAAGAACAAGCAAGGGTCATAAGACCAGTCCACAAGAACAAGACAAATCTCAGGGTGGAGCTCAAAGTCACCACACACTCTGAGAACAAGCAAGGGGCCACAAGGCCAGTCCACATACAGATATATAGCAAATATTAGGAGATGCAAGCGTACAAGGCAAACAGGACAAAGCATCCCTACGTAAGCAAGTGAGGACGGGCAGACACAAGGCCAAGCTGGGTGCAGAAACGCTGGTGGTCACAAGGCGGCAATGCCTTGGTGAAGATATCTGCAGTGTTGGCCTCAGAGACCACACGTCGTACAAGTGCCTGGCCACGCTGCTGCAACTCACGCAGAAGGAAGTAACGAAGCTGGATGTGCTTCGCCTTCCCAACCAGTCGGGGCTCCTCACACAACAGGACAGCAGACCTGTTGTCGGCGAACAAGACTGGGGGAGAGCGAGGCCGCTCACCAAGGTCAGTGAGGAGGAAAGTCAGCCAGCGAAGCTCCTGAGCAGCCATGGCCGCAGCGTACACCTCTGCCTCACAGCTAGAACCGGAGACGGACGACGCCCGAGTCGACCGCCACGAAACAGCACCTGTCCCGAGGCTAAAGGAGTACCCCTATGTAGACCGACGCGTCTCCGCGTTGTCGGCCCACGACGAGTCCGAGAAACCTGTGAGTGTAACTGGCTGCTTCCCTCCAAGGACAAGTCCCATGCCTGATGTACTCGCCACATACTTCGCCACCCTCTTAGCAGCGTACCAGTGAGACGGACGGTGTCTTCCAGGTGCAACAAAACGCGCAAGGACGCTAAGAGGGTAAGCTAGGTCTGGGCGAGTACAGGTCATCAGGTACATGAGACAACCCACCAGCTCAGGATATGGACCGCTGGACTCAAATGGCTCGTCCGAAGGTGGAGCCGTGAGCCCATGATCCACACCAAGAGGGGTGAGCTGTACCTTGGAGAACGGGAAGCGAAACCGCATGAGGATCTGCTCGACCATATGCGACTGAGTCAGCGTAATGGTGCGAGCTGCCCTGTCCCTGGTGATCTGCAGGCCAAGGTAGTGCTGCAGCTCACCAAGGTCAGTGCAAGTGTGTCTCCTCTGCAGTTCCTCCTTCACGGAGGCCAGCGCGCGTCGGTCGGGAGTGGCGAAGACCAAGTCGTCAACGTAGACCAGGACAAAGAATGGGGTCGAGCCACGACGGACGAACAGCGACGGGTCGGCAGACGACGGAAAGAAGTCAAGCGCTGCAAGGGTCGAGCGAAGCGTGTCGTGCCACTCACGTGGAGCCTGGCGCAGGCCGTAGACTGGTCGACGCAGCTGCCACTGGGTCCCAGGTGGGAAAAGGCCAGTAAAGCCAGGCGGGCGACGCAGCCAGATCTGCTCGTGCAGGCTCCCCTGAAGGAACGCAGTCGAAAAGTCCAAGGAGTGCAACTCGTAGTCGCGCTGGGCTGCAATATGCAGCAACACCCGAAGAGTAGTCATCTTCGGGGTGGGAGCGAAGGTCTGGAAGAAGTCTACCCCCTCTCGCTGACTGAAGCCTCTCACCACATAGCGCGCCTTGAACACTGGTGGTGATCCAGGCGGCCGCTTCACCTTGTAGAGCCATCGGCCACTGACGACGTTCGTTCCAGGTGGTGGGACTGCGTCGACGTAGGTGCCTGTGGACCTATAAGATGCCATCTCTGCCTCCTCAGCTGCTATCCAGTACGAAGCCCAGGGTCCCAAAACCGCCTCGGCGTGAGTGCGAGGGATCGGGATGTCAAGGGCGTCTGGATCCCCCTCAGGGGCAAGCAGCAAGGCGCAGAGATGAGGAACATCGGCCGCCAGGAAACCAAGCTCGAACTGCCTATCCTCGAGGACCTCCAGGGGAAAAACAGGAGCACCCCCAGAGGACGGAGAACGAGCAGGGCCACTCACCAAGTGAGCGGCGTAGTCAAGACGGTGGGAAGAGGCAAAGCCAGCGATAGTGGTAACAAGCGCCGAGACAGACGACAGAGGTGCAGTCGGGTGAGTGACCAACGCGGACAAAACACGGGAGACGACAGGACGGGAGGCACGGAGGTAGTCGGACAACGGGTGGTGAAGCACAGTGAGGAACGACTCAGGGGGTTGTCGAAGGACAGGAGGAGGTGGAACACGAGAGCGAAGAACAAGGTGGAACGGACCGTCTGCACGGTAACGGGACCGACGACGCTCTGGGGACACAGCACGACTGAGGGGAGAACGACGAGTCCACTGGGACGAGGAAAGGGACTCAACAGGGGGAACAGAAGGGGACGGTAGGGGACCACGAACAAAGCGTGCAGGTGCTGGGTCGGGGAGGTCGCGTAGTCACAGTCGCTGCCACTCTGCCTCCTCTGGCGTCTGCTGCGACGGTACCTGCCCCTCCTGCTGCTCCTGTGGCTCCTCCTCTGCCCTCTCCTACTGTGGCTGTGACTCCTCTACTCTCTCCTGCCGTGTCTGTAACTGCACCTGCTGCTGCGGGCGGGACTCCTGCTCTACCCTCTCCTGGTGCGGTCGTGACTCCTCCTCTACTCTCTCCTGCTGCGACTGCAACTGCACCCGCTGCTGCACTCGTGACTCCTCCTCTACTCTCTCCTGCTGCGGCTGCAACGGCACCTGCTGCTGCTGTGACTCCACCTCTACTCTCTCCTGCTGCTGCGACTGAGACTGCTCCTGCTGCTACTGCTGCTGCTGCTGCTGCTCCGGCTGCTGCTGCTGCTGCTGCTGCTGCTGCTGTGCCCTCTCAAACCGCTCACGCTCCTCCCTCTCCAACCGGAGGAGACGCTGCTCACGGGTCTGGAAACGTACAGCGCGTGGTGTGGGCGCCACAGTGGCAGTGCCTCCAGCTCCAGCACCTCCAGAACCAGCACCTCCACCACCGACACCCCCGGGGCCTCCAGTACCTCCCGCAGGAACACCCCTAGGCTCCGCAGCAACCGGCTGCAAAGAAGAACGAGAAGGGAACTGCGGGACGGACGGGAAGCCAGGGGGTGACGCGAGGCGAGGCCGCCGAGTCGTGGCTGCAGTATCCTCCACGGGAGTGGCCTCCATGCCCACACCCCCTGCAGCCCCAGAGCCGACACCACCAGCTCCAGCAGCCCCAGTACCCTCACCCTCCGCAACTGCACCTCCCGCACCCCCAGACACGACATGGCCTGGACGCTGCGGGGGGGACGACTGCGGAGTGACGTGCGACACACCTGACGGGGCAGGACGCGAAGGTGGGGGGGCTACCGGGGCGACTGTGGGGGGCTCAAGGGTGAGGAACAGCGGGGGGGAAAAGGCCTCAGTACCTCGGTGGGGACGACTCCTGTAGTAACAGACAGACTCGTCGAACGTGACGTCCTGAGAAGCGAAGAACTCGTAGGTGACCGGGTCGTAGAACACCCAGCCGGAGGCGTCCAAAGGGAAACCAAGAAAGACGCAGGCACGAGTGCGCGGAGACAACTTGTTCGCGCCAGGGGCGCGAACGTGAGCCATAGAACCCCAGACACGGAAGTCAGCTGCTATGCCCGGAGAACCTGTCCAAAGGGAGACCGGCGTCACCCGTGGCCGTGCGTCACTGGGCCACAGGTTCAGCTGGTGCGTGGCGTAGCGGACTGCCTGAGGCCACAAGAACTGGGGGGCACTGGCATGGCACATGGAGGTCCGGGCAACCTCCATGACCAGGCCGATGAGTCGCTCGGCTACCCCGTTCTGCTGCGGCGAGGCTGGTAGCGTGTAAGACTGGATGATCCCCCGACCCTGACAAAACGTCTCCAGGCGAGTGGAGGAAAACTCACCACCACGGTCCGAGTGTAGGCGGTTTCCACAAAGGCCCTGGGCGCCACCCCTCGCTAGTAGCCAAGGCTCGAGAACGGTGGGCACGTCGGCCTTCCGTCGCAAGGGGAAAACCGTGGTGTAGCGGGAGTAGTCGTCCACCACAATCAGGAAGTAGCGCTCCTGACGTGGGCCAAGGACTGGGGAGGGGCCCCAGACGTCCAAGTGCAGGGTCTGGAAGGGAGCCATGGTGGGGGGGAACGAGGAGGAGTGAGGGGCAGCGCGCTGCCGACCCTCGACGCAAGGAGTGCACAGCGGCGCAGGCGAGCGGGGAAGCGGCGCAAGCGACGCTGGGAGACCTGAGACCAGACGGTGACGTGCCATCCTACTGAGACGTGGGAACGACGGGTGACCTAGACGGTGGTGCCAGAGGACCGACGGGTGGGTGAGAGACCGACAGTCGCATGACACAGCAGCTACCTGACCTGACCTGACCCAGTGCGGCGGGACCCAGTGTGTAGTGAGTAAAGACCAGAGCCCGGCTCCCTGGGGAAAGTAGCCAAAGGAGCCCCAGTGACACCGTCTGTGCAGGAGGCAACGGACTCGTCTAAAGGAAAAGTGGTGACTACTCCGAGGTCGTGGAGGTGGCTGACACCCACCAAGTTGCTTGAGAACGAGGGGGTGTAGTAACCTGTAAGGACCCCAGAGGGAGCCGCTGGACACGGGAGAGTGGTGGTGCTGTGGGCAACCACTGCTCCCACTGAGGGGTCAGCCAAGGCGACATTGACTGGGGTGCGTAGCGGCGTAAGGTCGGTGTGGTCACGAAAGAAACAGCTGGACGCCCCTGAGTCGAGCGTGAACGAAAGGGACGCAGACTGGGTGGTCGGACCTGTGCAAGCTACTCTAGCTGGTACAGCACTAGCAACCTCTACAGCACCTAAGCTAGACAAACAAGAGTAATAGCCAGAACGATCAACACTAGAGTCATCAGCATACATCACAGAAACAGATTGTACAGCATTATCTAACTCTGCGGCTAACTCTGCGGCAGACATGCGATACAACTGCGTGCCAACTGTGCGGACCAGTGAGGCCCAGTCTGGGGCAGAGCGGGTGGGGCCAAACTGGGCGCGGTAGCAGTCAGTAAGCTGCGCAAAGCACTGACCCGCAGGGTGGAGGCGGCCACAGATGCCGTCTCTGCGCGGCCCAGTCAGCACCCAGTACTGGCAGGGGGGGTGCTGGACCGGGCCACGCGACGTCCAGCTGGGTGGGCCGCTGCTGCTGACAGAGCTCCCTGGTCCAGGCGGCCCCCACTGCTGCTGCTGGGTCTGCTGGCGCTGGCCCTGGAACTGCTGCTGCCGCTGCTACTGTGGCTGCTGCTGCTGGTGCTGCTGCTGCTGGGGCTGCTGCTGCTGGGACGCCCCACTACCTCCTCCACTGCCTCCACCTCCACCTCCGCCACCACTCCCACCCCCACCGCCGCCGCCACCACCACTCCCGCCGCCCCCCCCACCACCGCCCCCTCCACCACCTCCACCACCGCCCCCTCCACCACCTCCACCGCTGCCCCCTCCGCCACCCCCACCACTGCCACCACCTCCTCCCTTCTTACCGCTCTTCTTGCCCCCTTTGTTGCCAAAGGCAACAGCTGCAACCTCGGATGCAGTGGCAACAGAGGCCGAGTCGACAGACGAGGCAAGGAACGAAGGGGCACACCCCTCGAAGATGGGGGGGAGGACGGCACTAGAGGCAGCAGCAAGGGAGCGGGCAAGGTCCTCAACAGTAGTGAGCCTCTTCTCAAAGAGGTCAATAGTGAGGGACATGGGGTTGACAGTGAGGAAGTGGTCACGGGCAGTGGCAAAGCGGTCAGGGAGGCGGGTGGAAAGGAGGTACAATGTCATCCACATCGCGGGGGGGTTGATGGCAAGCAGGTCGGCGTCAGGGGCAGCAGAGCGGAGCTGAGCATCAAGTGAGCGCAAGTGCAGAATGAGGTCAGCAACACGCGGAAACGAGGGGAGGTCGGGGAAAAGGAAAGGCAGCACAGGACGGCCAAGGGACGCAGTGGTCGGGGTGGAGTACCGTTTGACTACCGCGTCGAAAAGGCCCTTGGCCGTCACCTCCTGTTCGAAGTGATGCTGCTCTGATAGTGGCAGGAGGTCGGTGATGGCGAGCACGGTAGCGTCGTCCCGCGCCGCCCAGCGACTGGCCGCCAACTGCGCCTTCTCAAAGCGAGCCTCATCCACCTCCGACGGGGAAGCACCTAGGGGGTTGGGATCCTTCGGGGCAACGAGCTTGCCGGTGGCGTGCTCCAGCAGGCGCACGTTGTTCTCGATCCTCGACTCGTCAAACGTGACGTCCTGGGAGGACAGAACACGGCGAGAGGTGGGGTGGTAAAACTGCCACCCAGGCGCGTCAGGGGGGAACCCCAGGAAGACGCAAGGAGCAGCACGAGGGGATAGTTTGTCCGCAGACAGGTCGCGGACAAACGCCCGAGATCCCCAGACCCGGAACGCCGACGCATCGCCAACCTTCCCCGTCCACAGCAAGGCTGGGGAGGTCTCCGGCCTGGAGACCCTGGGGTGGAGGTTGATCTGATGCGCCGCGTACCTCACCGCAAACGGCCACAGAAAATGGGGGGCAGCCGCATGCATCATAGACGTACGAGCGACGTCCATGACCATGCCAATGCGGCGCTCAGCAATCCCATTTTGCTGCGGTGAGTCCGGAAGCGTGAAGGTCTGACGGATGCCCCGTGCACGACAGTAGGCACGCAGAAGGCCAGAGGAGAACTCTCCGCCTCTGTCCGAGTGCAGACGCAGAACAGGAAAGTCCGAGCCGAAGCTCTGCCTGAGCTGGAGACGAGCTGCGCGGATCCAGTCGATCAGCACCTCAGTGACATCACCCTTGCTGCGCAAGGGGAAGACTGTGGTGTAACGCGAGTAGTCGTCAACAACGAGCAGGAAGTAGCGCTCGTGACCCTGTCCACGGACGCGGGCTGGGCCCCACACGTCCATGTGAAGTGTCTGCAACGGGGCCTCTGTCGGAGGAAACTGGGAGGAGTGAGGGGCAGCACGCAGGCGCCCCTCGACACAGGGGACACAGGCAGGGCCAGGGCCCTGAGGAAGGGGAGGGAGGGACCGGGGGAGACCGGACACAAGGGACGGCGGTTTCAGGGCGTGAGGATGGTGCTAGCACGAGGGACGGCGGGTAAGGTGGCGGGCTACACGTGGGGCGCCTTCTAAACGGTGAAGGTGCGACGTTTGGCGGCGGGTTCCTGGTGAGGCCGCGATTTCAGCACGAAAAAGCGACGGGTGAGGCGACGGGCGCGGGTAGCGGGCTCCTCCTCTACTCGCGAACCGTCGCGACGTACGTGCGGGCGGCTACGCGTGCGTCTAGGGCGGCGCGCGCGGGTCTGACGGGCGCTAGCGGGCTGGCGGGCAAATCGCGCGGGGCACTAACGGGTGACGCGCGGGGCAGAAACGGGTGACGCGAGGGGCAAACCGGGTGACGCGACGGGCTGAAAACGGGTGACGCACGGGCTACGGGGCTACCGGGGCGCTTCGGGCCTTAGGGCGCTACGGGCTAGGTCGGGTCACGGGGCGGTGGGCCCATCGGATCGCTTAGCTCTATACCATGTCAAAGGACTAACGAGCGTGAAAATTGACTAAGGAAACAAGGTACAAGGAGATATATGCAAACCCTAGGAATAGTGAATGTAACACCTAGGCTAAACTAAACAACACATATAAAATATATGTTGATAGTAAATCCACTCTAATGCCGGTCCACGTAACAGTGTCGCTGCGAGCTGAATCCGTGCTGCATCGTGTTGCGGGTTCGAACAGCCAATGGCCTCGAAATAAATTTTGAGGGTCGCCACAAATCGTCGAACGTTAGATCCTTTCGCGCTGGGATCGAACGCTTCGGGGATCCTCGGGCGTGCTGCTTCGAGGTTCGGCGACAGTGGTGCCATCCGTCCGTGAAATGTCGGTGTCGCCACGGCTGCTGGTGTTGTCGCTGCTACGTTTGCTGCTGCTGCGGTGGCGGCTCCTAGTTGGTGTGTCAGAAGGGCCTCGAGTCGTCGGATCGCCGCCTGCGTCTGCTCCATGTCGGTGCGGAGGCTTGCAATGTCGCTCGTCGTCGCGTAGTTGTCGCCTTGGCCCTCCATGCCTGACATTGCGCATTCGAAAAAACTGAAACGAGGGGGAGCGAAAAACACGGAACCGGTTTTACGTACCCGAAATCGGTGTTTAACAGGCGTCGCCCTGCGGTTTTTGAAGACTCGGTTTTAGCGGTCGAAAAACTTTCGCGTGTAAACAGGCTCTGATTACCAAGTGTGAGGATCTGGGATCGAGCTCAGAAAAGAGAATGTGAATTGAATGATCACCTGGGTACAACACGAGGCTATATATAGGCTCGACACAAGGCCTAGTAACCAAGTGTTACGCGAAGGTTCCGAGGGTCGCGAAGCGTCCCGAACAGAGCCTTCCCGAATTCGGTAGAAGGCAATTCGGTGACAACCGAAAAGCTAGAATTTGGTGCACGCAACCTAGCTCGGTGCTATAACTATAATAAAATATAGGAAAGCACCTAGCTTAGAAAATCAAGCAATTCATGCATGCATAAAATAAACAAAAGCTAGAAATAGCATAATATAGTAAAGGCAAGCAAGCATAGCTGGCATAAGCCGTCGTACTCTCACAAGCTACATCGACAGGCTTGACAGGGTCTACCTGGGACACACCTGAGGGAGCAGGACTCTGAGGGGGGAGGGGGTCTACCAGAGGAGGACCAAGTGCGAGGAAGAGCAACTGGGGGGGAAGAGGGGCAGTGCGGTAGGGGAAGAGACAGTAAAAGGGAACCGACTCGTCAAACGTGACGTCCTGAGAGGGCAGGACACGGCGCGAGGTGGGGTGGTAAAACTGCCAGCCAGGCACGTCAGGGGGAAAGCCAAGGAAGATACAGGGAATGGCGCGGGAGGAGAGCTTGTCTGCGGAAGTATCGCGGACAAAGGCATGAGATCCCTAGACCCGGAACACCGACGCATCGCCAACCTCTCCCGTCCAACGCAGTGTCGGCGAGGTCTCTGGCAAGGAGACACGGGGCCAGAGGTTGAGCTGATGCGCGGCGTAACGGACCGCAAACGACCACAGAAAATGGGGGGCAGCCGCATGAATCACGGAGGTATGAGCGACCTCCATGACTAAGCCAATGCGGCGCTCAGCAACCCCATTTTGCTGCGGAGAGGCCGGAAGCGTGAACGTCTGGCGAATTCCCTCCCCACGACAAAAGTCCCGCAAGAGGTCGGAGGAGAACTCTCCACCTCTGTCAGGGTGCAGACGCAGGACAGGAACAACCGTGGTGTAACGCGAGTATTCATCAACAACCAGCAGAAAGTACCACTCGCGGCCCTGTCCACGGACGCGGGCTGGGCCCCACACGTCCAAGTGGAGAGTCTGCAGGCGAGTAGTCGTCGGGGGAAACAAGGAGGAGTGAGGAGCGGCGCGCTGCCGCTCCTCGACATATGGAAGGCAGGGAGGGGCAGGCGAGGGCGGGAGGGGAGGCAGAGACCTGGAAAGACCAGAGACAAGGAGACGGGAGTGCATGCCACGGAGGCGTGCCATGGAGGGGTGACCAAGGCGGTGGTGCCAAAGGAGCGTCTGGTGCGACAGGGCGCGACACGAGTAGGGGGCCGCTAGCTGACCTGACGCAGACGCAGACGCATCTACCTGAGGGGGCGCAGTAGTCAGTGTGTACAGACTCGACCCAAGCCGACGGGTGAACGTGACCAAGTGCTTGCCATTCCGGGAGCACGTACAGATTGCCACACGCTGTCCTCCAGGGGTGAAGGTATCAACCCACTCATCCTGAAGGACTGCGTTGCTCACCAAGTTCGTAGAGAACAAGGGGAGGTGAAGACCTGACAGCGAGCTAGACGGAACCGCCGGACACGGCAGAACAGTGGAGGACCGTGCAAGGACTGGGCCCCTAGAGGGGTCAGCCAAAGAGACAGCAACAGGTGCAGAGAGCAGTGTGACTGTAGTACTATCGCGAAAGAAATAGTGGGAAGCACCTGACTCAAGTATGAAGGTGTGCAAGGCCGCAGCAAACGTAGTACCAGAGAGAGCAGACTCACCATCACTCGGAGCAGCAGACTCACTAGCACCTAGAGCAGCAGCCTCTATACCTGGCTCTGGCGGCATACACAGGTAACAGTCACCCTCAGCACTAACAGTCAATGCATACATGGCAGCAAGGATAGCATCATAATCAAGAGCAAAGACATCCACACCCTGCCTAAGCAGCTCTGCCCAACGGGGGAGCTCAGTCGCATCTAGAAACTCTGTGCGGAAGGCGTCGTCAAGGCGAGAGAAGCAGCGGTGCTGGGTGTGGAGCTTCCCGGATTTCTGACCAGTGCGGTCACCTGTGTGAATGACATACGGGCAGCGACCTCTACCCCCAGCCGCCCCACGCTGAGCAAACCACTCACGTAGCTCCTGAGGCGAAAGACGCTGCTGCTGCTGCTGCTGCCTCTGACCACCACCAAGACCTCCCCTCTGACTGGTACCACCCCGGCCGCCACCACTGCCGCCGCCTCCACTCCCACTGCCGCCACCACCACCGCCGCCACCACTCCCACTGCCGCCACCACCGCTGCCACCTACACCTCCACCCCCACCACCACTCCCTCTGCCACCGCTGCCCCCTCCACCGCCTCCACCGCTCCTACCACTGCCTCCACCTCTGCCACCCCCACCAGCCCTGCCTCCCCTGCCCCTGCGGCGCCTCCCACTAGGGGCAGACGCGGCTCCTACCTCCTTAGCACGAAGGTAGTCAACAGCTGCAGCAGAGGCGATTGAGGGTAGAAGGGGGGAGGGCGAACACCCCTCAAAGAAGGGAGTGCGAGGAGTGCCACGAGAAGCGCCTACAGTGAATATGCTAGTCTCAGCTGCAAGGAGGTGCTTCTCGAGCAGGTCGACAGTGAGGTCTGTGGGGTCAAGGGCGAGAAGGAGGTCCCTGACAGCGCTAAGAGAGTCAGGAAGGCGGGTGAATATGAAGTAGAGAGTGATGTACATGGGAGGAGGGTTCTTGGCGAGGAACTCAGCGGGAAGCACGGCTCGATAGTGGACGCCACTAGTGCGAAGGTGAGTGACTAGGTCGGTGACTGTGGCAAAGGCGGAAAGTTCGGGGAACAGGTAGGGCAGGAAAAGGCGGCCTAGAGCAGCAGTGGCCGGGGAGGAGTAACGAGCGACTACAGCGTCATACATGGCTTTAGCAGTCTTATGCTGGCCAAAGTGGGCGCGTTCGGCTAACGGCAGGTGATTGCGAACGGCTAGGCGAGCAGCAGCGTCACAGGTAAGCCACTGCGAGCGAGTCGCACTGTCAGCTGTGGCGGCAGGGGCGGACAAGGCGCCAGACGTGAGGTCAAACAGCAAAATACCGTCCTTAGAGTCGCTCAGTAAGTACAGCTGCAGGTCATCTAGCCACGCGTCGAACTATATCGGACGACCCTCTGCATCGAACGAAAGTACACTGAGAGTGGCCATAGCAGGCAGAGCAGTAGGGCGCGCTAGCAGCAGGGTGCGCTAGCAGCAGGGCAGCACGCAGGCAGGGCAAAGTAGGGCGGTGGCCAGCAGGGCGGATCGCAGGCAGAGCAGGGCAGAGCGGCAGTCAGCAGGGCTCTGTGGCACGGTTGTTAGCGGCGCTCAGGCAGGGCAGGGCGGCGCGGCCAGCAGGGCAGCGCGCGGGCAGGGCAGGGCAGGGCGGATGCCAGCAGTGCGGTGTGCAGGCAGGGACACGTGACGTGTAGTGCAACAGTGCAGGGCAAGGCAGGGCAGCCGCGCGTGCAGAGCAGCAGCGCGGAGCAGGGCAGGTGCACGGGGCAGAGCTTACACGTGCAGGCACGGCAGGGCAGCTGCGCTTGCTGGCACTACACTGTGCAGGGCAATGACAGTAGTGCAGCAGCTGCAGTAGCGTAGGCAGCAGCAGTAGCGCAGCCACAGTAGTACAGGCGGCAGTATGGCAGCAGTGCAGGTGCGCGGGCGGCAGGGCAGGTGCGCACGGGCCTGGCGCGGGCTATACGGACTGCGCGCTGGCCTGGTGCTGGCTGTACTGGCTGTGCGCGGGCCTGGCACGGACTGTATGGGCTGCGTGCGGGCCTGGCGTGGGCTGTATGGGCTGCGTGCGGGTGGTGCGCGGGCTATACGGGCTGTACGCGAGGGGCGCGCGGGCTGTACGGACTGCGCGCGGCAGGGCAGGGCAGTGGTAAGGCATGGGGAAGGGCAGGGCAGGGCATATGGGCCGCGCACTTGGCAGGAAATGGGGCGCGCGACGGGCAGCGAATAGGGCGCGCGTGGGGCAGCGTACGGGGCGCGCTCGGGGCAACGTACGGGGCGCGCGAAGAGCAGTAACCGAGGCGCGCGCGAGGTAGGGATCTACTCGTTTCGGGCAGAAAATATGGCGCACGCTAGGGGCGATCGACGGGCAGCGAGAAGGTACGCACTAGAGGCGCGCTACGGGCAGCGGAAGGGGCAGGTTCTTAGAGAAAAACGGTCCTAACGGACCTACCTGCTCTATACCATGTTAGAATACTAAGGAGAATAGTTGGTGATTAGGTCAAGGGGGAGGGGTACAAGAACAACATCGAGAAAAATTTTGTACCCCCTAGTGCTAACACCCATATAGCCTAAAGCACATAAGCATATATGTTTTGACAACAACTACACTTTTGGGGGCACAAACTGCTTCTCGCGTACGATCCTATTTGCCCATTCTCGCACAGGCCCATTTAACACGCAATTTTCCGCCCACTATCCATGTTTTGCCATACAGTTTCATGACAGTGCACTCTAAAACTTTCAATTAATAGGTTTGAGTCCCAGACGACACAACCATCACGCACACATTTCGCCCACTAACATCCAACACACCCCCATGATCTGGCAGTACATTAGCTTCCCCCAACTACTCCCCACCCTACGACACACGTCCTATATAAATCCTGTGTCCGACGACCCTGCATTGTGAGAATGCTTCTTCGGTGTGCGGTTTAAGTGGCTTATCACCTCCTCGTTCGACGCTCCAAGTTCAGCAAACACCTCCGCAGGGGAAATCCCAAGTGCGTTAGCATGACACACTAACGCGTGTGTCACGTTACGGATGGCACGCCTCCTGCTGCGTGACGAACGCAGCAACGGCCCATCAGGAAGGCACATTTCACCCTCATCCCCCGATGATGGCGTAGAGGCTGTCTCCAGCTTCACACCCGCCCTCTCCATCAAAACCTCATCGCCGCACACGTACTCACACGCCGTCATATAAATTCCCGGCCGCACCCTAAACTCACGCAGTAGCTCCAGGAGGTTCGCAGTTGTAGACACAAGTGGCTCGTACATGCTGGCCGCATACATGCCGTGCAGGTGAACCATTAGCAGCCACCATGATGCAGGGACGCAACCTGCTCTCCACCAGCTCCTCAGCAACGTTGCAGCCGTCAGCGACTTCCACGCCTCACCCACCCACAGCAGGATGACTCAGTAATTCACCACTGAAAACGGCGCGTTGAAATCCTCGTGAAATACATACGAGCGCACCACACGCCACATCATAATCACACGATACTCTGCCTTGAAGGCGTCCACCACGTCGTGCAGGTAGGGCATGCTGGACAGATGGACAATGTCAGACACGTCCATGAAACACGTGTGCGTGAAGTGCTGCAAAGATAGCCCGTGCTCCACCGTCGTCCATGCGTTTAAGGCTGTGATGTGATGCGCAGGGTTGTACGTGAGGACAACCGTCTTCCGATCGCGGCTCAGATGCACATCGTTAACTATTTGGAAGAACTCGGTGAACACCTGCGCAACATCACCGCACCCCAAAGTGCACAACCGCTTACTTTAGGACCAACACAAGAACACCGACTACAATCCTCATCACGCAGACAACCCACAACGAACACATATACCTTTGGAGTGAGCCGTCCACTCTTCGTGTATCGCACAATTACTTGTGATGTGGGCTCCCCTCGGCACCTCAGCTCAGACCGCTCGTCATGCCACAAGACCACAAGAGGCACCGACGTGCAAGTAGCGGATGCATTATACAGGAAGCCCATGCTAATAATCCTGTCGCATGCGTTTCGCGACCGTCAAGGAATACTAGTCTTCGGCAACCGAATCTGTAGCGGAATTTCCACAAACAAGAACACATCATCAGGGGTAACTTCCAACTTCACAATGATGTCCAGCAGGGGTGGTTTTACCGAGCTCATCCTTGCCCCAAGAAATGACGGAAATCCAAACAACAAACCAGGTATAATCACATTCGTACGTTTGGCGTGCTGATTCGCAACATGAAGTTGCCTCCTTATAGCCACAAACACAAAATTGCTACCAGCATGTTTTGTGACAGCATTTACCAGTTTCACAAGTGTGCAGTTTCCATTGGCTACAAATGTACAAACGGATGCCGTACACGCCACCCACGTCGGCGCTGCCAACCACAAACTCTTGTAATCTAAACAGCAAACCGCGAAACAAAGCCAATGAACCTCGACGACTATTCAAACACCGCGTACCAGATATACAATTTCTCAGCGTTGTAACTAAAACCGACAAATTTGTAAAAAATGTCATGAACACCCTTCTTCCAGCATCGAGAATCCTACACCACGTCCACAAACACATTTCCCCTCCCCCACACAGATGTCATAAAAAAAGCAAAAACACATCCATTCGACGTATGAAATACTTCCAGTCAATACAACTCCATCTTCCAGAAATGAAATACCGCACTAAAACTTCTCATCCATCCAGGTCACTCCCAACATGACTTAGACAACATTTTTAGGTCCCAATCGTCTAGCATAGAACTAAAAAACAGGTATAGAGAATGCCCCTCAGATGATTACCTGCACAGCAAAACTTGTTAACTAGCAATACCTTGGGGTTGCTATACGATGGGCATACGTGCACAACCCTCTGGACGCTCTTCAACAGCACCACTGCGAACCTCACATCCTGGCGAGTGGGAGAGAGCTGGGTACACGTTGTGATGGGACACTGACCGGCTGCTTCGTAATACCTCACGTACGTACACCCTATCCACTTCCCCTCCGCATTGAGCGCCTTGAAAATACATAAGCATTTACCGAACCAATCTCTCCCCTTAGGTGACAAAAGGGCCACATCCGAAAACAACTTCTCCCTCGGTGAGGCTTTCACGAAGGTCCCCTTGGCTACCAGCGCACCACTCTGCGTCCGGGGTATGGCCACCGCTGTGTGTGTCTGTAAATTGGTGCATGGACCAGGCACAAAGCAAAATGGACACGTACAGTATTCAATATATGCATATCAACATTTCAACACTGCACACTTAATGCAACATACCTGCACACTATCACATGCATAACGCATCTCCTTAAGCTGACCAGGCAGCCCCGCCATTTGATCCCCGTGTATCGCCGTGTACTCCGTCCACACACTATCCGCGTTGCATCCAATGCGCATGACTTGATACTTCTTGGTCAGCACTGGCTCTTGCTCTTCAACAGCCCTCCGCACACAACCACATACAATGCTTGTGTGGGGACCATGCACATACACAGAACACCACGAGCACAATCACCCAAGGTATGCGCTATACCCGTGCTAACCGTACTCAACAAGGCACTCACCATACGCAGTGCGGATACATATTGGCGCCCTCCTCCCGCATCTGCCGCAACTTCTCTGTTTATCTTACGCTGCACCTCCTCCACAATCCTACGCAAAATGTCAGCCCAATTGCTCCCCCGCACAGGTCCCTTCACAGTGACCTTGTGTGTGCGCTCCCACATCTCCGTGTTGCAGTGGTGCGGCATCCCACGTGTCTCCGCATTCTCTATCAGATGGTTTATCATGTGGATCTTGGGTATTTTCCAGTGTGAGCTCTTCGTCTTGAAAGCTTTGGGGAGCAACTCCAATAGTCTGCAACTCAAAAAGTGTACGGTATTGACGTTGTGCAATTCACATAAACCTTGCTTATTAAAAAACCACAAACCGCACACCAACACCATGTAAACACTATACTCATCACCCCGTTCTGTGCTCCCAACTTACGTGATAGCTTGCTGACGCGCAGTGCACAGAGAGTCGCGGGTGTGCGAGGCCACACCCAAAAATGTCTTGTAGAAGAGCGCATACAAGCGGAACACTCTGACCTGCAGCGCCCTCAACTCTCCCTCTGCGTCATTCTTTAGTGTACTGCTGTCGGCAATCAGGATCGGCATGATTTGCATCATGGCGCGGTGCTCGAATGCCACATAGTGTGCGCCAGATAGGAAAAATGACGCCCCGCCATGAATCCTGAGTAGCACACTCGGCGTGTCACTCTTCAATTCCTTCTTCCGCCTACCACGCATTGATCACAATGTTAGTGTCCCAACCTAAATGCAATAAATCATGCACTTCTTGACAGAAATGGAGCTGAACTGATTGATTAGTAGAGAAGGCACTAGGCCTTAAGTACAAACGAGGTTGGGTTGAGCAAAGCTAGGGAAAGAATGGGATGGGAATCCTAGCAAATCTCCAATTGGTGAGTTGGCAGATTTGCAGGATTACGAGGGAATCCCAACCAGATAGGGTTGGGATTACAAACTACACCCAACCCGCAAATAACCTGCGCGATATAAAAATATAGTACACAAAGTGTTGACAGCCTAATTCTAACACACCCCCTAGGCTGCAACACATCAGCCACAAGAAGGCCCAACACCCATGGCTGAGAGGAGGTGGTAATGGTCCTGGCGAACAAGCGAGTTGGTAAACAAATCAGCAAGGTTGCAGCCGAAAGCAATGTGTTCAGCCTTCAGCTGCTCGCGCTGCACCAGCTCACGAAGAAAATAGTGACGGACTTCAATGTGCTTGGTGCGACCGTGGAAAACGGGGTCCTTGGTGAGATGAATGGTGCTCTCGTTGCCACACCAAAGCGTTGGGGTTGGTTGAGGATACCCCAGTTTTGTCAGCAGGAAGGAGAGCCAACGAGCCTCCTGGGCAGCCATGGTCCCGGCATATAGCTCTGCCTCACAGGTCGACAGGGAGACTGACGACGACCGAGTGGAGCGCCAACTTACAACCCCACTGCCAAGGGTGAAGCAATACCCTTGGGAAGAGCGCCGATCAGTCTGGTCGTCGGCATAGGATGAGGCACCGTACCCCTTAAGGCGAACAGGGGAAGAGCCGCCAAGTGTGAGCACATAATCCAGTGTGCCTTTGAGATAGTGAAGAACCCGCTTGGCGGCAGACCAGTGGTGGCGAGTGAAACGACCAGGTGCAACATAGCGGGACAGTACACTAACTGGGTAGGCCAAGTCCGGTCGAGTGCACATCATCGCGTACATCAGGGATCCAACGAGCTCGGGGTAAGGCTCATCACAGGGCTCAGGTGAGGGAACAGAGGGTGCAGTGAGTTGGTGCTGCAGAGAGAGTGGGGTAGGCATTGATGCTGCTTCCTGCATCTTGAACCTTGTCAGAACATTGTTGATGTAAAACTTCTGCGAGAGGGTGATAGCTGGGCCGTGCGATCACGTGTGATTTCCATGCCCATGTAGTTCGTCAGCTTCCCAAGATCCTTCATGAGTAACTTCTCACCAAGTGCGGTTTCGACTGCTGCCAACTTAGTCTGATCCTTGGTGAAAAGGATCATGTCATCGACATAAACCAGGATGAAGAAGCGGGATGGTGTTGCTCGGATGAAGAGGCTGGGGTCAGAGGTGGATGGGTGAAAGTTGAGGGACCCCAAGGTGCTCTTCAGCTTGTTGTGCCATTCCCGGGGTGCTTGCTTGAGGCCATACACTGGCCGATTCAGCTTCCATACAGTGCATGGTGGAAAAGGAGCTGGAAATCCTTTGGGCCACTCTATATAGATTTCCTCTCGAGGGATCCCTTGCAGAAACGCAAAAGACACATCCATGCAGTCAACCTCCATGTCATCTCGAGCAGCAACGCCGAGAAGGGTGCGAAGTGTGGGAGGTTTGGCGGTGGGAGAGAATGTGTCAAAGAAGTCTAGTCCATGCTTTTGGGTAAATCCCTTGGCACAGTACCGGGCTTTGAAGACAGGAAATTCGCCTGGAAGTTGTTTCACCCGAAAAACCCATTTTCCCTTCACAATGTTGACGTCGGAGGGAGGAGAGACATCTGTGAAAGTTCCTGTGTGAATGAAGGCCTCACATTCTGCGACAATGGCCCCCAACCACTGAGCGGCGTGAGGACCAGAGACTGCTTCAGCATAGGTGAGAGGTGTGGGGATAGAGGGGTTGTCGGAGAAATTGAGGGTGGGAGAGTCTGCGATATCCGGAAAGAGGAAGCAGAGCGCGTGGATGGCTGAGTCGATATCAATCAACTCCTCATGTTTGTCTTCAAGGAGGGAGGGCATGAGAGAATAATCACCCCCGACAGGAGGAGGATTGAGAGAGACACGAACGGAAAGGGAGAGCGGTTGTTTAGGTTTATGAGATCGGGTGCGAGAAGCGATGGGGGAGGGAGGCGGAGCTGGAGGAGGAGTAGCGGTAGGGGAAGTGGGAGTGGGAGCAAGAGCAGGACCAGGAGCAGGAGCAGGAGGACGGCGATGGTAGGTTTTGAGAGGAGGCGGCTCGGAAGGAGGAGTGGAAGCAGGATCAGGAGCCCGAACAGGAGGGGGAGCAAGTGGGGGAGTGAGCGGGGGAGGGGAGGGGGAGGGAAGGAGCAGAGGAGACTGCGTGGTGCTGGAGGGGGAAGTGGGTGGTGGCGGGTCAGAGACGGTGGAGGGAGCAGGAAGAGGAGGAGATGGAGTGGCGAGAGGAGGAAGGCTGTCAAAGTCAGCCCAAGTAAGAGAAGGAGGTGGAGGAGAGGGGGAAACTTTGGAGGAGGGATAGAAAGGGTGAGACTCATCAAAGAACACATTCCGGCTGCAGTAAAGTTTGTTGGTGGAAGGATGGAGGGAGAGATATTCTGGCGAATCTGAGTTGTGCCCGAGGTATACGCACGTGATTGTTTTGGGAGCTAGCTTGCCGCCAGCTGCACATAGGAGGACATAGGAAGTGCACCCCCAGACACGCAGAGGGCAGACGGACGGCTTTTGTCCTGTCCACAGCTCAGCGGGGGTGGTGTGGGTGTGATGAGGATGAGGATGGAGATTGTGGAGGGTGGCAGCGTGGAGCATGGCGTACCCCCAAAGAGAGGGAGGGGCGGAGGCGTGAGTGAGGAGGCAGCGAGCAATCTGCACTAAGATGCGGTTCCGACTCTCAACAACACCGTTCTTTTGAGGAATGTCTGGTAGAGTGAAGGTCTGATGGATACCCTCAGTGGAACAGTAAGCTTTGAGGGTGTTGTTGCGGAATTCATCGCCACCGTCAGAGTGAAGAACCTTGATGGTGGTTTTAAAGTGTTTGTGAGCCTGCTTGGCCCATTCAATGATGATGGATGGGGCTTCAGACTTGGAGGAGAGGAGGTGGACAGACACATAGCGGGAATAGTCATCAATGATGACAAGAAAGTAGAAGTGTCCGCCACGAGAACGAACAGGAGCTGGACCCCAAAGGTCCATGTGTACGCGATTGAGAGGTGCAGTCATGGACTCCGTGGTTGGAAGTCCGTGGAGGAGCTGTTTTGTGGCAAGGTCCGAAAGCGTGCGGAAGTTGATGTGGCCGAGGCGGTGATGAAAGAGCATGGTTTTGTTGGAAAGGAGATGGCAGTGACAGGTGGAGGAGTCTAAGGAAGGGAGTGGAAGGTGGGTGAGCGAGCATGTTTGAATGGGAGGTACAACGAGCGTGTAGAGATTGTTGGAGTTGAGGGTGAAGCGAGCTAGATGAATGCCGGTTTTGGCGTCAAAGAGGTCACAGTAGTCGACATCATTGGGAAAGATGGTGATTACTCAAGCATGTTGGATTTCACGCTGTGCAAGCAGGTTGTAGCGG
The DNA here is from genome assembly GCA_947471745.1 of Closterium sp. Naga37s-1. NCBI lineage: Eukaryota > Viridiplantae > Streptophyta > Zygnematophyceae > Desmidiales > Closteriaceae > Closterium > Closterium sp. Naga37s-1. The sequence continues at coordinate 5,274,705 of CANJKZ010000056.1, read as the reverse complement.
AGGGTGGGGGCATAGATGCCAGTGATTGTGCCGGATAGGAAGGCTGGACAGGGAACTGTGGAGGACCCATGGCATTGGATGGAGAAACTAGAATCGGCTCTAAGGAGTGGGGTGGGGGCCTGGTAGGGAACGAATGCGGTTTGGTCTTTGAGCACTGTGTGGGTGGCACCACTGTCTAGTATGAACTCGATCCCCTGTGTGTGTGAAACACCGATGTACTGCGACTCCTCATTAATAATACCAGCGCTAGAGAACAACAGATTGAGGCAAACATCAGATGGGGCGCTAGCAACAGTGGGAATAGGTTCCTCCACTGCCTCGACCTGGTTCATGCGACAGGGTGGGGCCCAGTTGGGAGGACGTTAGTTGGTAGAGACACCGTGGACATCATACCACTCGTCATCTCGCTTCTTGAAGCAAGTTGCCTTAGGGTGGTTGGTGCCTCCGCATTTCTGCCCTGCGTGTGGACCCATCCTAATGATGTAGGGGCATGGTGGGAAGGAGTTGCGCCTTGGTCCCTGCTGGGAGCAAAATGGGATACTCGGGGTGTAGCGCACAGCATTGACGGATGCTTGGGCTGCAAGGTCCTTTTCAGCCGAGAGAAGGGCCGAAGCGACTTTCTCGAAGGTGAGTTCCTTGGTGGGGAGCTGTTTGAGCATGGAACTGGCGACATTGTAGGCCGAGGTGAGTCCTACGAGTTCCCACCTGCAGGTGCCTGTTTGGGGAAAGTGATCCCAATGTCCTTGAGTTCCTCATGGATGTTGCGAATTTCAGAGATGTAGTCCGCCATGCCCAGGCATTCCTCGAGGTGAACCTAGAACATTCGGGGGATGAGGATGGCAACACCCACTGCTGTCTGAAAACAATCCTGGAGGTACTTCCAAATGTCATGCGCGGAGCGAAAGGTGCGGTAGGATTTGACAAGCTCAACCGGAGTGGTGGAGATGAAAACCCTAATAACTGCTGCATCCGCCTGCTCCCACACACTGAAATCAGTCTCATACTTGGTGGTCTTAGTTTCAAAGGCGGCCTTAGCTGTGGCAGCCGCTCCTTTGCCTAGAGGATCGGGAGGGAGAGGCATCTTTCCCTTGCCGCGGTTGAGGAGGATGTCCTTGAGGCAAATCCCCTTCAGCTCCGTGCTAAGGAGGTGCTTCTCCACTCCATAGCACCGCTCCCCAAAGTTGGTGCTCGTGCCGTTGGGAGCGAGATTGAGAACGATGAGTTTTCCGACGAGGGTGGAAGTTGAAGTTGCCATTTTGCGCGGAGCGCAGCGCTAAAGTCTCCGATACGTAGCGGAGCGAAATTAGGGCGATTCTGAAAATTAGGAAGTCCGAAACACGATTTTGGCAATAGAAAACCCGGAAAGTGATGTGCTGCTCTGCTTCGCCGATGCCCCCTGATCTGCTTCGCTGCTGCGCCGCTGACCTGTTCCGCTTCTCTGCTGCGCCGCTGAACGTGTTCTGCTGCGCCGCTGAGACCTGTTATGCTGCGCCACTGAGATCTGTTCTGCTGCGCCGTTGCGACCTGTTCTGCTGCGCCGCTGAGACATGTTCTGCTGCACCGCTGAAACCTGTTCTGTTGCGCCGCTGAGACCTGTTCAAGTTAAGAAATTGGAAAAAACGCGAAATTTCGCGACGGAAATGTAAAATTCCAGAAGCTTACGATGGAAGATGTGGAAGAGTAGGAATCGCCGTTGAAATCGGAAGTGCGCGAAGACAGAATGTGAACGCGCTCTTGAACGGCGTGAAGACGTGAAGTTGGAAAACGCTAGGCGTAGGAGCCGAAAACTGAGAGAGGTATAGGAGAAATGAAGAGAACCATTAAGACGCCAAGGATCGGATTTCGCGTGAGCGGAATTTACTAGCTCGATACCATGACAGAAATGGAGCTGAAATGATTGATTAGTAGAGAAGGCACTAGGCCTTAAGTACAAACGAGGTTGGGTTGAGCAAAGCTAGGGAAAGAATGGGATGGGAATCCTAGCAAATCTCCAATTGGTGAGTTGGCAGATTTGCAGGATTACGAGGGAATCCCAACCAGATACAATGAACGAAATAATTGTCCACATGCACTAAAATCAAGAAATGAATGTGCATTAGTAGCTATTGGGTTCAAGCCTTAATAATAGGGCGCCATAAGGTTAAAGCTCGGAGTGTTGTACATCGAAACATGTGGCGTCTAGGCCCTTAACTCGGTTGAACAATCAGCGGATATAGAATTAGGCAAATACTAGAATATGGACAGATGTTTACAAATACTGTCACACATGCAAACCAAGTAGAATCTAGTACTTGGTCCAGCGACCCTTGGCCTTGAGCACAGCCCGCACACGCCTAGGCATGCTGTCGATCAGCTCACTGCACCAGGCCGCTGGGATTTTCTCCCATTCCACTTGAACTCTGTCCCATAGCTCGAGAATGCCCGCAGGGGGGTGGGGGTAAGCAAGCAGCTACTTCTTCAAATAAACCCACATATGTTCTATGGGGTTGAGGTCCGGACTAGATGCTGGCCATGGGAGAACAGAGTACGGCTGCTCGGCTAGGTAAGTTTTGACCATCTTACTGTATGCTTGGGGTCGTTGTCATGCTGGAACACAACTGTTTCGGGATCCAGCTCGTAATGCTCGATAGTCTGCTGAAGCTCGTCTTGCAAGATTGAACATTATAACTCCCCGTTCATTCTTCCCTCTATCTTGCACATAAAACCCGCATATTTGTATGTCATGCACCCCCAAATCATGATGGAGCCGCCACCATGTTTGACTGTCTGTTTCACATGGTGCGGCTCCATGTGATAGTCCTGTCTAGTCCAGGTCCAACTACGTCCGTCGCTACTAAACCGGCAGATCTTCGTTTCGTCACTCCAAACCACGCGTTTCCAGTCGTCAATCGTCCAGTGCTGATGGTCCTTGGCCCACTGTCTGCGGTCCTTTACATTTTTCTCGGATAATCTAGGCTTCGACGGCTTTTCAATCTCCCTAACTCTGTGCCGCTTGAGAGTGTTTCGAACGGTGGCGCCAGTGACATTGATGCCATGCGTAGAAGCTATCATTCCCGCTGCGGCCTCGGCGGATTTCGATTCACCAGAAATTATCAACCTTACGACTATCCTCGCGATTTGCTCTGGTAGCTTGTGCAGCCGACCAGGTTTCACCGGGGACGTCACTAGCTCCTCGTATGTTTTCGGACCAAGGTGGCGGAGGAGCTCGTCATGGACGGAGGACTTCAAAACTCCCAACTCCTTAGCGATTTGGCGGTAACTACGCCCCTCCGCAATTAGCTGCATGATGCGCTTCTGTTTCTCCACACTAAGGCGCTTCATGCTGCGGGGGTGTTAGCGCTACGCAAAGATCGTAGAAACCGCCCGTAATATCCTATGTACCTAGCTAGTCTAGATCTAACTGCGCACGAAATAAAGCTCGGGACATTTCGGAAGTATTTGTCCATGTGGGGTGTCGAGAGGGAAGAGCTGACTTGTTAGAGCGAGAGGTTTTTTTGAGGTTATAGGTAACCTACACAAACTGGTAACACACAGTCGCGAACGCCAAACCCAATTTGTTTATTATAATACTTGCTTATTTTACAATTGGGGGCAATTTCCTATACAGATCGAATACATAAGGACAATAATTTCGTTCAGTGTAGGGTTGGGATTACAAACTACACCCAACCCGCAAATAACCTACGCGATATAAAGATATAGTACACAAAGTGTTGACAGCCTAATTCTAACACTTCTCGCTTAACACAACAAACCTCGTGCATTTTTTGACGTCCCCGGTGCAGGGTAGCGCTCACCTCTCTAGAATGTGGATCCCGGCTTTCCCCAGTTTAGAAAGGTATGTGTCCATCATGTGGATGAAGACTCCAGAGTCCAAGACGTGCAGCGGGTCTGCAAGGCATGCCAAATACACGTTTCTCCACTCTGTGTCCCCAAACTTCCAACGTACCAGCACGCATTGGACCCATTAAAAATATATTAGCACCATGAGTGTTTCCAATGTTCATAGATAGCTCTTGTGATTCAAATCGGGCAACAATCCAGACCATACCTCGATTAGATGAGTGGACCATTTCGACTGGAATTTCCGAGAATCCTCCTTCTTAGCAGATCCGAGGATCTGCCCAACAATGTCCTTCTGCTTCTCCGGGGTTCGGGGATCCTTTTTGGGAGTTATATTAATAAGCGAAATAAGGACAGATCAGGCATTTCGCCTGCCATTGAGCGACGCATGCGTGCTGTCGCTGTACACGATGACGCCGAGAATCAGAGCTTTATCGTCCTTAATTTATTTTTGCCACTAAGACCCATGGTGGGGGAATGAAAGGAGGGTGCAGACGATAGTCTACTGCATATGGAGAGCAAAGACGTATCACTCTGGTGCGTTCATTCAAGTACCCATCTCCGGCCCCTCAAAAACTCCCTTTCCCTTTTTTTTTTTTTTTTTTTTTTTTCAGGCTTCCACACGAATCCTTTCTTCCCAGAAAAAATACGGACGAGCTTCTTTATGAGCTGGACACATCACAAGCAACAAACATGTTAGGTCAATGTAGTCATGTAAACCCCCATTCCTGCAACCCAAACATCTAGTCGCTGGTAGCATCGTCGCACTCATGACATTTGTGACTTACCAACTCCATGTCGCGGTAGTGAAAGAGTGGCTTTTGCGAAATTCCTTTAGGCCCGCGCACGATTATCTCTTTAGTTTTCCACGGAACCATGTATGGCGGGGTTCGCTCCTTGCCCCATCGCTTAACATCAGCGTAGTTGTGCCAATGTCGTAAGGCTTTAAGATTGAACAGTGGCTTCCGGAAAATATTAAGTAGACGGTTTACTTCTTGGCACGATAAGCCACGTCGCGGAAAAACAAATACAACTCCGTAAGCGTGTCGAAGACCATAGAGACGTTGACAGCCTCAAAACATTTTGAGACGTCATCTTCGTCATGAGCCCCTGATGGATGCTCGGGCGGCGTCAACGGAATAGAGGGTCCTGGTGGCTGTTGTATAGGCCCCCCACTGGTTCTGGCTTTTGATCTCGTCGGGCTGCTAGGTCGACTGTGCCCGGGACTATTCAGCGCATCCAGATAGGCATCAAACATAAGCTGTTCAAGTTTTCGCTTGAGCTTGTCGCCGCATTTGTTTCCATTAGCAAGATGGGACTGTAAGTCGCGGTCACTTGTAAAATCATTCCTGCGAACTCCACACTTGTTTCCTGTCATTTTGCTTGTCTGTGAAACCCTAAACTGGGCACCTAATGGGCTTTGAGCTATTTGATATGCACTCCCGCAGTCACAATAGTTACTAGCTATTTCCGTTAATAATATCTTGTTACACGCCTTATTCCCAACCCCTCCATTCAATCACCTTGACTACTGCCGGAGATCTATGGTGAGCGGGTTGTAGTGGTCGCGTATGCACCCATCAAAGTGCCAGGAGAACACATCGGTTGACATGTGTCATCGTCTCAAGAAGATGCGCATGCTGCATTGCACATCGTGTTGCCCGTCGTGTAGATCTCATTTTCTTTGGTGGATAGGTGGTGACTGGGGCTTACGACTTGAAAGAGTTATATGCGCGGAAACGAATCTGTCCCCCTCGGAACCCTAACCTAACGCAGGCATGGATTCAGTGCACTATCGATCACCCAATAGTCCAGGGGGTGTAGGGTCACCTTCCCCACAGCTGCTGGCTCCTCAAAGCCTTCGTCCTTCTCTGGACCAGCTGGTATTTGCGTCGACACGAAGTAGAATAGACCCGGGTACCGATCGTCGCTCGGGTCCTTGTCGTTATCTCCGTTCTTCATGTTTGCAGCTCCACCTCCGCGACCGCCACGGCCTCCACAGCCTCTTCCTCTCCCTCCCCCTGCTCCTCTACCCTCTTGGCCTTGAGCAGGGGTCCATCCTTCAGGGAGTTTGTAGCAATCGCGCCACATGTGTCCGGTCTTGTGGCAATAATGGCACTCGCCATCGAACCGACCGCGACCGCGTCCGTAGCTCTTGTCGTCGCTGCCGTAACCGCCACTCCCGCGGCCTCCACTGAAGTTGCTGCCACCAAACCTTCCTCCCCCTCGTCCTCTGCCTCTTCCACGGCCATATCCACGGCCGACAGTTTACTTGTGCTTGCACTATTTGCTAGTTCACGTGGAAATTTGGCAAGAGTTTCACTAGCAAAATTTCATAACAATGATAGCAACAAAATTGGCATGCAAGACTACATCAGATCTAGCAAAGCTGCTGGTCTACTTCCAGCGCAGCACGGTCGACCGTTGGTGCACTCGCATGCTCCGCTTCTCCACTTGCTACAGCGTTGGCACACAATGGACTTGCAACGCTGGCAAGCCGCGACCTTGCTCTGCTGGAGCGCGGTGCACTCGCATGCTCCGCTTCTCCACGTCTCGTTCGATGTGGAGCCCAAGGTAGAAGTTCACGTCACCAAGGGACTTGCACTTGAACTTGACTTGCAGCTTCAGCATCACCTCCTTCACAAGGTCAGAAGAGGGTGAGAAGATCAGGATGTCGTCCACGTACACCACCATGAAGCTCCTCTGCTCCCCCTCGCCAAGCATGAACAAGGAGTGATCGGCCATTGAGGGAGTGAAGCCGATCCCCTCCAACACTTTGCGCAGCTTCATGTACCATTGCCTAGGGGCCTGCTTCAGCCCACAGAGGGCCTTCTTCAGCTTCCACACTCTGCCACTACCATCATCAAACCCCTCTGGCTGCGCCATAAAAATCTCCTCCTCAAGGATGCCGTTAAGGAATGCCGTTACGATGTCCATTTGTTTTACTACCCATCCTTTGATGGCAAGGAATGCCGTTACGATGTCCATTTGTTTTACTACCCATCCTTTGATGGCGGCTCCCGCGAATAGGGTTCGCAGCGTCGTCGGCTTCACCACAGAGGCAAACAGCTCCTTGAAGTCCACCTTCTCCTTCTGCTGGTACCCCTTGGCTACAAGCCTAGACTTGTAGCGCTCGATCTTGCCGTCGGCATCCGACTTGATTTTGAAGAGCCACTTGGACGTTATCGCCGTACGCCCCTCCGGTAGCTCCACCAATTCAAACGTGTCATTCTCCTCGATGCTCTTCAGCTCACTCTCCATGGCCTTCTTCCACTCCTCAGCATCACTACTCTCCAAAGCCTCCTTGAGAGTTGCTGGTTCTCCCGGCATCTCCACCGGAGAGAAGAACGCGAAGGCACACTCCTCGTAGTCACTCTCCTCGTCGTCTCCGACCATCATTGCCGCTCCGGCCAGGGCTGTCTTGCCCTGCTTTCCCGGCGCATCATAGGTCAGCATATTAGGGGGTTGAACTCTCCTCTTCCCCCTTCCTTCCTCCTCAGCTGCAGAGACTTGGAGGCCTTGGCGTTGCTGCGGTGTGGCTCGAATCCGTGGAGCACTCGTAGTACGGGAAGGGAGTGACGGTGCACGCTCGCTCACTTGCTGCACCCCCTCCTCTTCTTCCTCTGCATCATTGGCCTCCTCTCCCCCATTCACAAGGGAGGATTGCCTCGTGGCTGTGCTGCCGCTGCTCAGCTCCAAAGGCAGCTCCACATGCTCCAAACCGGAACTCTTCACCTCCCCAAACCGCACGCCTATCTTCGCCTCATTCTCCGCCTTCCAATCCTTGTACATGAAGTTCTCCATGAACTTGCAGTCCCTGCTCACCAAGAACTTCTTGGTGAATGGGTCCCAAAGAAGCCATCCCTTGCTGTTTTGAGCCATGCCCAAGTGCACGGCCCACACCGCCTTAGCACCAAGCTTGTTGTGCCGAAGATGCTTAGGCACGAGCGCCATGCACATGCAACACCCGAAGCATATCCACCTTTGGCTTCCTTCCTAGCCACTCCACATAGGGCACCCATTTTTCTGCTCCCACATGATTCAAGGCTCTGTTCTTGGCCACACACGCACTCCGCACCGCATCAGGCCAGAAATAGTCGGGTAGCCCGGCTTCAATGAGCAACCCGCGTGCCGCCTCCGTGATTGTGCGGTTCGCTTGCTCGGCGATGCCGTTCATTGCAGGGGAGTATGGCATGGTGAGGGAGTGCCGAATACCATTCTTCTTCAGCCACAACCCAAACTCGTTGCTCAGGAACTCTCCCCCTCGATCGGTGCGGATTGACTTGACTAGACGGTCTTGTTGCCGCTCCACCATCGGGAACCAATCCGTCTTCAACGTTTCAGCCACATCGCTCTTCTTGGCCAGCACATACACCCAAGTCATGCGGGTGTAGACGTCGACAATGGTGAGAAAATACTCAGCTCCAGCAGCTCCAAGCTTCAGGGAGCCCACCACGTCCATCACCACCTCATCAAGTGGTGCCTTTGCCGTTGCCTCCGAACTAGGGAACGGAAACCGGGTGAACTTGGCTTGAATGCACGTCAGGCAGCCAAGCACCTCATCGGGCTCCCCCTTCACACGTATGCCAGCAACCATCTCATTCTTCACTAGCTGCTGCAAGATAGGCAGGGCCACATGCCCCATTCGCCGATGCAAGGTAAGCCAATCACACTCCCCCGTAGCCGAAGTCGGATTGGAGAATGTCGCGCTCGCAATAGCGCCCCACATGCTCTCTCTGTACTCCTCCTCCGCTACTGCCTCGGGGTTCTCCTCACCCTTATGCTGCTCCTTGGCTGCTGCACCACACTTGTTATGATCACCAAGCTTTCTGGTCCCTCCAAGATTCCACTTCTTGGACTCCTTCTCCTTAGCGCGACCGTCCGTGCTATCGCCGTTACCAACCGCTTCATCCTTGGTGCTGATGCTTGCTGCCACTTGCCTCGACTTAGGCATAGGGACCACTGGGATCTGCCACATCTCGTTGTAGACATCCCTGTCCTCATGAAGGTCCCAAATAATTCGATCGCCAAGCCTTGCGGTGTAGGTCTTGGCTCCCTTCGAGTTCGTGTCCATGCCGGCCTTTGCCAACCGCCGTACGGAAATCAGGTTTGCGCTACCACTGTTTTCGAATAAGACTTTTTTTTATTGCGGGGAAAATGCAACCCAAAAGTTACGGGCCAGTAACTTTTAAGTATTTTTCCGCACCTCCCTTTTCCGTGGTAAAGTGCATGTTTGTGCTGATTCAAACGCGGAGTATGTAAACAACAACCAGGCAAAAGGCAGAGGAGGGGAAGTGGGAAGCTTAGTGGTCGTCGTTATAATTTTGTGGGTTGTACAGTGTATAAGGGAAGTGGGCGTTGTACATTGCAGGAAAATACACCTCCAATTTGTCACCTGTCCGATAAGTAGCTATGGAGAGGGTACTACTATCGATCCTTGGCATTCCGAAGACCTTCATTGCAATTTTCAAACAATTTCCGCTCTTTCAACCCTCAGGCAGTAGAATTAGTGTAAGAACTCAGGAAATCTCTCGCATTCACCCACGTGTCACAAATTTGGAAAAAGAAAATAGTTTATGCAAGGAAGAATAAAGACCCTAGGGAACCTGGATGCATTTCCGGGAAGGATAAACCCAAACCACGGGAACCCATGATTCTTTTAGAGGTAATTCCTCCCCGAGACACATCCCTTTCCGATTGGGTTATAGTTTTTTCGGCCATGTGAAGTGATATTTTTTCCAATGGTTTGCGAATTTATGACACGTGGGTGAATATGGAACGAATTACTGAATTGTATCACTAACTTTAGGATGTATTGCAATTCGCTGTGCACTACGTCGGCTCGGTTCGGGGCACGAGTTCAGAAAGGCTCCAGCAAAGCAAGTGGCCGTAAAATGTTTACAAAAAACGCGCAAAATCATTTACTATCTGAATAGAATCTTAGCAAATAACTCTTTAGGTCATCATCTTGATTTTTTCTTTGACAAATCAGTGCCTGGGTTCAGCCTCGCGCATGCCTGAAGCCTTGCAGTCGTCCCGAGACGATGCAGTGCACCGGCAATTGCAACACGTCCTTACTGCCTGAGGGTCGGAGGAGCGTAAAGTGCCTGCAAATAGCAATAAAGGTCTCCGGAAAACGCGGTTCCGATAATATTACCCCCTCTAAAGCTACTTACCCATCAAACAACCACGTTCACCGAACACCGAAATATGATTATGAAGCGATATATAAAGAATTTCAACAATGAAACTGAGCACACATAAAAGATGACATTTTCAGATTAACACATAGTAGGGGTTAGGAGGGTGGTTGACCTCATTTCGAAGGTAGCCCATTGTGTTGCAAAACAAACATGTGAAGTGTACGAGACGTTGTGAACATAGGAAGGGCAAAGTGACATAGTGTTGTCAAAATATGCTATGCATATTTTATATAATTGTTCGTAGTTCTAGTGTAGTTATCTTATCTTGTGAGGTGGTGTACCACATTCTCCTTGTTTTTTTTGCTATATGTACCTAAAGTAAAACCCCATCTTTTGGCCAAACCATTCCTAAGTCACTAAGCTGTGAGTTAAGAGCCTATGTTCACAAGTGTGAGTGCCAGGGACAGGTAGAGGACGAACACGACGAGTGCGACAGGTACGAGCGACAGGCGAGGCAGGACAGAAAGCAGGCTCTCGATGCTCGGCCAGGGAGTCTGTCAACTCAGTACCTCCAACACCAGAACCTCCAGTACTCTCAGTTCCAGCACCTCCAGCTCCAGGACCTCAGTAGTATTAACCCCAACTCCACCACCACTAGGATGCGCAGCACCCCCAAAACCAGCACCCTTAGAGCCAGCAACCCCCGACCCAGCACTCCTAGAGCCCGCACCACCAGCGGCACCACCCCCAGTAACATCGGAGTCTACAGGGAAGGCAAAGGCGGTCGAGGCGGAAAACCAGGAGGGGACTCCAAGCGCGGTGAGCGGCGAGAAGCTGCCGTTTCGTCAGCAGCGGGATCACCCCCCTCAATTGGGCCAGCATGGTCTGAGGAGACCTCAAAAGGCTCAACTAAGGGGGATGAAGTTATATGGGACACACCTGAGGGAGCAGGACGCGAGGGGGGGTGGGGGTTTACCGGGGGGTAACCTGGAACCAGGAAGAGGGGTGGCGGGGGGATAGAAGAAGACGCGTAGGGGAAGAGAGGGTAGTAGCAGACTGACTCGTCAAATGTGACATCATGGGAGGACAGGATGCGGCGCATGGCAGGGTGGTAAAACTGCCAAGGCGGGGCGTCTTTGAGAAAGCCAAGAAAGACACAGCGAAGAGTACGAGAAGAGAGCTTGCCCGCGGTAGTATCGGAGACAAGGGCCAGTAAACTCCAGATTCGAAACGTAGACGCATCGCCAACCTCCCCCGTCCAATGCAGTGTAGGTGAGGTCTCTGGCTCGGGGACATGGGGCCAGAGGTTGAGCTAATGTGCGGCATATTGGACCGCAAACGGCCACAGAAAATGAGGAGCGACCGCATGGATCATGGAGGTGCGAGCAACGTCCATGATCAAGCCAATGCGGCACTTAATGATCCCATTATGCTGTGGAGAAGCTTGAAGCGTGAACGACTGGGTGATGCCCTCCTTGCGACAGAATTCCTCAAGGAGATTGGAGAAAAACTCACCACCACGGTCATAGTGCAAACGGAGCATCGGGAGGTCCTGTCGGAACCGTACGCTCTGCTGGCGGCGGACTGCGCGGATCTAAGGGATCAAAACGCTCTCCATTGTGCTGCAAGGAAAACACCGTGGTGTAGCGCGCGTAGTCGTTAACGTCCAGCAAGAAGTAGCGCTCCCGGCCCGGCCCAGAGACAGGGGCGGGGACTCACACGTCCATGTGCAGGGTCTGCAGAGGAGCAAAGGTTGGAGGGAATGAGGAGGAGTGAGGAGTGGCGCGCTGCCGCCCCTCGACGCAGGGAGTGCACGGCAGCGCAAGCGATAGTGGGAGCGGCACAGCAGGGACTCCGGGAGGCTAGAGAGAAGGATATGCGAGTGTATGCAATGCAGATGTTGCAGAGAGGGGTGATCAAGGCGGTGGTTCCTAAAGAGAGACGGGTGCATGAGTAACCGGCATGAGCAAGACGCTGCTACCTGACCAAACGTAGCCCCCTGTGCCGACTCAGTGTGCAGTCTGTACAGGCCAGACCCAGGCCTCCGAGTGAACCTGGCGAGGTGGTCGTCACTCACTGAGTCCGTATAGATCGCCACTAGCTTGCCCCCAGGAGTGGTGGTAGTGACCAACTGATTCTAGAGGACAGTTTGACGCACCAAGTTCGTGCGAATGAGGGGAGGTGGAGACCTCTGAGGGAGCCGAAGGAGGCTGCCAGACACGGCAGAACAGTGGAACTACATGCAACAACTGGGCCATAGGAGGGGTCGTCCAGAGTGATAGGTACAGGTGCTGTGAGTGGTGTGATTGTGGTGCAATCGCGGAAGAAACAACGAGACACGCCTGAGTCCAGCGTGAAGGTGTGCAGAGCCTCCACAGGGAACTGCACCAGTGCTAGTAGATTCACAAGCACCCAGACTAACAGCCTCTACACTAGCAGATCTAGGTCTACAACAATAATAGTCACCCTCAGCACTAGCAATAGGACAGTACATATCATACATGCCAGTGGTGATCTGCTCCCAATCAAGAGCAAATACATCGATGTTCTTCTTGAGCAATCCAAACCAGTCAGGAAGCTTCGGCCTCTCACCAAACTCCTCGTGAAAGGCGTCGTTGAGGCGGTAGAAGCTGCGAGCCTCAGTATGCCCCAACTTGTGGCAGACCTCCCCTGCCTACCGGCCCGTGCGGCGGCGGTACTGGCAACGGCCTCCGCCTCCGGGGCCACCTCGCTGGGCAACCCACTCACGAAGCTGCTACGGCGAGAGAGTCTCCTGCTGACGTTGCTGCTGTCCATCCCCAGCACTTCCACCTCCACCAGATGTACCGCCAGACGCAGCTCCTCTGGAAGCCGTACCCGAGCCTCTTCCCCCTCCAGCTCCACCCCGACCACCACCCGTGCCCCTCCACCACCCCCGGCTCCGCCACCGCCACCACCACCTCCACCACCCCCGCCACTGCCACCGCCACCACCCCTACCACTCCCACCGCTGCCTCCATCACCCCCACCGCCCCCAACCTTCTTACGCCCACCCCTACCGCTGCGCCTGCCACTAGGAGCAGACGCAACATGACCTCCTCAGCTCTAAGGATGTCAACAGCAGAGGCAACAGCAGGCGCTAGGTGGGAGGGGGGCACCCTTCAAAGAAGAAGGGGAGGGGATTGCCATGAGAGGCAGCTACAGCATGGGCAATGGTCTCAGCCTCGAGGAGACGCTTCTCAAACAAGGCAAGGGTGATCTCAGTGGGGCCTAGGGAGAGAAAGTAGTGTCAAACCATGCGGAGAGATTCAGGGAGGCGAGTCACTAAGATGTAGAGAGTGAGATACACATGAGGCTGGTTCATAGTCAGAAACTCTGATGGGAGAGCAGCACGGTAGCGCGTGTCAGGGGAGCGCAGGTGAGTAGTGAGGTTGGCTACATATGTTCGCCATAAATTTTCAAGCTACCCGGACCCGAGCAGTAGACGCAACAAAACGAATTCCAACATCATCGCTAAGCGCAACGCTGATCGCCACCGCCGCCCCATCACCACCCCATCACATACCAACTGACGATCTAGTATTACTTGACACTTAGAACCTTCGCCTGCCTGTGACCCAAAAATTGTGCCCCATATACTGGGGGGCATTTCAAATCAACCACATGATCACCTCCGTAAAAGCACACCTCTTCCTCCCTGTTGACTGGTACGCCAGTCATTCATTCCACGTCAGCCTCCTCCTCCCCTATGTCTCGTTAACAAGTCAACTCCCACACAGCTGGCTATTGAGCATGAGGCGGCCACCCACGAGGCCAACAATCACGCCCAACAAAATTCTCAGCCACCGCGTCCGTGATCTATGTAAGGCCCGTCGCATCGAGTTTCTACTTCACTGGAAAGACAGAACACTAGTCTAGGACAGTTTTGTCCCCCAGGAGAAAAAAAAAAAAAAAAAAAAAAAAAAAAAAATCACCCTATCCTGACCGAGTATCTGCGCAGCCAAAATTTCCGCGACATTTACACACTTTCATAAGGGCCTCCCTTGGGGAGGGGGGTGGCGCTAGGGAACAACTTTTCCTTACTTCACGTCACACTGAATATCGCGAACAGGACAGTCCCCCACAAAGCACCCAAACAATATCCCATTACCACCTCGAGCACTGTTCTTGTCATTACGACCGTCGCGTCCAAACCACTAGGCTTGCCGCGACCCGGCCCTATGCCCCAACAATCCCCAACCACACCACTAGACCCGTAGGGCACCCTTCGGTTCACACGTTACCGTGCCACTTGTTTTGCTCATGCCTTCGCTCAGTTGTACAGATTTGCTTCAATACCGTAGTGCAATTCTTGTTCGTTCAGTTCATTACACTCGTAACAGAAACACTTGTCTACCTTCCCATGCTAGTCATTCATTCTCGTTTCTTATGTAAGAATCCCAACCACTAGACCATTGGGATAAAAGGGCTTGTTAAGTAGCGGGTCAGTGCGCCCATAACCCCCCAGGCCAACATACATGTAACCCTTCCCTAGGATCAATCGGGGATCACCAGTGGACCTCTGACACCCCCCCGCACTGGGATGCCCGAAGTACACACACTGGGATTCGAACCCGAGACCTTCGCTCTGATACCATGTCAGAATCCCAACCACTAGACCATTGGGATAAAAGGGCTTGTTAAGTAGCGGGTCAGTGCGCCCATAACCCCCCAGGCCAACATGCCTGTAACCCTTCCACAGGATCAATCGGGGAACACCAGTGGACCTCTGACATCTTACCGTCAGGCCCTGGATATGCCCGTCCCTAGGGGTATAATAAAACACGTTTTTCTAGTGGGGTGGGCTTATAATCGAGGAATGTTATAAGCGCATGGGCTTATATAATGACATATATGAAATCTAGTTTTTTTTACATCAAAGTGTTCATCTCGTTCTTGCGATTTGAATCGGTTCATAGTTATAGAGGGCTGTGAATGAGAATCTCGCATAAGTTGGCAGGGAAAGATTTCTTGCCAATACAGCTAGTCAGAATGAGTCATTTTTTCCCCATGAAAATTCATTCTGACTAGACGCGCACGAAGTGTGTGAAGAAAGAGGAATGACTGAACTAGCAAGGAGATGTGTACAAGTAAGAAAGCCTAGCAGTGTTGTACCCTATATAGTCTACCCCACTACAGCCTACACAGACTATGTCATATATGTTTGACACACCCCCATAGGCAAAGTGGGGGAGAACAAGAGGTCACAAGACCAGTCAAGCAAAGCAAGGCAAGCTCAGGGTGGATCACAACGTCACCACACAATCTGAGCACAAGCACAAGGCAACAAGGCCAGTTCACATGCAGAGTTATATATCAAGGTGAACAAGCAAGGCAGTGATCTCAACCTAGCAAGGGTAAGCATGCAAGTGTAGGTATATATAGATCACAGTACAAGCAAAGTCAAGAAGTGAGCAAGTGAGGCCAAGTAGGCACAAGACCTAGCATCGTACAAAAGCGCTGATGATCACAAGGCTGAAGTGCCTTGGTAAAGATATCAGCAGTGTTGGCCCGAGAGGCCACGTAAGCAAGACGCAGCTGACCACACTGCTGCAGCTCACGAGCAAGGAAGTAGCGAAGAGCAATGTGCTTCGTTCTGTGCTCCAGTCTGTGCTCCCGACACAAGGCCAGCATGGCCTTGTTGTCTACATACAGAACTGGAGGAGAACGAGGCGGCTCTCCCAGGTCAGACAGTAGGTAAGTGAGCCAGCGTAACTCCTGTGCAGCCATGGCCCCTGCGTAGATCTCAGCCTCACAGCTGGAGCTAAGAACAGAAGACGAGCGGGTAGACCGCCACGAAACAGAGCCGGAACCAAGGCTGAAGGTGTAACCCTGTGACTACCGCTGCGTAGCCAGGTCGTCAACACAAGACGCGTCTGCGTGACCAGTGAGGACCACTGAACTCCGCCCTCCAAGCACGAGCCCCATTCCCAACGTACTGCACAAGTAGCGCAACACCCTCTTCGCTGCAGCCATGTGCTCTGGTCGGTGTCTCCCAGGAGCAACATAGCGTGCCAAGATGCTAAGAGGGTATGCCAGGTCAGGTCGAGTGCAGGTCATCAGGTACATGAGGCAGCCAACAAGCTCTGGGTACGGGCCACTCGGCTCTACGGACTCATCCGAAGGCAGAGCTGAGAGCGAGTGGCGAGTAGACAGAGGAGTGGCCTGAGGCGAGGAGTACGTGAAGTCGAAGCGCTGAAGGACCTGCTGCACCATGTGTGACTGAGTCAGGGTAATGGTGCGCCGTGCTCTGTCCCGGGTGATCTGCAAGCCAAGGTAGCTGCGCAGTTCACCCAGGTCTGTGCACGTGTGTCTCTTCTGCAGCTCGGACTTCACGTAGGCTAGTCCAGCAGTGTCAGCTGTGGCAAAGACCAAGTCGTTGACGTACACGAGGATGTAGAACGGCGGCAAAGAGGTGTCGGTGCGTAGAAACAGCGACGGGTCAGCAGTAGAAGGAGCAAACCCAAGAGCCGCAAGTGTAGTCCTCAGTGTGTCATGCCACTCACGGGGCGCCGGGCGGAGACCGTAGACTGGCCGCCGGAGGCTCCACTGGGTACCAGGAGGAAACGACCCAGTGAAGCTAGGTGGGCGGCGCAGCCAGATCTCCTCGTGCAGGCTGCCCTGTAGGAAAGCAGTGCTGAAGTCAAGAGAGTGAAGGTCGTAGTCGCGCTGAGCGGCTATGTGCAGCAGCACCCGAAGAGTGGTCATCTTCGGGGTGGGAGAGAAGGTCTGAAAGTAGTCAACTCCCTGCCGCTGACTGAAGCCTCGAGCCACGTAACGCGCCTTGAAGACAGGCGGAGAACCCGGCGGCCGCTTCACCCTGAAAATCCACATGCCACTGACGATGTTCGCCCCAGGTGGGGGAACCTCGTCGACGTAGGTGCCTGTGGACTTCCAGGAAGCCATCTGTGCGTCCATGGCTGACTGCCACTGAGAGGAGTAGGGACCCTCTATCGCCTCTGCGTAAGAGCGCGGAGTCGGGATGTCTGGTGCATCCTGGTCTCCCTCAGGTGCAATTAGCATGGACACGAGATGAGGTAAAGCAGCAGCAAAACACTGGAACTCCTCCTGCCTGTCCTGAAGGACGTCCGTGCTAAGAGCACACTCACCCCCGACGGACGGAGGACAGACAGACTCATACTCAGCAACAAGACTAGCGGCGTAGTCTAGACGACAGTGAGCAGCGAAGTCGACAAGCTCAGCAACTAATGCAGACGCAGC
Source organism: Closterium sp. Naga37s-1 (assembly GCA_947471745.1). Taxonomy (NCBI): domain Eukaryota; kingdom Viridiplantae; phylum Streptophyta; class Zygnematophyceae; order Desmidiales; family Closteriaceae; genus Closterium; species Closterium sp. Naga37s-1. Next base: position 5,257,480 of record CANJKZ010000056.1, on the reverse strand, counting down.
AGTGGACTCAAAGGAAGGGTCAGTGACAACAGTAGCCAGGAGACGCGTGACAGTAGGGCTGGCAGCACGAAGGGAGTCCGACTTCGGGTCAGCAAGAGCAGGAAGAGAGGACTCTGGAGGAGACGGCAAAGGGACACGCAGTGGAGCAGTGGAAGGACGCAGTGCGTGCCTGGGACCGCAGGAGGACACTGACGCGGAACACGACGACCAGTGCGAGCAGCACGAACAGGCGACGCAGGACGAGACGCAGGCTCACGACGCTCAGCAAGACCTCCAGTAGGACCAGTGTAGGGAGAAGGAGCAGGCAGTGGGGAGGCGGGCTGTAACTGTGACTCGGACTGGACAGGCGGTGGACACTCTAAGGGAGGAGCAGGACCAGTAGAGGGCGGAAGACCAAGAACCTGCTCAAGGAGCAGAACGAAGTACGGCCGTGGCCGCGCAGCACCTCCAGAACCAGCAGGGACAGCACCAGCACCCCCAGCGTCAGCTCCAATAGCTGCTGCTCCAGTAGCGCCAACTCCAGCACCCACAGGAGCACCGGCTCCAGCAGCACCTCCAGCTCCAGCACCTCCAGCAGCACCCCCAGCTCCAGCACCGCCAGCAGCTCCAGCTCCAGCAGGACCACCGGAAGACGAAGCAGCTCCAGCTCTAGTACCTCCAGCAGCAGATACTCCAGCAGCACCGACAGCTCCAGCACCGCCAGCAGCTCCAGCTCCAGTAGCACCACCAGGCCCGGCAGCTCCAGTACCTCCAGTATGAGCACCTCCAGGACCCGTGGCTCCAGAACCCCCAGCAGCAGAAGGACCTCCAGCCGCAGCAGAACCTCCAGCGCCGGAAGCACCACCAGCTCCAGCAGTACGGCGCCAGCGCCTAGCAAACCACTCGCGCAGCTCCAGCGGAGAGAGTGGCTCCCGCCGGGACGAAGCACCGGAAGGACCTCCAGGCCCAGCACCACCAGACTCCACACGAGTAGGCCCAGCACCCTCAGGCTCCGCACCCCCAGACTCAGCAACCCCAGGCTCAGCACCCCCAGACTCAGCACCCCCATACTCAGCACCCCCAGGCTCCGCACGCTCAGGCTCAGCACCCCCAGACCCGGCACCCGCAAGCCCAGCACCCCTAGCAGGACCAGAGTCAACAGCTACCTCGACAGGCTCGACCGCGTCTACCTGGGACACACCTGAGGGGGCAGGACCCTGGGGGGGGAGGGGGTCTACTGGGGGGGGACCTGGCGCGAGGAAGAGCGGCGGGGGGGGAAGGGGAGCAGTGCGGTAGGGGAAGAGACGGTAGTAGGGAACCGACTCGTCAAACGTGACGTTCTGAGAGGACAGAACACGGCACGAGGTGGGGTGGTAAAAATGCCAACCAGGCGCGTCAGGGGGGAAGCCAAGGAAGACGCAGGGAACAGCACGGGAGGACAGCTTGTCCGCAGACAAGTCGCGGACGAAAGCTCGAGATCCCCAGACACGGAACGCAGACGCATCGCCAACCTTCCCCGTCCACCACAGAGCAAGGGAGGTCTCCAGCATGGAGATCCGGGGCTGAAGGTTGATCTGATGCGCCGCGTACTGAACCGCGAACGGCCACAGAAAATGGGGAGCAGCCGCATGGATCATGGACGTACGAGCGACGTCCATGACCATGCCAATGCGGCGCTCAGCAATCCCATTTTGCTGTGGAGAGGCCGGAAGCGTGAACGTCTGGCGGATGCCCTCCGCACGACAGAAGGCTCGCAGAAGGTCGGAGGAAAACTCTCCACCTCTGTCAGAGTGCAGACGCAATACAGGAAAGTCCGAGCCGAAACTCTCTCTGAGCTGGAGACGAGCAGCGCGGATCCAATCGATCAACACCTCAGTGACCTCACCCTTGCGGCGCAAGGGGAAGAATGTGGTGTAACGCGAGTAGTCGTCAACCACCAGCAGGAAGTAACGCTCGTGACCCTGTCCACGGACGCGGGCGGGGCCCCACACGTCCATGTGGAGAGTCTGCAGCGGAGCCTCTGTCGGAGGAAACTCGGAGAAGTGAGGAGCGGCGCGCTGCCGTCCCTCGACGCAGGGAACGCAGGTAGGGGCAGGCCCCGGAGGAAGGGGAGGGAGGGACCTGGGGAGAACAGAGACAAGGACACGGGAGGCCATGCCTCAGAGACGAGGCAGGGAGGGGTGACCAAGGCGGTGGTGCCAGAGGAGAGTCTGGCGGGACAGGAGGCGACACGAGCAGGGGGCAGACTCAGGACCAGACCGAGACGCTGCAGCAGACACCTCACCCGACGCAGCAACCTGACCAGACGCGGTAACCGGAGGAGAATCGGTCGTCAGTGTGTACAGGCTCGACCCTGGCTGACGGGTAAACGTGGCCAAGTGTCGGCCTGTCCGAGCACACGTGCAGTGGGTCACTCGCTGACTCGCAGGAGTGTACTGGTCAACCCCTCCATCCTGCAGGTCAGCACCACTCACCAAGTTCGTAGAGAACGAGGGGAGGTAAAGACCTGACAGGGAGCCAGACGGGGCCGCCGGACACGGTAGGACAGTGGAGTAGTGAGCAAGGACAGGACCCCCAGAGGGGTCTGCCAAGGAGACTGCAACCGGTCGACTAAGTGGCGTGAGGGTGGTGCGGTCTCGAAAGAAGGAGCGGGAAACACCCGAGTCAAGGGTGAAGGTGTGCAAGACCGCAGCAGGCGCAGCACTAGAGAGAGCAGACTCACCAGCACCTGGAGCAGGAGACTCACTAGCACCTAGAGCAGCAGCCTCACCGACACCTGGAGCAGGAGACGCACGAGCACCTAGAGCAGCAGCCTCACCAGCACCTAGAGCAGCAGACTGGATACCGGGGTCAGGCGGCACACACAGGTGACAGGCACCCTCAGCACTAGTAGACAATGCATACATTGCAGTGAGAAGAGCATCATAGTCAAGAGCAAAGATATCTACCCTCTGCCTAAGCAGCTCCAGCTAAGAGGGGAGCTCAGCGTCGTCGCCAAACTCTGTACGCCAAGCGTCGCTCAGATGGGCGAAGCAGCGGGACTCTGTGTGACCAGGAGTCCCGCAAGGCTGACCAGTCCGGACACCCGTGCGAATGACGTACGGGCAGCGAGCAGTACTCAGTGACCCTCTACTCTGAGCGTACCACTCGCGAAGCTGCTGGGGCGAAAGGGTCTCGCGCGGACGACACTGCAGCTGCACCTGGCCACTACAAGAAGCTCCCGAACTACTCACTCCAGGACGACTCCCACTAAGGCCGCCCCGACAACCCCAACTAGCGTACCACTCACGAAGCTGCTGGGGCGGGAGGGACTCACGCGGACGTCGCTGGAGCTGCAGCTGGCCACCGCCAGGAGTAGCAGTAGCAGTAGTAGCCGCAGTAGCAGCAGTAGCAGCAGTAGCAGCAGTAGCAGTAGTAGCAGCGCGGCCACCCCTACAACCCCAACTAGCGTACCACTCACGAAGCTGTTGGGGCGTGAGGGACTCACGCGGACGGCGCTGGAGCTGCATCTGGCCACGCCAGGAGCAGCAGTAGCAGTAGAAAGAGCAGTAGCAGCAAGAGCAGCAGTAACAGCAGTACGGGCAGGGCAGTGCTCACCAGTGGCGAGAAGGGCAGGCGTACGACGGCGGCAACGGCGAGGCCGCTACCACTGCAGGGCGAGGGCTCCGCGGCAGCTGCAGGGGCGGCTGCTCCAAGGGCGGCTGCTCCAGGGGCCAGGGGCGGCTGCTGCAGGGGCGGCTGCTCCAGGGGCCAGGGGCGGCTGCTGCAGGGGCGGCTGCTCCAGGGGCCAGGGGCGGCTGCTGCAGGGGCGGCTGCTCCAGGGGCCAGGGGCGGCTGCTGCAGGGGCGGCTGCCCCAGGGGCCAGAAGCGGCTGCTACAGGGGCGGCTGCTCCAGTGGCCAGGGGCGGCTGCTGCAGGTGCGGCTGCTCCAGGGGCCAGGGGCGGCTGCTGCAGGGGCGGCTGCTCCAGGGGCCAGGGGCGGCCGCTGCAGGGGCAGCTGCTGCAAGGGCGGCTGCTCCAGGGGCCAGGGGCGGCTGCTGCAGGGGCGGGGGCAGGGGCGGCCGTCCGAAGGTCGGGCGCGGGTTAGGGCAGGGCGCCGCGGAAGGCAGGGGCGACGCCGCGCGGGTCCCGCAGAGGCGTCGCGACGAGCGGGGGCGACGCCCGGGTCCCGTTGGGGCGTCGCGACGCGCAGGAGCCGCGCCTCGCGGGTCCCACAGGGGCGTCGCGACGAGGCGGGGGCGACGCGCGGGTCCCGCTGAGGCGTCGCGACGAGGCAGGGGCGACACCTGGGTGGCGACGGGGCGGGGCCGTGACTGGCGACGGGGCGGGGCCGCTACGGGCAACGGGGCGGGGCCGCGAAGGGGCAGCGAAGGGGCCGCTAAGGGGCCGCGAAGGGGCCGCGAAGGGGCCGGGAAGGGGTCGCTAAGGGGCCGCGAAGGGGCCGCTACGGGGCCGCGAAGGGGGGCCGCTAAGGGGCCGCGAAGGGGCCGCTAAGGGGCAGCGAAAGGGCAGCGAAGGGGCCGCTAAGGGGCCGCGAAGGGGGCCGCTAAGGGGCCGCGAAGGGGCCGCTAAGGGGCCGCGAAGGGGCCGCAAAGGGGGGCCGCGACGGGCCTCAGGAGCAGGGCAGGCCGCTAAGGGGCCGCGAAAGGGTAGGGCAGGTCAGAGCGCGAAGCGCACTTCGGGCAGGGTAGGAAAAAATATTTAGATGGTGGGCCCTTAGGAAGAAACGGTCCCACTAGGGAACCCGCTCTATACCATGTGAAGAAAGAGGAATGACTGAACTAGCAAGGAGATGTGTACAAGTAAGAAAGCCTAGCAGTGTTGTACCCCATATAGTCTACCCCACTACAGCCTACACAGACTATGTCATATATGTTTGACAAAGTGAGTCGCACAAGGGTGAAGCATTGAAATTCTAAATGTTGGGATGCAAAATTTGTGTTTCGTTACAGATGTTTCATTAAAGATAAAATATATATATATAGAGGGGGCACTTATAATCTATAAGCCGTTGGGGTTGCGCTTATACGGTAATCAAGGATCGGATATAAGCGCCATACACGTTCTATAAGCGTCCGGCGCTTATCCGTGTCAGAATAATCTGTGCTGGAATTACGAATGACTAGCAAGAGTGAGATACAAGTAGTAAACCCTAACTGGGGTTGTACTCTATACTGAGCACCTCACTGTAGCCTAGCAGATCTAGGAACATACAAATAAGTTTTGACACACCCCCCTAGGCAAAATGAGGGATAGCCAACACAACAAACGGTCACAAGACCGGTCACAAGACCAGTCAGGCAAGAGAACAAAGCAATGCAAAGCCCAGGGTGGATCTCAAGATCACCACTCATTCTGAGCACAAGCAAGCGGCCACAAGGCCAGTTCATATGTAGAGTGATAATAGCAAGGCAGTACACTGATCACAACCTAGCAAGAAGAAACATGCAGGTATAAATATAGAAATCAGTGTATAACAAGTGCAAGATCAAGAGACAAGCAGGTGAGGCAGAACGGGCAGAAGCCCAAGAGCAGTGCAAAAACACTGTGTGACCAGTCTCTGCTTGTGACACAAGGCAAGCATGGCCTTGTTGTCGATGTACGGAATTGGAGGAGAACGAGGTCGGTCCCCCAAGTCGGTCAGCAAGTAGGTTAGCCAGTGTAACTCCTGTGCAGCCATAGCCCACAGCTGAAACCAAGCACAAAAGAAGAACGAATGGACCTCCACGAAACAGAACCAGAGCCAAGACTGAAGGTATAACCCTGTAACGAACGCTGAGTCGCCTGGTCGTCGGCCCAAGAAACGTTGGAGTGTCCTGTAAGTACCACTGAACCCTGTCCTCCAAGCACGATCCCCATGTCCAATGTACTGCACAAACGACCATAGACACGCTGTGCTGCAACTGCAGTAACGAGGTAAAACGGCCGCAAGACCCTCAAGTTCAAACTGTCTGTCCTCAAGGACGTCACTGCCAAGGGCAGGCTCATCCCTGACGGACGGAGGACAGACAGACCCAGACTCAGTAACAAGACTCGCGACGTAGTCGAGACGACTCCTAGATGCAAGTTGACTAGCTCAGTGACTAGGGCAAACGCAGCAGTAGACTCAAAGTCAGGGTTAGTAACTACAATAGCGAGGAGACGATTGACAGTAGGACTGGCAGCACGAGCAAGGTTAGACTCAGGGTGAGGAACGTGCGGAAGACAGGACGCGGGAGGCTCAGGCAGGACAACACGCTGTGGAACAAAGGAAGGATGAAGTGACATATTGTATGTGCCTGAAATAGCAGGAGGACGAGGACAGGCGACACGATGAGCACGAACAGGTATGGAAGCACGAGTCTCAGGCTCACGACGCTCAGTCAGGGACTCAGTCACCTCAGTGTGAGGAGTAGGAGCAGGCAGCGGGGAGCCAGGCAGTAGGTGTGGCTGAGACTGGTCTGTCGGTGGACACAGGAGAGGTGGAGTGAGGCCAGTGGAAGACGGGAGACTAAGAACCAGGCGAAGGGCTGAGCCAGGCGGTGGAAGGGACGACTGCGGCTGCGGTTAGAAAAACGGTCGGCGCGGCACAATGTCAACGGGAGTTGTGTCTTGGCCCCGTCCTCGCTTGGGCGGAGCCGACTTCGTGGCCGGGTGTGAAGGGAGCAGCCGACCTGCAGCAGTGGGCAAGCTGGTTGACGGGGAGGTCGACCTGCACGGGGACCACTGCCCTGGCGCCGACTTCAGGGTGGCGCCGACTTCAGGGAGGTCGACCTGGGAAGTCGACCTATGGAGGACGTCAACTTGGGGCAGCCGACTTGAGTGGTCGGCTGACAGGACTGCTGGTCGACCTGGTGGTTGGTCGACCAGACCTGCTGATCGACTTGATGATAGGTCAACCAGACGTGATGTCGACCTGGTGGCCGACCTGACCTGGTGGTCAACGTAGGAGGGGCCGACGTCGACCACAACTCAGGACGCCAAGTAGCAGGGCGTCGAGTGGTTGGGCGTCAACTTGGTGATGCCGAATTCGGGTAGCCGACTTGGGTGGTCGGCTGACAACTGCGCTGGTCGACGTGGAGCTGGTCGACCAGGAGTGCTGGTAGACGTGGAGCTGGTCGACCACGAGTGACGTCGACCTGGAGCTGGTCGACCAGGGGCGTGGTCGACCTGGTGAGGTCGACTTGGGGTGGTCGTCGACTTGGGAGGTCGACGGGCACATACAGGAGCAGCTGGTCGATGTGGTTGCCAAGTCGACCAGGTTACCTGGGTGACGAAGTTCTGCGGAGGAGTGCGACGGTCGCCCAGGCGAAGTTGGCGAGTCCGACCTCGGAGGTGGTATCTCGAGGTCGACGTGGCTCATCAGATGCAATCGTCAGCGCCAGGTTGACTTGGTATGTGCATTGTGCTGGTGACAAGGCCTAGCACGCCAATCATCTGCGAGCACCTGCAAAGCTGGTGCGCTGCTGTTCTGCGTGAGCAGCGCTGGCACGTCGTCAACCTGCGATGTTGGCACGCCGTCGACGTTGCACTGCTAGAGCGCGGTCGACCAAGTCGTGCTGGAACGCGGTCGACCGTGCTATGCTGGCAGTCGACCTGCATGCATGCTAGCTCTGATGTAGTCTTTCCACGCCAACTGCATTGTACCATTGTTGTCAACTTTCTCTAGTGAAACTCTTGCCAACTTTCCCCGTGAACTAGCAAGCAGTGTATGCACTAGGAAAACGACTAAGGACCAACGAACGCAGAGATCACACGAGCACCCGTGCCTAGCCCGTAGTCTAGCTCCCGTTGTTGTAGTTATCTCCGCATGGTGCGGTGAGCGTGGAAGCCACAACCTTTCAGTCAGGTCGACGTAGTGGTGACTTACCTAAGTTGCTCGTAGGCCGGCAGCCGTACAGTCCCTAGCGTGCGCGTAGGTGACACAGAGGTGATGGACACCCTGGAGGGACGGCTGGAGGATGCGAGGAGACGCCATGAGGCCCAGGAGTACGGGGCGATACCCTGGGCGGTCGTCGAGGCTGGACTCCGCTCCATGTGGGCGACGGAGCATCCCCCTTCCCGACCGGCTTCTCCTCGACCGGTGACCAACGAAGGCGGCGTCGACGTGGGCGTCAACGCCGGAGGTGGCCAAGTCGGCAGCAGTGCGGGAGGCACGTCGAGGTAGAGAGGTGTGATACACGCCGATGAAGTCGGCGGCGTTCAGGCGCGAGGGGTGCAGTCGTCGGCGGCTGCAGGCTCCTCGCAGGGCGACGTCGGAGGTCGACGAAACGGACTGTCGCCGATGTCGGCAACCCAGGTGACGGCAGGCAGGATTGCACCGAGTTACGGCTACTTCAAGTTTACGCCGGATGGGATCTTGGTCACCCCGCCGCTCGTTGGTCGACCAGACATTCTCACCTGAAAGGAGGCCATCGAGCCTCAGCTGGAGATGGCCGGGCTGATCGGCTTCGCCCGAGGGACCGTGGCGACGCCGGAGAAGCACCACGCCGACTTACGAGTGGAGTTCCGCGCCGTGCAGCTGTTGACCTTTATGGTCATCTTGCGGTGCTGCTCGCCGGGCGTGCAGATCGCCTTGAAGTGGTGCCGAGAGTACCTCGACGCCGGCCACCGGGCGTGGCACTTCATCGAGTCGACCTACCAAGTCACCGACGACTTGTTCATCGCCCAGCTGGAGGGGCACCTGATGCACCTACGTATGGGCGACGGGGAGACGGCGACCGACTACTGCAACCGAGCTCGGTGAATTCTCGCCACCATCAGGATGGCCGGCGCGCAGTACTCGACGGCGTCGTACGTCACCCACGTCATGCAGTGACTCTTGAGCAGCTACAACCTGCTGAAGCGGCTATCAATGGCGCCGAGCACGAGGACGACGCTCAACGAGGACAACTTGACCTCGTACATCCTGCAGGACGAGGCGATGCAGGAGGCAGAGCGGTCCTAGGAGCTCATGGCGCAGGCGAACTTTGTCGCCCCGTCGAAGAAAGGAGGCCGACCGGGGCAGCGCGGACAGTCAGGCGGCGGTGGTAGCGGTGGCTGGAAGACTGCCAAGGAGACCGACAAGAATAAGTCGACTAAGGACAGCGGTCGAGGAGGAGGAGGTCGACGTCGGGAGTGCTGGCTCTGCGGCAACCCCGACCACCTCTCCTTCGAGTGCCCCGACCGCAGTGACTCCGACGACGACGACGCCAAGGGAGGCCGCGGGAGGTCTGGCAGTCGTCGTCCTCGTCGAGGAGGAAACAAGCCGCGCAAGGAGAAGCAGTCGACGACGTCGACCTCAGCAAAGGACGCCGACTCCTCTGATGGCGGCAAAGGGGGGAAAGACAACACGGCGTCGTGCTCGTTGGTCGGCGTCGTGGAGCTGACCGTCTCGCTGGCACCGGAGGCCGGAGAGGACTTCCAGGCGGTGGCGGCAGCTGTGCAGGCGAACCCGGCGGTGGTCCTGCTCGACAACGGCTGCTCCCACCACCTGATGGGGACGAAGGAAGTCTTCGTCGACCTGCAGCCGAGCGGCTCCATCAAGCACGTGCGTGGCTTCAATGGAGCACTGCAGGACGTCCAGGGCTGCGGCACCGTCGCCCTGCAAGGGGAGGCCGGAAAGCAGGTGCTCATCCCCGACGTGCTGTACGTCCCGGGGGTGCGGGCAAACCTGTTGTCGTCCGGCCAGCTGAAGGAGCACGGTGTGAAGCTGCAGGAGGACGGAGACGGAATGCTGCTCGTCTCGGCAGCCGGAGAGGTGCTCGGACGAGCGACGTACTCCGGGCGTGTCCTCTGCACCGACCTGCGTCCCTGCTCAACGAGGTCGACGTCACCCACGGCGGAGGTTGTGGCCCTGCGGGCGATCGTCTCGAAGACGAAGTCGACGCCGGACAGGATGCATGCGAGGCTTGCGCACGTCGGCATGGACACCATACAGAGCTCGGCGAAGAACGAGGTCGCCATTGGGCTGGACCCCAAATCGGCGACGGGCGCCGACTCACCGTGTGTCTCGTGCGTCGGCGGGAAGCTGGCGCGGCACACCTTCCCCGACCAAGGCTCCGACGCCGACGACGTGCTGGCCGTCGTGCACATCGACCTGTGCGGGCCGTTCCGCGTGGTTGCCAAGGACGGCAGCTTGTACTTCCTGCTGCTGAAGGACCGCAAGACCCGCTTCGTGTGGGTGAGGCCGGTCGCTAAGAAGTCGGACGTGCTGCTGGAGTTCCGGCGGTGGCTGGAGCTGGTGGAGAGGCAGGTGAAGAAGTCGGTGCTGATGCTACGCTCGGACCGAGGAGGGGAGTTCCTCGGGAAGAAGTTCACCGACTTCGTGGACGGCAAGGGGATCGTCCACGACCTTACCTGCCTGTACACCCCGCAGCAGAACGGCATGGCGGAGCGGGAGATGAGGACGGTGGTGGAGTCGGTGCGGACGATGCTGCTGCACATGGGCGTGCAGCACCACTGGTGGCACCTCACTCTGTGACAGGCCGTCTGGGTCCGCCACTGCCTTGAGAGGTCGACGTTGCCGCCAGGGACGACGCCGTACCATCTGCTCATCGGCCAGAAGCCCGACTTGTCGATGGCGCGGGTGTGGGGCTGCGTGGCGCAGTTCCTTGTCCCCGAGCAGCAGCGTGGTGGGAAGCTGAAGCCGAAGGCTAGGTGGGGCCTTCACCTTGGCGTGTCGGGGGAGAGCAAGGGCTGGAAGCTCCTCGACATCGACGCCAACCGGGTGGTCACCACATCGGACGTGGTGTTTTACGAGGATATGTCGCTGGAGGTGTGGAAGTCGGAGCTCGGGTCAGTGTCAGGTCGGACGCCGACCACCCCACCGACCGATACCTCGACGGCGACGCTGCCTCTGCTCGCCGAGGTCGGTGAGCTTGCTGATGGGGACGCCGAAGTCGTCCGCCCTCCTTCCCCTTCCCCTACGACCCCTGCCCCTCCCCTCGTGGCCGACTTGCACAAGCTGACTCCTATGTCGGCCTCCGGCGATGAGGGGAGTAGTGGGACGTCGCCTTCGGCGCCGGCCAAGGGCATCGCTGGTGGCCGACGTGACGAGTAGCAAGTCGACGAGGGATTGAAGTCGACGTTGCTAGGGGAGGACCAGGTCGAAGAAATGCAGCCGACTTGGGTGAAACCGGCGAAGCAGGCAGCAGGGCAGCAGCCGACAGGGGAGCAGGCAGCGGTGAAGCCGACCACGGAGCAATCGGCAACCAGGCTGTCGGCAGAGGAGCCGACCACAGGGGAGACGTCGGCCAGGAAGCCGACCTTGGTGCAGCAGGGCGACGAGGGCAGCAAAGCCAGTGACGAAGGAGGGGACGCCGAGGAGTCCACCAAGAGCGACGTGGTGGAGGTTCGGCCTGAACCCCGGAAGTCAGGCCGACTTCGGAGGCCACCCGACTTCTTCGTCCCTGCTGCCTTCACCACGGTGTACGACGTGGACGACGACGACCTGGCGTATGACAACGCCGAGGAGGATGAGGAGTTTCCGGAGCTCGACCCCAACATGCTGGCCGACCCCGAGCATCGTTGGGACATCTCGACGATGACGGTGAAAGAGGCGTTGGCAAGCTGGAAGGGCCCGGCGGTGAAGGCCGCCATGGAGGAGGAGATCCGCAGCCTCATCAACATGGGCACTTGGGAGCTGGTCAAAAGCCCGCCGGGAGTCAACATCATGAAGAACCGGTGGGTGTTGACGACGAAGTACCACGTCGACGACACCGTCGAGCGCGAGAAGGCAAGACTGGTCGTGAAGGGCTTCACCCAGGTGTATGGTGCCGACTACGACGAGACGTTCGCGCCGGTGGGCAGCTACGTCACGCTGAGGATCCTCCTCAGCATCGTCGCCGTCCTCAACCTCAACCTGATGCAGCTCGACGTGAAGAATGCCTTCCTGCAGAGCAAGCTCGACCAGGTGCTCTACATGTCTCAGCTGGACTACTTCAACGACGGAACCGGCCGGGTGTGCAAGCTGCTGAAGAGCCTGTACGGGCTGAAGCATTCGCCGCTGCTGTGGTACTTGGCGCTCAACGACGTGCTGGTCGGCGCCGGGTGGAAGAAGAGCCAGGTCGACGAGGCTCTGTACTTCAAGGCCAGCGACGACGGAGTGGCCTGCTGGATGCTGGTCTACGTCGACGACCTGCTCGCCGCTAGCAGCAGCACCGAGATGCTGAAGGGGCTGCTGGAGTCCACCTTCGAGCTGCGTGAGATCTCGCCAGTGCAGAATTACCCCGGGGTGGAGATCGTCCGCGACAGGTCGGCGGGGAAGCTGTGGCTGCACCAGTAGGGCTACGCCGACAAGCTGCGTAGGCGCTTCATCGACGAGGAGCAGACCGGGCGCACCTCGAAGACGCCGGTCTCGGTCGACGCCTACGCCGAGCTCACCTTTGACGACGAGGAGGCACAGGAGCGACAGGAGGAGGAGTATCGGCAGAAGGTCGGCTCGCTGCAGTTTGCAGCAACGACGACGAGGCCGGACATTGCCTTCGCCTGCAGCAAGCTGGGAAGCGGCCTCACGGTGAGGAGCGACCAGCACTGGCGCGAAGTCGACCGCTGCCTCGCCTACCTCGCCAACACGCGTGACACCGCCCTGGAGTTCGGCGGTGGACCTGAGTCGCTGGAGCTGGTCGACTACGTGGACGCCGACGACGCCGGTGACAAGCAGAATAGGACGAGCACGGGAGGCTACGTGTTCGTCTACGGAGGGGCCGCAGTCTCCTGGTCGAGCCAGCGCATCAAGTGCGCGACGTTGTCGTCAACCGAGTCCGAGTATGTGGCGGCCACCGAAGCCGGCAAGGAGGGACGCCGACTTCGCTTCCTCCTCGCAGAGTTCCAGCAGTTGGATGCTGGGAAGCCGAGCGTCCTTCGAGTGGACAACAAGTCGGCTATCACAGTCGCCGAGGGCATGGGGTTGACGGGCAACCTCAAGCACATGGAGCGGGGACAGGCCTGGCTGCAGCACATGGTGAAGCGCGGGAAGTTCTCGCTGAGGTATATCCCGACCACCGAGCAGCCGGCCGACTTCCTGACGAAGGCGCTTCACTATCCGGCCTTCAACCGGTGCTCCGTCGCCATCGGCCAGGTGCGCTTGGCCGACGTGGGCAATGAAGTTGACGAAGTGCAGCAGTAGGTGCCATGCCCTCTTGCATGGCTGGTGCGGTGGACGACGTGCTGTGTGTTGGGTGCACGTCGACGAGCTATTCTCCAAGGAGTACTGCCGTGTGGGCTGGGGGTCCAAGCGTGAACGCGGCAGGGGAGTGTCAACGGGAGTTGTGTCTTGGCCCCGTCCTCGCTTGGGCGGAGCCGACTTCGTGGTCGGGTGTGAAGGGAGCAGCCGACCTGCAGCAGTGGGCGAGCTGGTTGACGAGGAGGTCGACCTGCACGGGGACTACTGCCCTGGCGCCGACTTCAGGGTGGCGCCGACTTCAGGGAGGTCGACCTGGGAAGTCGACCTACGGAGGACGTCAACTTGGGGCAGCCGACTTGGGTGGTCGGCTGACAGGACTGCTGGTCGACCTGGTGGTTGGTCGACCAGACCTGCTGATCAACTTGATGATAGGTCGACCAGACGTGATGTCGACCTGGTGGCCGACCTGACCTGGTGGTCGACGTAGGAGGGGCCGACGTCGACCACAACTCAGGACGCCAAGCAGCAGGGCGTCGAGTGGTTGGGCGTCAACTTGGTGACGCCGAATTCGGGTTGCCAACTTGGGTGGTCGGCTGACAACTGCGCTGGTCGACGTAGAGCTAGTCGACCAGGAGTGCTGGTAGACGTGGAGCTGGTCGACCACGAGTGACGTCGACCTGGAGCTGGTCGACCAGGGGTGTGGTCGACCTGGTGAGGTCGACTTGGGGTGGTCGTCGACTTGGGAGGTCGACGGGCACATACAGGAGCAGCTGGTCGACGTGGTTGCCAAGTCGACCAGGTTACCTGGGTGACGACGTTCTGCGGAGGAGTGCGACGGTCGCCCAGGCGAAGTTGGCAAGTCCGACCTCGGAGGTGGTATCTCGAGGTCGACGTGGCTCATCAGATGCAATCGTCAGCGCCAGGTTGACTTGGTATGTGCGTTGTGCAGGTGACAAGGCCTAGCACACCAATCGTCTGCGAGCACCTGCAAAGCTGGTGCGCTGCTGTTCTGCGTGAGCAGCGCTGGCACGTCGTCAACCTGCGATGTTGGCACGCTGTCGACGTTGCACTGCTAGAGCGCGGTCGACCAAGTCGTGCTGGAACGCGGTCGACCGTGCTATGCTGGCAGTCGACCTGCATGCATGCTAGCTCTGATGTAGTCTTGCCATGCCAACTGCATTGTACCATTGTTGTCAACTTTCTCTAGTGAAACTCTTGCCAACTTTCCCCGAGAACTAGCAAGCAGTGTGTGCACTAGGAAAACGACTAAGGACCAACGAACGCAGAGATCACACAAGCACCCGTGCCTAGCCCGTAGTCTAGCTCCCGTTGATGTAGTTATCTCCGCACACAGTACCCATACCATCAGCAGCTCCGGTACCTCCAGTACCTCTAGCTCCAGCGCCTCCAGTACCAGCAGCACCTCCAGCATCAGCAGCACCAGCACCTCAAGTGCCAGCAGCTCCAGAAGCACCTCCAGCACCAGCAGCACCATCAGCCCCGACAACTCTAGTACCTCTAGTACGAGCACCTCCAGGACCAGCAGCTCCAGCAGCTCCAGCACCAAGAGCACCAACACCTCCAGTGCCAGCAGCTCCAGTACCCCCAGTCTCTCCAGCTCCAGCGCCTCCAGCACTAGTAGCACCAGTGCCAGCACCTCCAGTAGCACCTCCAGCACCACCAGCACCACCAGCTCCGGTAGCTCCAGCACCTCTAGTACGAGCACCTCCAGGACCAACAGCTCCAGCAGCTCCAGCACCAGTAGCACCAGCACCTCCAGTGCCAGCAGCTCCAGTACCCCCAGCACCTCCAGCAGCACCTCCAGCACCAGCAGCACCACCAGCTCCGGCAGATTCAGTACCTCTAGTACGAGCACCTCCAGTGAGGGGGTCTACCGGGGGGGGAACTGGTACCAGGAAGAGAGGCGCCAGGGGGACCGGGTGGGACGCGTGCGAGTGGAGCCTGTAGAAACAGACTGACTCGTCAAAGGTGACGTCCTGGGAGGAGAACACGCGATGCGAGAGAGGGTAATAAAACTGCCACGGCAGGGCGTCGGTGGGGAAGCCAAGGAAGGCGCAACGGAGAGTGCGAGGAGAGAACTTGCTCGCGGTGGTATCGCAAATAAGGGAGAGCGTCTCCCAGACCCAAAACGCCGACGCATCGCCAACCTCTCCTGTCCAACGGAGTGTGGGCGAGGTCTCTAGCAAAGAGACACGGGGCCAGAGGTTGAGCTGATGCGTGGCGTATCAGACCGCAAACGGCCACAGAAAAATGGGGAGCAGCCGCATAGATGATGGGGGTGCGAGCAACCTCCATCACCAAGCCAATGCGGCCCTGTGCAATCCCATTCTGCTGTGGAAAGGGTGGAAGCGTGAACGTCTGGCAGATGCCCTCGTCCCGACAAAACTCTGCAAGAAGGTCAGAAGAGAACTCACCACCCCTGTCAGAATGCAGACGCAGGACTGGAAGGTCCCGCCGAAACCGCTCACGCAGCAAGAGACGAGCAGCACGGATCCAGGGGATCAAAACATCAGTGACGTCTGCCTTGCTGCACAAGGGGAAGACTGTGGTGTAGCGCGAGTAGTCGTCAACGACCAGCAGGAAGTAGCGCTCCTGGTTCGTCCCACTGACACAGGCTGGGCCCCACATGTCCATGTGGAGAGTCTGCAGAGGAGTAGTGGACGGAGGAAACTCGGAGGAGTGAGGAGCGGCGCGCTGCCGCCCCTCGACGCAGGGAAGGCACGGCGGGGCAGGCGAGCGCGGGAGGGGGGGCAGAGACCTGGGAAGGCCGGAGACAAGGAGACGGGAGTGCATGCTACGCAGACGCGGCAGAGAGGGGTGACCGAGTCGGTGGTGCCAGAGGAGAGTCTAGTGGGAAAGTACCCGATACGAGCAAGACGCTGCAAGCTTACCATACGCAGACACCTGACTCGACGCAGCCACCTGACGTGACGCAGCCACCTGTGCAGACGCAGTGGTCAGGGTGTACTGACTGGACCCAGGATGCCGAGTGAATGTAGAAAGGTGACGTCCATTTCGGGAGCACGCACAGATCGCCACACGCTGTTTTTTGAAGGATAAAGGTATTAAGCCAAACATCCTGAAGGAATGCGTTGCTCACCAAGTTCGTCGAGAACGAGGGGAGGTGGAGGCCTGAAAGAGAGCAAGAGGGGACTGCCGGACACGGGAGGACAGTGGAGGCTCGCGCTACTACTGGGCCCCAAGTGGGGTCAGCCAGTGAGACTGGGACAGGTGCTGCGAGCGGTGTGACTGTGGTGCAATCACGAAAGAAGCAACGTGACGCTCCTGAGTCAAGTGTGAAAGTGTGCAAGGCCTCAGCTAAGGCAGGACCAGTGGCGGTAGACGCACTAGCACCTAGCGCTGCAGCAGACTCACTAGCACCTAGAGTGGAAGCAGACTCACTAGCACCTAGGGCTGCAGCAGACTCACTAGCACTTGGAGCGGCAGTAGACTCACTAGCACATAGAGCAGCAACCCTCTTTATACCCAGGGATGCCTCGCTAAGAAACACAGTCGCGAAGCCGATGCGGGGAGAAGGTCTCCTGCTGACGCCGCTGCCGCCGAGTCCAGGATATGTAAAACCAAAACCTCCACCACCAGCACGGACTCGCTAAACAACCCACTCACAAATCTGCTGTGGTGATAGAGTGTCCGGGTGAGGCAGTGGCTGCTGCTGTCCACCCCTAGACGATGCTACGACCGTGAGAGTGGCCATGACAGGCAGTCGCAGTTAGTAGCAGCGGCGCAAGGGCGTGAGTAGCAACTGCTGTAGCTGCAGCTGTAGAAGTGGCGGTGGTCACTGTGGTTGTGGAGGCCGGTAGGGTGCGCGGGCTGCAGGGCAGGGCGGCGCGCGGGCCTAAAGGCAGGGCATCGCGGCTCGCGGGCTGCAGAGCAGAGCGCGCGGGCCTAAGAGTAGGGTGGCACAGCGCGCGGGCTGCAGGGCAGGGCGGCGCGCAGGCCTAAGGGCAGGGCAGCGCGCAGGCCTAAGGGCAGGGCAGCGCGATGCACGGGCTGCAGGGCAGCTGGGCGCGGGCTGCGGCAGGGCGGCACTCGCTGGGCAGGGCAGCAGGGCGCGACGTGCAGGCTGCAGCAGGGCGCGACGTGCGAGCTGCAGGGTGCGACACGCGGGCAGTAGCAGGGGAGCGCACTAGGGCAAGCAGCGTGCGTGGCAGCAGGGCAGCGCGATACTGTGCGAGCAGGGCACTTCAGCGCAAGGGCGCTTCGGGCAGGAACGAGCGGAACTATCGGTCGGCCCTAAAAGCTTAACAGGTTTCCTGCTCTGAAACCATGTCAGATTAATCTGTGCAGGAATGATGAATGACTAGCAAGAATGAGATACAAGTAGTAAACCCTAACTAGGGTTGTACTCTATACTGAGCACCTCACTGTAGCCTAGCAGAACTAGGAACATACAAATATGTTTTGACAATCCGAGGCCTCCGCTTATATCCGGGGGCTTACGGTACACAATGTTGGTGAACAATACATTTGACCAATCCAAATGCAATGTAGCATCAGCAACGTGTGATTCCATCCAGTCATATAATCTGGAAGCAAACTGCAAATATTATGACACATGCGTAAACATAAGGAAGCTTATCTACAAACATGGAAGCCTCTACCAGTAGCTTATGCATGTAGTCAATAACATCTTCCAGCAGAATGGCTGCCTGTTTGTGAAGCCAAACCCTGCTCGTGCACGAGTATTCAGCTTGCGCGTAGAATCTCGAACCTTCAACCAAGGTTGTACATTTGTCTGTCAGCAGGTAGGCTGCTTGGGATTTCTAACTGTGCAACAGCAGGTGTTGCAAATGCGCCTGCATTCATGTTCCAAACTTCTTACCCCTTCACTACAATAGTGGACCCTCGCTTTAAGAACCTTGAAGCTCAAGGCTTGGGATGTGATGGGCTGAGGCTCAGCGCGAGCATTATTAACTGTAGTTATTGGAAGTATGTGCCAAGATGAACTCAGCGACTGTACCGGTATTGGAGGTATGCGAAGAGCCAAGACGAATGCATTCTCTCGATGAACCCCACTGAAGCATCCAGGGGAGTGGCCACGTGCATGCAAATGGCTGCACAACTAAAGCCTGTTCCGAACTTGGTCCTTGAGAATTCAAGGTAATGTGCTCGGAACAGACGCGCCATTACGAGGCCCGCAGCTGCCTCTCCAGCTCCAGCTTGTACTCGCGCATTCCCTCAATGAACCCCACGGCAGCATCCAGAAGAGTGGCCATCTGGGTGCGACTGGCGCTGCAACTCAAGTGGGCTTCAGTCATCCTGCCCCTTTCAGACCTGGACCTTGAGAACCCGATCCGACCAGACACCCTGTTACGAGGTTAGAAGCTGCCTCTCCAGCACCAGCTTGCACTCCAGCATGCCCTCAGTTAACCCCACAGCAGCATCCAGAACAGTGGCTACCTGCACGCGACTGGCTTCTCAACTGAAGCCTGCTGCAGAGCAGTCAGACGCTTGTGCATAAGCGTTGAGCTTATGAGGTAGGTAGTTCTCTCCAAAGTACTGTCACGTGGCCAGCACCTGCCTCTCAAGAGCCAGCTTGTACGCGCACATTCCCTCAATGAACCCCACAGCAGCATCCAGAAAAGAGTGCCTATGTGCGTGCAACTGCATGGTCAGCTGGTGGTGCCTGCTTAAGTTGTCCCGCCTCTTCAGACGAGACTTGGTCCGTGGGAATTAAAGTCCAGCAGCTGCCTCTCCAGCGCCAGCTTGTACGCGCGCATTCCTTCAATAAACCCCACGGCAGCATGCAGAAAAGAATGGCGATCTGCGTGTGATTTTTGAGGCGCCTCAAAAGCCGTTATGAGGCCAACAGCTGCCTCTCCAGCTCCAGCTTGTATTCGCGCATTCCCTCAATAAAACCCACGGCAGCATCCAGAAGGGTGGCGATCTGAGTGCGATTGCTGAACCCCGTCCGGCCCTGCTGCCTCAGCAGCACCTCCGCTGGTATTGCTGCCTTGAGGGCCTCTAACCGCTCTCTGTGAGCCACACATGGGAGGAGGAACGGGAGGGAAGGAGAGGGGGCAAGGCACACATTAGGCTGGCTATTGAAGTTGACTTGAAAGTGGAATCACTGCCTTGAGGGCATCTAACCGCTCACTGTGAGACACACATGGGAGGAGGAAGGGACGGGGCACAACAGTGTGAGCAATGTGTTTACACGCATGTGCCATCTGTCATGACCTGGTCAACCAGAGTCAACCATATTCAACTAGAGTCATCAAGAGTCAACACGAGGCTTCAAGTCAGCAAGAGTCAAGAAGCGTGAACATAACCGTGCCCTCAAGTCAGCAGGAGTCAACACACACATTGCACCGAACTCTCACCCAACTCACGTTATTCTGGACCGCCGCTGCTTCTCTGTGGCACTCTTCCCTGTGATCTGCCTCGCTTCTGCTGCTGCTGCTGCTGCTGCTGCTGCTGCTGCTGCAACAGCCCTTGCGCGTCCCACCCCTGCCCTTGGCGACTGGGACAACGGAGATGGGGTTGCACAGGGCGACTTAAAGCCCGTTTTTCCTCCTGGCGTTGATTCTCGGGGTGCTGCTGAGGGCGACCGAAACGCTGCTGCTGCCTGAATCTGTGGAGAATTTGGAGAGAACGGTTGCTGGGTGCGCGGCAGGAGGCCAGAGGACTTGGGGGGGAAAGGCTTGTGCGCGTGTGCCTGGAAGGACCCTGGTTGCACTGCTGCTGGTTGCACTGATGGTTGCATTAGGGAGGTGCTGCTGCGGGGGTGCTGCTGCGGTTGCGACAGCCCTTGAGACGGTTCAAAACGCAGCTCTGAAGACACGGAGCGGTGCAGAGCGGTGCTGCCAGGTGATTGCGCTTGGAGTCGCCTGAAGAGACTGCTAATAGCTGCTTGCCTCTGCTGGTGTGCAAGGGACGAGGTTGGCATTGCAGGAGCAGCTGGAGCAGAAGCAGCGGCAGCAACAGCATCACCACCAACAGCCGCACCACCAGCACCAGCAGCAGCATCATCATCAATAGCAGCAGCGGCACGAGGAAAACTGTCCACGCACCCATCAAGTCCCACCCCACTCTCCCTCTTGAAGGGATGCGGCGGCTTCACGAGAGCTGCAGCAAGCTGGTCCAATGGGTGTTGTGGCAGGCACACGCCAGCACGTGTTGGGCTCACACCAGCACACGTTGGGCTCACACCAGCACACGTTGGGCTCACACCAGCACGTGTTGGGCTCACACCAGCACGTGTTGGGCTCACACCAGCACGTGTGGGCAACGTGTCAGGGTGGGTGGCGTCCAGGCCAGAGTGTGTGGGGCTCATGCTGAGACGTGTGCGGCACATGCCAGCGTCTCTTGGGAAGGCGGTTGCAGCAGCAGCAGCAGTTGCAGCAGGAGTGGCAGCAGCAGCAGCAGTCCAGGAGGAGGGCACTGCAGCATGTGTGCTTCTTGCCACGAAGGTTGCAGAGGTTGGGCCGGCCATAACAGCAGCAGGCACTGCTGCTGATTCTGCACTCCATGGCGCTTCGTGCCTGGTTATACTGCTGCTAGAGAATACAGCAGCAGTTGCAGCAATAGCAGCAGTAGCAGCAGCAGCAGGAGGGGGAGGAGGAGCAGGAGGAGGAGCAGCAGCAGCAGTTGCAGCAAGAGGGAGGCCAGAGTCAGCGGCAGTAGGGTTACCACGTAACCTCTTCCTCACCTGAAGAGCCTCCATATCCGCAAGATCATGAATCTGGGCGGCTAACAGCCTTCGCTTCGTGCCAAAAGATGGCACAAAGCTGGGACTGCAGCGAGCCCTCAGCGCTGTTGATGGGTGGAGGACCGGGGGAAGGGACGGCGGGGTGAAGGAGCGACAAGCAGGGGGAGGAAGGGAGGTGTTGGGTGGCGAAGGAAGGGGCGAAAGGGAACTGCCGCAGGTCTCATTCGAGATTTGAACCAGCAGGGGGGTGGTTGGAGATAGCTGCCCCAGAGCACCATACCCATCCTGCAGGAGCGCTGCAGAGGGTTTTTGAGGCGCCTCAAAAAGCGCTGCAGAGGGTGTTGTCTCTGCAGCCGAACTCTCTCCTTCACTCTCTGTTGCCAACAGCGCTGCATGCCCCACGATTAAAGCCGGCTCGGTGTCACCCAGCCCTTGCCACTGCGCCGTGGCGGTCAAAGCGGAGCCACCCAGTGGCAGTCCGAGGTGCGCCGCGGTTAACGCAGGCTCCAAGTCACTCGGAAATTGCTGCGCGGCGATCAAAGCAGGGCCACCCAGTGGCATTCCAGGGTGCTCGGCGCGCTGCAGAGCTGCTTGGATGAGGCTCAGCTCGTTCCGGCTTATGCTGCTCCAATCCGCTGCCAGCGCGCCGCCGCCTTGCAGCTCCCCCTTTTGAAGCACGTCGAAGCATGATGCTGGTTTCCCCGTTTGAGGTGCGTTGGGGAATCCTGGTTCTCCCGTTTGAAACCGAAGCGCCACGTTGACTGAGTCCATGAGGAGAATGAATGGCAAAAGCTTCGGACGAACTGTCGATGTCGTAGCCGCAGGAACGGAAAAATTGTCTCGCAGAGCACTTTCCGGAGATCGTACTTGGAAAGTCTGGAACCGGACGTCGCTGGAGTGAAAAAACTGTCTCAAACAATCACGCATCAGCTCAGTCTAGTACTAAAATCGCGACACAGTTCACTACTGACTCGAGAATGCTTTGGAGTGGGGAGGAGGAGCAGCAGCATTCTCGCGGCGCGAGGTGGGACCGATGGGCTGGCCTTGAGTAAGAACAACTTGCAAGCGAAGCGAGCAATCTGCTGCGTGAGTGCGTGTGAGACAATAGCTGGACGACATTGTTAGGAACGCCTGGACGGAACTTTAGCCTGCTAGCTGTCAGCTTTGACAAATGAGGCTGCTGACAACCGGCGTGAAGAATGTTCCTGACGACGACACCGAGTTAGAAGTTCCGTCTGTCAGAACCAGTGTTCGCGGCATGCGGTGCGCCGCAATTGTGGACATTGTTTACCCCGCGCATGATAACGTGACGTGATGTCGTCATGATCATGACGATCATGACGCCGCGATGATGCCACCGTGTGTATCTGCAGCCCTGGTGGTATTTGCACGGCGCCAGCCCAACATGGTGACCTAATCTAATGTTAGCCCGCCACGTCACCGAAAGCGCGATGTTGTGAATGCACCATGACTCTACAAAATGTGTGACGCCACATCCCATGCCCAAAACTGGGTTTTCCCCCACTATGCGCACTCACCATTGCACGAGCAACGAATTAGGTCACCTGAAACACTGTTTAGGAGGGCAAACAGTGCTTTAGTATTGCTACACATGTCGCAAACTATGTACCCCCTTCCCCATTGTCTCTGCAGCTACCAGCAGCAATTCGCAACGAACCAGTCACGCACGTGAAAATTGACTACAGAGAATTTTACTTCGGTTCTGCTGGATGTAGAGTGGTGTACTTGGACTGCCGCGAGCTCACCGAAATTGCATGACGCCGGGATCTAAATTCGCATCTGCATAATAGCTTCTGCGTTATAACAAACACAGCTATACCGAGATTTTTACAGGATAAGGGTTGCTGACGCGTCAAAAGCACTCACTCTGAAGATGCGATGTCACAATTGGATTTGACAGCCCAGACTGGTTTGGACTTCTGTGGCGAACAGAAACCCAAAAGGCAGAAGGTTTCCGTAATTCGCCAAGCTTCGTCATGATTCGTCTGAGCCCGCAGGAGAGGTTCATTCCAACTGTCCAAAGTTTCGACGACCTCGCGAACAAATTCGCCTTCGACAATCTTCACGTGCAACCCAACACCTTAAAACTCTATCCACAGCTCACCACTCGTTCATTCCTTCTTGATTCGATTTCATGCCCCGTCTTCCCAATTGTCGCTCTCCTCTTCCCTCCAGGGTAGCTATGGCTGACGTTGTTTAGCGTGCACGGTGCTGTGGCTGCTGCTGTCAATCCGTTCCTCCCAAATGTAAAAGTTCCTCAAATATGTGCCTATATTCTGTTCTTTCATCTTCCCTCCAGCAGGATATCGAAAGTACGCGGTGGCGGACGATTTCTGCTGTGAACCTTGCCCTGGCTGCATGAAACCTGCTAATACGCTACCTTCTCGCTGCCTACGCGCGCCGGTCCACTCATGCGCAAATCTTGTGAGTTTATTTTCCAGGTACGTACGCATTGGCTAATGCGACCTTGTGAGTACCTCTTTCTTTGCAGAATACTAGGGCTCATCACAAGGCTCTACATCAGCGATTTCCGATACTATCGTCAACCGTCCGTTAATATTATTGGCAATTTACGGTTTTTGTTCTTCAGAAGATGAATCGCCAATTTTTCGCCGAGTTTATCACGGTTTCTGGAGGTGCTTCCTGCGGTGCAGAGCGGAGCTTATGGACGGCATACATGATCGGTAGGTTCATGTCGCAAGAGTTTTTTTGTTACCTAACTCTGCTGTGTGTTTTGGTGCTCAGGGCGTATCCCTGGGTGGTGGCAGGGCCACTGTAGCAGGCACTGTTGGTGGCATGCGGTTTTCCCGCATGCCACCAACATTTTCTCCGAGGCGCGCGCGACACGAATTTGGTGACATTTTGGGGACATTGCCCAATCACGAACCTGTATTTGGGCACCAGTTTCCTGACACCAACCTGACGTCCTATGTGTTGGTGGCAGGTTGCCATCTACAGTTGCCCTGCCACCACCCCAGGGATATGCCCTCAGTGCAGGGCAGAACCCTCTTGTCCGACATAAGCTGTCCGTATCGAGATGTTACATATGTTTTATGTGGAAATGTTGTGCGCGGGTATCTAGTATCTTTTGTTTTCAATCATAGGTACGGCATGCCTGCCAGGTCTTGTGATTATGGCTCATCTTTGTAATTTTGAGTTTTAAAACAAGACAAAAGGGATAACTACCAGTTGTAGTAGAAACGTAATATTGGATACCGCATCAACGTGCCCCCAATTGGCAGGCAGTAATTTTTATTTTTGCTTTTTTTTTTTCTTCAATTGAGCTGCGTGTGTACTGTGATCATTAATCCGCTATAGAAACTTCTTGAAAAGGGATTCTCCCGTTGCTATAGTGAGGATGAGCAATGGTTGCCGTATGGTGAGGCACTCCTTGCCGAACCTGCTCAAGATTGCTCAGGCAAACCTTTTTATGATTCCTCGAACAAACCTCAACTGTTCAGCATTCCACATGATAAACCACAAGCATTGATGGCAGGGGAAAACATCAAACAATCCCTGTGAAATCTTTTTTCATTCCTTTTCCTTCTGACATTTTGTAGAGGAACTGTAACAGCCGTACCGTACTACCACTGTGTAGTAGTGCCAGATGGAGGGATTATTGTTGGGCTCGGTACGAGAGACAGAGATGGAAAGAAGATCGCGTTGTACACGTACGTGTTCACTTCACTAACGAGATCATCTCGTGGCTCTGCTCACTGACTACCGAGCTTGACTTCGGTTGGATAAAATCACTCTGGGGCAAGTCTCGGTGAACCTCGCTGGTATGTTGTCAGTTTAGGTCAACTGCGAGACCAGTTCGAGCCATGTTTTCGTAGGTTGCCCCGAGGTAACCTACGTTGGGGGTGAGTTGGGCCCCCCCACAATTTTTGAGACGATGTTGTCGAGATCCCGCCTCACCTGTACACATCAGGCGCGCATTTCCTCATCAGGCCTCTCCTTTTGTTTTGGCCTACCCTGCATTTGGCCGGGTGAATTTCGAGCCAGCCCTGAATTCAACGCGTTTTGGCCCTAAAACCCTAAGCCTGGCAGCGTGCGGCCCAGGGAGGACCCGCTCCTGCCAGGGTAGGCCCGAAAAAGTACCCTAATTAGCAAGGTATTCATGGAAAAACACCCTGAAAAAGAGAGCCCTAGTACACGTAGCCATATCCACACTACTGCGCTGCACGTGCGCGGGAGACGCAATAAGTGAGACAAGCGTATCTAAAAGAGATACAGTCGATGCTCAGCCTATCACAAAACATTTGCTCCTCACAATTAGAATTTTAGTCACTCGCGAACGTTTTGCCCGTGAGTGACTAAATTGACCATTGTGCCGATTTCAGGGTACAGTCACCAAGTTGAGGAAGAAAAACATCTACAGTTCATAAACAACGACGGTTGCCCGTCATCAGAGAAGTTAACCTGGTTACGAAATTAAAGCCCTTGACTCAATTCACGTTGCAATTTCATATTACAGTCACATTTTTGCCCGTGGCGACAAGGGCGAACGTGGCGAAATGACTCAAACTCGTTTCACGCACATGCCGCCCGCCTACCTGGTGTTCTTGAAATGGGCACCGACTGTACCAAGGCCAGTGGCAGTAACAGTATCAAACTGCCCTCCTAGGTCTGCAAAGTCACCTCTGACCTGTAGTCCCGTCCGACACCCGCGCCCATTCCCAGCTGATGTCGCAAACGAGCTCACGTCACTTCGCCAGATGGAAAGCTCCTGGAAAGAGGCATGCCAGAAAAATAGCTAGGTGAACGGGTGAATCGTGGGCGGACGAGTCAAAATTGACTTGAAGAACTGTACCTGAGCAATCAAGATATGACGTTCATAAGAGCAGGTAAACATGATTGCAAGAGCGCCACGGCGATTGGAGCAAGCTCGGATGCAACTCACAAGGATGAACACCCTGTTCTTGATAATTTTACACCCCCGAATCCCGAACCGCACAAAAATTTGCCTGAGAGGGTGTGAAATTATCCGGGCAAAAAAAGTTAATAATTTCACACACGAGGCGCGAATGTGTTGTGCTGACTGGGCCTCGAAATGCAGGAACAGTTTGACGAACTGAGGACTTTGTGCTGACAAGGATTAGAGTTGAAAATGGATGTTGACTGATTCTCCGAATTTTTAACCCCAATGAAAGATGAGCACGTCGAGTTGCTTATCTCAATTCGGACCAGTCAGAATCAACTAAAATCCCTGTCGAAACTTAGAGTCAGATAGCTCTCATTCTTCATGGGTCCTCAGGTTGGTTACTGGAGTGAACTCTATACCTTATTCATTTATTCGAGCTTTGTAGAATGACAAACAGAATGAAACTACGTTACTTATTCGAAACTAGACGCGACTTAAGTTGAACCCAGCAACCCCGTTCCACCCCACTCCTCGGAGTATAAAACGCCCTCTTTCTCGCATTTCCATTCAGTGATGTTCAACCATGCTTCGCCAGCTTGGCAGCCCTAAGGCTTTGCCGAAGTAACCGAAGCGCGGTTTGAAATTAGGGGGTGTGAAATTATCGAGAATAGGGTGAGCTCCCAACGTCGATATTGATCGTACTAAGTAGGGAAGGAAGTGTCGCCACCCTCAAGTGAACCAGGCGCGAGAAGAAGGTGGTTGCCCTTGATTCGATGATTAAACCGGTCCCGTTGCGAAAATACACGATTGGCTGTCCAATGCTAGAAGTCTGCAAATACTGATTCAGCTCGAGGATTTTGCAAAACAGAGATGCAGAACTACAACAAATGCATGAATTCTCTTGAAACCTGCTTTGTTGCACTGGAAGCAGGCCCCCAAAAGTCAGAAAATTTTCTCTGATTGACCTAAAAAACTCTGATATTTCAGCCTTTTTTTAAGTGGACTCTGAAACTTCAGCCTTTTTTCTCTGTGAACTCTGAAAAGGCAGATTTTTTTTAATGCTCTCTCTGATATTTCAGATTTTTTTCATGAGTGTACTCTGATCCATCAGAGATGAAACGCGAACCTACTCTGGTTTTGACTATGCAAGATTCGAGGATATCCCCTTGTTGGCACCAGCGCATGCGAAATCCAGTTTCTGATTGGTTGTTTAGGCAACTTTTGACAGCAGCCTAGGGCTCGACCAATACACATGATGCCCAACCACTGCGCGCGAATTTGTCTTGCACATTTCAGAAACTCTGCACCCGTGTTTTTTTCCCCACTCAGTTGCACCCAGGTTATAGGCACGCGGATCAACTTGCATTTGGGCGAGAAAACGCCAAAGTATGAATCTTAGGCGCAAAACAAACCATGCTGACCCGGTAGGTTCTTGTTTCTTGGCCAGAAACAAGCATAAACCCAAAACCCTGAACTGACAACAACACAGGCCCACCAGCACTGTTTTGGAAAAAACAAACGAGTTACAACCTGTGTTTTTTAGAAGCACCTCAACACCCTGGCGAAATGGAACGAACTGGGCGAAATGCCTAAAACGTTTATAAGCCCAGAGCACAACCCAAGTAGGGGGGACTCAAACGGGCATCAGGTGTACCCACATTGCAGCCTTTGGCTGCAAACAGAAGAGTGATGGTTGAAGCGACTCCTCGTTGTCGTGCATCGAAGGAAACCGCCTTTCACTAGGGCCTTCACAATCGACAAAGGTCCTTCCTTCGTCTGTCAGGGCTTCTTTCAGCTCCCTTGCTTCAGCTCCCTCCCTGTCACCAGTTTTGTTCAATGTCAGCAATCAACTTGCCTTACTCCACGTGTGTGTCGCGCCGAAGCAGCAACAGTCTCTCATTTTTAGCTTCACCACGCTTCACCAGCAATCATCTTGCCTTACTAGTAGTACCGAATCTTTCATATAGTGCTTCGTTCTTCTTCGTACTGTCTCACCGAGAGCGTTTCCGCCCACTCTTGTTTCTCCGTCCCTCTGCCACATTTTTGTTAGTCACGGGGGTTGAAGTGACTCTGTTGTTTTTTGTTAGTCACCCAGCAGCACCCTCCACACCTTCGTATCTTGCCTGCAATGCGATCTGCAACGTCGCAGGATTCAATTTCCTCCTTCTCCCGTCCTCTCCGTCTCGCCTCGCTCTCTCCTCTTGCAGGGACGGCACCAGCGGCACGACGACGTTCGTGTTCGACCAGCCGTCCGTGTTCATCCGGCCCAACCAGCCCAGCGACCTATGCGACATCATGGGGCTCTTCATATGCAGCGAGGAGAGCGACCTGTGGGTAAATACCTATTTTGTTTACCCTTCATCCATTATAGATCCCCTCAGTGTCATCTTAGACGCCCTTTGGTTGAGTCAGCTGAAATTCCTTCACTTAATTTATTTTTTAACGATTCGTGTCCGGATGGCCCCTAGATGTGAAGTGCGTTGCCCCTCTCTCTCATCCCAAAGCATGCATCAGTCTCTGCAGGAAAGCATCAGAGCAGGAAGGGCAACCAAGTGGCAGATGCTACAGTGGTGGACCTAGGGGATGATGCATCTACCGTAACTTCGACGATGATGGATAGACTGAGTAGATTAGTGGAAATTGTATTATACGGTAGTGGATGTATCCTGCCCTTTCGACTGCATAAACCAAAATCAACATTTAGCTGTAAACACAATCAGACTTGCTACTGGTGTTAATTCTGATTGATCATCCTTTTTTTTTTCAGAGACTCTGAAATTTCAGACTTTTTTTTGTACCACGTCTGATTGATCAGACAAAAACTTTGTACTAAGTCTGACAAATCAGACAGCTCAAAAACGAATCTGAGGGCCTGACTGGAAGCGACCCCGCTTGCGGATTTTTTTTCTTTTGGTACCGTTGATTGCTGGCAATCTGAATTTCGATTGGATTCCACAACGGTTCTTACTATATGTGCTCACTTGATCCGATTTGCCATAATCAATTTCATATGCTGTAACACACGCTTTGTTCCAGGGAAATCAAAGCCAATAAAACATTAAACTTGTATAACATATTCAAATCACATTCATGGTCATCACCTAGGCCCACTAGTCCCGAAAGTAAGGCGTATATCTTTAAAACCGGAGTCACAAGTTCCCCAAAGTCGCCTCAACCTTCCTACCTTTGGTTGGGTTCCCAGGTCCAACCAAGCTTCCTACCTTTGGTTGGGGCAACAGGTCCAACCAACCTTCCTACCCTTGAAACCTGTGGACCTCGGGTTTTAAATATACATACACACATGCACACACTCCACATACATTCATTGAAAAGGAACCTTAACCACTCTAATTTCTGCCAAATAAGAAAGCCAAAATGATTATGATCTTGACATGTCTTACGAATAGTAAATTGAGAAGCTGCACTGTCCATTCCTACCTGTAATAAGAACGGAGAACACAGAAGAGGGTACGGAGGCGAAAGGTCGAAGCGATGCGAACAGTTGGAAAGCATCTGAATCGTCGAAGCACACAACATCGGGCAGCTGCAGGGGCGAGGAAAAAGGCGGAAACAGATTCGTAACTGTACGCGCCGTACGGTTGGGTTTGAATTTGAATAAGGGAATGTGCCCCTTAGAGTACATGACTAGCTAGGACGTTTGGTATTCCCTGTTTTAAATGCTTCTTATGTGTCGTAACACCGAACTACAAACGAGGCGAACTACAGAGGAACACCAGCGGGTCAACCATCGGAGGTTGACAATGGAAGTAACCGCTGGAGGTTACGCGAAGGTCAAAGGTCAGCGACCTTTGACTTGACAAATACAGCGCGACAGCAAGGACAAACATCTGACTCGATACTGAGCAGTTGCCCGAGTCGTCACTGTATCGAACCGCAACAGCAACAGTAAAACAGTTACCGTATTAGTTGCACCCTTTCATATTTCTTGTGATCTTATAAAAGGCTTGTATCACTTTTCTATAATCAATCTATCTTGCCCTCACATACCAGCGCAAGGTGGTTCAACACTTGTCATTAAAACGCTTCCGCAACTACAACACTACTACTCAGAGTTTAGCCTTGGAAAGATCCTAAGGGCTTTTCTCACCCCAACAAGTATGAGCTTAGGGCGTGTTCCTACAGCCCCTTATCAGGCGACCTCTTGTCAAACTTGTGCGGTTCAATGCGATTCAATGCGATCGAATTCTATTATGCGCGTTTCAGTGCGGTGCGACGCGAATCTGACAAGAGGTTCGCCTGATAAGAGGCCGCAGGAACACGCCCTTAGTTCCAGTGACCACGATCCTACAAACGCTTCCGCAAAGCTATTCATTTCAAGTACAACATCCCTATTTCCAACATGTCGAGATAGTAGCTAGAGATACTTAGGGCGGGTCCAACTTTGCACATGTACAATAATTTTTCAGCTCATTTACCACATTTCGGCATGTAACAGAACTACAAACGTAGCAGAATCCATTTGACGGGAGACTGTACATATATGATGACACTTCGAAAACGTGCCCGGGGACGTGCAGAACACGTCCGAAGGTTCACGTCAAACTCGTTTCGCGTCAAACACGACAGAAGGTAACACCCTTGTTTCGCTAATTTGTTTTCGCCAATGAATCCCTCCTCTGTCACAGGTGCGAAAAACCTCGCTTTATTGGGTAACCCCTCATTCCAGGTACTGTACCCCGCAGCGTTACTGTACCTTGTCAAAAGTCCGAATTGTGCACTCGGAACTGGACAGGAAATGTTTGGAGTTCGCACTGGGGTACAGTCAAGTTTGACTAGTGCATGACGTAAAAATAACGAAAAAAACGGGAGTGTGCAAAGTTGGACCCGCCCTTAGGAGCCAAGGTAGGAATCATGGCTTCGAGTGACGTGATAAGCGTGTGAGGGATTAGAGAGGTGTCACTAACAACTATAGTACAAGGTATAGGTGCAAGGGACGGTGGAAAAGGGGGTACACCACCAACAAAGAAACTAAATGATACTACACTTCTATTCTAGCATGAATATAATCTCAACAGGCTTTTGCACTCCGGTAAGGTGATACGGCGTCTGAGATAACTACCTGCACTCCGGTATAGTATAAAACAAACGGCTAAACCACATGGATATATATTCATATATTTCCCAGCATCATACAATGATGCATGCAGGCAATAAAAGCATCCAGCAGAATGGCTGCATGCATGCGAAGCTAAATCCTGCTCATGCACAAGCATTCAGCTCATGTGTAAAGCCTCTTGTTATATACATTCTGACACTTCGACCCTTCAAGAGAGGGTCTACATTTGTCTATCTGTAGGTGGGCTGCTCGGAATTGCTAACCACACAGCAGGCGTGGCGAGCGAATGCACCTACAATCAAATCAAAAACTTTCAAACCCCTGCACACTACTAATGCGCTCTTCAAGTAACTTAAAGCTCAAGACCTGGGTCGTGACGGGCTGAGGCTCAGCGCGAGCCTTAAAGATTGTACCATATTGGAGGTATGGGCCTGGATGAACTCAGGTAAGAAGTATCACATATGCGGCTACCCCAGAAGCACCGCCACAAAGCCCGAAGCTGCTTCTCCAGCTCCAGCTTGCACTCGCGCATTCCCTCAATGAACCCCATCGCAGAATCCAGAAGAGGTTGGCTCTCTGCATGCGACTGGCCCAGCGCAGCTGAAGCCCGCTTCAACCGTCCTGCCTCTTCGGACTTGGTCCTTGAGAATCCGAGGCAGTTTGCTCAGACCAGAAGCAATGTCATGAGGTCAGCAGCTGCCTCTCCAGCTCCAGCCCGTATTTGCAACTTCCCTCAATGGACCCCACAGCAGCATCCAGCAGAGTGGCTATCTGTGTGCGATTGGCTGCTGCTGCCGCAGAATCGTGGAATCTTCATGCGTAACCATTGCAGATTATGAGATGCACTGTTACGACGCCCGCAGTTGTCGCTCCAGCTCCAGCTTGTACTCGCGCATGCCCTCAATGAACCCCACGGCAGCATCTAAAAGAGTGGCCATCTGTGTGCGATTGCTGAACCCCGCCCGGCCCTGCTGCCTCAGCAGCACCTCCGCTGGAATCGCTGCCTTGAGGGCCTCCAATCTCTCACTGCGAGACACACATGAGAAGAGGAAGCAGGAGGGAGGGAAGGAAGGAGACACAGGATGGATGAGGCTGCGAAGTGTGCAGTGCACAGAGCAATTGCTTCCGACAAACAACATGTAAGGGATGCACCTGCACACCAGACCGAATAATCACCCAACTCACGTTATTCTGGACCGCCGCTGCTTCTCTGTGGCACTCTTTGCAGTGATTTGCCTCGCCCCTGTCCCTGCGCGTCCCACCCCTCCCCTCGGGGACTGGGACAACGGGGACGGGGTTGCAGAGGGAGACTTAAAGCCCATGCTTCCTCCTGGGGTTGCAGAGGGAGACTTAAAGCCCATGCTTCCTCCTGGGGTTGCAGAGGGCGACTTAAAGCCCATGATTCCTCCTAAGGTTGACTCCCGGACTGACGTAGAGCCACGCACTGCTGCTGCCTGCACTTGTGGCGAGTGCGGTGTGAAGGGGTGCTGTGCATGCGGCTGCGGTACCGAGGTGTTTGGAGAGAAGGATTCGTGCGCATGTGCTTGGGAGAAATCTGGTTGCACTGCTGGCTGCACTAGCGGAATTGGTTTCGGAGAATGCAGCAATGGTGACTGACTTTGAGACGGTTCAAAACGCAGCTCTGGTGACACTGAGCGATGCAGTGCGGTGCTGCCAGGTGCTTGTCCTTGGAGTCGCCTCAACAGGCAGCTAATAGCTGCCTGCCTCCGCTGGTGCGCAAGGGACGAGACTGGCATGGCAGGAGCAGCTGGAGCAGCAGCAGCAGCAGCAGCAGCAGCAGCAACAGCACCAGCAGCAGCACGGCCAGCAGCAGCAGCAGCAGCAGCAGCAGCAGCAGCAGCAGCAGCAGCAGCAGCAGCAGCAGCAGCAGCAGCAGCAGCAGCAGCACCACCACCACCACCACCACCAACACCACCATCCATAGCAGCAGCGGCCGGGGAAAAAGCGTCCATGCACCCGTCAAGCCCCACCCCACGCGCCATTTCAAAGGGATGTGGTGGAAGAGGCTTCACGAGAGCATCAGCAAGCCGGTCCAATGGGTGCTGTGGCAGGCACACGCCAGCACGTGGGGGACACACGCCAGAGTGCGTGGGACCCAGGCCAGAGTGTGTGGGACTCACGCCTGGACGTGTGAGGCACACGCCAGAGTCTCTTGGGCACGTGGTTGCAGCAGCAGCAGTCGCAGGAAAAGTCTCAGCAGCAGTTGCAGGAAAAGTCGCAGCAGCACTTGCAGCAGCAGTCCAGAAGGAAGGAACTGGAGCAGGTGTGATGCTTGGTGCCACGTGTGTTGCAGGGGTGGGAGCGGCCATAGCAGGAAGGGCTGCTGCTGCATTCCATTCCGCATTGTGCTTGGCGATACTGCCCCGCCTTCTCTCGTCGGAAGCGAGGCTGCTGCTACCGCTGCTCCGAGAGAAGACACCAGCAGCAACGCACCGTTCAATGGCAACAGCAGTCGCAACAGCAGCAGGTGCGGCAAGAGGGAGACCCGTTTCGTCAAGATCAACAGGGTTACCATGTAACCGCTTCCTCGCATGAAAAGCGTCCATTTCAGAGAGTTCATAGATCTGAGAGGCTAAAAGCCTTCGTTTTGTGCCAAACGTTGGTACCAAACTTGGAAATCTGTGGGCTCCAAAGGTTGATGAGCGTTTGAGGGCTAGGGGAGGTGGA
Source organism: Closterium sp. Naga37s-1 (assembly GCA_947471745.1). Taxonomy (NCBI): domain Eukaryota; kingdom Viridiplantae; phylum Streptophyta; class Zygnematophyceae; order Desmidiales; family Closteriaceae; genus Closterium; species Closterium sp. Naga37s-1. Next base: position 5,224,074 of record CANJKZ010000056.1, on the reverse strand, counting down.
GGAGGAGAGGTGTTGAGCTCTGAAGACGGCTGAGGTGGCAGCTGCTGATTTGGCGGCAGATGCTGGGTCAGCAGCGGAGCAGGAAGCACGGGAAAGGAACGATGAGCCTCATTCCAAGTCTGAGTCAGCAGGGGGTTGGGAGGGAATAGATTCCCCATAGCCCCACTTCCATCCTGCCTCATAAGCTCTGATGCGGGTGTTACTACTCCATCCGTACTCTCTCCCTCCCCTTCCATTGGCATCATCCCTGCGCGCTCCGCGCTTGAAGCTGGATCGAACTCACACACTTCTTGCTTCTCGGGGATTAAAGCAGGCTCGGAGTTTTCCAGTCCGGGCTGCTCGGCGCGCTGCAGCGCTTCTTGGATCAGGCGGAGCTCCTCCCTGCCGATGCTGCTCCAATCCGCCGCCGGCACAGCTGGAAGCTCCCCCGTTTGGAGTGCGTCGAAGCATGGTGGTTCTCCCGTTAGAGTCGCGTCGAGACACGGTTCCCCCGTTAAAGTCGCGTCCAAGAATTCCATTATGAGGAAAAAAGTCACACCCAGTTAACACGGACTGAAAGAGCACGGCGCACTCTCCGGACGGAGTCAAATTTTCAGAAGCGTCGAAACGAAGAACAGAAAAGCAGCACTGGAAGCGGAGATGAACTAAAAGAGGAAATCTGTTCCAAAAGTTTATGCATCAGCCTGTTTACTACCACGTGGAATGGTACGATAATCAATTTGGAGAAGCTTACCAAGCGAGGAATCCCTGCGGCTCTTGCACTCACTAGTAGTGGTACTAACTGCATCATGATGACGTAAGGAAGAGTGCGTTGGAGGGGGAGGAGGAGAAGCAGTCTCGCGACTCGACGTGGGGTCAGATGGCCTTTAGAAACTTACAAATGCGCAACTTGCGTAACGAGTGCGCGTGTGTGGCGGCATCGCTAACGCCTGAACGGAAACTTGGCCAGCTAGCCGCCAAAGCTGGGTGCCAATTGAACCAATCACGCTGCAGAGAACCGTAAAAAAGGTCCCAATGGTGTCGATTCTCAATCTGGTTTTGCGGCGTACAGGCGGCGGTATCGCAGGCATCATTCACGCCGCATGCTAGGTTCCGTGATGTAGTAATGATAGGAATACCATAGATATGATGTTTGTACACTGTGAAGCCCTGCTGGAGTGGTCACCCCAGCACAGCATGCTGAGCTGACCTAATCCGCGACTGTGAGCAAACCCACGCCAGATCATACGGGATGTTGTGGGAACATGCACTTGAGATGCCGTGGATACGCCACTATGTACCACCGTACGTACTACGAATTGGAAAAAAAATGTCCGTTCCGTTCAAAGACAGAGACGGAGGCGGAGGAGGACCAAAAAATTAAAAAAAGGCGTGTGGTACTGTACCGAGACCCGAGTCACCGAGGGTTCTCGAGAAGGACCCTTCTCTTCTTTCGCACATATGTATGTGTAGTGATTAGTGATCATTCAGGAAATACCAGCCTTCGGAATAATCACTCACTACGCACACCCCACCTGCGCCTCACGCACACTCTTCGCAACACACCACTGTAGTACTGTACTGTAATGGCGCGTCGATCAAGGAAGGAGTGAGGCGAGCGTATCTGCGAAGAGATGCGATGCGATGCGAACGAAGGCTGAGTGGCTAAACATCGTCAGTTGACCCTTGGAAAATCGAAAGTGAACTGTCTCAAGACCGTCCTTTCAGAGAGGCTCGACACTACGACTCCCTTAGCTGACTGGGCAAACGTGATGTTGGACGAAATCGGCGGCGCTCCTTGTTCAGATCGCCGCCGTAACGAGAACCGTGTACACGCCTAGGCAATGCGAACATTGGGATAACTTGTCACGTCCGACACCATCGCCTGCCAGCATGTCACAGACTGGCGGAAAGCTCTTGGAAATAGACATCGCCACGCAAAACAATGGATCCCCATGGCCCGTGCACACGTTTACGACCAGACTGGACGGGTGAATTCCAGATTGGAGATTTGAGAGAGAGCCAACAAGAGAGCCAGAACACACGAGATTGATCAAGCAATCACGTTTAGGAGAGCACGAAGACATGATTGAGAAAAGCGTAGGGGGATAGGAGCAACTGCAGTGCAATACATCAAGATTGATTGCCAAAACTAAAACCGATCACAGCACAGACATAGAGGTGATTTTGGCCAGATAGGTAGGCGTGGAAGGGGAGGCGTTTGCAGGGTGGTGTGCCTCAAATTGAAGGTGAAGAAGCGTTTACCCAATCGAAAAAATAAAACAAAAAGAATTTCGCGAAGTTAGTGTGGAAGAATGATCAACCACTGGAGTGCGTATCGGATCCTCGAAATATTGTTTTGCGGAAATTGTCCATGAAACTGCCCAAGCAACGGTGGAGCGCAAAGGACCAGCCTACCCCAGATCGTTGGCCCTGCTAAAGCTTGATAAGATTTGCAACGGTACTTTCTCCAGCTGTCCAATCACGCGAAGTGATTCGCCAAATATCACAGACAAATCCTCGTTACAGAATGACTCGAGTGCTTTCTATGACAAACATAGAATGGTCTGTTTACATATACATCACCGTGCTTTAACATGTAGGTATGGCATGGCAAATAGATGCTGGCCTTGTAAACACGAGAGTGATGCTTAAGAGGGGGTTTCTTGCAACTTGAATATGAACTTCAATTTTTATTGCAGCACCGTTGATTCTTCTGTTCTCCACCCTAAAAAACAAGCACAAACAAACTCTTCATTCATGCGGCAACGGAACAAGAGCGCTGGACTGAAACTAAGAATAATACTAGGAAAAAACAACAGAGAGACATACCGATGGAGATTCGGCATGAAATACAGGACTGTGATCAGATGCTGGCACACTCTTTCTCTTGCCACGACCTTTCACTTTCAGTTGTTGCTGTAAGTGCTCCACCTGAGTTGACCACCCACACAAAAAAGGCGCTGACAAATGGTGCATTCTTGTAACGCAAGATGATGCACAACTCAATGCCTCAATCTGCTACAGGCCAATCCGGCACGCAAGAAGAATGTAAAAAAGAAGAAGACAATGTCGAGGGCCACAAAAAAGCAAGTACAATTCCATCTGGTCATTTACACTGTCACCTGTTCAGGCACAGTATCATCATATGTATTCATTTGGCAGATGTACTACTTACCTGGTCAGCTGTGGGATTGATGGGAGTGACATCAGAGCTTCCATTGTAATCCTTCCCACACACAGGACACTGCCTCACCTTCAACTGATGTGAATTCATTGAGAGAGGGAGAACGAGAACGGAAGAATGGGGGTGAGAGTGAGCAAGATAGGGAGGAGGAAACTCCACGTAACCACGACATCTGATATTTATACAATGGAGTATGATGCATTGGCCTGAGCTATCTCACTAAAGCTCATGACAAAAAACACCTGAGCCATCACCCCGAAAATCACCTGAATGATGATAAGTATGTGTACAACACCCGTGCTGGCAAGCCAGGAACAATTGGCAATAAACTGAAACCCCACCTGAACCAGTGCTCGTGACACGTGGCAACAACTGAGGTAGCCAATAAAACCCCACCAGAGCCAGTGCTCCTGACACGTGGCAACAACTGAGGCAGGCAAGGGAACCCCACCTGAGCAAGTGCTCGCGTGCTGAAGGCATGTCCGCAGGGGCGGAGGAGAGAGAAGCTGTGCACAACCGGACGGGGGATGGGGGAGACGAGGGATGAGAGGGAGGGTGGGACGGGAGATGGGAGGGAAGCAGCATGGGAAGGAAATGGGACGGGAGGGGGATAAGACAGGCGGCGCAGACTCATTGGCACCATCATCAAAGGAATGATATAGAAAAGGCAAAAAACATGCAGTAACTGCCCCTTGTGCCCCACTGCCTCTTGTGCCCCACTGCCCCTTGTGCCCCCCTGCCCCTTGTGCCCCACTGCCCCTTGCGCCCCCCTGCCCCTTGCGCCCCACTGCCCCCTGTGCTTTTCTTTTCTTATGTGCCATTGCCAGCAGAGGCGCCTGAAAGCAGGCAAACCCAGTGTGACGGGTCCCTGCTGCTGCTGCGGCTGTGAGGCATGCAAACCCACGTGCCCCCCTTCCCCCTTGTGCCTTATTTCCCCATGTAACCTACTCACGGCTGGCCATTGCTGGCTGACGCGCCTGAAAGCGCGCAAACCCAGTGCGAGGCGTCCCTGCTGCCGCTGCTGCTGCTGCCCGCACTGCCGCTGCCTCTGGCTGCGCTGCTGCCACCGCCTCTGCTACTGCTAGGGGCAGTAGGAGATGCATTCAATGCGTCAGCAGCAGCAGCAGCAGCAGCAGCAGCACCAGCAGAACCAACAGGACCAGCAGCACCACCAGCAGGGTTGGTATCGGCACCACACCTGCTGCTATCATCATTGGTCCCATTCTCACCCTCATCGCTGTTACCCCCGCCATTGTCCCTCCGGCCGCTGTCACCCCGGCTGCTGTGGGCTGGATGGTCGACTGAGGGGAAGCGCACTGTGACAATGTCCTGATGGGAGTGGCGAGGGAGAGGGGGAGAGGGGGGGAGGGGAGGTGCACAGTATGCAAGGGGGGGACTTCCCGATGGAAGTGGCGAGGGGGACGGGTAGGGGGAGGGGGAGGGGGAGGGGGAGGGGGAGGGGGAAACTATAGAGTCGACTCAAAGGTTATTTTGTTACAGTAGTTTATAGTCCTGTCACGACTCAGTCGGCTGCTGTGGGCTGGATGGTCGACTGAGGGGGAAGCGCACTGTGACAATGTCCTGATGGGAGTGGCGAGGGAGAGGGGGAGAGGGGGAGAGGGGGAGAGGGGGAGAGGGGGAGAGGGGGGGAGGGGGGGAGGGGGGGAGGGGAGGTGCACAGTATGCAAAGACGTCCCAATGGATGGAAGTGGCGAGGGGGAGGGGGAGGGGGAGGGGGACACTATTGAGTCGACTCAAAGGTCATTTCGTTACAATGGCACACGACACACTGCTGTGGGCTGGATGGTCGACTGAGGGGAAACACACTGTGGCAATATCCTGAGGGGAGTGACGAGGGGGACGGATGGGTAGGCTCAAGAAGGTGGCGAGCAGTCAATGCTTCCAATGCTCTCTTGTTGCTCTCTCTCGCTCATTCAACCGCTCCCCCCCTCTCCCGCTCCTCCGTCCCCGCTGCTCCCCTGCTCCCCGCTTCCCCTGCTCCCCTGCTCTCACCTTGGTGGATCGGATGTGTGCAAAGCGGTGCAGTTGGTCCTGCAGCCGGGTGAACCGCCACTGTGGGGTTGGGATTGCACATGGAGACGGGCAATAGGGGGGTAGAGAGAAAGAAAGGTGGGTGGAGAGGAAGAAAGGTGGGTGGAGAGGAAGAAAGGTGGGTGGAGAGGAAGAAAGGTGGGTGGAGAGGAAGAAAGGTGGGTGGAGAGGGGGGATGCGAAGGGGTTCAGTTGGTCCTGCAACCTGGTGAAGCGCCGCTGGGGGGGGGTGCGGGCGAACGGGGGGGAGAGGATTGGAGGATGGGACTTGGAGATGCGGATGTGTTTTGAGACACCTCAAAACACATCTTCATCCATGGGACTTGGACATGCGGATGAGACGCAGAGCAGCACGGGAGAGAGGGTGGAGAGGGACCAGAATGGTTGGGGGGTCAGTGAGAAGGGACGGACAGCACAGCTGCACCGGACCATACTGCACCGCACCGCACCGCACCGCACAGCAGAGCGGAGCAGGGTGAGCTGTGTCTCTGTGTCTCACCTTGTGGCTCTCCTCTGCAACAACCCCCGCTCGCCACAGCAGCAGCTGTAGCACGCTCTCCCGGTTGTAGCTGAATAGAGGGGAGGGGGAGAAAGCAGGAAGAATAAGACAGGGAAGAGTTACCCGTCTTAGCTGTAGCACGCTCTCCCGGTTGTAGCTGGAAAGAGGGAAGCGGGGGATAGGGGGAAACAGGGGGGTATACATATACTGGAATTGTAACTTGTAACTGGAGAGATGGAGGGCACAGAAGGGGGGTGTGGACGGCAGAAGAGACAACCGAAGGAGACACAGGAAGCCGAACCTTCACTCGCCCTCTCGCCCTTTCGTTTCCCTTCTAATCCTCCTCTGCCCCTCATCCCCCTCCCTCTCGTCCTCCCCTCCCTTCCCCGCCACCGCCCTTTATTCCCCTCTTCCCCCTTTCCCACCCTCCCACCCCTTTCCTCCCCCTCTTCCCCTCTTCCCCCCCCGCCTCACAGTCGTCCGAGCTGGCACACCACGATTGGCTCTCGCAGCGCCTCCCCCGTCAGCGCGCATGCGCTCCACGCGGCGTCGCGCTGCTCCCGCGCGCCCACGCGCTCCTCTCCGCCCAGCAGGTCCCCCGCGGACAGCTGCCCCCCGCGCGTCGACCGCGCGGAGTCCCTGCTTTGCGGTCGCGCGGAGTGATTGGGGAAGGGGGAGCGCAGAGCGCGGGAGAAGCGCAAGTCAGGGGGATAGATGAGGGGAGGGGAAGAAACGGCGGAGCCAAAGGGGGAGTTTGGAACGGGAACAAATTGGAGAGGGACAGTACAAAAGGTATAGTCTGTCGGTAACGATGACGGTAACGGTAACGGCAACGGCAGCGGTAACTGACAGCAACGGTATCGGCGACAGTAACGGTAGTGGTAACGGTAACAGTGACGGTAACGCTGGCGATAGCGACCTGGAGGCGAGGCGCCACGACGCTCCTCGGATAACGTCGGTGCGCGATATGATGGTTCCACCGTCCAGACCCATGGCGCTGTAGTAGGCGCAGTGCGGTTCTTACAATGCCTTATGAACGCCGGTTAGTGCGAAACGTCGCCAAAGTTAAAGCTCGCGTCTCATATTTCTGCCATCCAACCAAGTGTTAAACGGTTGGAATCCGGTAACAGCAGAGTTTGTCGCGAAGCACACCAAAGCAAGGGGTGGTTGGGAAAGTTGGCTGTCGCACACTTCCCCGTGCACACCAAGTGTTTACAACTCCCAAAAATATGAGACTCTGAACTGAACGTTGACAGAACCCAGGACCAAACCTGTCACCCTTGCCTCGGTTTCCCCCCAAACCAACCCACCCTGGTTTGTTTTGGCCTCGATCTTTTGGAGTTCGCTGTGTTTTTTTCGCCCACTCGTCAAATATTTCGACTTTCGTTACCCAATCAAACCCTGGCAAACCCAACCAAGTGTTAAACGGTTGGAAATTAGAGACGCGTACGCGTGGAACGCGTAATGGTCGAATCGGAACGAAGTGCGCAAGGGCGGTACGGCGGTCGAAGAAAATCGCGTTTCAAGCCAGAGTTCGAAAGCCTGTAGCGCAGCGTTTATAACGCGTCACAAATATTATCTAAGAAATATGAATATAAAACATCTAGCTCTCATATATCCCTTTCATACTTCCAAATACTGCACCCCCCGTGCACTCGGCCTCAAGCCTTCTTCACCGTTGGATTAGAATATGGCGCGGATCTATCTGCGGCAGGGGCCGTTCCCTTCATCATTCTCCTTTCCATAACCACCAATCGCCGCCACTCGCTCGCTTTCACCTGTGAAGAAAAAAGACAAAATCGTGGCAGTACGAGGGGGAAAGAGATAAAAGGCCACACTGATTAAAAGCCGCATCTGCACTCTTTACCATTCACCTACAGCACTGTCTTGAATGCTGACGTAAACACGGGTCCCAAAAAAGTTGCTGATGCTTAAAAAAATACAGGACGTGCAATAGAGGGCGTGATGCAATGTGCATTTTGAGTTGCCTAGAGGCAGCGAGATGGTGCAGTTGGGTTGGGTGGTGTGCGGGGAGTGGTGAGTCAGGGAGGGAGTTTGGTGTGAAGGGGACTGTAAAGTCAATGAGGTTGGGGGCAGGAGGGAAGAGGGGGGTGGGGGGAAGGGTGGTTGGTGTGAAGGTAACTACTCAGTCAGTGGAAGGGGGATTTCTGTGAAGGCGACTAGTAATCCAGGGAAGGGGTGGGTGTGAAGGTGTACGTTGCAGTGTGCACAAGGATTGAAGGGACACGAGGGAGGGAGGGAGGGAGGCAGGGAAATGGGGAGGGAGGGAAAGGAGGAAGGAGAAGAAAAAGAGAAGGAAGAGTGGGAGGGAGATCAGGGACGGATGAGGGAGTGGAGGATGGAGTGGGGGATGGGTGGGTGGGCGGGTGGGTGGGTGGGGGGGTGGGTGGGTGGGTGGGTGGGTGGGTGGATGGGTGGGTGGGTGGGTGGGTGGGTGGGTGGGTGGGTGGGTGGGTGGGTGGGTGGGTGGGTGGGTGGGTGGGTGGGTGGGTGGGTGGGTGGGTGGGTGGGTGGGTGGGTGGGTGGGTGGGTGGGTGGGTGGGTGGGTGGGTGGGTGGGTGGGTGGGTAGGTGGGGAGGTTATACCGTTGGGAAGCCGGCATAGTCCCCAGGCTCCTTGATATCCGATGCCACTCCTGACTTGGCTGCCACGCGCACCTGTGGGGCCCAGGGGTGCACACAATGCACACGCAACGCAATGGCACATGTGATGGGCAGATGAGAGTACCGTGGGGAAGCCAGCATACTCCCCTGGCTCCTTGATATCCGATGCCACTCCTGACTTGGCTGCCACGCGCACCTGTGGGGCCCAGGGGTGCACACAATGCACACGCAACGCAATGGCACATGTGATGGGCAGATGAGAGTACCGTGGGGAAGCCAGCATACTCCCCTGGCTCCTTGATATCCGATGCCACTCCTGACTTGGCTGCCACGCGCACCTGTGGGGCCCAGCCAGGGGGGCAAGGATGCACACGCAGTGGCACATACATGCAGGGAGACATGCAGGGAGACATGCAGGGAGACATGCAGGGAGACATGCAGGGAGGCATGCAGGGAGACATGCAGGGAGACATGCAGGGAGACATGCAGGGAGACATGCAGGGAGGCATGCAGGGAGACATGCAGGGAGACATGCAGGGAGACATGCAGGGAGACATGCAGGGAGGCATGCAGGGAGACATGCAGGGAGACATGCAGGGAGACATGCAGGGAGACATGCAGGGAGACATGCAGGGAGACATGCAGGGAGACACGCAGGGAGACACGCAGGGAGACATGCAGGGAGACATGCAGGGAGACATGCAGGGAGACATGCAGGGAGACATGCAGGGAGGCATGCAGGGAGGCATGCAGGGAGACATGCAGGGAGACATGCAGGGAGACATGCAGGGAGACATGCAGGGAGACACGCAGGGAGACATGCAGGGAGACATGCAGGGAGACATGCAGGGAGACATGCAGGGAGACACGCAGGGAGACATGCAGGGAGGCATGCAGGGAGACATGCAGGGAGACATGCAGGGAGACATGCAGGGAGACATGCAGGGAGGCATGCAGGGAGACATGCAGGGAGACATGCAGGGAGACATGCAGGGAGACATGCAGGGAGACATGCAGGTAGACATGCAGGGAGACATGCAGGGAGACATGCAGGGAGACATGCAGGGAGACATGCAGGGAGACATGCAGGGAGACATGCAGGGAGACATGCAGGGAGACATGCAGGGAGGCATGCAGGGAGACATGCAGGGAGACATACAGGGAGACATGCAGGGAGACATGCAGGGAGACATGCAGGTAGACATGCAGGGAGACATGCAGGGAGACATGCAGGGAGACATGCAGGTAGACATGCAGGGAGACATGCAGGGAGACATGCAGGGAGACATGCAGGGAGACATGCAGGGAGACATGCAGGGAGACAGAAATGGCTGACTACAGGTAAGAACTCATGGACTAGGTGGTAATGGGCTGGTTATCACTCATGAAACTACAGTGGCATTTTGAAAAAGGGAGTGGTGCGGGGTGGTGGTGAGGGGTGGTGAGAGGTGCTGAGCGGTGGTGAGGGGCATACCTTATCTGCTATGGTGACATGATCAGCCACGCCCACTTGCCCTGCCAGCACCACATAGTCGCCCAGACTGCCATGCATGGGAACGCAGACATTATCAAGGATGCTAATGTGGACAAAGACAGATGGGGCAAAGGGATGATGCACGGCAGGAAATGCTGTAGAGGAAGCAACATGGGCAGCTGCAACTCATTGACTCGTGGTTCGAAGGGCTGCAATACGTGAAGATGACGTTTTAGCAACAGGATCGACAGCAAAAAACGGAGTGAAATTCGCAGATCAACCCTTTGTCTCCGAAAAAGCCTCCTTGCCGAGATGATGCATGGCAAGAAATGCTGGAGAGGAAGCAACACTGGCAGCTGGAACTCACGTGGAGGAGCCGCCAATGCCAGTTTGACCACAGATGATGCAGCAGCGACCGATGACCACATTGTGCCCAATCTGCTTGGGTTCAGCCAATGGAGAATAGCCAGAGCAGGATATATGCGAGTGGTGCTGGTGGGTGCGTTGTGGTATGGTATGGTATGGTATGGTATGGTATGGTATGGTATGGGCTGAAACGGATGCAAAGCAGTCACACACATGGTCACACCATCGCAATCGCACAAGAGGGGTCGTGCAAAGAGGGGCACATGGCAAACGCGTTTATGCCAACCTAGCACGGACCTGCACAAGGTTATCGATCTTCACGAAATCACCAATCTGTGTGTCTCTCCAGCTGGAAGAAAAGTAAGGAGGTATATGAAGTAGGTAGGGGCAGGGAGAAAAGCAGGGAGGAGCGGATAAGAAGCAGTGTACTCATGCACGAGCAGATGCGACACCATTGAGAGAATGAGAGATAAAGCTGTGTAGAGAGAAGGCAAACGGATGGGAGTTAGCTCACCTGCCCCTGTCCACGCATGTGTTTGCCCCCATCTCCACATCGCTGCCTATCTGCAGCCCAGCGTCTGCCCTCGACTTTTGAGGTGCCTTATAAACCACACTCACCTGCCCTTATAAGCAACACGCACCTGCCCCTCTCCACGCATGTGTTTGCCCCCATCTCCACATCGCTGCCTATCTGCACCCCTAGCGTCTGTCCTCGCTCATAAAACCATCAACACACAGCCATGCAGTGCTGAAAAAAAAAAAACCTCCCCTGTAAGCCGCACTCACCTGCCCCTGTCCACGCATGTGTTTGCGCCCATCTCCACATCATTGCCTATCTGCACCCCCAGCGTCTGCCCTCGACTTTTGAGGCACCTCATACCATAAGCTACACTCACCCCCCCCTGTCAGGCTGTCAGCCACACTCACCTGCCCCTGTCAACACATGTGTTTGCGCCCATCTCCACATCACTGCCTATCTGCACCCCCAGCGTCTGCCCTCGCCCATACAGCCATCACCCCACAGCCATTCACACATAATGTCATTGACACACAAAGCCATGCCAAAACGCAGAGACACAGAAAAGGGACAGAAAGACAGGGCAAAAGAGAGGCTGTTTCATTGTGGTTCTCCTTCCTCTCCGAAAAAGAGACAGCGCGCACGGAGAGAAAGTTGGGACGAAGACAGGAGGACAAGGAGGAGAAGTCTGGGAGAGGAGTGCAGTGAGAGAAGTCTGGGAGAGGAGTGCAGTGAGAGAAGTCTGGGAGAGGAGTGCAGTGAGGCTCACTTGTGGCTTCTTGACCATGCTGCCAGATTCGTCCACGAAGAAACCAAACCCTGCAGTGCATGAAATATGTAGGGACACATGTAAGAGGTCTTTACCATGTGCCATTGCACAAGGGGGGAGGAGCAGGGATATGGCACACACGGCTATCAATCTCACCAACCTGTCCTGTCTGTCGCTCTCCCATTTGACCTATCTGTTCCTCCCTATTCTGTTCTACGTGAACAACGCATACTGCCCCTGCAAATATTTCCATCCAGCCCTCCCTGCCCACAAATATCACCATGCCGCTATACCTGCCCGCGACTCTAATCATCCCGCCCTACCTGCCCGTATATCTCACCATCCTGGCCAATCTGCACGCCATTGTGGAGGACGCAGCGATCCCCAATCGTGCAATTCGTGAGCGACACGTTGTACCTTGCATGGGGTGGAGGAGGGTCACAGGAGGAGACGAAAGGCGAGAGAGGGAGGGGGTGGAGGAGAGAGAAGGTGGGGGGGGGGGGGGGGGGAGGTGGCGGGGGGAGAGATTTTTCAGAAGGTGACTCTAAAACAGTTGTACCTTGGGTGGGTTGGAGGTGGGTCACAGGGGGAGACGAAAAGCGAGAGACGGAGGAGGGGAGGGTACGGGAGGAGGGAGAGGGGCCCGGGAGAATGGGGTAAGTGAAGAGGGCAAGGAGTGGAGGTGGAGAGTCGTCATCAGTCAAGTAACTACACAGTGCTACTGGAGCAATTCCGCAGTGAAACATTGTAACTTGCAGGGCGGATGAAGGATAAAAGGGGAGGGTGGAAAAGACAGGAAGGGGTGGGAGAAATTGCGAGAGGCAATTGAACTAGAAAAGCAATGGCTACAAAATTATTAGAACAACTCACCACACGGTAGTCTCCGCGCCTATTTTCACGTACGGCCCCACCACCGACCCTGATCCGATCCTTGTTTTCGCGCCAATCCGAGCCTCCGCATGGACCACAGCGGACGGTTCGATCACTGCTGAGCTGTCAACCACCGCCTCCACGTGGACCAATCCGCCGCCATTCTCCCAAACTCTGAAATTATCCGGCCACGAGCCGTCCGCGCTAAAGGACGCTTCGTTAGGAACGCGAGTGAAGGAATAGGGGTACCCTGGTTGGTTGCCGTCGCTGTAAGCACCCGCAGGTGGGAGACGCCGAGCCTGTGAGTGTTCGTAACGTGATTGTAACGAGCGGACCGGAAGAATGAAAGGCAGGGAGGGACGTTGTCCAAATTGGGTGCCTATAAGAGAGCCTTTGTTAATGCGACAGTCGGCGGTCGCTTCCGGAAAACCGGGAAGCTGATCAGTGCACCTCGTGCTGCTCAGTGGTGACGTGGCACGAGGGAGAGGAGATGGGACAATTATGGAGGAGGAGGAAATCCCGGAGAAACAGGAGCGATTGGATAAGGATGAAGCAGCCATGGCAAGAGACGAACGCGAAGCCATCATTTCTGAGATTTCGAGCACCGACGGCGATGGTTGTTGAGTAGACTCTAAAAGCAGCGACGGCGATGGTTGTTGGTTAGACTCTAAAAGCAGCGACGGCGAAACGAGCGCGGTACTAGATGGTGATAGGAATCGAGGAACGGGAGGGAAGCGAGGAGGCCATGGGGTCAGCGGGAAATGGCGGTCCGCATGTTGGGCTAAGGGCGCGGAGAAGCGGCGACAACGCCGGAGAGCGTTCATGCACGACACGATCGGACGGCTACGCTACGCTAATGCAGAAACGTCCAGACAGACCTAGGAAACTGCGCTGTGCTATCCCGCGCTGCTTCAGGGGATTTACTCGAGGCGAGGAACACAATAGACGTTTGGCGATTTGGACGTGTTTTGAGGATTTAGCTTGGCTTGGTTTGGTAAAACATTTCTAGGTTGAGTTGGGTTTTGCGCGGTGTTTTTTACTGATTGAAAGAAGCAGAAAACATACACGACTTTAGTGGGCAATGCCGTGGGACTTTCTCGTCTGTAAGAGAATGTTCCCAAACGAGTACAAAACAGCATTTGCAGCTTTTTGACTGGGTGGCTAGCAAGTGTACGAAATACGGTACATATGTTGAGAATTTTACAGAGGCGCGACGAGTTTCGTACGACGCGGCGGCGCGTTAGTCCGACATGCCCTTAGAGAGATTCAATCGCCCGTTCGCAAGTGACGGTCCTTTGTCGAACCCTCGTCCCTTCTTCAAACCCCCAGCTTCGTTAACGCGGCTAAGACGCCGTGTCGATGGACAGCACTTCCGCCCCGCCCGCGATTCCCGCTCTCCTGGCGAGCCGCGACGAGGTTCTTGCCAGCGTGGCTCCCGCTGTGGGGAGGCGCGCCGCTGACGTGTGGCAGGGCGGGAAACTGTCCGACGTGTCGTTTCGCGACGAAGGATGGACCACAGGCGAAGCGAAATGCTTAGGTAAGTAACGAACGTTACAGAAAAGCTTCAACGGCGAGGTCACGCAGGGTGGCGCGTGGCAGAACACATTCCTCATTGGGAATTCCAGGTGACTTTTGAGTCGACTCAAAAGTCACGTGGCGCGTGGCAGAACACATTCCTCATTGGGACTTCCTCCAGAATTAGAAATAACCACGCGCCACGAACGTTGCAGAAAATGCGCGCTCTCTTTGCGTGATAGCATGTGTCAATTCAATACGCGGCACATGCTATAACGCCCCGTTACCGAGTGTGATGAGTCGATTTTTTAGTCGACTCAAAAATTGATAGCATGTGTCAATCTAATACGCGGCGTACGCTGTAACGCCCCGTTACCCACTGCCGCCTCGTTGTCACAGGCTCAAATCCGGGCGAAGCCTACACCGTTGGCTTCGATATACTCACAGGCGCAGCAGCAGGGGCAGCAGCAGGCACAGGAACAGCAGCGGCGAGTGGCAGTGCAAGGGCAGGGGGGAGAGGACGTGGACGAACAACAGGAAGAGTGGGAGGAGGGGTAGGGGTGCCACGTGTGCGCGTGGAAGGGAAATGCACGTGCCCAGCACACGCCCGGTGAGACAGCCACACGCTTCCTGCTCTCGTCTCCCTTTCTCTCGCTCTGCTCTCCATCTCATAGACGCATGGCCTATGAATGTTCAAGAATAACAATGAGACAATCTGGTGAGCATCTTCCCCTCTCACCCTGGAACTCCTTCCTGCTCTTTTACCCCTTGCCTCTCCTCCTCCCCTCCCACTCCTCCACTCCTCCACTCCTCCACTCCTCCCCTCCTCTCCCCTCCGCCTTTACCCCTCCTCCCTACCCCCGCCCACCACCTGCGCCACGGCAGGTCGGCCAACAGAGTCTGCAAGCACATGGCAGCGCCCTGTCTGGAGCGCGCGTCTCAGGTGGGCGGGGGAAGAGAAGGGAGTCAACCAACGTACACTGCTAAATGCTTCCCCCTCCGCCCGCTCTACCCCCGCCTCCCCCCTACCCCCACCACCTGCGCCACGGCAGGTCGGCCAACGGAGTGTGCAAGCACGTGGCAGCGCTTCTCAAGTTTTGAATCACTCGAAAGCTATTTGTTCCCCCACCATCTACGCCACGGCAGGTCGGCCAACGGAGTGTGCAAGCACGTGGCAGCGCTTCTCAAGTTTTGAATCACTCGAAAGCTATTTGTTCCCCCACCATCTACGCCACGGCAGGTCGGCCAACGGAGTGTGCAAGCACGTGGCAGCGCTTCTCAAGTTTTGAATCACTCGAAAGCTATTTGTTCCCCCACCATCTACGCCACGGCAGGTCGGCCAACGGAGTGTGCAAGCACGTGGCAGCGCTTCTCAAGTTTTGAATCACTCGAAAGCTATTTGTTCCCCCACCATCTACGCCACGGCAGGTCGGCCAACGGAGTGTGCAAGCACGTGGCAGCGCTTCTCCTGGAGAGGGCAACTCAGGTGGGCAATCGACCAACTCAGAGCTTCATGACAATTTGAACTGCGCTCTGTCCGAGGCATCTGGTCACTTCCTGCCACGCCGCAGCGCCGCCATGCCACGCCATGCCACGCCATGCCATGGCATGCTTTTGAAGGAAATGCTTGTTTTTTCCCGTCTTTTGTCACTCCCAGCTGATTGTTTCCCGTCTTTTGTCACTCCCAGCTGATTGTTGAGACATTACTTACGGTACCGTTCTTCTCTCGTCCCGATTTGCCTCTTTCCCCCTTTCCCCATGTTTCCCCTTTTTTTCCCCGTTCCCCTCTTTCCCCTTTCCCCCATTCCCCTCTTTCCACTTTCTCCCGTGCCCTTCTCTCAGCTGTCCTCCATGCCACCCGTTTCTAGTGCAAGGGTGCCAGCCAGCACAGGAGCCACGTCACTTCACGCTGCTGACACGTCAGCTCCTGCTGCTGACATGTCAGCCCCTGGACGTGACACGTCAGCAAGTGCTCCTGTTGGCCCTCCCAGGCCTGTGGTTACTGCTGGCTCGGATTCAACAAGCGCTATGCTGTCCGAGCCTCAGGCAGGCTCGGTTGCTACTGGGCAGCGTTTATCCGAACCTGTTAACGGGCTTTCCAAGCCTGTAGGCTTGGAATTGGGAAGAGTGGAGGCTGGGAAAGGAGGAGGAGGAGAGGGCAATGGGGGGATAGGGAAGGGAGAAGGTAAGACAGGGGAAGGGGATGATAGGAGTAGAGGTAAGGAGGGCTTGTGGAGTGGAATGGGTTTAGTGCGGTGTGGAGGGAGGGAAGCAGGTGCGACAAAGAAAAGAGGGAGGGTATTACCTGCTTGGATGCTGGTGGTAAAGGATGGGGGGAAGGGGGGCGAGGGGGAGGAGAAGGGGGCGAAGGGGGACGAGGGGACGGGGAAGGGTGAGAAAAAGGTTCGGGGAAAGAAGGAGAAAGGGAGTTTGGATGGAGGGAAGAAAGCTGGGACGAAGAGAGGAGGTGAGGGAAGGAGAGGAGGGAGTGTGAAGTGAGTGAGGAGGGAGAGGAGGAGAGTGATGGGGTTTAAGTTGGGGGATGAATTCAGTGAGGAGGAAGAGGAGGAGGAGGAGGAGGAGGAGGAGGTGGAGGGGGAGAGGGTGAAAGAGGAGGAGGAAGAGGGGGAGGGTGGAGAGGTGGTGGAAAGGGCTGGGAAGAAGGGAGAGGCAGAAGAAGAGAGGGAAGGAAGCATGGGGCGTGAAAGGGAGGTGAGGGATGGGGAGGAAGCATGGGGCACGTGGCAGCGCTTCTCAAGTTTTGATAGGAAGGAAAGGGAGGAAAGGGAGGTGAGGGATGGGGAGGAGGTGTTGATAGGAGGGGAGGAGAGAGGGAGAGGAAAAGGAAGAGGCCGCAGGAGGGGGAACGAAGAAAGGGAGGAGAATACAGGGGTGGAAATGTGGGCCAAGGGGGGGCGCAACGTGGGGAAGGGGAGGAGCAGGAGGGGACATGTGAGCGCGGGCTGTGAGGAGGAGGAGGGGAAGGAAGAGGAGGAAAGGGGAGGTGAGGATGTTTATGGGGAGCGTTATGAGCGTGGCCATGACGTTGCTGACGTGGCAGCGGATGCTGCTGCTGACGTGGATTTCACAGATGATGATCTGTTGATGCTAGCAGCACAGGTGGGTTCTCTTGCCTGCTGTTCACGTTCTCGCCTTCCTTTTCTTGCTCGCATCCCTTTCCCCGCTCTCACCGCTTTCCACCCTTATCCCCCTTTTCCCCTTTCCCCCCGCTCCCCACGTTTCTCTCTCAGCTACTTCTCTCCCCATTCCCCTCTCCCTTTTCTCCCTGCCTCTCTTCCTCCTCCTTTCCATTGAGGCCCCAGCTCCCTCTCACCTCCTCTCCCATGCCCCCTCTAATATTCCTCCCATTGTTCCCCTGTGCCTTGCACCACAGCACACCAAGCCCCACACGCCCTTAGGAAGAGACGAGGTGCGAACACCAACAGCAGTGCAGCCCTCTGAAGCACCTAAAGCAGTGGCAGCAGCAGCAGTGCAAGTGGAAGCAGAAGCAGAAGCAGCAGCAGAACCAGCCAAGGCAGCAGTAGCACCACAATCATCAGCGGAAGCAGCAGCAGAAACAGCAGAGCCAGCGTCAGCATCACCTGAGCAGTTGTCACCACCGTTTTGGCAGCACTTCTTCTTCCCGGCCCCTCCCAAGACACAAGCCCCACTCAATGCCACTCACGCCAACCAGGACGAACAACAGCCCACTAGCCAGCAGCCTAGCCAGACGCCAAGCCATCAGCAGCCAAGCCAGGTGCCAAGCCCGCAGCCTAAGCAGCAGCCAAGCCAGCAGCCGTTTTTAAGTCAGCACGCCAATGTGTTTTCCAGCAGAGGGTGGGAGGCTGTAGGTGAAGAGCCAGAGCGAGTGCCCAGCAATGTGAACACCAGCAGCGGCATGAGCAGCGGGCAGGCATCTGTGGGAATAATGGATTTTTTTGCCGGCCTCAAGGCGAGCCAGCAGAGTCATAGACGCGTGGGCGATGGTGCTGCTGCTGAATGAGTGCCTATATTTGAGATAGAAAGCATGTTACAGCATCAGCAGAATCAGCAGCTGCGTTTCAGCTTGAGAGAAGGTGTTTGTGCGAAGGCTTACATACTTAGGCTTTCGGTCTTCATATGAGTGAATGCAGGCAGACATGTTGCGGCTGTTCAATATGGTGTTGGGAAAAGCAAGGTACGAGCCGAGACCACTACCCAAAGCATTTCGCTACAAGAAAGGTCAGTCCAGATGAACAAGGGAACAGGGGAACACAGGAAAACGGGAAGGAACACTCTACCAGATTGAAGTACTTGCGTTATTCAGCGATGTACACGTATGTCGCGTGTGGACAGCTCATTCAACAATGTCAGTTGTATGAGCATGGGCTGAATGTTGCTACAGAAACCGAATCATTACGGTGAACCTTTCGCGCTTATCTCGGTATTTGTGTGAATCACACTACTTCATGACATCTGCAACAATTACCATTAGAAACTTCGTATTACATCCTTGAAATTTGTGTTTGTTGAATACTTCAATAATGCAGCACAAATTGAAGCTCAGTGAATAGTGTAACAGAAAACCTGAGAGTAGTAAAACAGAAAACCTGCATGAACAGTAATGTATCATGATTCTGCAAAGCATACAAAAATTGATTGGATAACACTCCCAAATACCGTACATATAACTTGTTATACCAGATTAAACAGGAGAATATAACTGTTTGACTGAAGCAAGATTACAGACTACATGAAGTGCCAAATCCGCCACACTCCTTGACCCGCCATCCTTTCTCTACAGACGCCACGCCACATCATGGCATTGCCATTGCCATTGCATGCACAAGAAGGACAGCTGTAGGGTGTAAAGGCACTCACCACCACCTCCACCACCACTCTCACCACTCCCACCACACTCCCCACTCCTGAACAACACACCAACCATCCAGAACAGACCAAACAGAACACACAACACTTACAGAACACACAACACATCCAGAACACACAATACATGCAGAACACACCACCCATCCAGAACACACAACACATGCAGAACACACCACCCATCCAGAACACACAACACATTCAGAACACTCAACCCATCCACAACACACCACCCATCCACAAACACACCACCCATCCACAAACACCACCCCAACACACAAAGCAACTCAGCCAAGAGACCACCAGCACCACCACCCACCCCACCCACCCATGCTTAACAACCTACCTACCTACCCACATCCACCCACATGCAGTAACCAACAACCACCCACCCACCTACCTAACCACCCACTCACCACCCCTCCCCACACCGCCCAAACAAGCCCACCCCTCACACCCAGCACAGCACCACCCGGCCAGCACCCAGCCTCGAGCCACCACCCGCCTACCCGTTTACCCAGCCACAGCCCGCCGACCCTTCATTCAGCCCCCATCCCTCCTCTCTTCCACTCACCCACCTTAGGGAAATCAGGGCCCATCTCACAAATTTACTAAACCCACCTTAGAGTAATCAACCCATCTTACCCAACCCAGCTCTCTCACTTCACTTAAGGGCATTCAGACCACCCAAGGGGATTCACCACTTCCTTCTCACCCATCCGACCCAAGGGGATTCACCCCTTCCTTCTCACCCATCCCACTCAAGGGGATTCACCCCTTCCTTCTCACCCATCCGACCCAAGGGGATTCACCCCTTCCTTCTCACCCATCCCACCCAAGGGGATTCACCCCTTCCTTCTCACCCATCCCACCCAAGGGGATTCACCCCTTCCTTCTCACCCATCCGACCCAAGGGGATTCACCCCTTCCTTCTCACCCATCCCACCCAAGGGGATTCACCCCTTTCTTCTCACCTATCCCACTCAAGGGGATTCAGTCCCCTTCCCTCTCCACCACCCAACCCCCATTCCCTCTCACCCACCCAATCCAAGGGGATTCAGTCCCCTTCTCTCTCACCCACCCAACCCAAGAGGATTCAGTCCCCTTCTCTCTCACCCACCCAACCCAAGGGGATTCGGTCCCCTTCTCTCTCACCCACCCAACCCAAGGGGATTCAGTCCCCTTCTCTCTCACCCACCCAACCCAAGGGGATTCAGTCCCCTTCTCTCTCACCCACCCAACCCAACGGGTTTCAGGACCCCTCTCTCTCACCCACCCACCCAGCCCATCCCCACCATCACCTGCCAGCAGTAGGAGCAGCAGAAAGCCCCACTCAGGCCCACTCAGGCCCACTCACACCCCACTCACCACCCAAGGGGTTTCAGGCCCCACCCACCACCCAAGGGCTTTCAGGCCCCACTCACCCCACCTCTCACTGCATCTCATCACCTCGGCACTCCCACACATCCACCATCACCGCTCACACTCACCACTCACTCTCACTGCTCTGTATCAACACACTCTCATGATTGTCGCCACTCTAACCTCACCGCTCTAACCTCACCGCTCTAACCTCACCGCTCTAACCTCACCGCTCTAACCTCACCGCTCTAACCACTCATCCACACCACCCTCTCTGTTCTCACTGCCACCAGCAGCACCCACACACTGCGCACTGTTGTACCCCTCGCCACTCTCCACTCAGTGACACTCACCACTCCCTTACTGCACTCTCACCACTCACTCCCTGTCCACTCTCATTCCTCAATCGCTACACTCACTTGCACCACTCACTCCATTTCACCATCTGGCCACTCCCACCCCTCCATCACTCTCCATTCCCACCACTCACCTTCACCACTCACTCCAACCCCTCACAATCGCCACACGGTCTCACCACACACAAACGATTCTCACCACTCCAACCACCTTCCCTACTCTCACTGTCACCAGCATACACTCACAGCCATTCTAACCTCCCACTCTCACAACTCTCTCCCACCACTCACTCTCATGGCTCTCACCTCTTGCTCTACTTCACTCAACACTCACGCACTCTTGCTGCTCACTCTCAGCACCCACCCAAGCTTACCATTCTCACAACTCAATCCCATACTCATTCTCACCTCTTGCACTCTCATTACTCACCCTAACCACTAGCTCTCACTAACCAGCCTTACCAACACTCACTCATTCACTCACTCACTCAAAAAAATTGGCTTCAGCACTCTCACCACTCAACTCCCCCAGTCCCACCTGTGGCTATCACCGCTTTCACCCATAACCCTAATTACACACTCAATCACACCACTCACACTAACCACCATCACCTCTCATGCAACAGGTGGCATCAGTGCCGTACGGCTAATCATGTGCCGCCCAAAGGGACTCAGCCCCTTTCACTTGCACCCACCCACCCAAGGGGACTCAGCCCCTTTCACTTTCACTCACCCACCCAAGGGGACTCAGCCCCTTTCACTTTCACTCACCCACCCAAGGGGACTCAGCCCGTTTCATTTGCACTCACCCACCCAAGGGGACTCAGCCCCTTTCACTTGCACTCACCCACCCAAGGGGACTCAGCCCCTTTCCCTTGCACCCACCCACCCAAGGGGACTCAGCCCCTTTCACTTGCACTCACCCACCCAAGGGGACTCAGCCCCTTGTCCCTTGCAACCACCCACCCAAGGGGACTCAGCCCCTTTCCCTTGCACCCACCCACCCAAGGGGACTCAGCCCCTTTTATTTGCACTCACCCACCCAAGGGGACTCAGCCCCTTTCATTAGCACTCACCCACCCAAGGGGACTCAGCCCCTTTCATTAGCACTCACCCACCCAAGGGGACTCAGCCCCTTTCATTAGCACTCACCCACCCAAGGGGACTCAGCCCCTTTCATTAGCACTCACCCACCCAAGGGGACTCAGCTCCTTTCATTAGCACTCACCCACCCAAGGGGACTCAGCCCCTTTCATTAGCACTCACCCACCCAAGGGGACTCAGCCCCTTTCACTTGCACCCACCCACCCAAGCGGACTCAGCCCCTTTCACTTGCACCCACCCACCCAGGGGACTCGGCCCTTTCCCTTGCACCCACCCACCCAAGGGGACTCAGCCCCTTTCATTAGCACTCACCCACCCAAAGGGGACTCAGCCCCTTTCACTTGCACCCACCCACCTAAGGGGACTCAGCCCCTTTCCCTTTCACTCACCCACCCAAGTGACTCAGCCCCTTTCCCTTGCACTCACCCACCCAAGGGGACTCAGCCCCTTTCCCTTGCACCCGCCCACCCAAGGGGACTCAGCCCCTCTTACTTGCACTCACCCACCCAAGGGGACTCAGTCCACTCACCCACCCAAGGGGTTTCAGGCCCCTTCCCCTTCCACACCACCCAGCCATCCCCACCATTACCAGCCAGCAGTAGGAGCAGCAGAGAGCCCACTTTCTTAAGGAAACAGCAACCCCTGAGGCTGAGCCTTGTGGGATGAAGTGTGGCAGTGGAAAATCGCTTCCAGCCCACCCCTGACGTTGCTAGAGCTGACGCGAACCAGAGCCGCCGGCCGGTCGGCTCTGACGGTGCCCATTAAGCCTTAACGTCAGGTTAGTTACTTGAGCACCGAGTGCCGTGCCGCAGAGATTCCACCCACCACACCCCAACTCACAAGTTACAACCCCAGAGGATGCTGCCCCTAAGGCAGTGAACTTCCCGCTTGCTCCCATGCTCCCAACCCTCCCTCCCCACACTTCACCCCCATGCAAACTTACCTCTACCTACCTTAGGCGTGCAGAGCGCCATGATGCTGAGGCTGCTGGGAAGTGGAGGCAACACCAGTGAGGAGGAGGAGGCAACACCAGTGAGGAGGAGGAGGCAACACCAGTGAGGAGGAGGAGGCAACACCAGTGAGGAGGAGGAGGCAACACCAGTGAGGAGGAGGAGGCAAAACCAGTGAGGAGGAGGAGGCAACACCAGTGAGGAGGAGGAGGAGGAGGAGGCAACACCAGTGAGGAGGAGGAGGCAACACCAGTGAGGAGGAGGAGGCAACACCAGTTAGGAGGAGGAGGCAACACCAGTGAGGAGGAGGAGGCAACACCAGTGAGGAGGAGGAGGAGGAGGAGGAGGCAACACCAGTGAGGAGGAGGAGGAGGAGGAGGAGGCAACACCAGTGAGGAGGAGGAGGAGGAGGAGGAGGAGGAGGAGGAGGAGGAGGAGGAGGAGGAGGAGGAGGAGGAGGAAGAGGAGGAGGAGGAGGAGGAGGAGGAGGAGGAGGAGGAGGAGGAGGAGGAGGAGGAGGAGGAGGAGGCAAAACCAGGGAGGAGGAGGAGGCAAAACCAAGGAGGAGGAGGAGGAGGAGGAGGAGGAGGAGGAGGAGGAGGAGGAGGAGGAGGAGGAGGAGGAGGAGGAGGAGGAGGAGGCAACACCAGTGAGGAGGAGGAGGCAACACCAGTGAGGAGGAGGAGGCATCACCAGTGAGGAGGAGGAGGAGGAGGAGGAGGAGGAGGAGGAGGAGGAGGAGGAGGAGGAGGAGGAGGAGGAGGAGGAGGAGGAGGCAACACCAGTGAGGAGGAGGAGGAGGAGGAGGCAACACCAGTGAGGAGGAGGAGGAGGAGGAGGAGGAGGAGGAGGCAACACCAGTGAGGAGGAGGAGGAGGAGGAGGAGGAGGAGGAGGAGGCAAAACCAGTGGAGAGGAGGAGGCAACACCAGTGAGGAGGAGGAGGAGGAGGAGGAGGAGGAGTAGGAGGGGGAAGGGAGGAGGAGGGGGGGAGAAAACGGGGAAGTGAAGGGGGTGCAGAGGAATGGGGAGAGCAGTAAGGAAAGAAGCGAAGACAAGTGAAAGTGAAGAGTGCAGCAAGTGCAAGAATGATGTGTGTATGAGCCGACTGCTGCAGTGGCACACCCAAGAGACCTCGTACCAGCTGAACCAAACTAAAACAAATACCTGAGGCTGTACCAAGAAAAATTTACCTGCTACCTTGGGGAGGGAGGTCTCATGGGTGTGACAAAGAGCTGTAAAATGTAGAGCATGATGCATGGTGCAAGGATGGCATGAGCGCAACAGAGTGGAGGGAGGAGAAGGCACTTAGCTGGCGGTTGACAAAGCAACGAGAGCTGGTGGTGTTGCCGCAGCTGCTGCTCACCCCCACGCCAACAAGACGTACAGCCGTGCGACCATCTCGCCAGCGACTACGCGCGGACGACCATTTCGCCATGCCATGTCGGACGGACGACCATTTCGCCATGCTGCGACGAGCGGACGGCGATTCCGCCTTATTACGACGCGCGGACGGCGATTCCGCCTTAGTACGACGCGCGGACGGCGATTCCGCCTTAGTACGACGCGCGGACGGCGATTCCGCCTTAGTACGACGCGCGGACGACGATTCCGCCTTAGTACGACGCGCGGACGGCGGTTCCGCCTTAGTCCGACGCGCGGTCGGCGATTCCGCCTTAGTACGATGCGCGGACAACGATTCCGCCTTAGTACGACGCGCGGACGACGATTCCGCCTTAGTACGACGCGCGGACGACGATTCCGCCCTACGATGACGCGCGGACAACGATTCCGCCGTGCGAAGACGCGCGGACAACGATTCCGCCGTGCGAAGACGCGCGGACGACGATTCCGCCATGCAACGACGCACGGACAGCGATTTCGCCGTGCTTTGAGGCGCGGAAGACGGATTCGCCGTGCGACGGCGCACGGACGACGATTCGGCTTCGTACGACGCGCGGCCAACGTTTTCGCCTTAGTACGACGCGCAGACGACGATTTCACCGTGCGATGACGCGCGGACGACAGCCGTGCACGTCGCAGACGATAGCAACGCCAGCCGCACCTGAACGTAGACAACGCAGCAATAACAGAGAATGAAGGTTTGTGACCATAACAAGGCTCATGACGTGCTGCATCGAATGAATCTCAGAGGGAGGCGAAACGTGAACACTGATAGACTATCCAGGATGAAATATCGTTGCATTGGAGGACTAACCTTGTCGAATAAGTCGCCAGATATCATTGGTTCAGCGCTTCACCAGTACAGCACGGAGAAGACTCATCCCCGCCGGAAACGCTGAAAAGCGATCGAAAGTGCGATCGATCACCCAAGAAGCCGTCGACGCGATAACGTATCGTGACGAGGAGGATAGGAATCGTCGCCAGCGAGAACGGAACTAGCGGCCTGATTTGGACGATGGCGAAAGTAGTCGTTGCTTTCAAAGAAATCAATGCAGAACGCCGAGAGGTCGTTTTTAAGGCGAACGCCGTTCCTGACGGAAAAACTATTGCTAATCCGTTCCCACATGCTAACTACCGACATGGCTCCGCAGTTGTCGTTGAATCAAAGGTAGAAGCTACAAGTGAAGGAATGGAAAATGGGGAGCAGGAGGGTGATGGGAGGAGGCGAGTGAGTTGGACAGTGGTTGCTGCGCTGACTGCCTGCAACGCTGCTTGGTTGGGTTCGAAAACTTGAAACGGTTCAAATCGGTTGCAATGTGTTTGGAACAATTTTCCTGGCTTGGTCGAGAAACTCTAATGGTTCAGCTCGGTTGCTATATTTCTGGAAAGGTTCTGGTGTTTAGAACGGGTGTTCACCTCGTTCTGTGTACTGCAGGAAGCGTTCAGCTCAGCACAGGCCAGATGATCTTTGACCAATCCCGAGGTTGGGTTGTCGGCGGAATATTTCCGCCTAGGGTGCCGCGAGGCAAGGCTCGCCGACAAGGTTGGCGCATCGCGCCTGGCCGCTATTTCACGTTCGTTGCGCAAAAAGGCGGGGCGACGAAAACCGCAACGTTCACAATGGTATGTAAATCAGGAAACGAAACAGCTTGCGATTCAGTGCGAACTTGGATCTGGTTACTTCTGAATAGTTTTGACACTTACGACAGTCTTGAGTGTCGCCATCTCCGTCAAGCCCAACGGTTGGGCAGGAAGACCCGGCAAATGGCGGAGACTCAAAACCCAAAAAGACTGACACTCACAGGGACCAGCGCAAACCGGAGTGCTTCCGCAACGTTTTTGTCGGGATCTTGGTGCCGTGCCGAAGAGAGCTGCGAACTGCAAGATTCTTGTTGGGTCTCGGAACTGACGCAATCTCAACTAAAGGTTCAGGGATCACACAAATCCAACGGTCCGAAACGGTTTGTGCATAATCTCTGAGAAAATTGGTGCATATTTCAGTCCTCGATACCAGACCCTCCTATTTCCTTCACAAAGTAATATGAATGAGCACGTGACATAACATAGAGTCATTACACTTCAGCATCTCAATTGAAAAGCTACAAATATTTCAGGTTTTGTACAGAAACCACACCAGGAAAATAAGAGAAAGAAAAGCAAAGACTCCTTTCATGTAAAGCAAGCACAAAGAGCACAGTAGATATTACACATTGTTACTTAAAGAAGCCATGGTACAAATAAATCAAGAAAACATACTGTACCAGTAATACACGATCCAAAGAAACTGGTACAATTTTTGCTACTGATTCAATGTGATTGCACCTTCTCTTTGGAAGCACGACGCCCACTGCAAACGCTGGAGCCAGTGCCTTCGTCAACAAAATACCCATAATTTTTTTTCGTGCTTGTTGGTACTAGAAGGGTCACTTTCTCACAGCTGTAAGGAAAATCTCTTTTTCCTTACTTCGCATCCCTGCTCAACGCGTACATCACTGTAGCACCACAGTCGGCACCGTTACCACTCGCCATCCTCGCATCGACAATCCGCCCGCCACTTTCGCACGTCGCACCCCGACCTCACGGCTCGGCGGGTAACCCGCGCTCCGGGCCTCCGCTTCGACACTTTTCCCAACCTCAGTCCCAGGCCCGTCGCGCGACAACCACAGTCCATTACCGTTACCACTGTAGTTTCGCTATATATTCTTCGCTCATGCCTTCGCTCATTGTACTCTTGCTTCGATAGTGCAATTCTCGTTCGTTCACTCAATTGCACTCGTAACACTTGGTATTCAGAGCCTACGATCTCTTCTCGGACCGCACCCACACCTTCGCTTCCCCACTATCTCAGTTTTTGGGGGGGGTAGACGTCTCTCAGCGATACAGCACCGCCGCTCGTAGTGCTCTCTCGTAAGCACGCACGGCCACGACTGAGGCTCTCGCTGAGCTCGCCCGACACCCCCGCCATGGCCGAATTCACGCTCGCCACATTGACGCAAGAGCAGCTCGACCGTCTGGTGCGCCAACTCGAAGATTCGGCGCTCGAAATTGCGACGCTCACAGCGGAGCATGACTCCGCGCGTCAGCAATCCTCGGTGAACACTCCAGCAGCACCACACGCACCAACAAATGCACCTGCGCAATCAAACGAGCCGATCATCATCTCGTCCGGCACACCAACACCACACGACAGCATGGGACAGCGCTCGGGCGTAGCCAGTGATAGCGCCGCCCAACCAATGCCTGGCATGGGAGGAAACAGAAGCGCGCCAAGCCCACGGGAGCCTCGCGGAGACCGTCGGCACGTGGAATTCGCAGCGACAAGTGGCGAACAAGCCTTCACGGCGCCAATGCCACTCAAGCCGCAACGCCCGCCCTGTTTCGACCCAAGCCAACGTGGAGGTCCGACGGTTCAATCGTGGGTCTTCACGATGAACGTTTTCTTCGACGCGAATTACGTCGAGTCGGACGCAGCGAAGATTCGGTATGCCGTTTCGCTGCTAAGGGGCCCCGCCATGGACTGGTGGCGAGTCATCGTGACGTCGCCACGCGCCTACGAGCCACCGTCGCAAGAGGAAGGGCCCACGGGTCCAGCTGTTACCTGGAGTTCGTTCTGCGAAACCGCCCAATACAGCACGTGGGATGCGTGGTGCGCAGGGCTTCGGGCGCGCTTCGAGCCGATTGCGGCTTCTATTTCGGCGCGTCAGAAATTGCGTACTTGGCGGCAACTCGGATCGGTTCAAGATTACACGAGCGGTTTTCTCGCACTTTGCGAGCAAGTCGGCTATATGCACGAAGCGGAGCGGGTGGACCGTTACGTCGGAGGGCTGAAGCCGGACATCTCGCACGAGATCATGCTACGCGGACTCTCGAATTTCAACGAGATTCTCGCGCTCGCCGAGAAAATCGACATCCTACGCCGACCGAGACCGGGGTTCTACCACGGACATCGTCCTCGGGGACCGATCGAGCACGCCACTGTGAACGCCGTTGCGACAAATGCAGCTGTTGCGCCATTTAAGGGGCGCTGCTTTGCTTGCAACAGGCCGGGCCATCGCAAGAGCGAATGCCCAGAGGAGCTAAGGCGCCGCGGAGCAGAGCAGGGGAGGGAGTCTCAGAGGCAGGGAAACGCCAGCAGTCAGTAGAGGTTGGGCCAACTACTGACGAGACTGCCTGCTCGCCCAACCACACCGACCCTCACCGAGTCACAGTACCGATTCACGCCATCGATCGGGCTCGGATGAATAAGGAGGGTACAGCGACGGATTGCCCAGTACTGATCCACGGGAAAATACAGGGAGCAGCAGTGAAGATTTTTATTGACGGAGGAGCAAGCCACAGTTTAGTTAATACCGCAACCGCACGAAAACTGCAACTGACACTTAGCCGTTGCTTACCGGAGATAGACGCACGCTTAGTTGACGGCACGCCGCTGGCCATACGGGAAAAGGTAGAGAAAGTCAAAGTCCGCTGCGGGGGGAATTTTGGGTTTACACTGGAAATGCTCGCAACAACACTGGATGGGCACGACATTTTACTAGGGCGCGATTGGCTGCGACGGTATAACCCGCGAATTGACTGGACGACGGGTAGCTGCACCATGCGAAGTAGTGGTAACTGGGTCCAACTACCTCGCTGGCAGTCGCCCGAGTCTTCAACGGTGCACGTCAACGCCATCACAATGAAACGGGCTGTCGCTGCTGGAGCTGACGTGTACGCAGTAGATATCGCAGTAGTGGAGGAAGCAGAGCAGCCGAGCGATTTCAAGAAACTGCTGGATGCTGTACCGCCCGAATTACAGGAACTGTTGAAACGGTACCCCAGGATTTTCCCCGACGACTTACCGGAAGGGTTGCCACCTCAGCGAGCACACGACCACCGAATCGAATTAGAACCAGGGGCACAACCAACCGTACAGCGCCAGTTCAGACTGACACAGCCCGAGCTCGATGAGCTAAGGAAGCAGTTAGATTACTTGTTAGAGAAAAAATTCATCCGACCAAGCTCGTCACCATTCGCCGCACCGATACTGTTCACGCCGAAGAAAGACGGGGGTTTCCGCATGTGTATCGACTACAGAGCACTGAACAGGGTAACAGTCAAGTCGCGATACCCCATTCCCCGCGCCGACGAACTGATCGACCAATTGCGAACAGCACGGGTGTTTTCGAAAATAGACTTACGGGGGGGTTACCATCAGATTCGGGTCGAACCATCGGACTGCGCCAAGACAGCATTTAGGACTAGGTACGGGTCGTTCGAGTACACGGTGATGCCCTTCGGGCTGACCAACGCACCGGCGACTTTTCAGATGACCATGAACGAGGCATTTAGGCCGCTCTTAGATAAATGCGTCATAGTTTACCTCGATGACATCCTCGTTTACAGTCGGGACAAGCAGCAGCACTTAGCGGATCTGGAAGCGGTTTTTAAGGTTTTAGACGAACATCGCCTACTGACCAAGGGTTCCAAGTGCGAGTTCTTCCAGGATAGGTTAGAATTTTTGGGGCACGTTATTTCGGAGGCTGGAGTTGAAATCGACCCAAAGAAGCTGGATACGGTAAAAGCGTGGCGTCCCCCGACCAACATCACGGAGCTGCAGAGTTTTTTAGGGTTCGTTAATAATGTGCGTCGGTTCGTCCCCGACATGGCACAGTTGACCGCCCCGCTGACTGATTTACTTCGCAAGGGGGTCATCTTTACGTGGGGGGAGAAAGAGCATGCTGCCTTCTCTGCCCTGAAAAATGTTCTCTGTTCACCACCCGTCCTGTGCATTGCCGACCCACACCGCCCTTTCAAGGTTGTTACTGACGCAAGCGACATCGCCATTGGGGCCGTACTGCTACAGGACTTCGGCAACGGCCTACAGCCCATCGCACACGAGTCACGAAAACTGCATCCGCCCGAGCGAAATTACCCGATACACGACCGCGAAATGCTCGCGATCGTGCATGCGTTCAAAGTGTGGCGCTGCTACTTGACCGGCGCAGACGTGACAGTACGGACAGACCACCGATCACTACAGTACCTCCGCGCACAGCCCCACCTCAACCCACGACAGATTCGTTGGCTCGATTTCCTCGAGTCAAATTTCCACTACACGGTCACCTATAAAAAAGGAGCCTCGAACATCGCCGACGCACTGACCCGCCCCACTGCCCAAATCCACGCGATACTACTCGCCCAGACCAGCCCGCTACTGACAGGACTATTTACCCACGGATATCAAACAGACCCATTCTTCACAGGAGGAAATTCGCAGCAGTTTGCAGCAGCCAAGGGAGTCTATTACGTAAAAGCCGGGACCGACCGCATCTGGGTACCAGGGTACACACTGCTACGGGAACTTCTATTACAGGAGGCACACGACGGGGTTACCTCGGGACATTTCGGGGTAGAGAAAACACGGCAGCAGCTGCAGCGGTATTATTATTGGCCCGAAATGTTGACCGACGTGCAGCGACACGTGGCATCGTGCCCCACTTGCCAGATCATGAAGTCATCACGGAAGCGGCCGGCGGGACAGTTGCAGCCGATCCCACCACCAGAGCGTGCTTGGCAGCAGGTGACGATGGACTTCGTCACGGGGTTACCGGCCGGGGCGAGTGGGAATGACGCGATCCTGGTCGTCGTCGATCGACTGACGAAAATGGCACACTTCGCAGCCTGCAAAAAATCAATCACAGCCGAAGAAACAGCCCGCCTCTTCATCTCCACCGTCGTTCGACTGCACGGGATACCAGCATCAATCATCAGCGATAGAGACACGAAGTTCACCAGCAACTTCTGGCGGAACCTGTGGCAGCAGTTCGGCACGCGACTACAGTTCAGTTCATCGTACCACCCCGAAACAGACGGACAGACAGAACGGACAAACCAGACCATGGAACAGCTCATCCGGGCCACGTGCGACGACCCAAACACGTGGGAACAGCAACTGCCGCTCATCGAATTCGTATACAACAACGCCCCATCCGCCACGACCCAACAGTCACCATTTTACCTGAACTACGGACAAGACCCAACAGTACCCATGACCCCGAATCCCGACAACCCGGTTCCACGCGCACAACAGTTCGCCGAAATTTTGCAAGCAGCACGGACCAGGGCAGCAGACGCAATTAAAAAATCTAACATCATCGCTAAACGTAACGCCGACCGCCACCGCAGACCTGTCACTTACCAGCCCGACGACTTAGTTTTGCTCGACACCCAGAATCTCCGACTGCCCATCACCCCGAAACTCCGCCCCCGATACTGCGGGCCATTTCGCATAAGCCACATGCTCACACCTGTCACTGCCCACCTCCTCCTCCCTGCTGACTGGTACGTCAGCCCCTCATTCCATGTCAGCCTGCTTCGCCCTTACGTCCCGTCCACGAGCCAACTGCCACGCAATCGCCCAGCCAGCATGACACGACCGCCAACTGAACAAATCATCACCCCCGAAAAAATCCTGAGCCACCGAGTTCGTGACCCTCGAGGAGCCCGAAGGATCGAATTCCTGATTCGCTGGAAAGACCGTGCACCCACCGAAGATAATTGGGTTCCCCTGGACAGAATCGAAAACCACCCCGTCCTCACCGAGTATCTGCGCAGCCGAAACTTCAGGGATGTACACGCACTTTCGTAAGGAGGACCTCCTTAGGGGGGGGGGTAGTGTAAGGAAAATATATTTTTCCTTACTTCGCATCCCTGCTCAACGCGTACATCACTGTAGCACCACAGTCGGCACCGTTACCACTCGCCATCCTCGCATCGACAATCCGCCCGCCACTTTCGCACGTCGCACCCCGACCTCACGGCTCGGCGGGTAACCCGCGCTCCGGGCCTCCGCTTCGACACTTTTCCCAACCTCAGTCCCAGGCCCGTCGCGCGACAACCACAGTCCATTACCGTTACCACTGTAGTTTCGCTATATATTCTTCGCTCATGCCTTCGCTCATTGTACTCTTGCTTCGATAGTGCAATTCTCGTTCGTTCACTCAATTGCACTCGTAACAACAGCCCACAGATGACTCCAGGCTGGCAGCACGACACATGTGCATGCACTCCACACAAGCACCTGCTGATAGCACACCCACATGCACTGTGCGCTCAAGGATGCGTGGAGACCTGCAAGCCATCCCTCAGATTTTATTTCTCGGCAAGTCACAAATGCACTTGCAATTCAAAGCTCATCAGGTGCACTGTACCCCAGTCAGTGGAGGGGCGTTTTTCTGCCCTTCCTCCCACAAGCACAACCCACCCACAAGCACCCACCCACACCCAACCATTCTGTTTTACAACTCATAGCAGAGCCCACTGCCCAATGCACTGTGAACGGCTTTATGAGTCTATTTAAAGGAGCTATGGATCGAGACAAATTGATGTGGTGTACAAGCAGCACAATCATGCTGCACACAGCGACAGGAATTTTGGTCACACAGGTACATCATGTTTTCATCTTGAGATGAAAATGCGAGCAATAGAATCTAGAACGCTGCCTTAAAGAAAAAAACACTGCATTGGACACTTTTCCCTGCAAAGGGTATTTTCAAATGACTAGCCTCGCCTCGGCTACACTAGTGAGAAAAATGTGTGAACGCGTGTGCAACGGCATGTGAGACACTAGTGTGAATTACCAAGCAGAGCAGCATCAGGCTTGGGCACGACTTCCATTTCCCTCAGGTGTGACACAAACTCGTCCACGAGGTATGGCGGGAGCGGAGATGAGAGCAGCGGTGATGAGAGGGGCAGGGATAAGAGGGGAAGTCATTATAGGAGCAGTGCTGAGTGGACAACAGAGGAGTGGTGACGTGCTAAGCAGCATCGGGCTTGCTGGGCACCACTCCTGCCTCCCTGAGGTGCGACACAAACTCGTCCACAAGGTATGGCGGGAGCAGCAGCGGTACGAAGAGCAGCGAGAGGAATGCATGAAGGCGTGTGTGACGGTATGTGTGAAGCTAGTAGGAACGGCTAAGCAGCATCAGGCTTGCTAGGCACCACCCCTTCCTCCCTTAGGTGCGACACAAACTCGTCCACGAGGTATGGCCACGCTCCCTCCTCATCGTACGATGAGAGCGATGGATCGGTGATCTGCGGGGGAGTGGGTGACACACGTGTAGCACGGAGAATGGGAGCAGAGTAAGCAAAGCCGACTGCCGGTTTGCTAGGCACCACCCCTTCCTCCCTGAGGTGCGACACAAACTCGTCGACCAGGTATGGCCACGCTCCCTCCTCATCGTACGATGAGAGCGATGGGTCGGTGATCTGTGGGGAAATGGGTGTGATGAGTGCGAGGGGCTGAGACACAGAATGCAATGAGATGGTGGCGGAGAGGAGGGTTGGCTACGACCGATCAGCTTGCTATTTCTAATGAAGGAAAATCGCAGCTTACCTTGGTAAACTCTAATAGCTGTTGCCACGTGTCTCGAGAAATGGCCTTGTTGTGTTTCATCTGCGAATTGACAGAGAGAGGTGGTGTGGGGCGGGGAGGGTAGGGCAGGGTGGAAGGGAGTGGAGGGTGCAACCTGTGACTGACTTGCCCAGCTAGAAGATACACCCATAACCAGTCTTACCTGCAAGTAACCCCACCCCACCACAGGTCCTCACAGCAAGAGGCCTACCTGGAGATATTCACACTGGGTATTCGCAGCATAAGCCTCACCTGAAAGTACTCCTCCTAACCGGTACTCACAGCAACAGTCCTACCTGGAGGTATTCACACCAGTGCTCGACGAATCGCCAAGGCCGCGCTGTGAACAGCAGCTGCCACATGCCTATGGCCGTGTCGAATGCCAGAGACTTCTGACCCTGCAGGGCATAACGTGAAACAGCAGATGGGCATAGGAGAGGAGGGAGATGGGGATGAGCAGGGGCGTGAGTAGAAGCAGTGAAGAGTGTTTTGAGACGTCTCAAAAGATGGGGATGAGGAGGGGAGTGAGTAGAAGCAGTGAAGAGCAGCTGCCACATGCCAATGGCCGTGTCGAATGCCAGAGACTTGTGACCCTGCAGCACAATCATATGCAGTGAGGATTGGGAGTGCAGAGGGAAGGACTTCTGACAAACGCAGCGGACAGCAGCTGCCACATGCCTGTTGCCGTGTCGAATGCTAGAGACTTGTGACCCTGCAGGCAGAGAAGCAGGAGATGGGAATGAAGGGTGTGAGCAGCAGCAGCAGCAGCAAACAGTGGTCCCACCTGTGGTGGTCACAAGAGAGGCATCTGTGTTGGTCACATCACATGAATAACCTGTTTCTTTGACTGATAGAAAAGAAGCTGGAACCGACCTTCTCCTTTGCCCAGTCGAAGGAGAAGTTGTAAATCTCCCTGAATTTATCTGGACCAAAAACATGCACACGCCCACACGCCATGCCGCGCACATCACATGCCACCACATGCCACCACATGCCACCACATGCCACCACATGCCACCACATGCCACCACATGCCACCACATGCCACCACATGCCACCACATGCCACCACATGCCACCACATGCCACCACATGCCACCACATGCCACCACATGCCACCACATGCCACCACATGCCACCACATGCCACCACATGCCACCACATGCCACCACATGCCACCACATGCCACCACATGCCACCACATGCCACCACATGCCACCACATGCCACCACATGCCACCACATGCCACCACATGCCACCACATGCCACCACATGCCACCACATGCCACCACATGCCACCACATGCCACCACATGCCACCACATGCCACCACATGCCACCACATGCCACCACATGCCACCACATGCCACCACATGCCACCACATGCCACCACATGCCACCACATGCCACCACATGCCACCACATGCCACCACATGCCACCACATGCCACCACATGCCACCACATGCCACCACATGCCCACACGCCCACACGCCCACACGCCATGCACAATTCCCACAGATAGTAAGAGCGAATGTGGCAAGCGCAGAAGTACCGAGAAGCAAGAAGCAACATGCACACGCGCCCAGCACTCCGTTTGGCCTTTCCTCTCCTCCTGCTCCAAGTGCTACCCTCTCCTGACACTCTTTCAAGTCACCCTCCCTCGAACACTCACAGTCATCGCAGTGCCGGCAACCTTGTCTTGAGCTTCCCTCTCCACACACCCCCCCTTCCCCCTCTTCCCCCCTCCCCTCCCTCTTCCCCCCACAACTTGTTAGGCACAGCAAGGACACTCGCACCCTCCTCAGGAGGAAAGCACTTAAGGCGTCCTTTCCTCTCCTCTCCTCCCGCTTCTATTGCCGGCACTTTTCCAAGTCGCCCCCCCTCGGACACTCACGGTCGTCGTTAATTTCTGATCGCAGTGCCGGCAACCTTGCCTTGAGCTCGCCCGCACTACTGACACTGCGAGGAAAGACAGGGCGAGAGACAGGAAGAAGAAGCGAGAGAGAGCTGATAGGACGCAAACAGGGTGTTGGCAGGGTGGGCTTGCTGAAAGGGCCAATCGGATCGCAGTGCCGGCAACCTTGCCTTGAGCTCGCCCGCACTACTGACACTGCGAGGAGGAGAGGGAAAAATGGGAGAACGGAGATAGGGCATTGATAAAGCACTGATAGGGTACTAATAGGGCACTGACACTGCTAATGGCTCTATCTGTTAATCCGCTTTCCAGCACCAATTTCGAGTCCTCATTCCCTCTCTTCTCATCTCGTTCTCATCCCCACTCTCTGTTCCCCACTTTCTTCGTCATAAATTACTTACCCCAGTCGTTGCATGCCTTTTGAGTCGACTCAAAGGGCTTCTCATACACACTCTCTGATCTGATCCCCACATTCTTCGTCGTGAATTACTTACCCCAGTCGTTGCATGCCTTACCCCAGTCGTTGCATGCCTTACTCACCCCAGTCGTTGCATGCCTTGCATAAATTCCTCCTTGGAGTATTCACACATGGTCGCTGCCTTGAAGTGCCATGATAGTATTAGCTGCAGAGGGAGGGGCGCGGGAAGAAAGGAGAGGGAGGAGATGGCACAAGGAGAAACATCAGTCTCCAGCGTGAACGGAAAATCCTCCTTGGATTAGAGTATTCACACATGGTCACTGCCTTGAAGTGCCCTGATAGTATTAGCTGCACAGGGAGGGATGTCGGGATAATACATGTGGAGAAGGCAAAAACAGCAGTCTCCAGCGTGAATGGAAATTCATCCTTGGAGTATTCACACATAGTCGCTGCCTTGAAGTGCCATGATAGTATTCGCTGCACAGGGAGGCATGGGTCGGCATGACATGGCATGATATGGCATGGGTTGGCATGGGTTGGCATGGGTTGGCATGGGATGAAATGCGGTGGAATGGGGTGGTGGCCGCAGGGGCCAGTCTGTGCGGCGTACGATGCATGCATGTATGATGTATGCAGTGTATGCAACACACGAAAATATGACTTGCGTGCATAAGATGCATGTGCATGCATAGTCGCATAAGGGAGAACGGATGCCTATATGAGCGCCTGCCGCTGTGCAGCACAGACTGTGCTTACCATGACAATGTCTTGAGGATCCACCTGGCGCCCACAAGGGAAAGAAACCATGGAAAGAGAGAGGGAAAGAAAGGGTGTGTGGGGAGGGGGAAGGGGTGGATTCAGGGGCCTCGAAATCGTCCGATTCTAAAAGTGAAAAAGAACAATGGAAAGAAAAGAGGGAGGTGAACGGTGGGGGAGAGGGGGGGGAGAGGAAAAGGGAGACCCTAAGAGCAGGAGGGAGAATACGTGAAATCTGAGACCTTGTGGCCACAGTAGGGATTGGAAGGAGTGAACAAAAGACAAAGGTCTGGAAAGAAGAGAGGAGAAAAGAAATCCTCTCAAAGCTTATACACACACCTCGAGGTCTTCACAGAGCTTTGAAATGCCATCCACGAGAATTAGATCGCAGTGAGGGTCTGAGGCAGGGAAACAGCACAGCAGCAGTAGGGAGCAGGAAGAGTATTGAATCAACTTATACGGGGGATGACACCCGACCACGAAACTCATGCCGGCATGAACGACTGATGCAGGGGGACACAGGAAACTGGCGGGGAACAGGAGAGGGAAGGGAGGCAGGAACGAGGGGCAAATACATACCTTCCCAACCCCTTCCACTGCACTGCACTGCACTGCACTGCATTGCACCTACCCTCGCACAACTCCGCATTATTCTGAGACGTCTCAAAACACCCTTCCACTGCACTGCACCTACCCTCGCACAACTCTGCACTACCCCACCTTTGTATCTGAGAAACAGATGCTCCAGCTGCCGAGGGTCCACTTTAGGAGCAGCAGAGCGCCCCAACGCCCTCAGCTGCTGACCCGAGGTGGAGGAGGAGTAGAAGAGGTCGAAGGCGAGCTCCATGTTCCACTCGCTCGCCCGCAGGGCCGCCAGTGCCCCCCGGTCGCTGGGAGAAGAAGGGGAGGGAATAATGGGCCGAGCTTGAGAGGAGTAGAAGAGGTCGAAGGCGAGCTCCATGTTCCACTCGCTCGCCCGCAGGGCTGCTAGTGCACCCCGATCGCTGCAACGCGAATGGAAGGAGGGTCAGTGAGAACAAGTGCAGTGATGAGGAGTAGAAGAGATCGAAGGCGAGCTCCATGTTCCACTCGCTCGCCCGCAGGGCCGCTAGTGCCCCCCGGTCGCTGTGGGGGGGGGAGTATGGGAGTGTGGGGGTGTGGAGTGAATGTGCGGAGTGGAGGGACAATGAGCACAAGTTGAGGTGGAGGAGGAGTAGAAGAGATCGAAGGCGAGCTCCATGTTCCACTCGCTGGCTCGCAGGGCCGCTAATGCTCCCCAATCGCTGAGGGGGCGAGGGGGGAGGGGAGGGAGGGCGGGGGGGAGGGAGGGAGGGAGGGAATGGAAGGTGGAGGAGGAGTAGAAGAGATCGAATGCGAGCTCCATGTTCCACTCGCTCGCCCGCAGAGCCGCTAATGCCCCTCGGTTGCTGAGAAGGGGATGGTGAAGGGGAAGGGAAGGAGGGAGGGAGATGAGGGAGAAGGGGATGAGAAGACCCGAGGTGGAGGAGTAAAAGAGGTCGAACGCGAGCTCCATGTTCCACTCGCTCGCCCTCAGAGCTGCTAGTACCCCCCGGTCACTGGGAGAAAAGGGCGCGAGGGGAGGGAGGCAGGGCGCGAAGGAAGAGAAAAAAGAGAGGGCCCGAGGTGGATGTGGAGGAGGAGGAGTAGAGGTCGAACGCGAGCTCCATGTTCCACTCGTTTTGAGGCGCCTCAAAACGAGGTGGATGTGGAGGAGGAGGAGTAGAGGTCGAACGCGAGCTCCATCTTCCACTCGCTCGGGCTCAGGGCCGCTAGTGCCCCTCGGTTGCTGAGAAGGGGATGGTGAAGGGGAAGGGAAGGAGGGAGGGAGAAGGGGATGAGAAGACCCGAGGCGGAGGAGGAGTAAAAGAGGTCGAACGCGAGCTCCATGTTCCGCTCGTTTTGAGGCGCCTCAAAACCAGGTGGAGGTGGTGGAGGAGGAGTAGAGGTCGAACGCGAGCTCCATGTTCCACTCGCTCGGGCTCAGGGCCGCTAGTACCCCGAGGTCGCTGGAAGGGGAATGTGGCAGCGTTCATCGCTCAGACCTTCGTGCTCACCACGTGCCTGTGCTGTGCCCACCACGTGCCTGTGCTGTGCCCACCACGTGCCTGTGCTGTGCTCACCACGTGCCTGTGCTGTGCTCACCACGCGTCTGTGCTGTGCACATGCCTATGCCATTCTCACCTCGTGCCTGTGATCGCCACGAATTGCTGTACTGCCTCCTTCTGCTGCCGATTCAGACGGCTCTGAGGAGGGGGGTGAGATGGAGAGGGGAGAGCGGGAGAGGGGTGCGGGGTAGGGTCGGATGAGGGAACACGAGGAAAAGGGGGGATGCGCGGGATATGCAACTATCACATGACATGACACGGGTGGGGACAACGGGAAATGCAATGCATTGCTGCACTGCACCAATTCCTTCTGCAGTCGACGCTAACGGTTAAAGGGAGAGAAGAGGACGAATCAGGAGCGCAGATATTTGGTACGACATCAGAAACACGGGCAGAACAAGTGAAGTTTGCGAGGAGGGAAGGGGGAGCAGGAAAAGGGGAGAAGGAAAGGAGAGAAGCGGATTAAATAGGATCGGGGGGGAAAGGGGACGAAAGTGCGAACAGGGATAGAAGGATATCAGATAGCGAGGCCATGACACGTACACTCATTCTGGCAATCGGATTCGATATACGCCAATTCGATACAGAAGTGTGTAGTCCGCGACGTCTCCCTCTCCTCCGTCGAGCCGCCTCAGCCTTGAAACGCGTACGGAATGTTCCAAGTCACGGGAAAGGTACGGAATTCCGCGACGACTATTGTAACGGCTTTAAACGATAACGAGACACAATCCTTCCTCTAAATCTCTGTACCCGCTC
This sequence comes from Closterium sp. Naga37s-1, assembly GCA_947471745.1. Classification (NCBI taxonomy): domain Eukaryota; kingdom Viridiplantae; phylum Streptophyta; class Zygnematophyceae; order Desmidiales; family Closteriaceae; genus Closterium; species Closterium sp. Naga37s-1. Next base: position 5,184,818 of record CANJKZ010000056.1, on the reverse strand, counting down.
GGCTTTAATCCGAAGATAGCTACCAGACCTGAATTCAAACCGTTGGGGCTAGTGCGTGAGGCAGATAATAAGATGTGCAGAACCATGGTCAAGGCAAATCTGCTTTTGGTTGGTTGAAAACCTTTCTTTATTGTCATCTGTCGCTCGTTGCTGTCAAAGGGTCGGCAAAGCTAACAACACAACATGAGCAATTTGTATCAAGCCAAAGTAAAATCAGCAGAACTGTACAATGCCAATTGTGCAAAAAGTGCACAGGGTGGTAGTGTACGTCCAATTCGAATATTTGAACCCGTTCATTTCTGTCCCGCACACCCCTCGAAATTGTCGCAAATAACGGCTAGTCGTCGTCAACTTGACGCCTCGCAACTTGAGGCTGCTTGGCTCATAGTTGCAGCGCCATTCGACTGGGCAGTCAGGGTTGAGACCAGTCTTATAATTGACCGTTGAGATTGTTGTGCCTGCTCCGGTTAGTGCTTTGACCGAGCGTAGGGTGGCTTTGACTTGAGTGAGCAGTTATTTGTTAGGGTTTCAGTTCCAGCCGTGGCTTTTTCGACTCTGCCTCGCGTTGCCCAGATGATCCAATTCGCGATACCTCAGACTCGCGTAATATAAGGCGCTATTGACTTACGGTATCCTATACTTTAAATTTCTCGTGTTTGCAAAACCGCTTTCGTCGACAGCAAAGAAGAGGCCAGGGTTTTCATCAGCGGTCTTGGATTTACCGCCTATACAATGCCGCCACGTGGCAAGCCCAGAAATAGCTCGCGGCATCTCCCGCTTAGCCAATCCCGTCGCAAGATTCAGGCACCACTGTCGCGTTATTTGTCGCAGGAACCCGTAACATCTTCGCAACAGGTCTCGCCCAGTCCGTCGCAGCCAGATCCATCACAGCCATCAGTTTCGCAGGCTCCATCTCAGCCGTCCGCTCGGTTCAGATGGGATTCGCATGGAGCGGATGGGGTAACAGCAGCACCATCATTAGAGAAAACTGACCACGAATTTGTGACTAGAGAAGGTGTGACAGTATGTGATGTGACTGATGAAGGAGCAGTGGGAGGATCCGCAAAAACGCAAGGTGCAACTTCAGGAGGTGTGACATTAGACGATGTGACCTTAGGAGTTACGGCGGAGGTGATTGAGCTCGATTTGGTGCCGAGTCAGGATGACGTGTCCAAAATGGCCGAGCCGACACGTCAGGACCCAACGAGAAAGAGGCTGTTCAAGGGAAAGCACAGCGCTCTGCAGAAGCCTCGATTGTCCTTTTCCGTGCAGCAGCCTATCTGGTCCAGCTGGCAGCGGAAAAGACAAGCAGAACCAATGGCAGGCATAGGTGGGCGAGGGGGAGGGGCAGATGGTGGCACAGGGGGAAGGGGAGGGGAAGGCGGAGCAAGTAAAGGAGGGGGGGTAAGTGGGGGATGTTCCAGAGGAGTTCGAGGGGATAGTGTTGGAGAGAGAGCGGTTGTGGGGAGTGGTGGGAGAGTGAGGGGAAGAGAAGGAGCGAGACTGAGAGAGGGGAGTGTGGGAGAGAGGGTGTGGAGGAGCGTCTCTGAAAATGGGGACTTTGTGGGTTTGAGGGGGCTGGATGTGACAGCAATGGGGAGTGATACAAGAGGGGGGTTAGGGAGTCATGATAGAGGGGGGCTAGGGAGTGGCATGGTGTTTCATCCGACTGCATGGCGGTGTGGGATACCTGCTGTGGTGAGGAAGAGGAGGATCAAAACCATTGCTGATTGGTCAGATGATGATGCTGATGACAGTGGTGGTGGTGGTGGTGGTGGTGGTGATGGTGATGCTGCTGCTGCTGGTGATAGTGATGGTGATGGTGATGGTGATGGTGATGGTGATGGTGATGGTGATGGTGGTGGTGATGGTGATGGTGATGCAGGTGGTGGTGGTGATTGGTTGGATGAGGGCGGGGAAGAGGAGGGAGAGGAGGGAGAGGAGGGAGAGGAGGGAGAGGAGGCAGAGCAGGAAGATGAGGGAGAGGAGGAAGCGAAGGAAAATGAGGAGGAAAAGGATGAAGAGGCAGGTGAGGAAGGGGGGGAGGTGGAAGGGAGTGAGAAGGAGGCAGAGGAGGAAGAGCAGGATGAGCGTGAACTTGAGGGGTTAAAGGAGCAGCACATGAGAGAGTGTGGGAGGAGGAGGAAGAGGAGGCGTGTGATAGGAAGCGAGGAGGAGGAGGGGCAGGATGCAGGAAAGGGGATGGGAAAGGAGGAGAGAGGTGGGAGGGTGGGAGTACAGGAAACTGCTGATAGGGAGGAGGAAGCAGGAAGGGAGGAACAAGATGGAACGACGGGTGGGAACTATGATGACAGGGATGCTGACAATAATGACAGGGATGCTGACAGTGATGACAGGGACGCTGACAGTGACGACTCCATGATGACTCAGCCCGATGACGAAGCCACGTGGCAGTCCTTAATTGAGCAGTCCACGCACGAATGTGATCTGGAAAGTGCAAGGGAAGGAGGGATGGGGAAGGTGGATGAGTTGGAGGCTGTTTTAGATTCACAAGAGGAGGACATTGGTGGGGGCGGGAGGATAAGGGTAGAGGAAGAGCAGGAAAGAGTGGGAAGTGAAGCGGAGGGGAAAGGGAAGAAGGGAGGAGAAGTGAGAAGACGCGACGAGGTGGGGAATGAGGAGGGGGAAGGGAGGGAGAAGGCAGGAGGCAGTAGCGAGATGGTGCAGACAGGTATTGCAGGGAGAAGAGACGGGAGAAGAGAGGGGAGAAGCGAGGGGAGAGGAGACGGGAGAGGAGAGGAGGGTATAGGAGAGGTGGGGAAAGGAGGGGAGGGTAGAGGAGAGGAAGAGAGAGGAGAGGAAAAGAGAGGAAAGGAGGAGAGAGGAGCGAAGGAGAGAGGAGAGTGTGCAAAGGGAGGAAGGGAAGAGGAGAGGTTGAGGGAAGGAGAGGAGAAAGTTCTAGGTGATGTATACACACGGTGTGTACAGGACGAAGGAGATTCCTTGAGGGAAGGGACGGCGATGGGAGAGTTTGACTTTGAACCGCCCTCCTTCTCCCTCCACGTGCAGCCCTCTGATCTACAGGTGGAACCTGATGCGAGGATGAACTTCCTCCCCACACAGGGCGTGGACGCTCCCAGCTTCTCCTTGAATTTTGAGGCGCCTCCTAAGTCCCCCCGTCACGTGCGGCCCTCTGAGGTTCGGATAGAACCTGACGCTATGAACCTCCTCTCCTCACAGGGCTTGGACGCTCCCAGCTTCTCGTTGGGGCTGGAGGGTTGGGATGGGGAGGAGGACCCTTTGGAGGATGGGGTCATGGCAGAGAGGGACGGGCGGCAAGGAGCAGCAGAGAAAGGTTTTGGGTGGAGTCAAGGAGAGGTGGAGAGCACAGTGGGGGATGGGGAAGGGATGGGAAAGAGGGAAGCCTGGGAAGGGAAGCAGGGGGCAGTGGAGCAGCGAGTGGCAGTGGGAAGGGGCGGTGAGAGGAGACATGAAGATGCCGGGAGTCGTGAGGGTAAGAATGCGTCTGGAGATGTTGCTGCCGGGACGGTTGAGAGTGGAAAGAAGGTGAAGGTTGAGATGTCTGTGTCTCATGCTGCAGTTGCTGATTTCGCTGCTGGTAGTGCTGGTGGTGCTGCTGTGAGTGGGGACGGAGTCGGACGGAGGAGGTTGAAGAGGCTGCGAAAGGCTGTAGAGGTAAGGGGCAGGGCGGGAGAGAGCAAGGAGGAGGAGAGAAGGGTTGAGGAGAGAAGGGTTGAGGAAAGATGGAATGAGGAGAGAAAGGAGGAGGGGAGAAGGGAGGAGGAGACAAGGGAGGAGAGGAGGAAGGAGGAAGGGAAGGAGGGGAGCCAGTCAGAGGCGCCTGTTAAAGCGGGCATGGGGTTTGTGTGCTGTTCGCCTTCTCCTGTGCTGCTCTCACCATCTGCACCAGCGTTAGCAGCAGCTACACCGTCACCCACGCGCGGAGCACACACAGCAGCAGCAGCAGCAGCAGCAGCAGCAGCAGCAGGCACAACAGGAGCAGCACGCAGCCCCCCAGCATCGAAGCCGATTTTTGAGGCGCCTCAAAAAACGCCACCCAGGCGCGGAGCACACACAGAAGCAGCACACAGCCCCCCAGCATCGAAACCACCAGCAGCAGCAGCTTCTGCTACCCCTGCAGCACCAAAGTCAGCAGCACCAAGGGATGCAGCAGCAGCAGCAGCAGCAGCAGCAGCAGCAGCAGCAACTCACCATCGCTCAGCCAGCCATCCGTGGCGTACCCCTGCATCCCCGTTAATGCCTGCTCCAGTACCGTCTAAGCGCCCCATGTCCTGCCCAGCGATGCCTAGACTACCTCAGACGTGGTTCCGGGCAGATGATGATATTGAGGATGATATTGAGATGGTGGGTGTGAGAGACATGATAGATGTAGAAGATATAGAGGACACGCCTCCGGAGGGGCAAGAGGAAGGGGAGGCGGGTGAGAGAGGAGAGGAGGGTGAGGGGAGAGAGGAGAGGTGTGGAGAGGTGGAGGGGTTGCGGCGGCGGCTGTTCTTGGATGGGGACGATGAGGGATGGGCAGCAGATGTGTGTGAGGGGGCGACGGGAACTGGCTGCACCCAGGGACGGAGCTCAGTGGTTCAACCACCAAGTCGTTTCACTGACTCGTTGAAGCAACGACAGCCGCCTAAAACACAGACACCTGTTCTGTCGAATTGCGTGGCAAGCCCAGGCATCACACAACAGGCACCGGCTGCTCAACCACCTTCTCTGTCTGATACCGTGCAACGTGCGACCCCAACCCAGGCACCGGCAACAACACCTGCGCCGTCGAGCACCATGCATCAGCCACCCGCAACACAGACACCGGCAACAACACCCACGTTGCCTGAGGCTACGAGGCAGCTGCTGCAGCGGCGCCTGCCGCACCTGCAGCTGGTGGGGTGGCTGGAGGAGCGCGGGTGCGACTCCAACGGTGACCCTGTTTTCATCGACTACCGACGCCAGTTTGGTGTGGGACCGTCTGGGGGAGAAGATGCGGACAGGGGCGGCCGCCCTTTGCCGCATGCAAGTCAAGCGTATGGAAATGAGTATGAGAATGGTTGCTATGAGGTCGGGGGTTCCGGGTTTCCATGGCCGCAGCAGCCTGCTGGTGTTGCTGTTGGGAGTGGTGATAGGAATGGGGGGGGGATGGGAGGGGAGGGATTTGGATGGCAGCAGCAGCTTTCCCAGCAGCAAGGGGGCAGTGGGAGGAGGAGAGGGAGTGGTGGTGGCGGTGGTGCTGTTGCTGCCAGGGCTGGTGGTGGTGGTGGCAGCAGCGGTGGTGGTGTTACGGGAAGGGGTGTTGCTGGTAGCAGTGGCGGTCACTGGGTGGCAGAGGGTGGCAAGAAGGTGAGCTGTCTCGCACTTCGTTAGTCTTAGGTGTGTTTTGGGAATTCGAGAAAAACACCTTCTGGAAGGGGTGGTGGTGGCAGCAGCAGTGGTGGCTATAGGTATAGGAAGGGGTGCTGCTGCTAGCAGCAGCGGCGGTCACTGGGTAGCAGAGGGCGGCAAGAAGGTGAGTTATCTGCACTGTCTCTGCTCCCAATATTGCATAACCTCTGCTGGTGGCAGCAGCGGTGGCGGGTATAGGAAGGGGTGTTGCCGGTAGCAGCGGCAGTCACTGGGTAGCAGAGGGCGGCAAGAAGGTGAGCTGTTCTCACCTTGCTGTAGGTATATTTTTGAGAAGCTTAATAAGAAGAAACCTACGTGAAGGGGTGGTGGGTGCGGTGGTGGTTGTATGGGAAGGGGTGCTGCTGGTAACAGCGGTGGTCTGAGGCACCTAAGATATCTTATCCATCTGTGTGTCCCTCCCACCCTGCCCATGTGTGCCTGCTGCAGGTGTATGTGACAGCATCAGGGAAGACCCTTTACGGCCGCATTGCCTATCGTCAACACCTCAGGGTAAGTCGTGAGTTGACACACCTTTGCACTGCAGGTCCTAAGGGACGATCACTTGAGGTCGTGGGTTGTCATGCAATATGGTATGCTGGCGGACCTTGTTTCACTGCAGGGTTCACAGTGGGGTTCACTCTGGGTTTCACAGTGGGGTTCACTGTGGGGATGGCTACGGGGGTTCAGTGTCACACTGCTGTTCCAGATTTCTTGCTGTCTGTTGCCTTGTGGTGTTCCACATTGCTACGGGGGTTCAGTGCCACCTGCTTCCTTTACTTCCACACACACACACACCTAAACAAGTGAAATTGTTTCTACCCACACACACCATATCTGCCCCGCCACAGGATTCCGGGAGGACGAGCAGGAGAGGCAAGGGCAAGCGAAAGCGCAAATGATGTGTTTCATTGTTACGGTGGGATGTGTATTAAGTGAGACGTGATGCGTTTACGGTGGGAATTGTGCGTCTTACTAAAAACGCTTAGTGTGGGTGAGTAGGAAGCGGCAGGTGCCCTGTGAAACAATCTTGTACGCAATGCAGGTGGCTTTCTCTGTGCTTGCATTGCCAGCTTATGACGAGTACTTCACTGACATCATCAGAAAGCGGAAATGTATGCGATCTTACGGCATAATTATCAGCAAGGTGCACTAAAATAAGCCTACAGAAAATGAATTGAGGTCGGAGTTGTTGAGCAAAGAACGCAACCGTGCAACCAGAGATGAGTTCTGGCATGACCTCTCATTTCTTCTTGCCATCTATCAACGGCTCAGATTCATCCTCCTCTTCACTGCCATCCGAGCCCTCCGTTTTATCACCCTCCTTCCCTCCTTTCTTCCCCTCCCCCTCCCCCTCTTCCTCCTCATCCTCACTATACTCGCTCATGTAGTCATCATCCTCATCATACCCCTCCTCCTCCTCCCCTTCTCCCTCCTCCTCCTCTCCCTCCTCGTCACTCTCCCCAGCCCCTTCTGAAGGCACGACTGCTCCCCTCGTTCCGGCCCTTGTTCTCTTGCCCACCTAAAGGGTGTGAAGGGGAGAAAAAAGGGGGAGCGACGAGGGAGAGAGTTGGGAGGAGAGAGAACCGTACACAACACCTTGTCGCTCTCTCTGAACCCTTCCAAAATCACCACTGCCCCACATGTTCAGCCCTTGTTCTCACCCCATCCCATCCCATCCCATCCCATCCCATCCCATGGTTAGGCTTGAAGATTTCGAAGATACACACACTTTGATCTTGAGAGGAACCTTCTTATCGCATCCGATCCAAACGTCACCATCACCATAACAGTCAGCGCATACACCCCTTCAGCCGGCGACTGAAACTTCCCAATCACCAGCAGCGCCACACCATCCCATCCCATGGTTAGGTTTAAAGGTTTCGAAAATACACGCACCTTGATCTTGAGAGGAACCTTCTTGTCACACCCGATCCAAACGTCGCTCATCACCATGACAGTCAGCCCATACACCCCTTCAGCCGGCGCCTGAAACTTCCCAATCACCAGCCGCGCGCCACCCTTCACCCTCTCAACCGCCTCCTTCACTTCCCTCGCCACCTCCGCATCATCAAACCCCTCCGCTTCCACCGTCTCTCTCGTATAATCCGCCGCCGCCCGAATCGCCGCCGTTTCATCCAGAAAAGTCACCCGCTGGGAGAGCCAGACGGAGTTCCCAGCTTGGTCGGCCAGCATCAGCCAGAAGGCCTCGTCTTTTCGGTAGGGAAAGTGCGGCATGTGGGGGTGGGAGACTACATGCCCGTTGCCGCGGCGGAGGGTGAGCCAGATGCGGAGGGTGACCACGTCGCCGTCCTGAATGCCGTCGTCTGCGCCCTGCGTGATGCACGCCGCGTCCACCAGCATCTCAGGCATGGTGCTCAGAGTCGCCTCCACATCACTGGCTTCTGCAGGGCTGAGACCCCCCACTGTGGTGAGCAGGTCGGTGCGCGCCTCTTCGCTTAGTTCCCTGAGCTCCTGGAGATTCTTAAGCTTCTGTTGTTGGACGAGGGGAGGGGAAAGGAGGAAAAAGGAAAGGCAGTGTGGACCAGCACCTCCACGTCGCTCGCTTCTGATGTGCTGAGTCCTCCCACGGTGGTGAGCAGGTCGGTGCGGGCCTCCTCTGTCATTTCCCTGAGCTCCTGGAAATTCTTCAGCTTCTGGTGCATGACGAGGGGAGAAAAAGGAGGGAGAGGGGAAGGGAATGTTGACCAGAATCTCAGGCATGGTGCTCCGAGTGATCTCCACATCACTCGCTTCTGCTGCAGTCAGACACTCCACACTGGTGAGCAGGACGGTTCGGACTTCCTCTGTCGGCATCTCCCACCCTCTCACACCGCTCCTCACCTGCCCACACCGCTTCTCACCTTGCTCATGAGTTTCTTCAGCACCCCCTCGTCCACATGCGGCAGCTGCAGCAGCGCAGCAACGCCCTCCTTCCAGGCTTTCAGCACTAACACCCCACCTTCCCACACTGTTCCTCACCTTCCCACACTGTTCCTCACCTTCCCACACCGTTCCTCACCTTCCCACACTGTTCCTCACCTTCCCACACTGTTCCTCACCTTCCCACACTGTTCCTCACCTTCCCACACCACTCCTCACCTGCCCACACCACTCCTCACCTGCCCACACAGCAGCTCACCTTTCTAGTAAGCTTCTTCACCACCCCCTCGTCCACGTGCGGCAGCTGCAGCAGAGCAGCAATGCCCTCCGCACTGCCCCCCTTGTCCGTCTGCTTGCGGGCCGACAGCGGCACGGCCTGATAGAAGCTCTGGGAGAGCTCGATTGCTCCCACTGCTGGCCGCAACCAGGCGTAGCCCACAGGGGGACGAGGGTAGAGAGAGATCTGGGGAGGGGTGGGGTGGTGGGGGGGCACAACAGCCGGAGCCACATGGAAAGTACTGGGGATGTGAGCCGACAGCGGCACAGCCTGATAGAATCTCTGGGAGAGCTCGATGGCCCCCACTGCTGGCCACAACCAGGCATGCCCCACAGGAGGACGAGGGTACAGAGAGATCTGTGGGGCAGGAAAGAGGAGGAGAGCACGTGGCGAAGGAAAGAGTGGGCTGGCCGGGGGTTGGGGGGTGGGGGGTGGGGAAAAGCATCAATGCGGATCCAACAGTGGCATGGCTTGGTAGAAGCATGGAGAGGAACGGGCGGAGGGGAGAAGGAAGAGTTCCTCCTCGGAACTTACATAGCTCAGAGGAAGAGAGAGAAGGAAGTTGTCGCAGAGGGGGCATATGAGGGAACGGGCGGAGGGGAAAAGCAGGCACCTCATCGAGTCCTGTTCGCCTTATAAGAGCAACGCCAAACAACCATACAATGCACCTTGGTAAGCTCCTCCATGAGCCGTGGCGTGAGCTTCAGAATGGTATTGAAGTCCTTCCTCAGCTCAGGTGGAACCAAGTCTGCCTGCCGTGTGAGCTGCGCCAGCAGCAGCAGCTCCACCTGCAAGTGACAAGGGCGAAAGAAGGAGGCAGGGAGGAAATGTGTGAGCTTCACATTGGTTGATTTGGCTCACATCTTTGGTGACAAATAGTCTTTGGTAACAAATAGTCTGCTCAGCGTGGTTCAAACACCAATGTTCAATGTTCGGTGGCTCAAAATTCAGGGTTCAAATCCTGGGCTTGCAAGTAAGTTTCAGGGTTTAGGGTGGAAATTACTTTTCAGAATTCTCAAAAGTAAATCTGGGCTTGCAAGTAAGTTTCAGGGTTCAGGGTTGAAGGTTCAGATGAGGCTTACCTTCCGAAGATCAGCAAAGGCAAATCACCTTAATGAGAGCGGGGAAGCGAGTCCAGAACTTCTTGGTCTCCTGCTTGAGGTTCTTGGGGTCGAGGTTGAGCTCATGGCGCACGAGGGAGAAGACTTTCTGCATCGGCTCCACGTCCGACCCGCGCACCTTCATTTCTAAGAACTCCATTGCCTTTGTCAGGACATCTATCACCTTGCTGTGGGGGCGCACAAAGGGAGGGAGGAATGGGGAAGGGGAGAGAGAGGAGAAAGGGGAGGTGGGGTCGAGGTTGAGCTCAGAGCGCACGAGGGAGAAGACTTTCTGCATGGGCTCCAGATCCGATCCGCGCACCTTCATTTCAAGGAACTCCATTGCCTTGAGTCAACACGTCTATCACCTTGCTGTGAAACACCAAACAGGGAAACGAAAGAGGGGGAGAGCAGGGGCATGGAGTTGCATGGGCTCCACGTCCGGCCTGCGCACCTTCATCTCTAGGTGTAAACAGAAGTGTTTTGAGACGTCTCAAATGCCGCAGAGTGTTTTTGAGAATTCTCAAAAATGATGCAGAGTGTTTTTGAGAATTCTCAAAATCATCTCTAGGTGTAAACAGAAGTGTTTTGAGACGTCTCAAAACACTTCTGTTTACACCTAGAGCATGGGCTCCACTCCACGACCAACCCGCGCACCTTCATCTCTAGGAATTCCATGGCTTTGGTCAGCACATCGAATCACATTGCTGTGGTGCACCCATAGCAGGATGGAGGGGGAAGGGGAGGGGGAGGGGGGTTCAGTCCAGGCCAGATTGAGCTCAGAGCGCACGAGCGAGGAGACGTGCTGCATGGGCTCCACGTCCGGCCTGCGCACCTTCATCTCCAGAAACTCCATGGCCTTTGTCGGGACGTCGATCACCTTGCTGTGGCACACCATGGGAGGGAAGGGGAGAGGGAAGGGGAGGGGGAGGGGAGGGGAAGGGGAGGGGGAAGGGGAGGGGGAGGGGAGGGGAAGGGGAGGGGGAAGGGGAGGGGAGAGGGGAAGGGAAAGGGGAGTCAAGGTTGAGCTCTGAGCGCACGAGGGAGAAGACGTGCTGCATGGGCTCCACTCCACGTGTGACCCGCGCACCTTCATCTCCAGAAACTCCATGGCTCTAGTCAGCACGTCTATCACCTTGCTGTGAAGGACCAAGCGCAGAGGGAGTGGGAGAGCAGGGGCAGAGAACAAGTGAGATCACAAAGGAGCCTCTTGAAAAAAGGAGTGTTTTGAGACGTCTCAAAACACTCCTTTTTTCACGAACAGGGGCAGAGAACGAGTGAGATCACAAAGGAGCAGGGACGTGGAGAGAGGGAGAAGACGAGTCTCTATCAGACTCTAAAAGCACTGCTATGGCCCATGCCACACATGCCATACAGCACGTCTTCTCCCTCGTCCGACCCATGGCTCATGCACTCCAGGTCCACCTTCGTCTCCAGAAACTGCAAGGCTGTGATGAGCCTAAATCAGACTACCACCATATGGAGAACATTTCTGAGGCGCCTAAAAAATCCACTCCTGGAACTACAAGACTGTAACGAGTCTCTATGAGACTCCCATCCCACCATACGGAGAAGACAAACTGAATGAGTGTGTGGACCCCCGCTGTGCCGTAAGACAACTGACCTGGGAGCAGCAAAAGACGCTTCTCGCGATCTTTGTATATCCTTCCGCCTCAGGGGGGCGTACTTTCTCCTTCTCTCCTTTGCCTCCTGCGTTTCCTTCCCGTCTCTGGCCTTCTTTCCTCTTGCTTGCCTCTTGAGTCGTGTGGTAAGAAATTGAATAAAAGATCCACTAACACAAGAAGCATACAAGCAAAAAGCAAAACACAGCCTCCCCTATACGTTCCCATTCTACCTACCCAGCTGCCTTCCTCCTACTCACAGCCACGCACCCAAGGTCCTGCCTGTGGAAATCCCACTGTGAGTAGCCCCCACTGTGATGGGTCGTTACTAGGCACGCTAACCCAGGTGTAGGATCGCTAACCCAGCCAGCCCAGCTGGACTTACTTCAACCCACCATCATCCAACCATCCCATCCCAGCTAATGCGTCAATCCTCCTTACTTGAAACCTCGCCAATTACTCCCTCAGGTGTAATCGGTTCCCTCCCAACTACCTTCCTCAAACATTGCCCACCACCTCCCTCCTTCCTCAAACATTGCCCACCACCTTCCTCCTTCCTCAAACATTGCCCACCACCTCCCTCCTTCCTCAAACATTGCCCACCACCTCCCTCCTTCCTCAAATCCTCAGCACCTACTCCCTCCGGTTCGTTCCCAACCACCTTCCTTGCGTGTCGCCCACAAACTCCCTCCATCCTGTTTGCATGCGGAGAGAACAGCGCGCAGTAACATCTCAGCTCAGCGCATCTTACCACACTTCATTGTATTACCACACAGGTAAGAACTGCACCCTTAGACGCTCTACTAACCCAGGGGCGAGAGAGGGTTTCATAAGCTGGTAGAAGTTCCTTAGGGTGTCCTGACTGACGTTGTTGCCCGTGTACTTGGAAGAGCGCGAAAGGTAGATGTTTACAGCGCGCTAAGGGGTGGCTATATTGACCTGGAAGGGCCATGCTGTCATGGCAGGGCTATACTGACCTGGGGGCGAAAGAGGGCTTCATAAGCTGGTAGAAGTTCCTTGAGCGTGTCTTAAATGACGTTGTTGCCCGTGTACTTGGAAGAACGCGAGTGGGGTATCTGTATTGACATGTGAGAGCTATACTAATCTGGAAGGTAGGGCTATACTCCTGACGGCTATACTGACCTGGGAGCAAGGGACGGCTTCATGAGCTGGTAGAAGTTGCGCAGAGTGTCTTGGATGACGTTGTTGCCTGTGTACTTGGAGGAGCGCGAGAGGTAGATGACGACTGCGATGAGCGGCAGCAGGATGCCCACGCCCACCAGGCCCAGGAGGAGGTACGCTCCCTGCACGGCCAGTGGGGGGAGACGAGGGGTGGGAAGGCGAGTTGGGGGAGTGGAAAGGTGCGATATGATCGAAGCTGAGGCAGAGAGGTAGATGACGACTGCGATGAGCGGCAGCAGAATGCCCACCCCCACCAGCCCGAGAAGAAGATACGCTCCCTGCACGGCCAGAGGGAGAGGTGGGGAGGCACGTTGGGGGAGTGGAAAGGTGTTTTTTTATCATTGAACCTGGGTAGAATGATCACCATATTCATACGGCCCACCTTCTAAGCCCCACCTCCTATTGCCCACCTAGGGTCCCTGAATGTCCAGCATGAACTTGGGCAGAGGGATTCCCACGTTCATTGCCTGCTGCCCGTCCGGATGTCCGTACTTCTCCCAACCACCTTGAGCAGCTTCAGAATTTCCCACCTTCTAAGCCCCACCTTGGGTTCAAGCCCCACCTCCCATGCCCCCCCTAGGGTCCCTGAACGTCGAGCATGAACTTGGGCAGAGGGATTCCCACGTTCATTGCCTGCTGCCCGTCCGGATGTCCGTACTTCTCCCAACCACCTTGAGCAGCTTCAGAATTTCCCGCCTTCTAAGCCCCACCTTGGGTTCAAGCCCCACCTCCCATGCCCCCCCTAGGGTCCCTGAACGTCGAGCATGAACTTGGGCAGAGGGATCCCCACGTTCATTGCCTGCTGCCCGTCGGGGTGGCCGTACTTCTCCCAATCAACACACCTTGAGCAGCTTAATAACCCGCACTGTTTCTAAGCCCCACCTTGCTTTAGAGCCCCACCTTGGGTCCCTGGATGTCGAGCATGAACTTGGGCAGAGGGATCCCCACGTTCATCGCCTGCTGCCCGCAAACAACCCTACCCATTACAGCTCGCCCTACCTCCAGCAGCGAGGTAATGCCCATCTCCTATCCCAACCCACCTTGGGTCCCTGGATGTCGAGCATGAACTTGGGCAGAGGGATCCCCACGTTCATGGCCTGCTGCCCGTCGGGGTGGCCGTACTTCTCCCAGTTGGCCCTCGCCACCTCGTCCGTGAGTGCCTGGTACGGCGCAGCTTGTGAGAGCGCTACGTGCAGCCCAGCCTGGGAACACCCACCTGCTGCTGCTCATGGGAGCGCCACCCATCTGCTTCTGAAAGCCCCATCCCAACCCACCTTGGGTCCCTGGATGTCGAGCATGAACTTGGGCAGCGCGATGCCCACGTTCATGGCCTGCTGCCCGTCGGGGTGGCCGTACTTCTCCCAGTTGGCCCTCGCCACCTCGTCCGTCAGCGCCTGGTACGCCTTGGAGATGTAATCCACGAAGAACTTGTGGGCGGCTGGTATGTGGTGCATGCAGAGGGAGGAGGAGGGGAAGGAGATGAGTGAGAGATGAGGCCCTCGCCACCTCGTCCGTGAGCGCCTGGTACGCCTTGGAGATGTAATCCACGAAGAACTTGTGGGCGGCTGGCAGGTGGACGAAAGGGAAGGAGGGCACAGAGACGAGGGAGAGATGAACCAGACATCCGCTCGCCACCTCGTCCGTCAGCGCCTGGTATGCCTTGGATATGTAATCCACGAAGAACTTGTGGGCGGCTGGCAGGACAAATCAGAAAGGCAAGGGAACAAGGGAGAGATGAGAAAAGTCAAACTCGCCGCCTCAACTGAGTGTGAGCGCCTGGTGCGCACGCACGCCTTGAATCTGTGATGTGATCCACACACAACTTGTGGGCGGCTGGCAGTACACACATGAGACAGGACGGAAGCGAAGAAAGAGAGACAGGGGAGAGATGAAGGAAGGGATACGATCGCCCCTCGCCACCTCTAATCAGAGTTGAGGAAGTCAGAGATTAGCGGACGAGTTTGCCTGGGTTGGGAATCTTGTCCGGGCGACACTGCAGGGAGAGCTTGCAGTACGGCGTTTACCTGGGTAGGGTTACTTGCAGATGGGCACGTACCTGGGCATTTACCTGGGTCGGGGTTCACCAGGGTCGGGGTTCACCAGGGTCGGGGTTCACCAGGGTCGGGGTTCACCTGGGTTGGGGTTTAATTGGGTCGGGGTTCACCTGGGTCGGGGTTCACCTGGGTCGGGGTTCTTGTCAGGGTGATACTGCAGGGAGAGCTTGCGGTAGGCCTTCTTGATGTCCGCATCTGATGCTCCTGGACTTAGCCCCAGGATGGAGAACGGCTCGAAGGGCTGTGCCTGCATGCATGCACACACAAAGGGGCCAGATTTCAAATGTCACATTTTGTCCCCTTAATATCAGTAGACGATCTTTGAGACGACTCAAAACGCATCTGATGCTCCGGGACTTAGTCTCAGGATGGAGAACGGCTCGAAGGACTGTGCCGGCATGCATGCACACAAACGGACAATATTTCCAATGATACCACATCATGTCATATCACACCACGTGATGAAGTAAATAATAATGAGAACTAACTTGACGTAAGGTGTGAGATACCACCACATCAGTGTGTAGCGTACATCGCGGTTGAGCACTTTAATGTAGTAGAGCAGGGCCACCATGGCGACCGACATGAGAATGAGCGTCACGTTATAAGTTGAGAATATATGTAACGAACCACATCAGTCCGTACGTACATCGCGGTTGAGCACTTTGATGTAGTAGAGCAGGGCCACCATGGCGACCCACATGAGAATGAGCGACACGTTCTGAATCGACAGGAACTCTGATACCTGTTTCGAGGCATTCATTGTAACAAAGGAGGGAGAAAAGTGAGGAGTGAGAAAAGTGAGTGGGGTTTGAGGAGCCTCAGAACGCGACCCACATGAGAATGAGCGTCATGTTCTGAATCGACAGGAACTTGGAAACCTGTTTCAAGGAATTTATCGCGGCACGGGAGGGAGAAACGTGAGGGGAGTTTTGAGGCGCCTGGAAAGGTGACCCACATGAAAATCGTGTCGCGTTTCGGATTAAAAGGATTTGGAACCCTTTGGAGCAAGGGAGGGAAAAGGGAATTCAGCTTTCCTGTCATGGTAGTGACATTATCTTCAAATTGTAGCAGAGACGAAAGCATTGAATTCAGGGTCTGGAAACACAGGATGCCTGGTTACCAGGATCGCACAACACGTGTCATGAACTTTTCGCACAAAAAAATGGATCAAGACGAAGCTGATCGCGTCGCGACGCATCCGATCAGGTAACGTCGCACAGCGTCGCACAAGATCGCATTACTCACGCGAGCCCAGACGGTGGGACGGTTCTTCGGATCGCGGTCGCACTGCGAGCACGGGCAGTGAAGCGTTTGCTTCTTAGAGGAGAAGAAGCCGATCAGGCGGTACAGAGTCCACGGTATGGCCAGTAACGCGACGATCGATAACGCGAACACCGGAAACAGTGCACTCATTTCCTCCTCTTGCGCCATTGCTGCCGAATTCGAAGCCTCGCTTGAAAATAAATCCCCTCAATCGTAACGTTCCGTGACAGGAGACTTAAGATGCTGCAAGAGAACCGATTCTTGAATTGGAGAATAAGTCCTTTTTAGAAGCGCAAAACCCAAGCCGCAACGATCAGAGAGGCTGCAGACTCTAAAAGCTAACCCACGGCATCACAATCGCACGGAGATGGGCAAGGGGAGCTGCCAGGTGACGAGGGCGATGGCGATGCGGACTAGCTGCACACAGACGACTCCTGCTCCGACAACTGATCAGCGAACAGTGAGACTTGTCGCTGGTGATGCTGATCTGCTTCGGTCGCTCCGAAGATCCTGATGTCAGTCAGTGAGAAGGGGACAGCATAAGCTCAAGGTAATTGAGAGATCTTGTGCAATTTAGGCTCGGAGTGTAAAGTTGGATTATAAACTGAAGTGTTCTGCGGTGTCGTTAATACGATTAGCGAGAAGCTCAGCGGTGGATATTGGGACGAGGCGTTGGTGTTGCAGCGACATTGCAAAAATCCGCTGATGTGGTGGAGCTGCGGAGCGGACCCGCAATCAGTGTGGGACTCGAGAATCCAATTGGTCGACTCTCTCTCGGGATCTCCGCAGCTTGACCAGGCCACCAGCACTGTCGAAGTTACCACGGTTGTGCGCACCCTTTCATCTGGACCAGGCGATATCTGGCGAGCTTGCACGAAAATGCACGACACAAATTCTAGTCGAGGTTTACCCACGCTTGAATCTTTAACTGGGTAACCCGGTTGACACAATCCTTACAGGACTCTGGGATGTTATTTCTTTATCCATTTCTCGTTCTGCCATGGCGGCCTGACATTCCTTTTTATCCTGCTTCTTCCCTTCCGCTCCTCCAGTCCTCACTCAGGGCTCTTCAATTAGAGCTCGTGAATCTTTCGTAGCTTCCCTGAATCCCTAGTTTTCGCATCACCTTTTCCTGATTCCTTAGTCGTCGACTGCGTGTTGCCAATCTTGGCTCGCGTGGTATCTGCTCCCTCGTTCTTATCCTGTTGGCGTGGACCAACATGGCATTCATATCGTACGCCATCTACTTGATTTTCTTGCCGATTCGATGGCTTCTGTACCTCGTCATCGTGAAGGGATTTCACTACATCTTTCAGACGCTCGGATTTACGATTGGTTTGCTCGGCGGCTTAGTTGCTGGCTACTTCATTTTCATTCATAAGCTCCCAACAGCCGTGGAGGTAAGTTCCCAGATGATTGGTGTGCTCTGCGACGCGTCTTAGTCTCCAAATAATTTTCTTGTTATGAGTCAATGTTTATAACTATCAACCCTCACATGTTATTTTTTCTTCCTCTCGATTCAAAACCGAAAGAATTTGTCACATCATCTTTCACCGCACTCTCAAACAGCAATTTTCATGCGTTTCGTCATACATTCGCGGGTTTTATTATTTTCCTTCTTTCCCCAGGTCCTGATTTTCCAGGTTTTTATTTCCCCGGGTTTTATGTTCTTTTTCGTTCCCGCAAGAGCCAGAGGTGAAGGAGCTGATTCCGGAGGGCGCGACGACTTTTGAAGCGCCTCGTTCCGCTTCTGCTTTGTTCTGATTCTGTTCTTCTTCTCTTCTTCTTCCTTTCTTCTTTTCTTTGTCGCAGGAGCCAGAGGTGAAGGAGCTGATTCCCGAGGGCGCGACGCTCAAAGAGGAGGAGTTGCAGGAGTACTACTCGTATCTGCCGCCGTGGGTCAGCAACCCGGACTACGAACGCGTGGACTGGATGAACAAGCTCGTCGCTGAGATGTGGCCCTACCTCAACAAGGTAATTTCCAACTGTGCCCTTACCTATACTGTTACGCGAATAGTGAAGGAGCACGCTGATAATGAGCAAGCTCGTCGCTGAGATGTGGCCCTACCTCAACAAGGTAATTTCCAACTGTACCCTCACTTGCGCCGACTTTTGAGTCGACTCAGTAGTCAGCGCGTGGCGTGTACTGCATGAACGAGCCCATTGCCAAGGTTTGGCCCTATTTCAACAGTATGTTTTCAACTGTAATTCCATTTCCAGCAACGAGGTGATTTATGAGGCCATCAGCGAACAGATCAGGGAGATTTGGACGCCCATGCTCAAGGCCCAACAGCCCGCGTTCACGAGAACCCTCGTCTTCTTTTCTAATCTCACATTCTTCTCAATCGATGCATCATGCATCGGTGTACCTTGTGTTTCCGCGTGTCCGTGCGTCCCATCAGGCCATCAGCGAGCAGATCAGGGAGATTGGGACGCCCATTCTCAAGGCCCAGCAGCCCGCATTCATCGAAACTCTTGAATTCCAGGAGATCGACCTGGGGACCATCCCACCCGCCGTCCTTGGTCAGTCTGCTACATGCTCTCTGTTGCGTACTGTCTAGTGCATGCCCTTTGCTAGATGCTGTCCGCTGCATGCTCTCTGCTATAGCATTCCTTGAGACGCCCATGCTCAAGGCACAGCAGCCCACGTTCATCGAGACCCTTGAATTCCAGGAAATTGACCTCAAGACCATTCCACCCGCCATCCTCCGTTAGTCTCATTCAGGCTCCCTGTTACATGCATACTATCGTTTGACACCACAAACGGCGAGGTCATTCTGCAGACTGCTCTGCGCCGCAGTGCTCCTCACTGCACTGCACTGCACTGCACTGCACTGCACTGCACTGCACTGCACTGCACTGCACTGCACTGCACTGCACTGCGCAGCAGGGCTGCAGCAGTGCTCCTTCTGCTCGCACCATCCGCTCCCTCCCTCCCTCCCTCCCTCCCTCCCTCCTGCCCCACCTCGCAGCCATCAAGTCGTTTGACACTGGTTTTGAGGCGCCTCAAAACTAGACGACGAGGCCATTCCTCACACTGCACTGCCTTTCTGATCCATCTCCGAGGTCACCTTTCTCTCGCGTTCTCTCTCCCCGTCTCTCCCCCTCTATCTGTCTGCACCCGCCCGCGCAGCCATCAAGTCGTGTGACACAACGGACGACGAGGCCCTTTGGCAGACCGCACCACATTGCACTGCTCCGCTCCGCCTTATGAGCCAAATCAGATGTCACCTGTCTCTCGCATCTGCTGTCCGTCTCTTGTCTTCCATTCTCTGTCTGCACACCCCCCCCCATGGCAGCCATCAAGTCGTTTGACACCACGGACGACGAGGTCATCCTGCAGACGGCACTGCGCTGGGCGGCCAACAACAACATTATCGTCACTGCCTCCGCCAAGGGCTTTACTGGCACCGTGCAGGTGGGTTGGGTTCCCTGTTGGTGCCGCTGTTTCCTTTCCTCCACTGCATGGTGCTGTTCGGTGCTATTCGGTGCTGCTCGGTGCTGCTTGGTGCTGCTCTCTGTGCTGCCCTGCCCATCAGATTATCGACCTACAGGTGGCTGCAACCACGCGAATCACGCTCAAGCCGCTCATGCCCATTTTCCCGTCACTCTCTGCCTCTCTCCTTCCCCACTCCTTCCCCTGTCCTTTCGACTGTGCTGTGCTGCCCTGCCCATCAGATCACCGACCTGCAGGTGGCAGCAGTGACGCGCATCACGCTCAAGCCGCTTGTGCCCATCTTCCCATCACTCTCTGCTTCTCTCCTTCCCCACTCCTTCCCCTGTCCTTTCGACTGTGCTGCCCTGCCCTGCCCATCAGATCACCGACCTGCAGGTGGCAGCAGTGACGCGCATCACACTCAAGCCGCTCGTGCCCATCTTCCCATCACTCTCTGCTTCTCTCCTTCCCCACTCCTTCCCCTGTCCTTTCGACTGTGCTGCCCTGCCCTGCCCATCAGATCACCGACCTGCAGGTGGCAGCAGTGACGCGCATCACGCTCAAGCCGCTCGTGCCCATCTTCCCATCACTCTCTGCTTCTCTCCTTCCCCACTCCTTCCCCTGTCCTTTCGACTGTGCTGCCCTGCCCTGCCCATCAGATCACCGACCTGCAGGTGGCAGCAGTGACGCGCATCACGCTCAAGCCGCTCGTGCCCATCTTCCCCTGCTTCTCCACTATCACCGTCTCCTTCATGGATAAGGTGCCCCCCCCCTACCACTTTCACACCACTTTCACATCTCTTCCACACCTCTCTCGCGTACTTTCGTGCCTCTTTCGCGTTCCTTTTCGCGCCCCATCATGCAATGCCTATTTCACTGCCTCATCCCAGCTCTGAGTCTGCAACAACGCAATTATCTAACATCACCCTCCCCTTTACTCCTATTGTGCACATTTTATTTCACATAAAACCAAAAAAATAAAAGAACAAAAAACAGGGAGCTCTGTGATCCCGTTTCCATACGTCTCTGCTGTTCTCTCTCCCCCCCTTCATCCCCTTGTCCTGCAATCCATCCATCCGCTCCTGCCTTATCCTGCCCGCCATCCCCCCTCTTTCATCCCTCAACAGCCACAAGTCGATTTTGGTCTCAAGGTGGTGGGACTAGATGTCATGGCCATCCCCGGCCTCTACACCTACGTGCAGGTGCGTGCCTTGCCATTGGACTGCATTGAGGTGACTTTTGAGTCAACTCAAAAGTCACCTTGGGACTGGACGTCATGGCCATCCCCGGCCTCTACACCTACGTGCAGGTGTGTGCCTTGCCATTGGACTGCCTTGCCCTGGGCCTGCTGCTGTGCCTGCACTGTAGGTCTTTGTGCTCTGCTGCTCTGGGCTTACATTTGCCTTTCATGTGCGTCACTCTCTCAAGGTGGTGGGACTAGACGTCATGCTTGTCCCTCGGCCTCTACACCTACGTACGTGCAGGTGCGTGCTGCTCTGCTGCTCTGCTTCTCTGTAGGTTTGTAAGTCTGCAGGTATCAGGTGCTTTCAGGGACCTCAGACTCTCAAGGTGGTGGGACTAGGCGTCATGGCCATCCCTGGCCTCTACACCTACGTGCAGGTGCGTGCTGCTCTGCTTCTCTGTAGGTCAGCAGGTTCCTGGCTGGCCTTGCACTGCAGGTGCAGTGCAGTGCAGGTTACAGGGGCCTCAGACACCTAGGTGCCTTGCCTTTCATGCGCCTCAGACCCCCAGGTGCCTTGTTATCCTGATCTCTACAGGGCAGCAGGGAAGCAGGCCAGCAGGGCAGCAGGGCTGCCTGCAGGTGTCGTACATTAAGCTCCGGTTTTCTCCTGCCTTGCACGTCCCACTCCTCTCCTCTCCTCTCAACTCCCCTTTTCTTCCTTCCATTTGCTTCCATCCCCAACCTCCCCCCCGCCACGAGCAGAAGACCATCGGCAACACAACACAGTCACCATTATGTACATGTGGCCCTTCTGAGGCGCCTCAAAAGTCGTCACAGTCACCATTATGTTGTTTTTTTTCTTTTTTTTCTTTTTTTCACAGTCACCATTATGTATATGTGGGTCTTCCCTTTCCCACTGCTGCCTCACCTCTCAACTCCTCTTCTCTTCCTTCCACTTGCCTCCTTTCCCTGTCTCCGTCCCTCCCCACTCGAGCAGAAGACCATCGGCGACGTAGCAGCGAGCATGTACATGTGGCCCAAGGTGCTCGAGGTCTACGACGACCAGCCGCTGTGAGTGCTTCTCAGGTCACAAGCGACAAGGTTCATGCGCGAAAGAGCACTGCTCATAGCCCAGGGGGGGTGTCGGTGAGTGCCTCTAAGGGTCTCTCCGTAGCAGCCAGCATGTACATGTGGCCCAAGGTGCTGGAGGTGTACGACGACCAGCCGCTGTGAGTTCATTACGTGATGCTGCTGTGGAACGAAGGTGCTCGTGAGTGGCTCGAGAGTGGCTTCAAGAGAGCATGTACATGTGGCCCAAGGTGCTGGAGGTGTACGACGACCAGCCGCTGTGAGTGCCATGGGACCACACCACACTGAGATGAATGAGGCTATGCGTTACCCAGGTATTGGTCTCTCAGTGGCAGGCATGTACATGTGGCCCAAGGTGCTCAAGTGCATCATGGGATCAGGAGACCACACAGAGAGCAAGTGCTGTTTATAACCTAGGGAAGATACTCTTTGTGATAACGAGCACTGTCTACTCCCCTGTGGAAGGTTGCTCCCTTGGAAAGGGTCTCACACCGGCGAGCATGTACATGTGGCCCTACGTGCGCTTCTCCATTGACGGCCGCGCGCTGGGCCGCCGCAGCACGTCCCACCCCTTGTGTTCTTCTCCCCCCCAGCACATTCCAACTCACTGCCTGCGTTTTTACTCCTTCAACCCCCCCGCCCCCTTGTACCTCCCACAGCGCCCCCATTGGCTGGCTGGTCATTACCCACATTAAAGGCACCCATCTGCGCAATCTGGGAGGCATGATGGCCAAGTCCGACCCCTACGTGCGCTTCTCCATCGACGGTCGCGCGCTGGGCCGCCGCAGCACGTCAGTCAAGAAGGACGATTTGGACCCCGACTGGGGCAAGGAGGAGCTGCTGGTGCGCGTGGCGGATCTTCAGAAGCAGAAGCTGCATATTGAAGTGTTCGACAAGTCCTTTACGGTGAGTTGGGAGGGGGGATTTGGGGGTGCTCCTAGGTGAAACTGTGGCCGAAATCCGACCCCTAAATGCTGACTTCTCTCCATTGATGGCCGCGCGCTGGGCCGCCGCAGCACGTCGGTCAAGAAGGACGATTCGGACCCTGACTGGGGCAAGGAGGAGCTGCTGGTGCGCGTCGCGGATCTTCAGAAGCAGAAGCTGCACGTTGAATTGGGGGTTCTTCTGAGCTCATGTGTGGTCCAAGTCCCACCATGTGCAACCTAGCCGGCATGATGGGTGAAATCCCATGCACGTCTCTCTCTCTACATGGCATTTACGAGGGTGCTCCCACGTTCTCGGCTAGCTCTCTTGCTCAACCCACCACCACCCCCACCCTCCCCCCTTCCCCCCCTCCCCCAGCTCCTGCCCACCAGAACAAGCCAGCCAGACAAGCTGATGAGCCATTTATGAGGGGGCTCCCATGCACTTACCGTCTTGCTCACCACTCTCCTCCCCCCCTCCCCCCCCCTTCCCCCAACCACCAGAACAAGCCAGACAAGCTGATGAGCGTCACGCGCGTGGCTCTAGAAGGAATTCACGAGGGTGCCCCCACGCACTTTGAGTCCCGCCTCGTGGCTCGCTTTGCTGATCTCGAGCCGGGCGCGCAGACAGGCAGCAAGAAGGACCTTGGGTTCCTGGGATTCGACATTAAGCTGCGGTCAGTTTCTATTATCTTCATATATTCAATACACACACACACACACATGCACACACATCCTCTCCTCTCCCCTCCTCTCTTCTCACCCGTCGCCCCCCTTTCCTCCCTCTTTCGTTCCCTCTCTCCTCACCGCCCACTTCCTCTCTCTCTGCCGTCCTTCCTCCCTCCGTCAGTCCATTGGCCAATGGAGAGGCAGAGATGTGGAGAACGAGGTCTTCCCCTCGTGGCTCAAGGTGGGGGGCGGCCGGCTGCCCCTCACCTCTCATAATCTCCCTTCTCACCCGTCTCCCATCTCTCCTCTATTTCTTTTGCCCTCTCTCCCCCTGCTTTCTCCCATTCCGTTGGCCAAGGGAGAGGGAGATGCCGGTCGATGTGGAGATTGAGGTCTGCCCCTCGTGGCTGCCATTTTCCCCTCTCTCTTCTCTCCTCTCACCAGGGTCCTATCTCTACCCCTCTCTCTCTCCCTCCGCCCTCCCTCCCTCCCTTCAGTCCATTGGCAAAGGGAGAGGCAGAGATGCCAGACGATTATGAAATCAAGGTGTTCCCCTCGTGGCTCAAGGTGGGGAGAGGCCGAGTCCTCCTGTCCTCACGTCCCCTTTCCCTCCTCTCTTCTCTCCTTCCTCCCTCCTCCGTCCCTCCCTCCCTCCTCGGTTCCTCCCTCCCGTCAGTCCGTTGGCCAAGGGAGAGGCAGAGATGCCAGACGACGTTGAGATCGAGGTCTTCCCGTCGTGGCTCAAGGTGGGGGGCGGCCGCCTGCGCATGATGCTCCGGGAGGGGGAGAACCTCGAGTCCAACAAGCACGCCAACCCCTTCGTGCAGCTGCGCTTCCGCGCGCACGAGTGGACGAGCAAGGTGCACAAGAAGGCGGCAGAGCTGACGTTCGATGAGGACGACAAGTGGGAGCTGCTGCTGGATGAGCCTCCTGCCAAGGACGTGCTCCATGTGAAGGTCTACAGCAAGAACATGAGCACGCTCTCCATCTCCTCCTCCAAGGTACGTGCTGGAAACACCTTTCATTCACCCCTCTCCACCTCCTAGCACCGCACTATGGCACTCTCTCCTCTCCCTTTCAAGGTACGCACCTCCTCCTCCTCCTCCTCCAAGGCACGAGTGGACGAGCAAGGTGCACAAGAAGGCGGCGGAGCTGACGTTCGATGAGGACGACAAGTGGGAGCTGCTGCTGGATGAGCCTCCTGCCAAGGACGTGCTCCATGTGAAGGTCTACAGCAAGAACATGAGCACGCTCTCCATCTCCTCCTCCAAGGTACGCGCGTATGGCTCCTTCAGCTGAGGTCGTGCTGACGCGCGTATGGCTCCTTCAGCTGAGGACGTACTGACGAGCGTATGGCTCCTTCAGCTGAGGACGTGCTGACGCGCGTATGGCTCCTTCAGCTGAGGACGTGCTGACGCGCGTATGGCTCCTTCAGCTGAGGACGTGCTGACGCGCGTATGGCTCCTTCAGCTGAGGACGTGCTGACGCGCGTATGGCTCCTTCAGCTGAGGACGTGCTGACGCGCGTATGGCTCCTTCAGCTGAGGACGTGCTGACGCGCGTATGGCTCCTTCAGCTGAGGACGTGCTGACGCGCGTATGGCTCCTTCAGCTGAGGACGTGCTGACGCGCGTATGGCTCCTTCAGCTGAGGACGTGCTGACGCGCGCATGGCTCCTTCAGCTGAGGACGTGCTGACGCGCGCATGGCTCCTTCAGCTGAGGACGTGCTGACGCGCGTATGGCTCCTTCAGCTGAGGACGTGCTGACGCGCGTATGGCTCCTTCAGCTGAGGACGTGCTGACGCGCGTATGGCTCCTTCAGCTGAGGACGTGCTGACGCGCGTATGGCTCCTTCAGCTGAGGACGTGCTGACGCGCGTATGGCTCCTTCAGCTGAGGACGTGCTGACGCGCGTATGGCTCCTTCAGCTGAGGACGTGCTGACGCGCGTATGGCTCCTTCAGCTGAGGACGTGCTGACGCGCGTATGGCTCCTTCAGCTGAGGACGTGCTGACGCGCGTATGGCTCCTTCAGCTGAGGACGTGCTGCCGCGCGTATGGCTCCTTCAGCTGAGGACGTGCTGACGCGCGTATGGCTCCTTCAGCTGAGGACGTGCTGACGCGCGTATGGCTCCTTCAGCTGAGGACGTGCTGACGCGCGTATGGCTCCTTCAGCTGAGGACGTGCTGACGCGCGTATGGCTCCTTCAGCTGAGGACGTGCTGACGCGCGTATGGCTCCTTCAGCTGAGGACGTGCTGACGCGCGTATGGCTCCTTCAGCTGAGGACGTGCTGACGCGCGTATGGCTCCTTCAGCTGAGGACGTGCTGACGCGCGTATGGCTCCTTCAGCTGAGGACGTGCTGACGCGCGTATGGCTCCTTCAGCTGAGGACGTGCTGACGCGCGTATGGCTCCTTCAGCTGAGGACGTGCTGACGCGCGTATGGCTCCTTCAGCTGAGGACGTGCTGACGCGCGTATGGCTCCTTCAGCTGAGGACGTGCTGACGCGCGTATGGCTCCTTCAGCTGAGGACGTGCTGACGCGCGTATGGCTCCTTCAGCTGAGGACGTGCTGACGCGCGTATGGCTCCTTCAGCTGAGGACGTGCTGACGCGCGTATGGCTCCTTCAGCTGAGGACGTGCTGACGCGCGTATGGCTCCTTCAGCTGAGGACGTGCTGACGCGCATATGGCTCCTTCAGCTGAGGACGTGCTGACGCGCGTATGGCTCCTTCAGCTGAGGACGTGCTGACGCGCGTATGGCTCCTTCAGCTGAGGACGTGCTGACGCGCGTATGGCTCCTTCAGCTGAGGACGTGCTGACGCGCGTATGGCTCCTTCAGCTGAGGACGTGCTGACGCGCGTATGGCTCCTTCAGCTGAGGACGTGCTGACGCGCGTATGGCTCCTTCAGCTGAGGACGTGCTGACGCGCGTATGGCTCCTTCAGCTGAGGACGTGCTGACGCGCGTATGGCTCCTTCAGCTGAGGACGTGCTGCCGCGCGTATGGCTCCTTCAGCTGAGGACGTGCTGACGCGCGTATGGCTCCTTCAGCTGAGGACGTGCTGACGCGCGTATGGCTCCTTCAGCTGAGGACGTGCTGCCGCGCGTATGGCTCCTTCAGCTGAGGACGTGCTGACGCGCGTATGGCTCCTTCAGCTGAGGACGTATGCTCCTTCTACCTACTCTCATATTCGCCCTAGAAGGACCCACAGACTTCCACGTGCACTCTCTCCGTTCTGTTCCCTCCTTTCCCACCTCGCGTTTCTTCTTCCTTGCTTCCGCCCAACCCCCCCCCTCCCCCACTCTCCTCCACAGGACCTGATCGGCCACTGCAACATCAATGATCAATCTGTCAGAAGTGGTGGCCAATGGCCGCATCAACCCGACTTCTACCTGCTCTGATTTCTACTTTCCCTGCTCCCACTCCTCCCATTCTCCTCCACAGGACCTGATCAGCCACTGCGACATCAATCTGTCAGACGTGGTGGCCAGCTTTACTATTCCTTCCTTTCCCGCCCCACATATTCTTCCCCTCCCCATTCTCCCCGACAGGACCTGATTGGTCACTGCGACATCAATCTGTCAGACGTGGTGGCCAATGGGCGAATCAACGACTTCTATCTGCTCTCAGACTCTCCCAAGAACGGGCGCATCAAGATCGAGCTGCAGTGGCACGAGCGCACCCCTGAGTCCACCGTCGTCAACGAGCCTCCTCCTGCCACCCGCGTGCAGTAGAGGAGAGTTGGAAGGCGAGCCTCCGTTTTTTGAGAATTCTCAAAAAACATACGCCTCCTCCTGCTGGCCAGTGGCCACCACTTGGCATGCAGAAGGGGTGAGCCGCCATCTGTCACTAGGGTGGCAGGAGCGCACACCCGAGTCAACCGTCGTCAACGAACCGCCTCCTGCCACCTGGGTGTAATAGAGTCCCATCCTTGCCGCGCATTTTTTTGTGGCTGGAGCTAGTGTAGTGTAGGCAAGGTAGAGTCACTGCACTACAGATCATTGCAGTGAAGAGAAGGTTGGTTGTGATTGGATGTGTGGTCTTCACAGGCTTGTTGCATTGGCTTTTGGTATTGGTAGAGGTGAATTGAGATGAGGTGCCACAGTGCGTTTCACTGAAAGAACTTGACTCCAGAAATGTTTTACACTTTTTAGTATTGTTGTCTTGAGGTTTGTATTCATGAAAACAAGATTATTAGTACTATGTTTTTGTTTCTTCACTGACATTCAAACAACCTGGTTCTTTGTGCTATCTACCCCAAGTTGGAAGAGTAAAGCTATATATCTACAGGTGCACTTCGTCCTCTCTGTTTAACTCAGCTACACGCAACCCAAACAGCTGTTCATCGTTGGGAGATATTTCAACTCGCTCGAGTTCAGTCCCAGATTATTCCCCAGCAAATGCAGTCTGAATCATGGTATTGGTGATCCTTGAGCTCCTAATTTCCAAATGTCCTCATTCACGCTGTCAGCCTCACTCCCCTGTCGTTACAAAACTACATGTTTAAACGAGGGCTTTGTCATGCATTCAGTGGTGGTAAGACAGCATCAGGCCCCACATGGTCGTCAGAAGCAGTCGACATAAGAGCACACTCGTCCTTCAGTGCTTGGCCTAGCATCTCAGCCGACAGGCTGTCTCCCGGACACAACCCCAGCGCCTGTTCATGCTCAAGGGGGGTTGTCAAGGAGAAGGGGGGGCCAAGGGGGGTGAAAGATGCATATATCATGGCTTACAGAAGCCCAGAGCCTGCTTATGTTTGTGAGCAGTGGTTGGGGAGGGGGAATGAGAAGGGGAATGGGGAAACAAATGCTTCCATAATTGCACACTTGACATGACGGGAAGGGAGAAGAGGGGCTTGGGGAGTGGGGACAGGCGGGAAGGAGGGGAGCGGGGGATGTGCTGTGCTGTGATGCATGGTGCCCGAGAGTCAATACACACCTGGTGCGACTCAGCGACAGCAGCATGTTTCCACCATAGACTTGTGCAGGAACAAATAAAGACAGCAAAAAGCACAGAGTGGGTTTGGCCAAGGAATTAAACAAAGAACAGATAGGTTGTTGGGAACGGGATAAGGTTTGTACAACAGTAATAAGAGCCAATCCCACCTTGTGGTAGAACTCAATAGCGGGGATGAGGTTTCCCTGCAGGTGGTGGGTGAAGGCCATAGCAGCGAAGGTGCTGGCAGTGTTGGGGCGGAGAGAGAGAGCCTGCTCATACACCATCAGGGCGTCGCCGTATCTCCTGCTCATGTGGGTGGGTAAACCGAGAAATGGGGAAGAAGGAGACGAGGTGGGAAACAGAGAGGAGGAGGATTGCGGAGAGAGAGAGAGAGCCTGCTCATACACCATCAGCGCATCGCCGTATCTCCTGCTTGGATGAATGGGGGAATGGAAAAAAACGGAGGGGGGTGGGAAAGGGGGAAACGAAGGTGGAGAGTGAAGGCCATGGCTGCAAAGGTGCTGGCTGGCAGTGTTGGGGCGGAGAGAGACACCATCAGCGCATCGCCGTATCTCCTGCTCCGGGTGGGGAGAGCAAACAGAAAAGAAGGAAGGTGGTGACTTTTGAGTCGACTCAAAAGTCACCTCGTATCTCCTGCTCCAGGTGCAGAGAGCAAACAGAAAAGAAGGAAGGTGGTTGGTCACAATGAAAGGGCATCGCCTCACTTCCCTCCTCGCAATTCCCTCGCCCCATTTTTCTCACCCCATTTCCCTCAACCGAATCCCCCCACCCCATTCCCCCCACCCCATTCCCCCCACCCCATTCCTCCCACCCCATTCCCCCCACCCCATTCCCCCCACCCCATTCCCCCCACCCCATTCCCCCCATCCCATTCCCCCCATCCCATTCTCCCCAATCCATTTTCCCCAACCCACTCCCCTCACCTCCATTCCCCTCACCCCGTTCCCTCACCTCATTCCCCTCACCCCAACTCCCTCACCTCATTTTCCGGTACGAGTGACCGAGGTTGACCACGGTTGACTCCCACAGACCCAGCGACTCTGCCACCACAGCCTGCCGCCCTGCTGCCGCATTCGAGCTCCCCCTCCCCCCCTCGCTCTCTGCCCCCCCTCCCTCCCCCGCTGCTGCTCCGTAACCAGCCACCAGCCGCAGAGCCATTTCAAAGTGTCGCGCTGCTGAGGTGAAACTGGGAAATACAAAAGAGGTTGGGTGGGAAGTGGGGGGGTAGGGGTTGGGGGAGGGGGAGGGGAGGGGAAGGGAGAACGGAGGGATGTTATGGAAAGCAGAGAGGGTGCAAGATTTGGTGTCTGGAGTATGTTTTAGAAGAGTCCTAGCTGCTACGTCTCTGTATCCTACTTCAAGTTGCAGAGTCACCTCAAATCGATGCACTGCTGCTGTAAACTAATGTTTCTCGGTACATATGGTAGAAGACAGGTAGGGAAGGGGGGGAGGGGGAAGGAGCACAAGGACTGGGCAATAAAAGGTGAAATTCAATGAAAAAGGGTGGAAAACAAGAACAGAAAACTCAAAGAACCAAGGAGGCATAGAGGCTTACTCGAGGCTCCTGTAGGCAATGACTCCTAGCTCGTTATGCACTAGTGGATCCGAGGGACACAGCCTGCGTGTTGGTGACTTTTCAGACGACTAAAAACTCAAGAATAAAGAGGAAGCATGGGTTTTAGGCTTACTCGAGGCTCCTGTAGGCAATGACTCCTAGCTCATTATGCACGAGCGGGTCTGAGGGACACAGCCTGCGCGCCTCATCCAAGAACTGGCATTGGGGCGGGGAATGGGGGACAAGGAGTTGGGGCGGAGGGTGGCGGGGGAGAGGAGGGGAGGAAAGGGGGAACGGGAATAAGAATGAGGGAGGAGGAAGAGCTCGTTATGCACTAGTGGATCCGAGGGGCACAGCCTGCGCGCCTCATCCAGAAACTGGGCATTGGGGGGGTTGGGAAGGGGGGGGGGGGGTCCGGGAGAAGGGTGCATGAGAGGGAACGTTGAGAGAGGGAGCGAGGGGAGAAGGTGGGAGAGGAAAAATGGGAAGTAGGAAGAAGGTGGTAGAACGGAGAATAAAAAAAGAGGAGAGACGGGGAAGAGGGGAGAAGGGGGAAGAGGGGATGGACCAAGCTGCTGCATCTACCTTCTGAAACAAGAACAACAAGAGCAAGGAGAAATGGAACTTGCATGCCCCAGGTAGAACCCCAGCTGTATGAGAGATTGACTCACATGCAACGACAAGCTGAGGTTGTTAGAGCGTGCATATTCCATGCCAATGCACACCAGAGGCACATGGAAGCTGCACAAGGAGAGGACAAACGCAGGGAAGGAGAGGACAAAACACGGGGGAGGGCCGCATGGAGGGCTTAGGAGGGGGAAGGGGGTTGGGAGAGTCGGGATTGCGTGTCAATTGTAAAAAGGTTTCTGTGGTTCTGGGTACTAGAGGCACAGGGACGAAGGCAGCATCTTCCAGAGCACAGTAGATACCACACCACACCACACCCCACTGCACCGCACCATACCACAACACAACCTACTCAGAGAAGGGCCGCACTGCTGTGCAATAAGCAACCATAGCCTGATCCGTCCCCCCCTGAGATGCATGCGTGTGCCCAAAGACCAGCAAGATGCACCGCACCCCACAGTCCCACCCCACCCCATCACACCACATCACATCCCACCGCACTCTACCAAACCCTACCCTGTGAAAAGTCGCACTGCTGTGCGATATGCCACCATGGCCTGATCCGTCTCCTCCTGAGCCGCATACGTGTGCCCAAAACCCATCCACGCGGGGGCGAAGGCAGCGCTGACGGTGGTGGCCTTGCAGAAGAACCGCCTCGCCTGGTCGTGCTGCCGAGTGAAGTAGTAGTAGCACGCCACTGCGAACCACGCCAACGCCCTGCCAAGGATATGCCACGGGAGGAGCGTCAGTAGCGGTGGTGATCATGCAATGTGCATTCTCGTGCTGCCTGATGCAGTAGTAGTAGCACGCCACGGCGAACCATGCCAACGCCCTGCCAAGGATATGCCACAGGGGGGATAACACTAACAAATTTAGGGTGCCTTAAAGAATCATCAAAGGCAGCGCTGACGGTGGTGGCCTTGCAGAAGAACCGCCTCGCCTGGTCGTGCTGCCGGATGCAGTAGTAGTAGCACGCCACTGCGAACCACGCCAACGCCCTGCCAATGTCACAACGAAGGCAGGAGAAACAGGAACAGCGTAATGTGCTTGCGAGGATTTTCAGAGGCAGCGCTGGCGGTGGTGGCCTTGCAGAAGAACCGCCTCGCCTGGTCGTACTGGCGGATGCAGTAGTAGTAGCACGCCACGGCGAACCATGCCAGTGCTCTGAGGAGTAAGCATGGTGGGTGGGAGTAATACAAGTACGGAATATGTGTCAGTTGTGGGTAAAGGCGGTTGCTGGTCCTGTGCATGCTGCTAGATGCAGTGCTCAGGCCATCGCGAACCATTGAGGTTCACCTGCCCAGGTGCACCGCTGCTACTGCACTGCACTCAGAGCCACCCAAGAGGTGCTACCATCGACTCACGTGTTGGGATGGTCGTCCACCAGCTGGTGTGCCGCTCTGAAAAGCTCGTTCCTCCTGCCCAGGTGCACCGCTGCTACCAGGTGGGTGGGAATGCAGCGAGTGTTGTGCGGATCTCGATCCAAGACACTGCCATGGGCAGGGTGGAGGAGGGAGACGAACAGGAAGGAGGGAGGAGATAGACACAGCAAGGCTGGATGAGGGAGAAGCAGCAAGGGCAGAGGACGGAAGGAGGGATAAGCATACTGCAAGCTGTATGGTGATGACTACTGTCATGGTAATACGTACACCATTCCCCCACAAACTTACTGCTTTGTGATCCGATACGCATCCTCGTATCGCCCCACGTGCAGCATCAGCTCAGCACGGCTCGTTGCCACGTCACCACTGCCGCCCAGCAACCCTTGCTCCACCGACCTCCCTCTCCCCCTCCCACCCCCACCACCACCACCACCACCGTCCTTCGAGGCCCACCCTAGCCCAACTCCTACTCCTGCCTTCTTCCCAACCCTCTCCTCGTTGGCACCCACTCCCCGATCAGTGTCATTCACAGCAGCACCTCCACTAGTAGCAGCAGCAGCAGCAGTTGTGGCAGCGGCAGGTGCAGGTGTTTGCGAGGGTGTGGATGTGGGAGGAGCAGAGATTCGTCTGTTGCCGAGACGGGTTGGCTGGTTGGAGAGAGGCGATGGGCCTTCGAGAAG
Organism: Closterium sp. Naga37s-1; assembly: GCA_947471745.1. Classification (NCBI taxonomy): domain Eukaryota; kingdom Viridiplantae; phylum Streptophyta; class Zygnematophyceae; order Desmidiales; family Closteriaceae; genus Closterium; species Closterium sp. Naga37s-1. The sequence continues at coordinate 5,152,563 of CANJKZ010000056.1, read as the reverse complement.
CTTCAGCTGTTGCTCCACTGCGTCCTCTCTACCATACTGAAGGGGAACAGAAACGCAAAACCACAGAAAGACCGAGGCACGTTTCAGTGAGGAATCCATCAGATCTCATAAGTTCGGGAGCGACGGGCATGACCGGTAAGAAAGAGGCTTCGTGATCGCAGACATGGGAGCAACGAAACGGAACTCCTTCTGGAAAAAGGGAATGAGGGTATTACCTTCTTGCAGCGGCACGAGTAGAGCAGACGCAGCCACTCGAATCCAGCAGGGATGTTGAGAGACTCGACCATATCGACCTCTGCAGAACACATATGCAAATGGGCGGCAGATGGAAGGCAGATGGGCAACGTTTTGAGGCGCCACAAAAACTGAAGCCAGTAGGGATGTTGAGAGACTCGACCAGATCGACCTCTGCACAACACATATGCAGATGGGCGCCGATGGACGGGAGATGGGCAGCCCAAGGGAGGGCAACACGATTTAGGCGATATGTAAGAGAGGACGTAGAAGGAGCAACTGAGCAACTGCTTAAGAGAGCATGCAGGTTTACGCTGTCCCATAGGAGGGAAGGAGGGAGGGGGGGTCAGATAGCGGGTTTTCTAGGCCCTAGGTGCGAGTCGTCACAGCATGGGAGCCCATGAGGCATCCCGTGACTCAGTGCCCAGTGCGCTTCATCATGCCCCCCTCTTCATACTCTCAATCAACACCTGATCGATTAGTTTGGATCGACACAGCACAGACCCATCTATTCACATTCTTTCACGTCCATTGATAAACATTAGACACACCAGAAACACCAGACACGCCAGTCGTGTCACATTACACCAGACGGCATAAAAATCACCACATTGCGCGTGCCCATCACAAAAACAAGACAAAAACCTTACCTTGCTCATCCGTATCATTTGGGTCAAGATCTAGCAGCACTCGCTCACCTTGTTCGGTTGTTAGCATATGATTTTCCATCAGCTCGTCAAACGCCTGAGGTGACAGTGACACGCAAACAGAGAGATAGACATGGGGAGGGACACAGAAAGGAAAGGCAGCTCATCCATTGTAAGAACACAGCTTCTCCGTTGTAAGCACACAGCAAGCAAGGTCAGTCATCACCGGGAATCATTGAACGCACGAGACTGGAGACGCACCTCTGAGCAAAACGGATCAGCCTGCAGCGCAGCCGAAAGCCTGCGGGGTGGAGAGCGACAAGGGAGAGAAAACATTTTTTTAAAAAAAGGGATAAGCCAATGAGACAAGCCCGAGGAAGTGGGACGGACGAAGGCGGATTCGGGTGACACTGACAGAAACAGGAGAAGGAAATTGCAGCTGTACGGCAAAGACTTGCAGGTAAAAGCGGAAAGGAAGCAGTCAGATGGGAGGAAAGAGGGCTGCACAAGACGCAGGTATGAAGGTCAACGAGCTGAAGGTCGTTGGCTGGAGCATGTATTGACTGTCAGCTCAGCATGCGAGCATGCTCAGATTCAAGCGTTGTGTGTAATCAGAGCCCATTGGGGTTGTCAGGATTTGATGGTGCTATGAGAATCATCACGGCAAGATATATGTGTGTGGAAACGGAGAGAGATCAAGCAGCCAGATCCCACAGGAAAACTGGAGAAGACTTCCAGAGAAAACGAAGTAGAGGCCATACTGCAGATAAAACAAAATGATGAATGAAATTATTGATAAAATAAAATGATGTACGCACGCGTATGAAAACAAAAATAGGTAAGGACGCAGGACCATAATTAGTTATCAGAAAGCGGACATGCTCAGATTCAAGCGTTGTGTGTAATCAGAGCCCATTTGGGTCGTCAGGATTTGATGGTGCTGTGAGAATCATCATGGCAGGTGGCAGACGCGCAGGCACAGGAGAGACCAGACGACCAGATTCTCCAGCAAAAAGGGTAACTGGGACAGGGCGACTAGGTATAGGGTTTATATTGGAAACAACGCATCATAATAGTGCGAAACGATCTTGTGATACAGTGGCAACGACGTTGATAAGGACAGCTTGTACGGAAACGTAGATCTGCTCAGATACAATAGATGTTGTGTAATCAGAACCCAACAGTAGGTATCAGGATTTGATGGTGCATTGTTTGTCGTCACAGCAGATTGCACGACGTCAGGTTCAGCCGAAAATTAAGAGCATATGCGTGAAAGGAAAAGTAGGAGCGGGGGTCAGATAGCGGGTTTTCTAGGCCCTAGGTGCGAATCGTCACAGCATGGGATCCCATGAGGCATCCCGTGACTCAGTGCCCAGTGCGCTTCATCACATCCCGTCTATTCTCACTTGCTCGAGATACTCTTCCACTTGACACAACCCCTTTCTATAATAATACAGAAAACAACGCGCCTGGTGTATGCTAAGCGAGTAAACAGAACTTGATGGTCGGCGCCAGGAATTTATGATGGATTCTTTATCGTCATGGCGGGTTGCACAGCAGAAAGGCTGACGAAACACCAAGAAAGATGCAAGCGGAAATCGCTCCAGGGAGGACAAGTTGTTGAGCGGGGGGTCAGGTAGCGGGTTTTCTAGGCCCTTAAGTGCGAATCGTCACAGCATGGGAGCCCATGAGGCATCCCGTGACTCAGTGCCCAGTGCGCTTCATCACACCCCTTCAATTCGTACTTGCTCGAGATACTCTTCCACTGCACACAACCGCTTTCTATGATAATACAGAAAAACGACGCGCCTGATGTCTGCTAATCGAGTAAACAGAACTTGATGGCCGGCGCCAGGACTTAATGATGGATTGCTTATCGTCATGGCGGGTTGCACTGCAGAAAGGCCGACGAACACCGAGAAAGATGCAAGCGAAAATCGCTCCAGGGCGGACAAGTTGTGTGGGGGGTCAGGTAGCGGGTTTTCTAGGCCCTAAGTGCGAGTCGTCACAGCAAGAGAGCCCATGAGGCATCCCGTGACTCGGTGCCCAGTGCGCTTCATCACTCCCCCCGCACCCGCACTGCTCTTTATCGCGCACATCTCGTACTCGTTAGCAGAAATAACCTACTTGAAGGAGGTAACTACACGGCGTACCAATGGATCGCCTTTGGTCGATTCCCGAGAGCCTCGTACGCGCGACCGCGGATCAGATTGAACGCCGCTGCTGGCTGTATGTCAGCAAGGTAGGAGGGAAGCCACAAGCCAGACGGAAAAATACATCAACGGGAGGAGCATAGGAGGTCACGACACATGTAGCCGATCGAATGATAAAATGCGGTACATGGAGGGTAGAGATGATGCACATGTCACAGCATGTACCAAATCCGCTAAAAAAACAGCGTAAGAGAGAATTTAAACAATACCTTGATTCCATTCCGTGGCGAATCTTCAGACGCTCCTCCAAATGTAGGGGTGGACAGATCCAATCTCGTCGGAGCAATACCGTCAGTGGGCGTAAGAAATCCTCCACCAGGTACCGGCGTAACCGGGAAGCCGGACCAGCTCTTCCCACCACCAGGAGCTCCAGAGTTATTTGCGTCTTCCAGCAATGCAAGGCATTCCTCCCAGTCCTTGACTTGCTCCTGCTCAGAACGTCACCATCATAGGAGTCCAGTGAGGCTTCTCGTCCGCCTGCCAGTCCTACACCACATCAGAAGGGAACCCAGAATTCAAAAGCGACCGATTCAATTAAGCTACAGTACCGATGTTCAGAATGCTCAGTGTGTGAGCACTACTCAAGATACAAGTCATACGCGCCAGACCTTGCTAGAAGAACGAGAAAACAAACGAAGAAACAAAAGCCGTTCAAGAAAATAAGAAGTGAAAAGGTTTACTGACCAAGCATTTCGCTGCAAGAAGTCGAAAGCGGGTGTCGGAATGGACTAGATCCTCGGCCCGCAAAAGCCTCAATGCTCGTCTGAATTGCCGCGAACCATAGTAGCATCGCGCCAAGAGGAGGACGTCCTCAGGATCCTGAGAGGATAAGCAAGCGAGCTTATCGGCGAGAAACGAAGCGGAGCTGATCAGGTTCTTGTCCAGGCAATCGCGGACGATCCCACGAAGGCAATCGAGCTCTAACATGGCGACAAAGAATCCTAGACCAATCGAAGAATGTTGTATTAAGATAGGGAATTCATAATACAAACGATACGCTTCGGATGAACTGCAGCGGAAACCACAGCAGATTCAATGGTGCTGATTCAGATGAGGATGAAAAATTCTGGATCACAGCAGATTCAATGAAGGAGAGCTGGATCACAGCAGATTCACAGCCGAACTGAGCCCAGATGAAAATTTGAAGAGTTGGAGCAGGGAAGGATGGATGGAAGGTGTTGAAGACTTCACCACCAAAGCATCTGGGCCACAACTACACTCCATTTTTGAATTAGAGAACTCGTTATGCGAACAAAGGCTTGTCAATAACGGATGACGGGATGTATTGGTTGGTACTGATCATTGTATGGAGAATTTTCGCCCAGTGTCTTACGCTGATATGTAAACTCATATTTTTACATGCAGTGTACCGAGAACAAGCGACCGTTGCACGAACTTGGGATTGTCAGGGCGGGAAACGGGCTGTTTCTCGGCGAGTCGGGGAAGGTGCGATGACAGTGACACATCGCCATAGCAGTCAGAACACCGATCTTGCGCGGCGGATCCCCTTTCCGCTCCGCCAAAACGTTCCGCGGGTGCAATATGTTGGAGGTTCCGCATCTGTTTCCGCCTATTTCCCGCTCCGCGGAAGGTTGCAGTCGGTTTGGTTGTTCCGGCGTGGCACTCACGTCAATGACACATCCGCGTTGTCCTCTGGCTGTTCGTCAAGCATTCCGTTCCGTTTTACCCAACCAACCAACCAGCAACGACACATTCCGTCAGTCAACCCAGCCAGAGTGATTCCATCAGGCAACTGAGAGTCTCTCATTCTGGAACCACCTCACAGATTGTGTTCTGATGCATTCATTGACCTCCATTAATTTCAGCTAGCTAGTCGGTTATTGAAGGAACTACCTCCTAGACTTCTGTTTGCAGCCTCCGAGGTATCCAATCACACCGCTTGACACCTTACGAGCTAGCGTCTGCTCCGCAATATCTCATCGGACTTCTTGAGCTGCCGCCATATAGTGTGCAGTCACCTTTCTTGCTAGCGTCAACGAAGTCACCATGAATCCTGAGTAGTGGGTATTCAAGCAGTTGTTGGAGCTCGGAACCGTTTTAAGAGTAATAAGTTGCTGATAGATCTCTGGATATTTTGTTTGTGCAGTGACTACCTGTTCAAGCTTTTGTTGATTGGCGACTCTGGTGTTGGCAAATCGTGCCTTCTCCTCCGTTTCGCCGTAAGGATCACATATTGCTTCTAGGTTCATTATATTTACATGATTCGTTACTCTATAATCAGTGATATCTGTATCCCGTTATTTCATCAGGATGACTCGTATTTGGAGAGCTACATCAGCACCATCGGCGTGGACTTCGTGAGTTGTTATTCTCGTTTTCACTTGAGAATCTTGTTTGGCTGTGCCATCTGAGGCTGATAGTAGTCCCCTTGAACGCGATACAGAAAATCCGCACTGTGGAGCTCGATGGCAAGACGATCAAGCTTCAGATCGTAAGTTCCGTCAGGTTAGATTCAATAGTGAATGCTATCTTCAGTTGCTGTTCTAATGCTGAACCTTTTTTTTTTGCAGTGGGACACTGCAGGACAAGAACGCTTCAGAACCATCACTAGCAGTTACTATCGTGGAGCACATGGAATTATTGTAAGTGACTCGCTTATGTTAAGTGTCGGGAGATAGTGCATATGTCGTTTGCTGACTTATTTACCGATTACTATGGCGCAGGTTGTCTACGATGTTACTGATCAAGAGAGTTTCAACAACGTGAAGCAGTGGTTGAACGAGATTGACCGATACGCTAGCGAGAACGTCAACAAGCTGCTTGTTGGTAATAAGTGCGATCTTACCAACAAGAGAGTCGTGGATTATCAAACGGCAAAGGTGAGACCTACCTATATGAAATCTTCTCTCTACATGAGTCGTGAGAACCTAGCGACTTCTTGTTTCTGCTTCCCGCAACTCTTATTTCCCCATATTCTACAGCATATTATCAGAAAATACAGCATAAACAAGGAAATATGAGTTGGATGCACTGGCTTCATTGCGAACTGGGTTGCTCATGGGTAGCATATGATACCCTGCCATTGTTTTAATTGCGTCTTCCCTCCGTCTATCCTGAACTGCTGGCAGGCTTTTGCTGATGAGATTGGCATCCCCTTTTTGGAGACTAGTGCAAAGAACGCCACAAATGTAGAGCAGGCTTTCATGACTATGGCAGCTGAGATTAAGAACAGGTATGTAGTTCAATTACAGTATGTTCCACCTGGCATGTCTTCATTGCCCGAATTTGACGTTGCCGTCATTCCCGCTACTTACGTTTACCTCTATCACCTTCTCCATTTTGTTGTTCCCTTTGCCCACCCACCAATACCTTCAACATCCGTTTCCTGTCCCAACCCCCCCCCTTCCCCTCCCCCCTCTCCTCCCTCCCTCCCTTCCACTCCCCTCCTCCCTGCTCTTATTTCTTCAACCCCCATTGTTTCGGCCCTGCCGTTTTTCTCTTTTCGTGCAACATTGGAGGTCTCTTCCCGCCCCATAACCATTTTCTCCCCAACTCTCTTTCCCCTTCAGAGTGCTCCCCCCCCCCCCCCCCCCCTCTCTCACTTTTTTCCCCACAATTAACCCCCCCTACTTCTCCCCCCACCCCTCCCAACCGCCTTTACTGCTGCCTCTTCACGAATGTTTGAATGCTGTATTGGATGTTTTTTGTGCAGGATGGCGAGCCAGCCAGCATTGGGCAACAAGACAGGACAGACCGTTCGTCCAGGAGAGAGCAGGCCCCTGCAACAGAAGAGCAACTGTTGCTAGCTACGGCTAGCTCTTACACTACTACCTATAGTATGGTTAGCATCCACTAGACATTCTTGCTGGTTTCTTTGAATGTAATTTCTTACAGTCAGCGGGAACCTGAGCTAGACTTGTAGAACACTAGCCTTTGCTACTTCCTGTTGACTCCTCAATATATACATCCCAAGGAAATGCTTCAAAGTGCATCTACCGTTTTAAAGAGTGGAGCAGCACATTCCTGACTAATGTACTGGTAGCATGGGTGCAAATGTACGTAGATGGCAGTTTACCTTGCTTTCGATTAAAACCAGGGTACACATTCAACGCGACTCCAGGCTAAATTTTGGGCGGCATGTTTGCGGGAACTGCTGATTGGTTGACGAGTAGCGAATAAATAGTTGAGAATGGGCGAGCATGGGGCTTTTCGTCCGTGAGAGATGAGGCTTGGCAGGGGAGAAATTGATAACACTTGGATCTAGAAATTGGGGATCAAGGGGAGGGCAACTGGGTTAGCGGAAAGGGGAAAGGGGGTGAGACGATATTGTGGGGGAAGGGGAAACAATTTCGGTGGGAGCGGAATAGGTATGGGGAGGGGGGAAACGAATTGGCGGAAGCACATTCGATGACTTCGGTATACATTTGCCAAATCTCGAGGGTTCAAATGTTCACCTGCTGAAGCGAACACTCCTCCCAGATATTCCTAAATCACTGAGTAACCCCGAGGTCAAAGGTTAACCTTTGACAGAAATCCAATTGAATGTGCACCCTGGTTTTAACAAAGACATGGATTCTAAGCGATTTGAAATTCAACCATGAGAACACATGGCAAATCAAAGGCCAAACCCACCGGCATTTGCACTATGCCGGCACAGGCACAGGGACAAGCGCAGGGCTCATGACCATCGGTTTGGCTACCGCCACAACCTTATCTTCTCCAAAGAGATACTCCACGAGGGTGAGGGCGAATTCAAATGCCGTCCCCGCCCCTCGACTCGTCACGATCGGACCATCAACCACCACACGTGCCGGCACTGCAGATTGATCTGCAAGCTGGTCAGAAAGGGACGGGTGTGCTGTGGCCTTCTTCCCTTGGAGTAACCCCTTAGACTGGAGCACCACAACCGGGGCAGCGCATATGGCTGCACACAGCCGTCCGTCAGCCACTTGCTCACGCAGAATGCCGTCCAGCAGGATGTTGTCGCGAAGGTGGTTCACTCCGGGAATACCCCCAGGAACGAACACAAGGTCAAATTTATGCCCCGCAGCAGCCAAGTCAGTGAGGGTGGTGTCAGCTGTGAGGTTCGTCCCACAACGCAACTTCAGATCAAGAGAATCGCTAACAGAAGCAACGGTTACTTTCGCTCCTGCACGCACAAGCACGTCAATGGGAACAACCGCCTCCACATCCTCTGTTCCGTCAGCCACTGCCACCAGCACTGTCACCTCCTCCCCTTCCTTCTTCGGCTTCGGAATCTTATCCTTATTTTCCACCACACGCAGCAGATCTGATCCGTCCCCCTTTGCAGCTACAATTCCTGCGGCTACTTCAGCTGCTTTCGCCTCCCCAAACAGCCGAGTTGCCAGCGCAAGCGCAAACTCAATCGCAGTGCCAGGGCCACGGCTGGTAACCACGTTACCGTCTTCCACGACTCGAGATGCGGTAACCGCTGGGTCAACGCCAGTCAACTTATCGGAGAAGGCCGGGTGGGCTGTGGCTTTGGTGGTGGCAGTCAGGACGCCCCACGATTGGAGGGCCACCACAGGGGCGGCACAGATGGCAGCCACGGACGAATGGGGGAGCGACATGTGGCGCTCCACGATCTGCTTGAGGGGTGCGCTGTCCCTCAGGTACTCGGCGCCTGGCATGCCTCCTGCAGGAGAGAGAGGGGGAGAAGGAAAGGGAGACAGGGGAAGAAAAAAGTTAGGCACCTCAACAACGTGCTTGAGGGGAGCACTGTCACTCAGATGCTCCGCGCCTGGCATGCCGCCTACGGGTTTCTAACCCCATATCCTACGGTTCGTGACCCCCTGTCACTTGGAGTATCTTTTCCACTTAAATGTCCCATGCCACTGCTGTAGCCAAGATTCCTCGTTGTTTTTTCTTCTTTAAAGAAACACCAATTCCTCGTTTGAAGCAAATTACCTGGCAAGACGACGAGGTCGAAATCCGTATCCACGACCGACGTGATGACGTCATCCGCGACGAGCTTCACTCCGCGCGACGCGACGATCGCCTTCTGCGGCTCGACGGACGCAACCACCACCTCGGCTCCCGCACGTCGAAGCACATCCACTACAATCACACTCTCCATCTCCTCCGTCCCAGTCGCGATCGGTACAAGCACTTTCTTGGCCTTCGCGGCGCCCCCGCTATTGTCACCCTCGCCGGCCATGGCTCTTGGGGAGAAACCGGTGGAATCGGTTGAGGCGACGTGTGCGGAACGCGCTGATGAGCGCGCAAAGGCGGAAGGCAACAGAGTCGAAAAACTCCTCCGCGGAACAAACGCCGGGGGGGAAGTTTGCGCGGGGATGAGTCTGGGGAAACAGGCGGTAGGTCTCCTGGAAGACCGGGTAAAGCGGGAGAGGGTGACACCCGATTGGTGGGAACGGGAGGACTCAATCCGAGAAGCGCACCGAGCAGCAGTGGTGGCGACAGCGGTAGCGGAAGCGGATGCTGCGGCGGCAACAACGGCGGGCATGGTGGAGGAGACAGAAAGACCCACAATGAGAATTTCAGGAAGGATATTTTGAAGATTCTGGATTCTTCTGTGGGTGAAAGATTTGGCCTGGAGTTCGACCCCGTTATTGCCTCACCTGCCGCAAGGTAATGCGCTCATGTGGTTAGATCGATTTTTTTTGTAAAGGATAATGAATATTTTCATCCCTATGTACATTGTTTGTTTATTTTTAAAGCTAGAGACTTCTAGAACCTTACGAAGACACTATATCGAGTGACTTTTTACGAATGCAGCCTTCCCGCATATCTCCTAGATTTCATCCTGCCGACTTCTGACGACTTTGTCATATGATCGAATAGGATCAATCAGCCATGAAGTATAAGCGTTAGTTTCAAAGTTTTACGACGCGAAGTCGCAAGTGCAGGCTAGGCTGCTGTTGGCTTCCCTTTCAATCGACTCTGATCCATTAAGAAGCGAAGGCTAGGTTACACATTTCGCGATGGCGAAAAAAGATCGGCGAGCATCGCAAACTGCCAAGCCGCAGAAGAAGGTGAAGTCGCCAGCGGAGATCACGGCGGATAAGCTTCGGTACCACAGAGAATTGGACTCGAGATGGGCTGTCATTCGCGTAAGCTCAACATTCGCCGTTCCTTATCATTGCCATACCTTATCATTGCCGTAGTTCACCTTTCTTACTCTTCTTCGCGATCGTCATCGTTTCACCGGCAACACTGATCCATTCCGTACCACAAAGAATCAAACTCGCGTTCATCTATTGTTGTCGTAAGCTCGTTCCTCGTTTCATTTTGTTTTTCTTACGCATTTTCGGATTGTTGGAATGTTGTGTTTCCCCCGTGAACCAGCTTCTTTGCCGTCCTTCGTTACACCCCGTCCTCCATATCAGGAAAACCGGGTCGAGTATTTTCGCGGAAAGGATTTCGCAGACCTTCTTCGCAAGCACCCCGATCTCGCGACGCCCTTGATTCCCGCGGAAGATGCCGCGAGCCTTCGCAAGCCGATCGAGGAGGCCGTGTTTCACGCGCTCGTGGAGGCTCAGCTGCTGGTGCGGTGCGATCGAGTTGTGAAGACCCTCAGACCCGGCCGAAAAAAGCTCTCCAAGTGGCCGGCCCGGCTGGACTTTCACCAGGTACTAACATTCAGCTTTCTGGGCTGGGCTTAGGTGCAGAATTTAGGATTTCAATATGGGGATTTTGAAGGCTCAGCTGGTGGTGCAGTGCGATTAAGAGTGGTGAAGACCCTCAGACCCGGCCGGAAGAAGCTCTCCAAATGGTCGGCCCGGCTTGACTTTCAGCAGGTACTCATTTCTGGGCTGGCTGAGGCGCAAGGGGCGAGGGGGAAAGGCTGGTTTTGAACCTTAGCTCAGGGGGTGCCTAGAGGTTGGTGGATGCTCAGATAGTGGTGTGGTGCGATCGAGTGGTGAAGATTCTCAGACCCGGCCGAAAGAAGCTCTTGAAATGGCCGGCCTGGCTTGACTTTAATCATACTCGTTTCGGGGCCTGCTGAGGTGCAAGGGGTAGGGGGCAAATGGTGGTTTCACTATTTGATCTCTCCCTGTCCCTTGACTCTATTCGTTTGTTTCTCCCACCTCCCCACCTCCTCACCCTCCATCTCCCCACTCTCCCTTCCCAATGTGTGGATCAATCATTCACTCACGGTGGGCGATGGCGTCTACGCCTGGATGTACGAGCGCCAGCAGCCTGTGTGGCAGACCATCCTCTCCTTCCTGCTCGTCTTTCCCCAGCTCATTCTTCCTCTCTGCCTCTCTCCGTCCTCGTCTTGCCAGGATCAAGCATTCACGGTGGACGATGGCTTCTACGCCTGGATGTACGAGCGCCAGCAGCCCATATGGCAGACCATCCTCTCCTTCCTTCTCCCGGTCTTCACAGTCGCCTGCTGCCTCTTCCCCGTCTTCCCCCACTGGTGCAAGCTCGCTGTACTCTACTTCCTCCTGGGGCTTATCGCCCTCATCTTCCTGCTGCTGTTTGGTAAGTGAAACACTTAGCGGTGGTTATAAGTGGTTAGAAGTCTTCACTGTCGCCTGCTGCCTCTTCCCCGTCTTCCCCCACTGGTGCAAGCTCGCTGTTCTCTACTTCCTCCTGCGGCACATTGCTCTCATCTTCCTGCTGCTATTTGGTAAATGAGGCTCCTAGCATGAGGTAAGGTTTGATGCTCCTAGAGGTCTTCACTGTCTCTTCCCCGTCTTCCCCCACTGGTGCAAGCTCGCTGTACTCTACTTCCTCCTGGGGCTTATCGCCCTCATCTTCCTGCTGCTGTTTGGTAAGTGAAACACTTAGCGGTGGTTATAAGTGGTTAGAAGTCTTCACTGTCGCCTGCTGCCTCTTCCCCGTCTTCCCTCACTGGTGCAAGCTCGCTGTTCTCTACTTCCTCCTGCGGCACATTGCTCTCATCTTCCTGCTGCTATCTGGTAAGTGAGGCTCCAAGCATGAGGTAAGGTTTGATGCTCCTAGAGGTCTTCACTGTCTCTTCCCCGTCTTCCCCCACTGGTGCAAGCTCGCTGTTCTCTACTTCCTCCTGCGGCTCATTGCTCTCATCTTCCTGCTGCTCTCTGGCAAGAGACATTTGGCGTGGGGTTAGGTTGTCTGTAAGAGGTTTTTACAGCAGGCTGCCTGGTACATTCTGGCGGTAAAAATACCGAGTTTCGAGTCTGTGGACAAGCGCCTGTGGTTCTTCCCCAGCATCCTAAGAAGGCTGTTTATGGAACCAACTCGCTTCACACCCACCCATTCACATACTCCCCCTTCCCACCCTGCCCCTTCTTCCCTCGTTGCAGTGCGGGTGGCGGTATTCGGAGTCATCTGGCTGGCGGTGGGCAAGCGCGCCTGGTTCTTCCCCAGCATCCTAGCAGAGGAGGGCTCGCTGGCAGAGCTTTTCCGCTTCTGGCCGGATAAGGACGACCAGCCGCCCGCAAAGATCACCACGCGGCTCGCGGTGGCTGTGATGCTGGGGTTCACCTTCTGGCTCATGGTCACCTATGCTCCCGATCAAGAGCAACGAGCCAAGTAAGCACCTTCTTTATGTGTATGCAATTGGTTTCTTTTCCTCGCACTGTTGTTGCTCTTTTAGCTTTGCTGTGATGGTGGGGTTCACCTTCTGGCTCATGTTCACGTACGCTCCTGACCAAGAGCAACGAGCCAAGTGAGTGTTGTTGTCTCTGCTTTTTTCTTCTTCTTCTTCCCCCTTTATTTCTTTGATTTCATTTTGCGTGTGCTCTGTTGTCACTTACACAGATATCTTGTCCAGATATCACACAATGTCATGTATGCTCTGTGCTGTGCGTTGAGTGGTTTGGGCTTTGTATTTGTTTCAATCTTACTGTATCTTGCCATTTTCTTTGTCCAATTGTTACACTGTTTCCTGTTTTGTTATGTTTTCCTGTTGCAGGTACCAGAAGAAGGTGTCCAACATCATTGACGACGTCTTACAATGGAAACCGCAGATGCTTGCAGGGAAGACAACGCCAGCCGCCCCTGTCAATGCCACATCAGCAAATCAGACCTCTGCTAACGCCACTGCTGACAATTCAACAACTCCCAACGCAAGCGCAGAAGCAGCTGATGTCAAGACAGGTGCCACCAGTGGTGCCAGTACTGAAAACAGTGGCAGCTTCGATGCCAGTGCTGGCAAGGAGGATGTGTCTGAACAGTCTTCTGGTGGGGACCAAAGTGGGCAGGCTCGCACTGAAGGTGGTTCTACGACAGGGAGGGAGGCAGGTGCTTGACTCGGTTGTGGTTAAATACTTTCAGACCAATTTAGGTACATATAGTTGATGGCAGTGTAGATTGGTATAAATTCAGTTATTTTTTTGTGATCCTCTAAGTTCTCGAACTTTCTGGTGCTCGCGAAGGGTTGGAACACTCTCTCGCAACATTTGTTACTTCTCGTGTCTCTCGCAATCTGTGTATGGCTTTCGTTCTCTTCGCCTGCTACTCTCGCACAACTTCCGCCCACACACCCAAGAATCCTCCTCCCTCTGCTCCAGCATTCTGCAGGCACCGTTCCAAAGATCAGCAGTCGCACCAGTCTCTCCGCTTCGCCTCATAACAACTTCACCGCCTTTCACCTCGTTCTGTCAGCTCACTTCGGACCTTTCCGCGCGACGCGTGTTTGTACTTTGCATACACCATGTGAGTAGCGTGATCCGTGGAGAGTATTTTTCCGCTCCTTCGTATGTAGTAGGTTGTGCTTTAACGGATTCTCGCTCGAATCGTGTCTGACGATCTTGTGTGCCACGTGTAGGGCTGACGACGAGCCTGTGGATCCGAAGCCCGAGATTGAGGAGGGGTGCCGGCCGAAGTGTGTGAAGCAGCTACTCGCGTACGAGGTGAGACTTTCCTTCTCCCGCAAAGCATCGCTTCTTCAGTATACCTGAAGCTGCTTAGTTCGTCATGCGGTTGACCTACGATCGCAGGCGCATAGGAATGTCGCAGCTTCTTTTTCAACTTCTAGCCTTCCTTATCTGTCCAACGTGTCGGCTTAGAGGCTATGAGCTCCCTCTGGTCTCTGATCTGCATTGCGTAGGCTTGTGTGAAGAGGATCGAAGGCGACGAGACTGGGGAGAAGCATTGCACTGGCCAGTACTTCGACTACTGGGCGTGCATTGATAAATGCGTGAGTTTCTCGTTTTCTTGCAAATGATTTGGAAGTGGTTGGGCTTGTCATTTGTCTTGTGTTCTGCTATCTAGTAAGCTATTACCTGATCGAACCCTTTTTTTGTGCATTCTGACAACTTGTGCAGGCGGCTCCTAAAATCTTTGCCCAGCTAAAGTAATACTCTCTTACAACTACTGTATTCGCAGTGAACTTGGCTAACTTGGGGATGGTTTGTTGGTGGACTCAAGAGAGGCCTTGTCATTGATATTCTTTCCTGTATATGCAGTGGATGCCCAGGCAGGCAGGCAGTCCTTGAACTATGGACATTTCCCTCACTCACATCTGCTCAACGTACAGCAAGAAATACAGAAGTCTGACAATGTGTGGATGTCACAACCGTAGCTGACAACGTGTACGGAAGAAAGCCTAGCTGAACATGTAATCTTCATGAAAAGGCGCACTGGAGGGAATGCTGGAAAATGGATGAAGCTTTGGCCTTATTAATAATCTTAAACTAACCTCACTAACTTACAGATGATCTGGTGTATACCATACGATTCAACAATCGTAGTTACCGAAACCCTTCAGAGCGGATCATTGCAAGACTCCATTCCACTTCACAGCGATTACCGCTCCTCCTCTATCCCTAGCCCTTCACCTTCCCGCGTCTCTCCGAACCAAACGTAATTATAAACTATCTCACACAGACAAATCAGCTTCCTTCGATATATTTCATTTCCTTGGGACTTCCCAGGCCCTCAGGGTGAATCATACTCGTGTAGCATCCATTTTCGTAGCTGGTGGAGCGCGATAGTATGTATGGGTCTCAGCCGACCTGTCTTAGTCCCTTGTAGTGGAGCTGAGTCTGGCCTGAATTGGTGATACTCAGTGCGAATCGGTGCGACTTGGTGCGACTCGGTGCGAATCGTTCCGGGGGTCACCATGTCTAAGCGTGAGCTGCACCAGAAGTTATTTGAGGAGTTTGATTACAAGGAAAAGGCGGGATCTGCGTGGAGCCATAACTACTTGAATCAGAAGCCATGGCATCCGATGTCGTATCCCAACCAGCGTCGCAAGTGGATTGCGGAGCAGATGCACGGCGTGCAGGACAAGCGACTGACCGAAATAGAAAAAGAGGTACGCGTTATGAGATGTTACGTTACTGGTGCATTTGCTCATGGATCGCTGACGACAAGCGATTGATCGAAATCGAGAAAGAGGTTATCTACAGAAAGGTGTACGTGTTATGAGACGCCTTGATTCTCGGGTTGATGCGGGTAGACACCGCGCCGTGTTCCAAACACTGGGTAGGCATTGTCTTTTTAGGCATCTCAACTTGCACACCGTCTACTGCCGTCTGCTGTTTCCTTGTCTCCTTTTCCCACGTCTCTGAAAGGCACAGGCGATGCATTCCGTGTCGTTCCTCTACTTGAAGGCTCTTGGGTACAACGCCGAGAGCCAAGAGCCGAGACTGCCTTGCCTCCCTGCTTCCCTTGCCTCCCTGTGTCCCAGGTTTGCCTCATCCACTCTTGCTCCCTTTCCCTTGCCTCCCTGTGTCCCAAGTTTGCCTCATCCACTCTTGCTCCCTTTCCCTTGCCTCCCTGTGTCCCAGGTTTGCCTCATCCACTCTTGATCCCTTTCCCTTGCCTCCCTGTGTCCCAGGTTTGCCTCATCCACTCTTGCTCCCTTTCCCTTGCCTCCCTGTTTCCCTTCACTTCCGGTTTTCCGTGCCTCCCATTCCCTTCCCTTTCTCTCCCTGTTCCTTGACTCCCGATTGCAGTTCCAGAAGGAGCAGGAGTATTTCAAACAAACGGCGCTGCTCTCAAAGCAACAAAAGGCCAAAGCAGAGGCGATGCAGTCCGTGTCCTTCCTCTACATGAAGCCTCCCGGGTACAACGCTGAGAGTGCGCGGGCGGCGGAGCTTGCAGAGGAGGAGAGGGCGAAGCAGGAGAACGAGGGGAAGATGGTACTGGAGGGGGGAGGAGTGGGGGAAGGAGGCGGAGGGGAAGGTGGGGAAGGAGAGGGGGGAGGAGGGGAGGATGGGGGTATGGGTGCGGATGGAGCGTTGGTGGTGGCAGAGGCAGGGTGAGTCTGCTCTTTCATTCCTTTCTTTCTTTTCCTCTCAACTCAGAACAGACTCAGAACTCACCTGAGCCTGATGAGAGTTTGCAGCATGTTTCAGTGTTTAACTATTTACGTATTACCTATATTGAAGCCGAGAGCCATGGATGTCTGACCCCTGCAGCCTGCCCCATCCCTTGTGCTTCCCTGTACCGCCCCCACCTCTGAAGCGCCTTGAGTCAGCTCTCTGAGACTCCTCAAAAGAAACTACTCGAGCCCCCTTGAGATTGTTTGTTTGTTTGTTTGTTTGTTTGTTTGTTTTTGTTGTTGTTTTTTATTATTAATATTTCCTCGATGAATGGGCGTGTTACCCCATTCCACGCATCCCCCTGTACCATCCCATTCTCGGCAGCACTGAGCCGGCTGATATCGACGGGGGCGAGAAGAAGAAGAAGCCCCGAGCCACGGACGTCTGTGTCTTACCCCATCTTCATTTTCTTGTTCCATCCCCTTCCTTTCTGGCAGCACTGAGCCGCCTGATACTGACGGGGGCAAGGAGCAGAAGAAGAAGAAGAAGCCCCGAGCCACGGACGTGTTTGGTCGAGCCGTGCCCACCGGAGACGACTTTGAAGTGCTCAAGAACGCGCCCAGGTGAAAGGGAGAGCTGTTTTAGGCGCTGTAAAAGTTATCATATATATAACGAATCGTGTGTGAGCTAAACATTTTCAGGTGCTTCATATGTATTCTCTTGGCCCGCCGCTCCATTTCCCTTTCCTTGTAACTCTCAGGATGGACACAGGCATCATTGGTCGGTTACGCCCGTTCGGGCTCGAGCTGAGGAACGTCAAGTGCGGGCAGTGCGGGGGGTGTGTGTGTGTGGGAGGTGTGTCATCAGATGTTCGCCCCCCTCTCCCTTCCACTCCCACACTTCTCAGGATGGTCACTGGCATCATTGGCCCACCGCGCCCATTCGGGCTCGAGCTGAGGAAAGTCAAGTGTGGACGGTGTGGGGGGAGGTGTAGGAAGTGTGTCATCACATGTTCGTCCCCCCTCTCCCTTCCACTCCCACACTCACCAGGTTGGACACAGGAATCATAGGCCGGCCGCGCCCCTTCGGGCTCGAGTTGAGGAATGTCAAGTGCGGGCGGTGTGGGGGGATAGGGCACAGCAGTGGCGAAAGGGAGTGCCCTCTGTTTGACTCCGTCACTGAAAACGACCTCAAGCGCCAGCAGCGGGAGGACCCGCTCTCTCACATCCTCGCCCTCAACCGCCCCCAGGTATGCCCCCTGCCAGGCTCCTCTTCTTGGTATGCCCCCTGCCAGGCTCCTCTTCTTGGTATGCCCCCTGCCAGTCTCCTCTTCTTGGTATGCCCGTTGCTGCTATGCTGGATACCGCCCCTTCTTTCCCCCATTGTTGGGTGCTTTACTGCCTTACTACCAACGGATGTGACCCCCTTTTCCACATCCTCGTCCTCAGTCGCCCCCAGGTACGTTCTGTGCTGCCCTTTTTACCTCCATTCTCCCCATCCATCTGAAACCTTTTTTTCTCAAGCTCTCCTCTCCCCCCCTTCCCCACTTGCCTTCTTTCCTGTTTTTCACAGCCGTTTGGGTGGAAGCTGAAGGAGCAAGGGGCGGGCGGGATGAGCCCTGTCCGGGTCAAGTCAAGCCCGCACACCATGCACCTTTCCCCAAACAATTTCCCCCTCATCCCTTCCTTTCTTGGCCCCTTTCTTGCCGTCTCCCCTCAGCCGTTTGGGTGGCAGCTGAAGGAGCAAGGGGCCGGCGGCATGAGCCCCGTCCGGGGCGGCTTCAAGCCAAACGATGCCAACCAGCAGATCCTGCCGCCCAGCGACGACGAGAACGAGGGCGTGTTCGACCAGTATGGGGGGTTCCTCCTTGGAGGAGAGGCGGATGTAGCAGCATTGGCTGCAGGAGGGGTTGGAGGTATTGGAGGGGGAGGGGTGCTTATGCCTGGTCTTGGCTCTTCTGTGTTAGACTCGCTGACGAAGCAGCAGCGCAAGGAGTTGAGCAGGGCTTTAAGGATGAAGGAAAAGGAGGAGCGGAGGAAACGGAGGAAGAAGAAGGAGAGGAGAGGTGGGGGGGAGGGTAAGAGTAAGAGCGGGCGGGAGAAGAGGAGGAAGAAGGAGAAGAAGAAGGGACGTGGGGGGCGGAGGAGCCGTCACCATCGCAGAAAATCAGATTCTGATTCATCGTCTGATACAGGATCGGATTCTTCAGAATCGGAATCAGATTCTGAATCGAGCTCAGGGGATGAGCAGACTGCTAGCTCTAGTGACAGCAGTAGGAGTGAGAGCAGTGGGAGTGACAGCAGCTGCAGCGACAGGAGTAAGAGGAAGCGGAGACGAGGATCGAAGAGAAAGAGGTCGCATGAGAGGAAGGGGAGGGAGAAGGAGAAGCAGAGGAGACGTGAGGAGGGAGGTCCAGGGCCTAGGGAGGAGAAGAAGGAAGAAACAAGCAAGAGTAGGGTAGAGAGCAGGGTAGAGATCAAGATAGAGAGCAGGGAGATCCAGACGGGTGCTACTGCTGATGCTGGTGAGCGTCATAGTTCGAGGATAGAGGACGAGGATGGAGAGGAGAAGGGGAAAGAGGAAGCAGGCGCAGGTTAGAGGGGAAGGAGGTGAAGGGGCGTGCTGGTGGAAATGGTGGTGAGAGTGGTGGAACGAGGTGGGATGATCAGGGTGGAGAGGGAAGAGGAGCAAGGATGAGCAGGCGCGGGACAGAAGGGAAGGAGGTTAAGGGGCGTGCTGATGGAATTGCTGAGGGTGGTGGAACGAGGTGGGAAGATGAGGTTGGGGAGGAGCGAGGAGGAAGAGAAGGGATGGATGGTTACAGGGAAAGGATGTTGGAACGGATGGGGAAGGATGGGAAAGAGAGGAGCAGGAAAGAAGGGAGAGGGGAAAAGAAGAGAGAAGAGGGTTGGTCGAGAAAAGAGGAAAAGTGGGGAGTGGAAGGGAAGAGGGAGCATCGTGGGGAAAGAAGAGAGGGGAGGGGCTGGAGAGTGGAGGAAGGAGATAAAGGGCGAGAGGGTGACAGGGATTCTGGTCGAGGGCGCAGGGGCAGGGAGGAGCATGAACGGAGGAGAGAGCGAGTTGATGTGAGGGAGGGGCGGGACAGAAGTTAAGGTAGGTGGTGACAAAGGCCCATCATGACTTTCTTGTATAGGGGATATGTGTAAAACATTTTTTTTCATGTCGTTTCTCGATTCTATATCCTGGGCTTCCCAACTTCTCTGATGAAGTTGTTGTCAAGCTGTAAGGTATGAAGTAAAGAAAATATTAGCTGTTTGGATGCAAGCAGCTGGGACTTGAAAGCCGTGTTGGTATTGTTAACGAACCATTTCTTAATGGTGATCCATCGCTGTCTCAGCTGGGGCAACTTGGCTGATGTTTTCCCCAGTGCTGAATCTGTCTGCCGTGTCTGCGCAGCACCGTCGATTCTCCTGAATCTGGGCGGATTGAGTTAATCTCGCTTGTTCCCAGCTTTCGATCCCATCACTCCAAAATTCGACCAATCACTATTCGTGAGTCCAGCTGGACCTAGGCCCTCCATCAGTGATCTTCGTCTCCAGGCTGGCTGCCCGTTGTCGCCGTCCTGCTTTGTTGGCCATCAATGGTTCTGGGGCATCTGGTTACAGAATACTGTAGTTCTGTGGCTGGAGAAGTTCGGCTTCGCCAGGGGGTTTGTATGGCTACCCGCCCACGCACGACACCTCGGCATTGTTCATGCCTCGAGACATCCGACGGCATCCTTGAGGTCTTCCTCACTTCGATGTTCGGTTCCGTAAGTACATAACCCTCGTTATTCAGGGTTGTCTCTTGGTATTGAAGGATCTGTCTCGGTACAGTGTATACATCACTTATGTACATGGTAGTCTGCTGCTCGATGATACAGGACCTAGGTTGTGGAAGTCACACTGAGGGAGGGGAGGGGAGGGACCTCCCCCACAGGCCTTGCTTCCCCGACGCTGAGCTCTCCACTCTCACCGATAATAAATCAATCCATTTCTTGCCAGTTCCGGTCATTTCACCATTTATTTTTTTGCATCTCGTTATTCCTTGGTTAGCGCGTCGCATTTCTTATCTTGCAGCACAGGTAGGCTTCGAGGTTCGCAAGCATGGGTTATCCTTAGCCGCTCTTTTAGGGTTTCAGCCATGTGCTGTGGCTTTCCTATCGACGCCTCGTCATTCACTTATTCAACAATGAATTTTCACGCAAGTGACTCGGGATCTACTCCTACTATTTACGAACACGAGGATTTAAGCTTGCTGGAGTTAGCTGCGAGTAATGACATAGATAGTTTCAGACGAAGCGTCGACATTTTACGGAAGCCATTGACTGAATGCGAGGCATGGTACTGTCGTCAGAATGGCTCCACCAGAATGGCTCTTGCACAGCGAACTCCAGCCATGATTGCTTGCCTATTCGGCAGCCTAGATATTTTGTCATATATTTTTATTGAAGCACGTAGTCGCGGTGTAGAGTGCAACATTAACCAGGCAAGTCCTTCTGATGGCAGCACAGCGCTTCATTGTGCAGCGTTGGGTGGGAGCCCGCGAGCTGTAGAGGTGGTTTCATTTCTTCTCCGTCACGGAGCCGAAAAAGATGCCGTTGACCGTGACGGAAAACGTCCAGTCGACGTCATTGCAGTCTCCCCGAAGCTTCCTCACGTCAAATCCGCCCTGGAGCGCCTTCTCAAATCCTCCTCGTCCGCCGGTCCCGACCCGATCTACCACCGTCCGTCTCCGTTCATCATCGTCCAATCAGCGGCGTCCTCGTCTCCACCGTTCGAATCCCCATCATCGCCCAACTCCCACTCCGCGTCGCCCAACATGCTCTCTCCCGCAACCTCGAGCAGCAGCGATCTCTCTTCTAACTCCACCGGACTCGACGTGCTTGCGCCGACCACTCCATCCACTGGCGCGGGTGTAGTCGACTCATCCATGGCGGATATGAAAAGCAGCGTGTACGCTTCGGACGAGTTTCGGATCTACAGCTTCAAGGTGCGGCCGTGCTCGCGCGCGTACAGCCACGACTGGACGGAGTGCCCGTTCGTGCATCCGGGGGAGAACGCCCGCCGGCGCGATCCGCGCAAGTTTCATTACAGCTGCGTGCCGTGCCCAGATTTCCGCAAGGGGTCGTGCAGGAGGGGGGACTCGTGCGAGTACGCGCACGGCGTGTTCGAGTGCTGGCTGCACCCCGCGCAGTACCGAACCAGGTACGGCTTCCCGCCTATGTAAATGCATCAAGCGAGTCAATATTTCCCAACCAGGTATCGCTATATTAGAGGCTCCTTGATGTTTAGTTGCCTCCTTCCTCTGGCATTTTCCTTTGAAGAGTTAGCGAGAACGCCGGGGCCGTATACTCTCGCTGTCTTCCTGCTCGTCCCTGCTCCCGTGCTGCTCCGTTGCCGTTGCTCGGTGTGCTGTCCTTGCACAACACGCTGTAACCTACCTGAACCGTCTTCTCTTTCCTTCCTTCGTCTCTTCCGTTGCGGTCCTTGCGCCGCTCGTCACGCCCTTCGTTCGCCCCGTATTTCGCCTTATCTCATGACGCTCTCCCCCCATTCTCTCCCAGAGCCTTGCTGCGAATGTTCCAACTTAGGTCTCCTCTGCCAAATCTCTCTCTTCCTTTCTTCCCCGCGCCAGGCTTTGCAAGGACGGCACCAGCTGCTCCCGCCGCGTCTGCTTCTTCGCGCACACGTCCGAGGAGCTCCGCCCGCTGCAGAGCCCCGCCGCGGGCACCCCCGCCAACATGTTTGCGCACTCCCCCGCGGACATGCGCGCAGTCACCTCTTCCGCCGACCTCCCCCCGCCTTCCCCCTCCTCCGTCCGCATGATGTCGCAGTTTGCGCCGCATAGCGCAACCAGCTCTTCCCCCACTGCCCCCATCTCCCCATCCATAGCCACGTTTTCCGCGTCCGGAAAGTGCATACCTGGGGGAGGTCAGTCCACAGGCGGGGGGGGACACGGGGGAACTGCGCCGCTGAGCCTGTCGTCGGGGGTAAATCTGATGCGCCTCCGCGCGGCGCTGAATGCGCGCGAGCTGACCATTCCGGAGGAGACTGAAGAGGCGCTAGAGGCGCTGGAAGCTTCCTTGCTGCAGGAGCAGCAGCAGCAGCAGCAGCAGCAACAGGGGCAACAACAACAACAACAACAGCAGGGGCAGCTGCAGCAGCAGAACTCGCCGCTTTCTCGACCAACTCTGCAGCAACGGCAGCAACAGCAACAGCAACAACAACAACAGCATCCGCAGCGTTGGCAGCAGCAGCAGCAGCAGGAGCAGCCCAGATACTGGAACCAGCAGCTGCAGCAACACCAGCAGCTGCAGCACCACTCCCCACCGCAGCACATCCTCCAGGACCACATGGAATCCATCACACGTGCCGACCTAGGCGCAGCGCGAATCACCGGCGACCTCGGCGATCTCTCCCTCAACCGCCAGGCTAGATCCCCGGGCGTGCCTTTCCACCAGCTCCAGGACGCGCCGTCCCGTTATGAGTCGACTCAGAACTCGCTAGGAAACCCGGGGAGGAACCTGGGCGTGAGTTATCAGCTTCAAGACGCGCCCTCCCCCGGCCCTAGTAGGGGCGCGCAGCAGCTTTACAGCCCCTTACGCCCGGACGTTCTCAGTGGGGATATGGGCGGCGTGGGCGGGGGAGTTGCGGGTATGGGAAGTGGCGGAATGGGGATGGGGAGCGCGGGTATGGGGATGGGGGGTGGCGGCATGGGCATGGCAAGTGTAGGTGCAGGGGGGCAAATGGGCGCGAACAGTGTTCCGTCCAGTCCTGGACGATTAGGCATGACATTATCAGGGGAAGGCTCGCGTCTTGGGCCTGTAAGCGGCTCCTCAAGCCCCTCGCTCCCTGCCCCTAGAACTTATGGGGGTGCTGGTAGTGATGCTGCGCCTAGGAGCTATGGGGGTGTTGGTAGTGATGGTGGCATGGGGGGTGCAGATGGGGGGATGTTTGGTGCTCTACCCTCTCCGAGCCAGTCTCCTAGGTATGGTGCTGCTGGGCCTTCTGGCATGTTCCGAGGCGGGTCGGTAGGGCAGGCAGAGCAGATGATTAGGCAGCTGCAGCAACAGCAGCAGCAGCAGCAACAGCAACAGCAGCAACAGCAACAGCAGCAACAGCAGCAGCAGCAACAGTTCAGGAATGAAAGCGAACGGGCATATGCGCTCTCGTCTTCTCCCCAACCCCAGCCAGGTCTCGAATCCTCGTATTTAGGGCATTTGGAAGGCCGTGGATTTACACCCATGTCCCCATCACAGGCCGTGGTGTCGCAGTTTCGCATGACCAATAACCTTCGCCAGCAGCAGCAACAGCAGCAGCCGTCCCAGTACCAGCAGCCGCAACAGCAGCAACAAAACCAGCAGCAGCAGCAGCCCCACTATCAGCAGCACTCACAGTCAGATAGTCCCCTCTCCAGTGCTCCTGCTAGCACACCCCCCAACCACTCCATGTGGGCCTCACCTTCTGGTCTACCCACGTGGCAGTCAGTCCACTCTGTGCCCACCTATGAACCTCGCATGCTGCCACCCCAGGGAGAATTGCCCTCCCATCAAGGAACTAGTCTTTCTAAAGCAGCAGGGGGTCAGCTTATATCAGGGACAGGGAGGGAGGAGGTACAGGAGACGGATGTGGGGTGGGTGGGAAGTCTGGTTCGGGATGGGGGGAGTGGTGCTGGGTTTTGAGATGTCTCAATCCAGGGAAGTCTCAATTCAGGAAGGTCTCAATTCAGGGGGGTAAGGGTATTCAGTCAGGTGTGGCACTGGTGCTGCTGGGTTTTGAGAGATCTAGAAACAGGGAAGGAGGAGATCCAGACGACAGATGTGAAGTGGGTGGGGAGTCTTGTGAGTGATTGGGCTGCTGCTGCTGATTATTGAGATGGATTCGCATTGGTTGGCATGGGTTGGGAGTAGTTGCCAGGGGGCGGGTTGGATGGGCCTTGCCTTGGTAAGGGTGTTTTGGCTGGGAGTCCTGATTTTGAGACGCAGGTATAGCAAGGCATCGGACAGTGGGGTGGGTGGTAAGGGGTGTAATGATCCATAATCGTCTGACTGTTATGTTATCGATACAGCTTGTCCCTTTTTGTGCAGGCTCGGGAGCCTACCTGCTTTCTATCTGCTCTAATATTGCACGCCAGCAGTAACATTCTAATGCTGCTGGCCTATTGATTCATCCGTTGCTAGTGTGGAACTTGTTCCATTCTTTATTCCTTGTTTTCTTGGATTGCATCTTGAGTTGTTTTAGGACCCTTTCCAATTTGTGTTCTTTTACTGATTAACCAAAATAAAGTTTAGGAGCATTATCACTTGAATTACGGTATTTGCATCTGTTACAAAGGGGTGCACTACCATGTAACCATACCCATACTCTTGAGTCAGTGTCACACATGCTGCTAAAACATGAAAGTCAGCCCTGCAGTTGCCTTGCCACAGTCAATCATCCAATCCAATCTCTTGATACATATTGCTGCACCTGAAAGTATCAGATCTGCTTACCGATAAAAAATCACGCCAACCTACTGCATCTCTTCCTGATCATCCAAGGGGAAGAACAGATACGGCCCTGCCCAGTCAGCAATGGGCCTGAATCCAACAATCAGCAAGGCACAGCAGAGGACAAGAGCAGCAACAAGCCCTGCCGTTTCCCCTGGTTGATTAGGCACACAGGCTAGCAACGATGCCGCTGCAGCATAGCTTGCCTGAGAGATGCCCTCAGGAGAAACACCGCCAAAGCTGGCCGCAGCAACAGCAGCTGCAGCTGTGCACGTAATTAAGACCACCCAACGCCTTTCCCTCGCTCCTTCCGTTGCCCATTTCCCCTGGCCTTCGAGCTGTCTCTTACTCTCTGTCTCTGCCTCTCCCTGTGTGTTCCTGCCCTTACTCCGTGTCCCTGTCTCTCCCTGTGCGCCCCTGCCCTTGCTCCGCGCAGCCATATCTGCCACGCTGCTCTGAAGGGCGTCCGCGAATCGCCTGTGTGCTGCTCGTCTCATGGCCCGTTCTGTATCTTCAGATGCTGATGGGCCTGGGGCTGATGTGCTCTGAACGGCATCGCCCTGGCAGGGGATGGGCCACAGGGGAGAGAGAAGGGAGGGCAGCAAAACATACAGCGTGGTCTAAAAACGCCTCAAAGGCCTGCTGTGGGTCCTTTGATGCTGACGTGCTCTGAACGGCAGGCATCGCCCTGGCAGGGGATGGGGCACAGTGGAGAGAGAAGGGTGGGCGGCGAAACATACTGTACAGAACGTTCAAAAAGGCCTCCAAGGCCTGCTGTGGGTCCTTTGATGCGGATGTGCCCTGAACAGCAGGCATCGCCCTGGCAGGGGATGGGGTACGGGGGAGGCTAAGGAAGCTGGAAAAACGAGGTACACAGCTGGTTCAGGCGCCCCAAGTGATGCACCTGATAATCCACCTGATGAGGCAACTGAAGATGCACCTGATCATCCACCTGATAACGCACCTGTTGATGTTGCGGAGTTGAAAATAAAGATACACCTGAAGATGCACCTTATGACCTATTGTTCCCTTAGAACAAATAGCCACCTGAGTGCTTGCTGGGGGAGAGACGACAGCAGCATCTGGTGGCGCCACCTGGGCCACCTGAAGATACTCCTGAACGTCCAGAGGCCGCCCGAACTCCACAGTCACCCGCCTACGCAGGGGAATGGTGCGACCCTTCGGTAGAGCTTCAAAGGTGCCCTGGGTGGGTGGCAGTAGGGCGGAGCATGGGTAGAAGAAAGGGAGCAAAGGATTTCAAAAGTTACTTGAAACTCCACAGTCACCCGCCTACGCAGGGGGGTGTTGCAACCCTTTGACGAAGCTTCAAAAGGTGCCCTGGGTGGGTGGGTGGACGGCAGTAGGGCGCAGTATGGATAAAAGAAGAGGAGCAAAGGAGTTGGAGGATACGCATGAATGTCCAGAGGCGGCCCAAAAGTGACCTGGGGGATGGTTCGACTCTTTGGCGGTGTCTCTTGAATAAATGGCTCGCTTGCTAACTCGCTCGCTCTCTCACTCACTCACTCACTCGTTCACTCGCTCACGCACAGACGACAGCGCTCACCTTGACACACACAGGAACCACGGGCACGTCCAGCCAGCTGCTCTGCCAGCAGCCCCACGCCCGACTTGAAGGGTAATGTCTCACTCATTCGGACAATAGTGCTCACCTTGACGCACACAGGCACGACAGGCACGTCCAGCTGCTCTGCCAGCAGCCCCACGCCCGACTTGAAGGGCTGCAGGGATCCAGTCAAGGAGCGCGTGCCCTCGGGGAATATGAGTACTGCTGTGTTGAAAGGTGCGCCCTCTCTCACCCACACGCTTACTTACCGTATATGGGTGCCCTCACCCACATGCTTACTTACCGTATATGGCTGCCCTCACCCACATGCTTACTTACCGTATATGGCTGCCCTCACCCACATGCTTACTTACCGTATATGGCTGCCCTCACCCACATGCTTACTTACCGTATATGGCTGCCCTCACCCACATGCTTACTTACCGTATATGGCTGCCCTCACCTGCACGCACACAGGCACGACAGGCACGTCCAGCTGCTCTGCCAGCAACCCCACGCCTGACTTTAAGGGTAATGTCTCACTCATTCGGACATTAGTGCTCACCTGCACGCACACAGGCACGACAGGCACGTCCAGCTGCTCTGCCAGCAGCCCCACGCCTGACTTGAAGGGCTGCAGGGATCCAGTCAAGGAGCGCGTGCCCTCGGGGAATATGAGTACTGCTGTGGGGCGGTGGGGGCCGCTGGCTGCCTTGAGCTGCAGTAGGGTGTCGAGCTGGTGGTGGGAAAGGGAGGGAGGGAGGAAAAAGGGTAGGGTAACGGAGAACGAGAGGAAGATGAGGACTGCTGTGGGGCGATGGGGACCGCTGGCTGCCTTGAGCTGCAGTAGGGTGTCGAGCTGGTGGTGGGAGTGGGAGAGGTGGAGGGGAGGGACGAGGGAGGAGAGAGAGAAGAGAGAGATGTTGTGGTGTTGAGAGCAAGGAGGGGAGGATGAACACTGCTGTGGGGCGGTGGGGGCTGCTGGTTACCTTAAGCTCTAGTAGGGTGTCGAGCTGGTGGTGAAGGCGGGAGTGGGAGAGAGGGAGGAGGAGAGAA
Organism: Closterium sp. Naga37s-1; assembly: GCA_947471745.1. Lineage (NCBI taxonomy): Eukaryota > Viridiplantae > Streptophyta > Zygnematophyceae > Desmidiales > Closteriaceae > Closterium > Closterium sp. Naga37s-1. Next base: position 5,125,213 of record CANJKZ010000056.1, on the reverse strand, counting down.
ACAGGGGGAAAGGATAGAGCAAGGAGAGCAAGGAAGGGTATATGAGCACTGCTGTGGAAGGATGACGGCTGCTGGTTGCCTTGAGCTCTAGTAGAGTGTCCAGCTGCTGGTGGGAGGGGGAGGGAGGAGAGGGAGGAGAGGGAGGAGAGGGGGAAGAGGGAGAAGAGGAGGAAAGAGGAGGAGAAGAAAGGGATGTAGGGATAACAAGAGCAAGGGGGGGAGGATGAGCACTGCTGTGGGGCAGTGAGGGCCGCTGGTGGGCTTGAGGAGCTGGAGTTGAGTGTGGCGCTAGTGACGAGGTGAATGACAGTTTTGTGGGAGAGTGGTAGGATGGTGCAAAACGAATTCAGGAGGGTTAGTGATGAGAGCAGGGAGAGAGTGATGAGAGCAGGGAGAGAGTGATGAGAGCAGGGACAGAGTGATGAGAGCAGGGACAGAGTGATGAGAGCAGGGAGAGAGTGATGAGAGCAGGGAGAGAGTGATGAGAGCAGGGACAGAGTGATGATAGCAGGGAGAGAGTGATGAGAGCAGGGAGAGGGTGATGAGAGCAGGGAGAGAGTGATGAGAGCAGGGAGAGAGTGATGAGAGCAGGGAGAGAGTGATGAGAGCAGGGAGAGAGTGATGAGCGAAGGGAGAGAGTGATGAGAGCAGGGCAGCTTGGCTTGGCATCCTATGTTTGAGACGTCTCAAAAGGGCGGCTTGGCTTGGCATCCTATGTTTGAGACGTCTCAAAAGGGCGGCTTGGCTTGGCATCCTATGTTTGAGACGTCTCAAAAGGGCGGCTTGGCTTGGCATCCTATGTTTGAGACGTCTCAAAAGGGCGGCTTGGCTTGGCATCCTATGTTTGAGACGTCTCAAAAGGGCGGCTTGGCTTGGCATCCTATGTTTGAGACGTCTCAAAAGGGCAGCTTGGCTTGGCATCCTATGTTTGAGACGTCTCAAAAGGGCAGCTTGGCTTGGCATCCTATGTTTGAGACGTCTCAAAAGGGCAGCTTGGCTTGGCATCCTATGTTTGAGACGTCTCAAAAGGGTAGGTTGGCTTGGCATCCTATGCTTGCGACGTCTCAAAAGGGCGGCTTGGCTTGGCATCGTATTTGTCCACACTGCATAGCTATTGCAACGAGGTGACCTTCTGAGCCGACTCAAAATCCAAGTCACCTCGTTGTGGGTTAAACAGGGCAGCTTGGCTTGGCATCCTATTTTTGAGACGACTCAAAAGGGCATCTTGGGTTGGCATTCTATTTGTCCACTCCCAACACACTTGCACATTGCACAGCTATTGCATGAGCACTGCATCATACCTCTTACATGCGCAAAGCAGCATAGCTCTTCCATGTGCGTGTGCACCATACTGTGCGTGACATACGTCTTGCTCGGAGAACTAATTTTGAGGCGCCTCAAAAGGCGCCTCAAAATACACCTCAATGTGCGTGCACCATACCGTGCATGACACACCGCATGTAGAGCATACCACTTGCTGGGAGAACTTGCGCTTTTTTAGAACTCTCAGAAGAACATACCTCTTGCTGAGAGAACTTGCGGTTTTTTAGAACTCTCAGAAGAACATACCTCTTGCTGGGAGAACTTGCGGTTTTTTAGAACTCTCAGAAAACCGTACCTCTTGCTGGGAGAACTTGCGGCGGTTGATAGGGATGACGTGCATGCACGTGGTGACGAACCATGCCTGGTGGGGCGGGAGGGATGAGGCAGGCAGATGGTTATGAGAGCGATGAGCCGTGCCTGGTGGTAACATGGGTGGGATGAGAGGTGGGAGAGATGGGGCAGACGGATGGTTGATGGGGATGACGTGCATGCATGTGGTGACGAACCATGCCTGGTGGGGTGGACAAACCATACAGGCGGACAATTGCCATCCCTACCAGAAGGGGGTTGCTGAAGAAGTAGTCCCGAGCACCCCCCTCAACCTCAACCTCCCGTTTCAGTAACAGGGAATAGACCGTCACCCAGGGAATAGACCGTCACCCAGGGAATAGACCGTCACCCAGGGAATAGACCGTCACCCAGGGAATAGACCGTCACCCAGGGAATAGACCGTCACCCAGGGAATAGACCGTCACCCAGGGAATAGACCGTCACCCAGGGAATAGACCGTCACCCAGGGAATAGACCGTCACCCAGGGAATAGACCGTCACCCAGGGAATAGACCGTCACCCAGGGAATAGACCGTCACCCAGGGAATAGACCGGCACCCAGGGAATAGACCGTCACCCAGGGAATAGACCGTCACCCAGGGAATAGACCGTCACCCAGGGAATAGACCGTCACCCAGGGAATAGACCGTCACCCAGGGAATAAACCGTCACCCAGGGAATAAACCGTCACCCAGGGAATAGACCGTCACCCAGGGAATAAACCGTCACCCAGGGAATAAACCGTCACCCAGGGAATAAACCGTCACCCAGGGAATAGACCGTCACCCAGGGAATAAACCATCACCCAGGGAATAAACCGTCAACCAGGGAATAGACCGTCACCCAGGGAATAGACCGTCACCCAGGGAATAAACCATCACCCAGGGAATAAACCATCACCCAGGGAATAAACCATCACCCAGGGAATAGACCATCACCCAGGGAATAGACCATCACCCAGGGAATAAACCATCACCCAGGGAAAAAACCGTCACCCAGGGAATAGACCATCACCCAGGGAATAAACCATCACCCAGGGAATAAACCATCACCCAGGGAATAAACCGTCACCCAGGGAATAGACCGGCACCCAGGGAATAGACCATCACCCAGGGAATAGTCCATCACCCAGGGAATAGACCGTCACCCAGGGAATAGACCGTCACCCAGGGAATAGACCATCACCCAGGGAATAGACCGTCACTTGCGTGCTTTGAGACGTCCCTGAACTCGATTACCAAGTGTGTATCAGTATCAGCGCCTGAACTACGTTCCCTACCAGAAGCAGGTTGCTGAAGAAGTAGTCCCGAGCACCCCCCTGAACCTCAACCTCCCGTTTCAGTAACAGGCAGAAAAAAGCAATCCCTACCAGAAGCGGGTTGCTGAAGAAGTAGTCCCGAGCACCCAGCGCATACACCCTCATCGCGCCTCCCATCCATCCATCCCCAAGCTGACTGAAATGATACTCTATAAATGCAGTGTCCGGCACGTTTCAGTAACAGGCAGAAAATTGCCATCCCTACCAGAAGCGGGTTGCTGAAGAAGTAGTCCCGAGCACCCAGCGCATACACCCGCTTGGCGCCGCCCGTCCATGCGCCCACGAATGTGGCCCCGCAGTCCAAGTGGCTCTGCCAAAACGTGAAAGAAGAGTGCTTTTGAGACGTCTCAAAAACCCACGAATGTGGCCCCGCTGTCCAAGTGGCTCTGCCAAAACGTGAAAGAAGAGTGCTTTTGAGACGTCTCAAAAACCCATGAATGTGGCCCCGCAATCCAAGTGGCTCTGCCAAAACAGAGGGAATGTTGTAATATGTTTGAAGTAGTGTTTTGTGACGTCTCAAAGCAATCCAAGTGGCTCTGCCAAAACAGACGGAAGGAATGTTGAAAGAAGCACCAGGAACAAGCAAGATGAGGGCCGTGTAACCCGCGTGTAATGAGTCGAGTTTCGAGTCGACTCAAGTTTCGAGTCGACTCAAAACTCGACCAGGAACAAGCAAGATGAGGGTAGTGTAACACACACAGGCGAAAAGAAGAAAAGAACATATGCAGTAAGATTTCCTCTCTTTTTTGAGAAACACGGTACAGTATTTAATGGCCTTCAGGGTGAGGTAAGAGCAGCATGGCACCCACCGAATGATTGCACGCCATGAAGAACATTCCACGATCCAATGGCAGATTCTCCGTGCCACGTGTCTCCTGCTCATTGGCACGTGCAACAAGGGAATGAGTCAGTAGTTATACCACTGCCCACACTTGCAAACCGCTAGCATAACACTCCCCCGAGCCATCCAGCCTCTTTCCTACAATCACACACAATATGATCCAATAGTCACACTCACCTGCACCACACGTTTCCTTTAATCACACGTACACCCAGTTGTGCAAGCCACCTTTTCCCTATGCTCCCTCACACGATGGAAAAAAAAAGCTTCCCCCTTATACCACTCTCACCTGAGCGAACCAGCTCTCATAGAGCCATTCCCCACACAGCCCAAACAACCGCTCCACACCCATCTTTCCGATGCTGTAACCGTCAACCACTAAGCCATCCTTATCCGCCAACGTAACCAGTGCTGGTAACCGGGTCGACCTTTTCTAACCTGCACGAACCAGCTCTCGTAGAGCCATCTCCCCCACAGCCAGAAAAGCCGCTCCACGGCCCCGGTGTAACCCCAAATTATCCCCATCCACCCCGATGTAACCCGTGCTGGTAACCGGGATCGACTTTCTCACCTGAGCGAACCAGCTCTCGTAGAGCCATCTCCCCCACAGCCAGAACAGCCGCTCCACAACCCCCTCCTTCCCAATGCTGTAACCCTCAACCACCAAGCCGTCCCCATCCGCCGACGTAACCCGTGCTGGTAACCGGGATCGACTCTTTCTCGCCTGGCGAATCAATCTCGCCTGTATTCGCCTCTGGAGGTTCCGACGGGAGCTTCTCCTCGTGCTTACGCTCCGGAATGAATCTCCACAGTCGCTAGGCTTTTCAAGGTCTCCAATTTCTAACTCCACAATCCTTTGAGGCGACTCAAGAGAGGAGCTTCTCCTCGTGCTTACGCTCCTTGAGGGATCTCCGGATTCGCCGGGCTTCTCAGTAAGCGTTCCAGTATCGGCAGTTTTTCCCGGCACGTCGCTCTTGAGAATGGCTATTCTGCTGGAACTCTCTTGCTCGCGTGATACGGTTGTGTCGGAGCTATCGCCTTGCGCGAGACGCTCTGAGTTTGCGATGGAGACGCCTGACGTTGACGGAAGCTGGTCGCGGACGTTGACGCTAACGGGAGAAAGCGCTCCGTTACAGTCAGGTTTGCTCGTTTGAGAATCGGAGACGGAATGCAGGCTTCGCGGGGGGTGTTTCTCGCGGGTGCGTGCTTCTGAAGAGCAGCCAATGTCAACCAACCGGGCATGCGTAAGCCTTGGTGGAATTCTAGCATCGCTTCTGTCAGATTTAGCTAAAATGCAGCTGCTCGAACCGCGTACCACAAAATGAGGAAGAGGAAGCGACGACATTGGGACCAAAAACGTGGAACTGGGGTATCCGGTTGTTAACTTATGGTTCGTAACGGGCCACACTCGGACAGGCTAATGCGACGAATGCAGAAAGCCTACGGTTTATTAACAGGGATGAAAGACACGAGCGGAATTGAGCTATGAATGTGCGAGGTAGTAAGCCATCATCAGCGAAGAAACTAGGTTTTTTAATCTCCAGTTCTAGACGTTTCACAATGGCCAAACAAATTCTCCATAACTGTTCTGTCTGGTTTTGTCTGGGTTATCCTCTCTCGTCTCTCTGACAATTCCCATCCCACCCTGCGCGGGGATCCCAAGAGCGAGCCCTCAGGGGAATGCTGGCAGCAAGTCGTTACAGTACAGAAAGCTGAGTTTTCAAGGAGGGGGGGAAAGCAGGAAGTCCGTCGCAGGCAGGCGCAAAACCCGTCGTAAGCAGCGGTCGTCGACCAGTGAGCGATGCTTGTGCGAGCAATGGAAGGGGCGAGCGCATCCTGATTGGTCAGTTGGTGTAAGATGTACGGCTTCGATGCACCTGAAGGCTTTCTTGGTGCAGGAAGCAATGAGATATCTTAGTGACATGCGCGACATGCCATGCTCAGCTGCAAATGTTAGTAATGTAAAAAAACTATCTCATATAAAAAGCTCAGGTGTAAGGAAAAACCCTTTTCCTTACTGGGGTTTACTCAACCGCGTACAACCCCAACTTTCGGAAGTGCACGTTCGGCCACTTTGCTTGCTGCCGAAGCAACCTCGCGTCGCCTTCGGCTTTCCTTTGCCCAACCAGCATCCAACCTCGTGTTCCCGAGGTTCCCGCCTAGCTAGGTTGTCTCGCTACATAATCACATGCCTTTTCATGGTACCGTCAATTCATTTAGTCACAAGCTTCTTTATTCGTTTTCCGCGCTACTCTGTTTGACAACTCATAACACCTGGTATCAGAGCTACTTTCCTAGTTCACCCCGCTTTTCCAGTGTAGTTTAGTGGCACGGGTGTGACTGGTGCAGTGGGCTGCAAAGCGGTTGGCTGCAAAGTTTATTTAATTAAACTTGCCCGACTCCGATAGCTTTTGTGCTTGCACTGTTGGCGGATAGTCACTGATACCCTGTTGCCTACTAGACGTAGCTTGTGACGTATGGATCAGGCGGCATTTAACGCGTTGATGCAGCAAGTGGCGGAGATGTCGGCAGACATGAAGGCGTTAACGACAGAGGTGGAGAGACTACAAGAAGAAAACAACGAGCTACGCCAGGCGCGAGGTGAAGCGCGCCAGGAGTCGCCCGCTGAAGAAGGCGAGAGCACTTGTCAAGCGGTGAGTGGCAATCCGTTGGACGAGCTCACACGAGGCTTCGAAGAAGAAGATAGGCAGCGAGCGGCGGCAGCGACAACAGTTGCAGTAACGACGATCAAGTTTAAACCCACAAGTCCGCCCCCGTTCAACCCTACGGACAAGAATACTACAGTCAAGGGGTGGCTCTTCGGCGTTGAAGTCTTCTTCACTGCAGCGAATGTCAACGACGATGCCACGCGTATTAATTACGCGGTATCGTTTCTGCGAGGCCCGGCGCTTGAGTGGTGGTGACGAACCTTCGACACGGGGACCCCGATAGGTGTGACACATGTGGCAGACGGGACTTCCGACTCTGCACATGGGAGGGCATCATCGATATTCGGTGTGGCCACAATTCGCACGTGGGAACGGTGGGGCGCATCCTTACGAGAGCGTTTCGAGCATGTATCCACCTCGGAACACGCTCGCATGAAGCTGCGTACCTGGTTGCAGTTGGCTTCTGTTCGAGACTACATGGCGTCGTTTATGGCGCTCGCGGACCAACTGGACGACATGGCGGAAGTAGAGCGGTTGGATAAATACATCAGCGACCTCAAGTACGAGATACAGTTTGAGGTGCGCCGAAACCGCCCGACTACATTCAACGAAGCCGTTCGATTGGCCGAGAGCATAGACGCGCTGATGCAGCGGGCGAGATCGAGTTCTCGGGAGGGAAACCGGTTTCGTGGACAGACCCAGCGGGCCACGATTAACGGAGTCCATGCACCAGACCGCCCTTTTACGGGGTTGTGTTTTAAGTGCGGGAAGCCGGGCCACATGTATAAAGACTGCCCCGACAGGACGCAGGGAAAGAGGAACGACCGGAAGGAGTCGGGAAACGGGAAGAGTCAGTATCAGACGGGCCCCTTACTGACTGTGCTCTGTCGCCCGAACCCCACCATCCCCACCGAGTCTTGGTTCCGATTCATACCATTGATCGCACTCGGACGAATAACGAGGGTGAACATGTGGATCACCCTGTGCTGGTTGTTGGCACGGTGTTGAAGAAAAAAATAAAAATGTTCGTCGATGGCGGGGCTAGCCATAGCCTCTTCAACTTGGCGACAGCAAAAAAATGCAAGTTGCAGCTGGACAGGTGTCTGCCCGAAATTGACGCTCGCCTCGTGGATGGGACGCCTCTGGTGATTTTGGAGGAAACATGGACGGTGCGGATTAAGTGCGGCGACAATTTCGGCTTCAGCATGAAGTTTCTCACGACGACGTTGGACGGATGCGACGTGCTCCTGGGACGCGATTGGCTGCAACGGCACAACCCAATCATCGATTGGACGACGGGATCGTGCAGCATCAGCAAGCACGAGGGGCTGATTACTCTGCCCGCGCCCGGACTGCATCGAGTCTGCATGCGTCAAAGCCATCACTCTTACACGCCACGTCAACAGGGGTGCGCAGCTGTTCGCCGTATGTTTGCGCGAGTTGGCAACCGACACAGACGGAGAAGACATCGAGAAGCTATGCGCAGCTGTACCGCCTGATTTGGCGGAGCTGATTCGACAATTCCCCGACATTTTCCCGGATGACCTGCCACCTGAACGACGCGAAGACCACAGAATCACCCTCGAACCCGGTGCGCAACCGACTATTCGTACACAGTGGCGTCTGACTCAGCCCGAACTCGCGGAGCTTCGAAGTCAACTTGAGTCACTGTTGGAGAAGGGCTTCATCCGACCCCGTACTTCACCCTTCGCCGCGCCGATCCTGCTCACACCAAAGAAGGACGGCGGCATTCGCATGTGCATCGACTACCGCGCGCTCAACCGGGCTACCATAAAATCTTGCTATCCCATCCCACGCACCGACGACCTCCTCGACCAACTTCGCGGCGCTCGCTACTTTTCGAAGATTGACCTACGCAGCGGTTACCACCAGATTAGAGTCTTCGCTGACGACTGTCACAAGACCGCCTTCCGAATCTGCTACGGCAGCTACGAGTTCACCGTGATGCCTTTCGGCCTCAAGAATGCGCCATCGACATTCCAACGCACCATGAACAGGGTATTTCGCGCCTGGTGGACAAGTGTGTTATCGTCTACTTGGACGATTTTCTGATTTTTAGCAGGACAGGCGAGCAGCACCTCCGGGACCTCGGCGCAGTGTTTAAGCGGCTGCAGGACAACCGACTCATCACCAAGGGCTCGAAGTGCGAGTTTTTTAAGCAGGAGTTGGAGTTTTTGGGGCACGTCTTCTCACGCGACGGCATCAAAATCGACCCGAAGAAAATCACAACAATCCAGGAGTGGAAGGCCCCGACTAATGTCACGGAACTTCAGAGTTTCCTGGGGTTTGTGAATTATGTTCGACGGTTTATCCCGAATATGGCAGGGATAACCGGCCCGCTGACCGACCTACTACATAAGGACAGGAACTTCGTGTGGGGGGAGGAGGCTGAGGCGGCTTTTCATGAGTTGAAGCAATTACTGGTGTCCCCTCCGGTTCTTCGCATCGCCGATCCATCCAAGCCATTCAAAGTTGTCACCGACGCCTTAGATTTCGCCATCGGTGCAGTGCTGCTCCAGGATTTTGGCAACAGCTTACAACCGATCGCCTACGAGTCGCGCAAGTTACAGGTAGCTGAGCGCAACTACCCGATTCACGACAAGGAGATGCTCGCCATCATCCATGCATTTAAACTGTGGTGCTGCTACCTGACAGGCGCCGACGTCACTGTACGAACGGACCACAAATCGTTACAGTACCTTTGCGCGCAGCCCAACCTCAACCCGCGACAAATCCGGTGGCTCGACTACATGGAGTCACATTTCCACTACAGGATTACATACAAGAAGGGGGCGAATAACATCGCCGACGCCTTGACCCGACGAACAGTCCAATCCGCTGCTATACTGATCACCCATTCGAACCCGCTTCTTTCGGGGCTATTCACCCACGGCTACAAAACGGACCCGTTTTTCACGACAGGCAATCACCTACAAGCGACGACACAGAGGGAAAATTATTACCTAAAAGCCGGAACGGACCGGATTTGGGTACCCGCTTACCGCCTGCTACGGGAATTGCTTATCCAGGAGCTCCACGATTCGAACCTCTCTGGACATTTCGGAGTTGACAAGAGGCAGAAAATTCTGCACCATCAGTACTATTGGCCTGATTCTAACTCTGACGTGCAGCGTTATGTGTCTTCATCCAGAGTGTGCCAGGCAATGAAATCGATACGTCAGCGCCCGGCCGGCCTGCTGCAACCCCTCGAGCCACCCGAGCAACCATGGCAACAGGTGACAATGGATTTTGTCACGGGGCTACCAGCTGGCGCGACCGGCAACGATGCAGTACTCGTCGTCGTCGATCGCCTCACGAAAATGGCGCACTTCGCACCGTGTGGCACAACAATCACAGCCGAAGAAACTGCGCGCCTCTTCATCTCGACAGTTGTTCGCTTGCACGGCATCCCGTCCGCGATCATAATCGACAGGGATCCGAAGTTTACATCGAAATTCTGGAAAGAGAAGTGGGCGCAGTACGGCACAAGGCTACAATTCTCGTTGGCCTACCACCCGCAAACCGACGGACAGACCGAGCGCACCAATCAGACCACGGAGCAGCTCATCTGCACGAACTGCCCCGACCCTGCTCGTTGGGAAGATTCGCTCCCGATGCTGGAATTTGCGTACAACAACGCCCCGTCCAGCACGACCAACCATTCCCCGTTTTTCCTCAATTACGGGATGGATCCGGTGGTACCCACAGCAACGACTCCTGAAAACCCGGTACCACGCTCGCAACACTTTGTGACGGAACTCCAAACCATCCGCAAGAAAGCCGTCGAAGCCATTAGAAAAGCTAACACAACTGCCCGAAAATACTCGGACTTGCTACGTCGGGAAATCACGCTGGCAGCAGGGCAACTAGTGCTTCTCGACACCAAGAACCTCCGTCTGCCTGACTCTTCAAAGCTTCGCCCGCGTTTCTGCGGACCTTTCCGCACTGTGAAAATAATCACACCCGTCAGGGCGAAACTCATCCTGCCCGACGATTGGCGCATCCACGACGCATTCCCCGTCAGCCTCCTGAAGCCGTTTGTACCAGCACAGACAGACATTGTGCGTCAGAATGCCGCCCCAACAGCTCGCCCGGTCTCGGAACCGACGCTTGACCCGTCGGAAATTCTGGCACATCGTGTTCGACTTGACGCAGCAAGGCACCACGCGGATTTCCTGATTCGTTGGATTGACCGCACCAGCGAGGACGACACTTGGGTGTCATCCGCCTCGCTTGACACCTTTCCGCTACTACGGGATTACCTCGCCCGGAAGCGTGTCGCGGATGTTGACCACCTTTCTTAAAGGGGGGGGGTAGTGTAAGGAAAAACCCTTTTCCTTACTGGGGTTTACTCAACGGCGTACAACCCCAACTTTCGGAAGTGCACGTTCGGCCACTTTGCTTGCTGCCGAAGCAACCTTGTGTCGCCTTCGGCTTTCCTTTGCCCAACCTGCATCCAACCTCGTGTTCCCGAGGTTCCCGCCTAGCTAGGTTGTCTCGCTATATAATCACATGCCTTCTCATTGTATCGTCAATTCATTTAGTCACAAGCTTCGTTGTTCGTTTTCCACGCTACTCTGTTTGACAACTCATAACATCAGGAGATCAGAATGAGTTGTTTTAGACTACACTATATCAGATAGAAGGTCCATCAACCAATCTGAAAACGCAAACCAAATCTTTCATGCACAGGTTTGCACTAGCACCTGCAACTTGCACATTCTGAGAAATTCCACCTTTGAATCAAACCCAACCCTTAACCTCCACAGCTAAGGACTTCGATTTCCGACTCACTGAAGTGGTCGCCATTGTTTCTCCCTCCACATCCACTGGGTTCCTTAACCCGAAACCCAGCTACAGGCTCTACTGTTTGTCCTGCATTTGAAGACACAAACTTTTTCCAGCTGCTGCTGCACCCGTCCCTCCCCACTGGTGTCTCAGCAATCCATAGCAGCATCCACCTAAGCGCCTGTTAGATCTCCCAGACATCTCCCACCTAAGCGCCTGCTTCATCAGCCCCTGCAACAGCTGCAGCCTCAACATTGATTCCGCCACTCCCTCTCCCACAAACGCAGTCTCAGCTTCATTCAGCCCCTCCCCACTACAGCTGATGCTTCACCTTCATTCAGCAACTCGCTCTGCTACAGCTGCACTCTCAGCCTGTGGTGACCCAGCCTCTGGGAGCTCAACAGCTGCCAGCTCAGCCTCTGCTGCTGCAGGTACCCCCTCTGCTACAGCTGCAGCCTCAGCTTCATTCAGCCACTCCCTCTGCTACAGCTGCCGTCTCAGCCTGTGGCAGCCCAGCCTCTGCAAACTCAACAGCCGCCGGCTCAGCCTCTGCTGCTGCAGGTACTCCCTCTGCTACAGCTGCAGGCTCAGCCCCAGCAGCAGTTCCAGTGATATCCTCTGCTGCTACTTCTGCTGCAGCCGCAGCCTCTGCTAAAGGTGCCTCGGTTCCCGCCCCTGTCACTGCTGCTCCTGCTTCCTCTGCTTTGGTTGCCTCCGCTCCACCCTGCACTGCTGCCTCTGCTACAGTAGCTGTTGCCTCCTCTACTACAGTTGTTGCCTCCTCTGCTGCAGCTGCTGCTTCTGCCTCCTCTGCTACAGGTGCTGTTGCTGCTTCCTCTGCTACAGCCGCTGCTGCTGCTGCCTCCTCCGCCACAGCTGTTGCTGCTGCCTCCTCTGCCGCAATCCATGGCTCATCAGTTGCCCCTGCCACTGTCCCTTCCGCTACCCCTGCTGCTACTTCTGCCTCTGCTGCCACTTGTTCTGCCTCAGCTGCTGGTTGCCCCTCTCCTTGGCCCCCTCCCCCCTCCCTAAGCCCCTGCCCTTCCCCTTCCACCTCACCGGCCTTTCCTTCCCCGCCCTCTGTTCCAGTCGCCACAATCACAGCCTCATCCATCCCCATCTCCTCCATCCTTTGAGGCGCCTCAGCAGGCACCTGAACAGACACCTGATCAGGCACCTGAACTGGCACCTCAGAAGTTGTTCCAGTGGCCACAACCACAGTCGCCTCATCCATACCCATCTCCTCCATCACTGCATTCGCCACCTCAATCTGCGACGCGGTTACCTCAAATTGCGACACGGTTACGTCAATCTGTGACTCTGTTACCTCCATATGAGCAGCATCAATTTGTGACTCTGTCACCTCCATATGAGCTGCTTCATTATGTGATAATACTGTCCCATCCATATCAGTTGCCTGCTGATTATGTGACTCCATCCCCTCCATGCGTGTTGCCTCAAAAGCCATGTCTATTTGTGATGCAGTTAGTTCCATCTGTGAAGCCGTTACCTCCATCTGAGACACTGTCAGTTCCTCCTGAGGTGTTGTTTCCACCTGAGGTGCTGTTGTTTCCACCTGAGGCACTGTTGTATCCACCTGGGGTGCTGCTGCTTCCGCCTGAGGCGCTGCTGTTTCCGCCTGAGGCACAGTTGCTTCCACCTGAGGCGCTGTTGTTTCCACCTGAGCTGCTGCTATTTCTGCCTGAGGCGCTGCTGTTTCCACCTGAGGCGCTGCTGCTTCAGTCACGCCTAACGCCCCTCCCAAACCTGCCCTTGGCTCTTGAGTCTCTATTACAGCAACCACCTTCTCCCCTACCTTATCCCCCTCTTCAATCGCCTCTTCCTCCTCCTCCATGTCCTCCTCTGGCATGTAGTTATCCTCTCCTATCACCAAGATGCTCTCCACGCCCTTCCACACCAGCACTTCTAGAAGTGAGTGCTCCATGCCTTCATACTCCACCTGCGAGCATGTGGGGAAAAGGGGAGCATCAGCAAAGTTATCCTCTCCTATCACCAAGATGCTCTCCACGCCCTTCCACACCAAGACCTCCAGCAAAGAGTGCTCCGTGCCTTCATACTCCACCTGCGGGCGTGTGGGGAAAAGGGAAACATCAGCAATCACCTTATCCTCCTCAAGCGCCTCCTCTCTTCCTCCTCCATGTCCTCCTCTGGCATGTAGTTATCCTCTCCAACCACCAAGATGCTCTCCACGCCCTTCCACACCAGCACTTCTAGAAGTGAGTGCTCCGTGCCCTCATATTCCACCTGAAATAGGGGAAACACACAGCACTGTTTGTAGGTAATTCTCTACCCTCACCACCAAGATGCTCTCCACGCTCTTCCACACCAGCACTTCTAAAAGTGAGTGCTCCGTGCCCTCATATTCCACCTGAAATAGGGGAAACACACAGCACTGTTTGTAGGTAATTCTCTACCCTCACCACCAAGATGCTCTCCACGCTCTTCCACAACAGCACTTCTAAAAGTGAGTGCTCCGTGCCCTCATATTCCACCTGAAATAGGGGAAACACACAGCACTGTTTGTAGGTAATTCTCTACCTCCACCACCACAACTCTCCACGCCTTTACACACCAGCACTTCCAGAAGAGAGTGCCCCGTGCCCTCATATTCCACCTGATGTAGGAGAAAGCAACAAAGTGAGAGTTGATCTCTCCTTCCCCACCACCAGAATGCTCTCCACGCCCTTTCACACCAGCACTTCCAATAAAGAGAGCTCTGTGCCCTTGTATTCCACCTGCGGGCGTGTGGGGGAAAAGGAGAACATCAACAATCGATTTATACTCCTCCTCCTCCTCCTCCTCCTCCTCCTCCTCCTCCTCCTCCTCCTCCTCCTCCTCCTCCTCCTCCTCCTCCTCCTCCTCCTCCTCCTCCTCCTCCTCCTCCTCACTGGTGTTGCCTCCTCCTCCTCACTGGTTTTGCCTCCTCCTCCTCCTCACTGGTGTTGCCTCCTCCTCCTCCTCCTCCTCCTCCTCCTCCTCCTCCTCCTCCTCCTCCTCCTCCTCCTCCTCCTCACTGGTGTTGCCTCCTCCTCCTCACTGGTTTTGCCTCCTCCTCCTCCTCACTGGTGTTGCCTCCTCCTCCTCCTCCTCCTCCTCCTCCTCCTCCTCCTCCTCCTCCTCCTCCTCCTCCTCCTCCTCCTCCTCCTCCTCCTCCTCCTCCTCCTCCTCCTCCTCCTCCTCCTCCTCACTGGTGTTGCCTCCTCCTCCTCACTGGTTTTGCCTCCTCCTCCTCCTCCTCCTCCTCCTCCTCCTCCTCCTCCTCCTCCTCCTCCTCCTCCTCCTCCTCCTCCTCCTCCTCCTCCTCCTCCTCCTCCTCCTCCTCCTCCTCCTCCTCCTCCATGTCCTCCTGGTATGTAATTATCCTCCCCCACCACCAGAATGCTCTCCACGCCCTTCCGCACCAGCATTTCCAATAGAGAGGGCGCTGAGGCAAGACATGTCCATGCCGGTGCTTCGCTTTATTCATCCCACCTTCAGTAAGCACTCCCTCGAAGTCCTTCAGCGCGCTCTTCCCCGCCACATAGTTACTCACAATGTTAGTATGTGTTGCTGATGCATGCGTGATGAGGCCACATGTGCAAACAATCTTCCTGTGCATTGTATGCACATGTGGCCTCATCACGCATGCATCAGTCACGCATGCCTGGACCGACCACGTATGCATCAATCCATTCCCCAGCCTTCACTTCACTGCATGCACGCACTGTGTATTTCGTGGTGTCTTCATCAAAAGCGGTGATCTTCCCTTCAGTCAGCACTCCCTCAAACCCCTTCAGCACGCTCTTCACCCCTGCATGCGCCCCCCCTAAAACCTAAAGCCCTCAATGCATGATCCCAAAACTTACAGTGTATTTCTTGGTATCTTCATCGAAAGCGGTGATCTTCCCTTCAGTCAGCACTCCTTCAAAATCCTTTAGCACGCTCTTCCCCACCACCTTCGCGCCCGGCCCTGGCACAACCGCTTCTGCCACACCATTACCCCTCCCCAGCGCCCCATGTGCGCCCATCATCCACCCCTCCCCTCCGCCCATCATACCACCACCACCCCAGTCGCCCTCGCCCAACCAATCAGCATCATCTCCAGGGTAACTCCCGTTTCCAGTCCCGAAATAGCCCTCGGTATACGCCCAAGCACCGCCCATCGCACTCCTCCCTCGTCCTCGCCCTCTTCCCCTCCCTCTTCCTCTTCCTCTCCCCCTCCCCCTCCCTCTCCCCCTCCCTCTTCCCCTCCCTCTCCCTCTCCCTCTCCTCCCTCCACTTCCCCATACGCCCATCTGATCATCCCAATACACTCCTCCTGGACTATAATCCTCGTCTTCCCCTCCTCTTCCTCGCCCTCTCCCTCCCCCTCTCCCTCTTCCTCCCCCTGCTGGTGCTGCTGAAGCGCCTTGATACGGCTCCACATCCACCCCTAGGTAATCCCCGTCGGCTGCCCCCCCAAAATCCCCCATATGATGAGCCCTGATACTGGAACCATCATACAGCCCAGTAGCACCCACCCCAGTAGTACCTACCCCAGTTCCCCCCTTTCCCCGCTTGCTGTGAGGCAGAATTTCCTCTTCTCCCCCACGCACCACAGATTCCGGATATAAAATTATATCTTCTCCTGCCTCTCGCACACGCTTTCCCAGTGCTTTCAGTGCAGTCTGGGGCTGCTCAGGCGTAGAAACAGCGGCAGGAACAGCAGCAGCAGCAACAGGAGGAGGAGGAACAGCAGCAGGAACGGCAGAAACCGGCTTAGCAGCAGAAGCAGGATCAGGGGCAGCAACAGACGGTTTGGCAGCAGGAGCAGGAGCAGGTGTTGCAACAGCTGCTGCAGTTGCGGCAGGAGGAGCACGAGCAGCAGCATCTGGTACAGAGGCGGGAGGAGCCGCAGCAGCAGCAGCAGCCAGATCCGCAGCAGGATCCGCAGCAGCAGCAGCAGTGCTGTCTGGGATCTTCCGCGGTCTGCCCCTGCCCCTCGCTGCTCCGCCCCTGCCTCCTCCCCCCCTGCTTGGGGTTGCCCCCTCCGCAGCTACCTCTATGCGTTCATCCATCAACGTTGCCTTGTTGGCCTCGGACCTGGGTGGGATGTGGGGGAGGGGAGAGTGAAAGCACAGGCAATGTCAGCACGAACAGTAACGCCAGGCGGTCCCTCCACCTCCATGGCAACCTCCGTGCGTTCATTGATCAGCGTCGCCTTGTTGTTCTCGAGCTTGTTTTAAAGGCGGAGATCAGGAGGAGGGAAGGAGCGGAGAGGGGGAGGAGGGAAGGAAATGCAGAAACACCAGCAGCGCAAAAGCACCACTTGGACCCAGAGACAACAGCATGCGTTGAGTCCTGCAAGGCTACCTCAATCCGTTGATCCAGCAACATGGCTTTGTTGACTCGGACAGAGACGATAGAGCAACATGGTTCTGTTGGCTTCGGGCCCAAAAAGAGAGAGCCAAACGCAAACTCAATGTCAGCTGAGAGTAAACTAACAACATCCGGCCTCCCAATTCCCCAGCCTCCCTTCCCCCCTAATCTTCATCTGCAAGCTACACTCGTTTTCTGCAAGCTACACTCGTTTTCCAGCCCTATCCTTGTGCGCTTAACTCAACTCATTCTCCCCCTCCTTCCCCCATCACCCCCTTCAACTCTCCCCACAATAGCAGCGAACCATCATTCTACTCTAATGACAGGTGTAATTAAGCACATCGCTTTTTCCATACAGAGACAAATATTCCTAGAATTACAACGTTTTGTGAAACAGTTCTTACAGCCCGAACCCACTCACCAGGTCTCGATGTCCGCGTTAACAGCCTTTTCTTCTTCCTCCGATAACAGCAACTGCTCCAGCTCAGACACCTCCAGATCCTCTGCATCACCGTCCTCATATCGAACCTGCCAGAACCGCGAACACGGACACAGAGAGCCACGCAAACCCCTCATTTAGTGACTCTCCAGCTTTGCATCTTCCGGTAAAAGAACGTGACGGGCAAAATCGCACGCGAACCGTGCAAACACGAGCGACCTTAAGACGACAGGTGTGGGAAAATATGTGATTTTGATACCTAAAAGCAGTACAAATAAAACTCTCACCTTGTACCAATTCTCGTCGCGGTCGTAATGAAACACTCTCCCAAGGTACGGCACGCCGCCGAAGCTCTTCCGAACGAGACGGCCCAATAACACAGCACCAGCAGGAGGAGGAGCATCCTTATTCCCTTGTATCATCGAAGCACCACCTCCGGCAAGCGACGCACCACCTCCAGCAACCGGCGCACTGCCATCTACATCCATGATATCCACGTCCCCTTCTTCCCCATCCTTTTCGCCCTCCCCGTCATCCACGCCCTGTGTAGCGGCTGGTGGGACAGATGTAGCGGCCGGTTCGACAGTTGCAGCGGATGGTTCAATGTCTACAGCCCATGGATCGTCAGCGACTGCAGCGTCGACCTCAGCCTGAGGCTCAATATCACCCGCCTTATCGGGGTTTAAGTTGTCGTCAGCTTTATCCGCAACAGCAGCCGCATCGGTCTTTGGCGGGGCATCCGCTTTAACAGCAGCCGTATCGGTGTTATTTCCGGCATCGGTCTTCTCTCCGGTACTAACAGCGTCTTGCTCTACTAGGCCAGCTAGAGTACTAGCATCGACCTTAGCATCACCGCCAGACTTAGTTTCATTGCCAGCACCAGAGTTAGTTTCGCCGCCAACTGCAACTTCAGATTCGGTTTTAGCGTCTGGCTCAGCCATTTTCGCGGGAACAGTTGTAGCGTCAGTCCCTGCTACAGTTATTGCTGCAGCAGCTGCTGCAGTCGTGGCTTCAGGAGGAGCATCAGTGACAGAGGGAACTGCTTCAGGAACAGGCGCAAACGTGGAAGCGTTTTGCTGCTGCGTCGATGCGTTCACAAGCGGGCTTTCCGCAACTGATGGGGGTTCGGAAATACCTATAGTGCTGTTGTCCATTGCGACTAGACTGTAGGTATTATCTAGGCACCAATACGAAATTAGCGGTGGTGGTTCAACTCACTACACCACAGAAAATCCTAATGTTCGACAGGACTTGCGATGTGGACTTCGCTATGGCTGCTTCGTGCTGACGAAGCCGCGCTCCCGTTAACGATCCCGTCCCGTCCCGTGACCACGCGTAGTTATGCCTTCAACAGAAGCTGGGAACGCAAACAACTCCCTTCGTTCGGTACGGTAATCACGAAGTGCTTGCTGGGCTCGGGGCGCACAAGCAAGTAGGGTGGTGGAGAACGAAGGAACAATCGAGGAGGGCTCGAGAAAAAGGCCTGATGATTGGGAAATGCTTAGAATAGGGATCGTCACTATCGACGAATCAGCGTGTAAAACGGAAATTTTCAACGCCTTGGATCTCGAAGAATCCTCTGCTTGTTTCAAATATTCGAACTGCACAGCAGCTGACGTTAGGTTGCGAGCTTTAGGCTGAGGTAACAGTGAAGAGAAACACCAAATTGTAGCTGACATCAACATATTATCATTTTTTAACTAATCATAGACTCAAATCGCCACCCGATAAAATGAACAAAACCAACCCAAAGAGTAGCCTCGTAAAAATGATACCCCCCGACACGTCCCATAAAATCTCCCCGAAAATAACCCTCAAGCGCCCCTCAAACCGGAGGAGACACCAAATACTAAGCCTCCACCCACAGGGCTTCCCCACTTCCTCAGTGTCCTCCCTCTTGTTGAAGTTAGGAGCTTAGGATATTAGGAGATTTGGAGCTAAGGGGAGCATGGCGATGGTATCGAGAGGGTTGAGAAGGAGATTGGCCAAAGAGGTTCAATATTAGGAAAGCATACAAACATATAGGCAAGGAGAAGGCCACATGGTACACCACCTACAGCAAATGAGATACACTACAGTCTACACTGCAGACAGTTATAAAGAATGTATACAAATATATTCTAACACCTCTCCCTAATCACCATGTCAATGTCATCTCCTCCCATAGACGACGCAGCGCGAAGCAGGATGACCTAAGCCTGATGTCAGAAACGGAAATGATGTGTGTAATACGTTAAGTTGGGGTACATATACCTAACCCTAACAACTGTACCCCACATGACAAGCCTCACTACAGGCTACAACATTTGACAGATCCCTATAGACTAAGTGAGGGGTGTCATGCAACAACCAAACCGTACGGTCTCAAGACCAGTCACAAAGAGACAAAGCCTAGGGTGGATCACAACGTCACCACACAGTCCGAACACAAGCAAGAGGCCACAAGGGCAGTCCAAGAGTTCACGGAGGTATATTAAAGAGTACAAACGAAGCAAGCAGACAACATAAGTCTACACAAGTCGAGAACATGTGTCAACGAAACCTAACTGCACACAAAATTTGTGGTGGTCACAAGGCGGAAGGGCCTTGGTGAAGATGTCTACAGTGTTGGCCTCGGAGCCCACGAAGTCCAAACGAGCCTGTCCACGCCTCTTTAACTCTCGAAAAATAAAGTACCTGACGCTGATGTGCTTCATTCTGCTCTCCAGTCGAGGCTCTCGAGACAGGAGAATCAACGTCTTGTTGTCTGTAAACAAGGTCGGTGCAGAGGTCGGCCGCTCACCAAGGTCAGTGAGCAAGAAGGTCAACCAACGCAGCTCCTGTGCAGCCATGGCTCCAGCGTAAACCTCGGCCTCAGCAGTAGAGGTCGAGACAAAGGAGGAACGAGTAGACCTCCACGACATAGCTTCAGAGCCTAGACTGAAACTGTACCCCTGCGTGGACCTGTAAGTCTCGGCGTCGTCGGCGTAAGAGGAGTCACAATGGCCAGTGAGCACGACAGGCTATCTCCCTCCAAGCACCAGCCCCACGCCTGATGTCGTCGCTAGGTACTTCGCCACCCTCACAGCAGCTGTCCTGTGAATAGGGCGGTGTCTCTCTAGCGCAACAAAACGGGCAAGGATGCTGAGAGGGAAGGTGAGGTCCGGGCGAGTACAAGCCATCAAGTACATGAGGAAGCCCACAAGCTCTGGGTAACGACCACTAGGCTCAAACGGCTTGTCAGGGAAGGTTCCAGCGAGTCCGTGGTCAACAGCAAGAGGAGTAGGCTGTGTAGTGGAGAACTGAAACCCGAACCGCTGAAGGACCTGCTGCACCATGTGTGACTAGGTCAAAGTGATGGTGCGAGATGCTCTGTCACTGGTGATCTGCAGGCCAAGGTAGTGGCGCAGCTCACCAAGGTCAGTGCACGTGTGTCTCTTCTGCAGTTCGGACTTCACGTCCGCCAAAGCAACCGTGTCAGTAGTGGCGAATACCTGGTCGTCGACGTAGACCAGTACAAAGAAAGGTGTGGAGCCGTGACGAACAAACAGCAACGGGTCGGCAGAGGACGGTCGGAAACTGAGGTCAGACAGGGTAGAGCGAAGAGTGTCGTGCCACTCATGAGGCGCGTAACGGAGACTGTAGACCGGTCGTCTGAGCCTCCATTGGATCCCAGGAGGGAAAGTGCCAGTAAAGGCAGAGGGACGACGCAGCCAGACCTCCTCGTGTAGGCTACTCTGAAAGAAGACGTTGGAGAAGTCGAGAGAGTGTAACTCGTAGTCTCTCTGTGCTGCCACGTGAAGTAACACCCGAAGAGTGGTCATCTTCGGGGTAGGTGCGAAGGTCTGAAAGAAGTCAACTCCCTCGCGCTGACTCAAACCTCTAGCCACATAACGCGCCTTGAAGACCGGAGGAGATCCCGGTGGCCACTTCACCTTGAAGATCCACATACCATCGACTACATTCGCCCTCGGAGGGGAAGCCTCGTCGACGTAGGTGCTTGTGGATCTGTAGGAGGCCATCTTTGCGTCCATGGCAGCTCTCTACTAAGAGGCCCAAGGCCCTGACACTGCCTCAGCGTAAGTGCGAGGAGTCGGTATATAAAGAGCATCGGGGTCTTTCTAGGGAGCGAGCAGCATGGCACAGAGATGAGGCAAATCGGCTGCCCAAAACTCTAGCTCAAGCTACCTATCCTCTAGAGCGTCACAGCCAAGGGCAGACCCACCCTCGACAGGCAGAGGACTAGTAGGAGCAGCCACAACATGAATAGTGTAGTCAAGGTGGCGAGTAGCGGCGAACTCAGAGACAGTGGCAGTAAGGGCTGAGACAGAGGAAGGAGAGGCACGAGGGTCCGTAACAAGAGAGACGAGAACACGAGAGAGAACAGGACGGTACGTGCAGTAGTAGTCAGTGACAGGAAAAGAGAGTGAAGCAGTAAGGGCCGACTCAGGGGGAGAAGGAAACATAGAGGGAGACGGACGAGGGGAGCTAGAACGAAACAGTACGGTACGAAGGTCAGTGACGGGAGCAGGGGATGAGGGAGGAGCACGAGGAGAGCGAAAAGCCCAAGTGTGAGAAAGAGGAGGGGACAACGGAGGCTGAGAACGGGGGAAAACAATCGGGGTGGGGTCAGGAGGAGGAAACGTGGGACCGTAGACAGGATGAGAGGGGGAGGAGGGAGGAGAAGGGGTGGGGAGACGAAGGGCCCAAAGGCCAGAGACAGGAGGCGGAGGCAGCCACTGCTGCTGCTGCGGCTGCTGCTCCTGCTGCGGCGGCTGCTGCTGCTGTAGCTCCAGCTGCTGCCGCTCCAACGCTAGCCTCTCTCGCTCCAACTCCAGCTGCTCCTCACGTGCATGGCGAAGAAGGGCCTGGTGCCGGGTCGGGTAGGGGTGGGGGGGAGGAGTAGTGTCCAGGGCAATGGTAGCCCCAGGACCGCTCTCCAAAGCACCAGTCGCACCACCCCCAGAGCCAGCAGCGCTACCAGCAACGCGGCCAGTCCCAAGCTCTCCAGGTCCAGCAGAGGACGTACCCGCATCCCCAGTCGTAGCACCCCCAATGACAGCTTGACGAACACCAGCTCCTCGAAGACTAGAACCTACTGCAGACACGGGCTCAGCTCCAACTCCAGCACCCCCAACACCAGAATCTCGTGTAGGCACACTCTCAGCTCCAACTCCAACACCTCCAGAGGCAGCACCTCCAGGGTCCGTACTGCAAACACCAGCACCGTCAGGGTCTACAACAGCCTATTGAGGAAGTGCTGACGGCTGCTGCGGTGACTGTGAGGAGGACTGCGGAGAAGGGGACGGGACCTGAGCTGCTACTTGGGGGGGGGGGGGGGGGGGGGGTAGCATGTAACACACCTGACAGGGCTGGACCAGGGGGGGGGGGGGCTATACCGGAGGAGCGGGAGGGGGAGTGGGAGTCAGGAAGAGAGGGGGAGGAGGAACGGGGAGACCTCGACAGGGGTACCGGGTGTAATAGGGGACTGACTCTTCAAAGCTGGCGTTACGGGAGTCAAGGAACCGGTGAAGGGGAGGGTGGTAGAAGGTGAAGTCAGAGGAGTCCTCTGGGAAACCAAGGAAGACACAAGGAATGGCGGAGGTAAGATCTTGTCTATAGAGGTGTCGCGAACGCGAGCCAAGCAGCCCAAGACACGAAAACGAGACGCAACACCAGGGGACCCGGTCCAAAGACTGGTCGGTGAAACCCCTGGCCGGGAGACACGTGGCCAAAAGTTCAGCTGGTGAGCGGCGTACCGAACCGCGTAGGGCCACAGAAAATGGGGTGCATGAGCGTGGATCATGGATGTGCGTGCAATCTCCATGACCAAGCCTATGCGGCGCTTAGCAACCCCATTCTGCTGTGGGGACTCTGTAAGCGTCCAAGACTGGAGGATGCCCTAATCGCGACAGAATCTGACAAGGACGCCAGAGCGAAACTCACCCCCACGGTCGGAGTGAAGACAACTAATACGACGGTGACGAGTACCTTCTGTGGTGAGCAACCATCGGATCAGCGTAGAAGTCATGTCAGACTTCTTCGTCAAATGGAAAACGGTGGTGTAGCGAGAGTAGTCGTCAACGACCACCAGAAAGAAACACTCTTGCTCAGGACCGGGGCGAGAGGCGGGACCCCAGACGTCTAAGTGGAGAGTCTCAAAGGCCTTGGTGGCCTTACGAAGGGAGGAGGAGCAAGGGGTGGCGCACAGCCGATCCTCGACACAAGGGCCGCAAGGTGGTGCACGTGAAGGCGGCAGCGACGGCAAGACTCGCAGGAGGCCTAAGACAAAACGCTGACTAGACATAGTGCGAAGGCGAGGAAGGGACGGGTGACCAAGACGGTGGTGCCACAGAACGGTGGGGTGGGTAAGCGACCGACACGAGCAAGAAGCAGCGACCAGACCAGACGCCGTAACTTGACCACACACGGCTACCTCGTGGGACGCTGGGACTTGACGGGGGGCAGTGACAGGGGTCGGAGGCAGTGGCTACTACTGCTGCTGCCTCTCTCGAGGGGCAGTGTGAAGCGTGTAGAGACCAGAACCTGGCTCCTGGCAAAAGGTGGCCAGGGGGGCACACGTGTCACTGTCCACACAGGTCGCACAGTCCATAGAAGGCTCTAACGAAACACCAACGTGATGACTCACGAGCGGCCACACACCCACCAGGTTCCTAGAAAACGAGGGGATGTGGAGGCTTGTCAGTGAACCCGAGGGAATAGCCGGGCACAGAAGCGTAGTAGAGTGGCGAGCAATGACTGGTCCCGAAGTGGTATCAGCCGGTGCGACAGAGACCGGTGCAGGAAGCGGAGTAAGAGTCATGTGGTCGCGGAAGAAATAGTGCGACGCACAAGAGTCCAGCGTGAAAAACAGTGACGCGTCCGCCGAAGTGGCACCTAGACTAGCGCCTACACAAACACCTACGCTAGCAACTGGCACAAGAACAACACTAGCACCTCAGCTAAAAACACGCGAGCAAATAGAGTCAAAAGCACTAGAGTCGTCAACAGCGTACATAGCATTGGCAGTTACTAAGCGTTCAAGTAATTAAGAAGCAGACATGTCTTATAGTGCGGGACCGTGCGAGAGAACAAGGGGAAGCCAATCAGGGGCAGGCCCGTCTGCGCTGTAGGCCGCGCGAAGTTTGTCAGTGAGCTAAGCAAAGCACTGACCCTGTCGGTGACAGCGGTCGCAGCGGAGGCCACTACGAGTACCTGTCTGGATGAGGTAGCGGCAGGGTGGGAGGGCATGACCACGCGATAGCTGACGCGGTCCTGACCCATGCCGCTGAACCTGCCGCTGCTGCTGCTGCTGAGCCAAGTTTCAAGCCGCCACCCCGGCACCTGCAGCTGGCAGCCCCGCAGGTGCCCGACGAACCCGAGCGTCACCTCCACCAGCTGCAGTAGGGGAGCCACTAGGAGTTGCACAAGGCGCTCCACCAATGCCTACACTCCCGCCACCACCACTCGCCATGCCACCTCCGCCGCCTCCGCTGCTGGCTGCACCCTGGCCGCCCCTCCTGCCACTCCAAACTCAAAACCACGTAGAAGTCGTGACAGCAGTTGCGGTCTTGCCAGTAGCAGTAGTGGCGAGGGAGGCAGTAAAGGTGGGCAGCTGTGGGACAGTGCACCCGTGGAATAGTGGAGGGGGCACAGTGCCAGAGGCTTAGGCTACGGAGCGGAGGTTTCTCTTGACGTCCTTGAGTGCAGACTCAAGGAACTCGATAGTGAGCTCGCTAGGGTGCTTTAGAAGAAGCGTATCGCGAAATGTGGCTAGGCACTCAGGGAGGCCAGTGACGATAAAATAAATAGTAATCGCCATAGGGGGGGGAGCAGTGCAGGCTATGCATCAGTGCAGGCATCAAGGTAGCTAGTATCCAGCGAACGCAGGTGAGCGATCAGGTCAGCAGAATGCTCAAACGAGGTGAGGTCAAGAAACAGGAACGGGAGTAACATGCGACCAAGAGAGACAGTGGTGGGAGTGGAGTAGCGGGCCTTTATCGCAGACAGGATCTCGCTAGCAGTGCGAACCTGAGTGAAGTGGGTCTCCTCAGACACAGGGAGGAGGCTGCCGAGGGCGATGCAGGCCGCGGCGTCGCGCGACTTCCAGGCTGTTAGGGCAGCGCGCTGACGTGCAAAACGCTCTCTGTCCGCAGTATTGGGATCAGTGCCCAGGGGTTCAGGAGCAGAGGATGCAGGAAGGTCACCAAAAGCGTGCGCCCAAAGGGACTCATCAGCCTGACACTGACTCTCTAGTAGGCGATGTACACAGAGGAGCCAGACAGAGAACTCCAGCAGCCTACCCTCGGCATCGAAGCGCAGGACCCTAGGCGTCGCCATAGCTAATGCGGAGGGGAGGGAGCTACTGCTGCCACGTCTTAGTTTGGCGGAGGAAACCCTAGCTGATGGGGATGGGCAAGGCGTGACACGACAGGACGGGCAAGGCGCGACACGACAGGACGGGCAGGGCGCGACGCCACGGGCAGGGAGGCAAAACGGGAGCGAGGGGACGGGATAGGACGGGCGCGACGCGACGAGACGGGCAGGGCGTGACGCGACGGGCAGGGAGGCACGACGGGCGTGAGGGGACGGGACGGGACGGGCGCGACGCGACGGGAAGGGCAGGGCGTGACGCAACGGGCAGGGAGGCGCGATGAGCGCGAGGGGACGAGACAGGACAGACGCGACGCGATATGACGAGCAGGGCGCGACGCGATGGACAGGGAGGCGCGACGGGCGCGAGGGGACGGGACTGGCAGGGCGCGACGCAACGGGACGGGCAGGGCGTGACGCGGAGGGCAGGGAGGCGAGACGGGCGCAAGCGGACTGGACGGGACGGGCGCAACGTGAGGGGACGGGCAGGGCGCGACGCGACGGGCAGGGAGGTGCGACGGGCGTGAGGGACGGGACGGGACGGGCGCTATGGACGCGAGGGGACGCGACGGGACGGGCGCAACGGGCGCTAGGGGACGGGACGAGCGCTATGGGCGTGGTATGCTCGCCGCAACGGGCACGAGAGAGAGGCTCAAGAGGGAGGAACGGGATCCAACAGGATCCTAACCTAGGTGATACCATGTCAGAAACAGAATGATGTGTGTATAACTGTGAGTTGGGGTACATATACCTACCCCAAACAACTGTACCCGACATGACAAGTCTCACTACAGGCTACAACATTTGACACGCCCCATAATCTAAGTGAGGGGTGTCATGCAACAACCAAACCGTATGGTCACAAGACCAGTCACAACGAGACAAAGCTCAGGGTGGATCACAACGTCACCACACAGTCCGAGTACAAGCAAGGGGCCACAAGGGCAGTCCAAGAGTTCATAGAGGTATGTTAAAGAGTACAAACAAAGCAAGCAGACAACACAAGCCTCACTACAGGCTGCAAAATTTGACACCTGAGTACGCTACAATGCCTCCCCAGTCATAGCCTTCGAGGATCCAATGAGATATGAAGAAAA
Source organism: Closterium sp. Naga37s-1 (assembly GCA_947471745.1). Taxonomy (NCBI): domain Eukaryota; kingdom Viridiplantae; phylum Streptophyta; class Zygnematophyceae; order Desmidiales; family Closteriaceae; genus Closterium; species Closterium sp. Naga37s-1. The sequence continues at coordinate 5,098,677 of CANJKZ010000056.1, read as the reverse complement.
TGACTGGTCATCCTCCCGGCAAGCCCCCATAGAAATGGCAAGTCAAATATTTGTGTCCCCATGCTGCCGCATCCAATGCCGAAAACGCCCACCTAGACACCCCCCATCTCGATACTTAGAGGGGTGAATGTCAAACTCATATGCTATAGTCTGTGTAGGCTGTAGTGGGGTAGACAATATGGGGTACAACATTTCTAGGTCTTCCTACTTGTACCCACCTCTTTCCTAGTTCATTCATTCCTCATTTCTCACATGGTATAGAGCAGGTTCCCTAGTGGGAACTTCCTAGGGCCCACCACTGAAAATCGTTTTTTTTTTTTTTCCTGCCCTGAGATCGAGTCGCCCCTGACCGAGGCGCGCCCTGTGTGCCGCCCTCCCCTTAGCGACCCGTCGCGCCGCCCTTGGCGGCCCACCCTCTCTCACGGCCCCTCGCGACCCCCTCGCCGCCCTCTTGCGGCCTCGTCGCCGCCCTCTCGTGCGGCCCAGTCGCCGCCCTCTTGCGGCCCCGTCGCCGTCCCGGCCCCTTCACCGCCGAGCCGCCGAGCAGCTGAGCCGCCGAGCCGCTGAGCAGCCGAGCCGCCGAGCCGCCGAGTCGCCTGCAGCCGAGCCGCCGAGCCGCCGAGCAGCCGAGCCGCCAAGGCCGCCGTCGAGCCGCCACTGCCTCTGTCGAGCCGCTGCCACCGCTGTTGCAGCCCTGTTTCTACCGGCGCGCCCCGGCCCTACCCACCCGGACTAGTGAGAGCACTCCATGCTAGACCACTGCTGTCATGGCTACCCCCAGTGTCCTTACCTTTGATGCTGAGGGTCGTGCTGTTGACTTCGAGGTCTGGGTCGATGACCTGCAGCTTTTCCTACAGTGCGATAGGGCAGACGGACTCTCCCTGTTCGATCTCACCTCTGGTGCCTCTCCTGCCCCGCCTGCTGGTGCTGACAGCACTGTTCGCTCACAGTGGGCCACACGCGATGCTGCTGCCCGTCTTGCTGTGCGTCGCCACTTACCGACCGCTGAGCGTGCGCACTTTAGTCAGTACAAGAGTGCTAAGACCTTGTACGACGCTGTAGTTGCACGCTCCTCTTCCCCTGCCACTGCTGCTCTTAGCCGCCTCATACTGCCGTACCTGTTCCCTGACCTTGCTGCCTTTCGCACAGTCACTGACCTCATTACGCACCTTCGCACTAGTGACACTCGCTACCGCGCTGCGCTTCCTGCTGAGTTCTTTGCCAAGAACCCTCCCCCCATGTACATCACCCTCTACTACATAGTCACCCGGCTCCCTGACTCCCTTCGCGTAGTCAGGGACCACTTCCTCTCAGTTTGCCCCACCACACTCACCGTTGACCTCCTCGAGGAGCGCCTCCTGGCAGCAGAGAAGAGTATAGTCGCTGTAGGAGCCTCTAGAGGTGACCCGCGTGCCCCTGTCTTTGAGGGGTGCTCCCCCTCCCCCCCTTTGCTTTCTGTTGCCTCTGCTGCTGCCGTCGACTTCGTTGGCACCGAGTCGGTCGGCGCTGCGTCTGCCCCTAGCGGGCGACGCCGCACCGGCAAGGGCAAGTGGGGCAAGGGCGCTGGAGGGGCTGGCGGGGGCAGTGGAGGTGGAGGTGGAGGAGGCGGAGGGAGTGGGGGTGGTGGTGGGAGTGGTGGCGGGGGTGGGGGCTTCGGTGGCGGCAGTGGCGGCGGAGGCGGCGACGGCGGTGGCGGTGGGAGCGGAGGAGGAGGCAGTGGCGGCGGTGGCGGAGGTGGCGGTGGAAGAGGTGGAGCTAGTCGGGGTGGCTCTGCGCAGCGGAGCGGCTCAGGTGGTGGTCAGCGCCAGCAGTAGCAGCGCACTCGTGAGACCCCGTCCCCCCAGCAGCTTCGTGAGTGGTACGCTGCGCGTCAGCGAGGTGGGGGTACTGGTCCCTGTACCTACGTCCTCCGTACCGGCGACCGAGCTGGTGAGCAGTGCGGGGGCTTGCACTCCACCCAGCGCTGCTTCGGCCGCCTGACGGACGCTTGGCGTCACCAGTTCCCTGACGCCACTGAGATCCCTCGCTGGGGAGAGCTGTCTAGGGCGGGGGTTGCTATCTTTGATCTTGACTATGATGCTATTCTTGCTGCCATGTATGCTGTGTCTGCTAGTGATGAGGGTGACTGTTACCTGTGTCTTCCGCCTGACCCGGGCATTGAGGCTGCTGCTCTAGGTGCTGGTGAGACTGCTGCTCTAGGTGCTAGTGCGTCTGCTGCCCCAGGTGCTGGTGAGTCTGCTCTCTCAGGTACCACGTCGGCTCAGGCCTTACACACCTTCACCCTTGACTCGGGTGCTTCCCGCTCCTTCTTTAGAGACCGCACCACGCTTACGCCGCTTAGTCGGCCGGTTGCGGTCTCCCTGGCGGACCCCTCTGGGGGTCCTGTCCTTGCTCGCTTCTCCATTGTCTTACCGTGTCCGGCAGCCCCCTCTGGCACCCTGTCAGGTCTCTACCTCCCCTCGTCTCTACGAACTTGGTGAGTGGTGCTGATCTACAGGATCGGGGGGTTGACCAGTTCACTCCTGCGAGTCAGCGGGTGACCCACTGTACGTGTGCTCGGACGGGCCGACACTTGGCCACGTTTACCCGTCGGCCGGGGTCGAGCCTGTACACACTGACTACTGAGTCTCCTCCGGTTGCTGCGTCTGGTCAGGTAGCTGCGTCGAGTCAGGTGTTTGCTGCAGCGTCCAGGTCTGGTCCTGAGTCTGCTCCCTGCTCGTGTCGTCTCCTGTCCCACCAGACTCTCCTTTGGCACCACCGCCTTGGTCACCCCTCCCTGCCTCGTCTCCGAGGCATGGCCTCCCGTGTCCTTGTCTCTGGTCTCCCCCGGTCCCTCCCTCCCCTCCCTCCGGGGCCTGCCCCTACCTGCGTTCCCTGCGTCGAGGGGCGGCAGCGCGCCGCCCCTCACTCCTCCGAGTTTCCTCCGACAGAGGCTCCCCTGCAGACTCTTCACATGGACGTGTGGGGCCCCGCCCGCGTCCGTGGCCAGGGTCACGAGCGTTACTTCCTGTTGGTGGTTGACGACTACTCGCGTTACACCACGGTGTTCCCCTTGCGCAGCAAGGGTGACGTCACTGAGGTGTTGATCGACTGGATCCGCGCAGCTCGTCTCCAGCTCAGAGAGAGAGTTTCGGCTCGGACTTTCCTGTTCTGCGTCTGCACTCTGACAGAGGCGGGGAGTTTTCCTCTGCCCGTCTGGGAGCCTTCTGTCGTGCACAGGACATCCGCCAGACCTTCACGCTTCCGGCCTCTCCACAGCAAAATGGGATTGCTGAGCGCCGCATTGGCATGGTCATGGACGTCGCTCGTACGTCCATGATCCATGCGGCTGCTCCCCATTTTCTGTGGCCGTTTGCGGTTCAGTACGCAGCGCATCAGCTCGACCTTCAGCCCCGGGTCTCCTTGCCAGAGACCTCCCCCACCTTGCGGTGGACGGGGAAGGTTGGCGATGCGTCTGCGTTTCGGGTCTGGGGATCTCGGGCGTTTGTCCGCGACTTGTCTGCGGACAAGCTGCCCCCCCGTGCTGTTCCCTGCATCTTCCTTGGCTTCCCCCCTGACGCGCCTGGTTGGCAGTTTTACCACCCCACCTCGCGCCGTGTTCTGTCCTCCCAGGACGTCACCTTTGACGAGTCGGTGCCTTCTACCGTCTCTTCCCCTACCGCACTGCGCCCCTCCCCCCGCCGCCGCTCTTCCTTGCGCCAGGTCCTCCCCCGGTAGACCCTCTCCCCCCTCACGTTCCTGCCCCGTCAGGTGTGTCACAGGTAGACGCAGTAGAGCCTGTCGAGGTAGCTGTTGACTCTGGTGCTGCTAGGGGCGCTGAGCCTGCGGGTGCTGAGTCTAGGGGTGCTGAGCCTGGGGGAGCCTGAGTCGAGGCGGGAGCTCCTCTCTCCGCAGGAGCTGCGCGAGTGCTTTGCCCGGCGCTGGAGCCGTGCTGCTGGAGCTGGAGGTACTACTGTTGCTGCTGGTCCTGGAGGTGCTCGTACTAGCGGTACTGGAGCTGCTGGGACTGGGGGTGCTGCTGGGGCTGCTGGAGTTAGTCCTTCTGGAGGTACTGCTGGAGATGCTGGCGGTACTGGAGCTGACGGTCCTGCTGGAGTTGGTGCTGCTGGAGCTGCTGGAGCTGTTGGAGCTGGAGCTGCTGGGGGTGTTGGCGTTGGTGGTGCTGCTGGCGCTGGTGCTTCTGAGGGTGCTGGAGTTGGCGCTGTTGGAGCTGGAGGTGCTGCTGGCGCTGGTGCTGCCGCTGGGGGTACTGGTGCTGTCCCTGCTGGTTCTGGAGGCGCTGCGCGGCCGAGGCCGTACTTCGTTCCGCTCCTTGAGCAGGTTCTTGGTCTCCCGCCCTCTACTGGTCCTGCTCCTCCCTTAGAGGGTCCACAGCCTGTCCAGTCGCGGTCACAGTTACAGCCCGCTTCCCCCCTACCTGCTCCTTCTCCCTACACTGGTCCTACTGGAGGTCTTACTGAGCGTCGTGAGCCTGCGTCTCGTCCTGCGTCGCCTGTTCGTGCTGCTCGCCTGTTCGTGCTGCGTCGTACCCCTTCCGTCAACCAGAACCGGCAGCGGTTGTCCCCGAGCTCCCCTCGTCGACCGCTGCTCACTTGTCAGGTCGAAGGACTGCTCCGTCGACCTCCCGGTCGAACTGCAGGTCGACAGACTTCTCCTGGTCGAGTTGCAGGTCGACGGACTGCTCCCGGTCGAGCTGCAGGTCGACGGACTGCTTTGTCGACCTCAAGGTCGAACTGACCCTCGTGGTCGATGGCCCACCCGTCGCCCAGACCAGTCAGTTGCAGCTGTCGAGCTCCCTGGTCAACAACAACACCACAGCAGTCCCCTGCAGTTCGACGAAGCCTGTCGAGCAGCTCTCCCACTATGAACGGTCGGCTGCTTCGCCCGTACATCCGACCAAGTCGTCGACGTTGCCCAAGCGAGGGAGGGGCCAACACTCCACCCCCGTTAACAATGGAATGCCAGCCGAACACTCTGGCCCGTTATTCCGAAGTTTGACTGCAGCTACAGTTTGATTTTGCAGGTGTTTCGAGGGGGCATTTTTTGGGGGCCTGCTAAAAATGGCCATAATGCCCAGAATGCCCACAATGCCTGCCTGACTGGGCCAAGGTTTTTCACGAATAGTGATTCATTTCTTGTCGAGCATGGAGCACCCTCCTGAAACAGTGCCAGCCTTTCAAACTGGGCCTCCCTTAACTATTTTGCCTGCTCTCTTTAAAGCCAGGATCTCAAGTAGTTCAATTGTTTTGTAGTTGGTGAGGGGAGCTGGGCTGCGATTGGTTAGCGAGGTGAACAATCTGACGAGGTGTGAAGCGAGGGGTGCGAAGTAAAGACAAATCGCAAGTTCAGTCCGAACCAAGCAAGGCTCGGAAACTGGTTCGGTGACGAAGCTCCAATGCCTGCAATTTCTCGTCACACACAACAATCTCATGTACCAGCAAAATGTTTTGCATTTGCTCTAGGGGCAAAATCGTGGGTGTGCCGCACGCTCACTTTCCTAACCAGCCAGTCAATTTGCCTACAAAAATAGGGTAACAAGCGCTGCAAGTGTTTTGCAATTGAAGGCCAATTCTCTTACTTGAGATCCTGGTTTTAACGTACAGGAGGTAAGGCTGTCAAGGGGTATATCCGTGGATCCACCAAATGATCTCAGGTCTTTACAGCTATGTTGCAGATTGACGTCATTGACCAACGAGGAACAAGCTTCTTCCGAAATTGTGGGAATTTTCGGATTCTTGATTCCTGGTTGGTAGTCCTAAAAATATCCGACCAGTCACCCGGTCGGTCGAATTGTATCACTTCCGGCTGCTTCTCCGTGGGAACTTTTGATTCGCCGACGTCTAACCCAATCCCCGTGATGCTTTACCGTTGATTTTCCCACCAAATGGACAGACGTGTCGCACAAATCAACGCACACAACACATCTGTGGGTTTTCAGTCCAGTCCTCGTTCGACCCATCCGTTTAGTCCGGTTGGAAGCCCACACGCAGCACATCACCCTGGTGGAGGAAAACGAGGCAGCGCGAGGAAACTTAATTTCTTACAGGCAAACTAGAGTCTTGGAACGACGGATGTTTTGCATCTGCAATCATCACATCGATCTAGTGATTCTCACATCCCCATCACTGAACAAACCTACACATCACCCCACCACCACCACCTACAACCAGCCCAACGACCGAACCAGCGTTCCCGCGGAGACCCCCCCGCAAGTGCCCTTTTGTCCCCCAGCCAAACAAAGAACCAGCTGCGCAGGCCGAATCTCTGGGCTACGACTGCGCGCCGTAGCCCCCAGGGACTGACGTCATTCTCCCAGCTGTGGCATTGTGCGGGCCCCGCATGATCCCTTCCCATCCCACATTTTCCAAGTGGGCATCACGAACCCCGCAGCAACTGGCAGCGCATGCTGCCCCCAGAATCGTAGCATCAAACCGTCACATCTCATCCGTCCATCGTTTCGAGATTTACGTATCGCACTCGCCAGCATCATCTCAACGGCGATGTGAAACTGAAATTCGCGTGAATTTCGAGGTGAGTGATGTTTCTTCCCCGCTGCTTTCTTTCCCCTCTCCGACCAACTTCGACAAGCAGCCATTTCTTGTATCAACCGGTCAGTTGTGTCCTGCCTGAAGCTGTCAAGCTTGATTGAATTCGTGGGGACCTCTAGCTGACATTTCCAGAGTTGTTGATACCAGCGGCGTATTCTGCCTTTCCAGCGGAAGGCTTCTGCTGCGCCCAAGAAGGAAGGTGGTATTATCGATCACGTGAAGAAAAAAAGTGAATAAGAAGCAAGCAAAGAAGAGAATTTATCGTTCTGAAAGCAGGCTTGGCACACACGTTTCCGAGTTGAAGCATTTCTCAAAGTTCATATACTCGCCATGCATTTCAACATTTCTGAGTGTCAGTAGTTTCGACATTTTATGGGAGTTCGTGAGCTCATCAACGCCGTGCATGTGACGCAATGCGATGTGCCTGCAGCGGTGGTTGCGATTTTAGCGGCCGTACGTGCTATGGCAAGCTAATGCTACTACTGTAGCGAGTGTCAAGCTTTATACAGGCAGAGTTGACTGCTACGTCGACTCGAAAGTCACCAGAGCGAGTGTAGTGAGAAGTATAAATCTCCGTCCAAGCAGAAGCAACTAGCATGGAACAACAGCCCCCGGACCGCAGGTGTTTCCATCAGAACGCCGACAGCTCAGATTGCGGCGAATGCGCCGCCACCAGCGCAGGCAGCAGCAGTAGCAGTGGCTCTGCTTTAGTCACGTCTGTAGTCACGACTTCGACCAGCGATTCTCTTATAGTCCCCTCATCTGCTATCGCTTCTCCTCCCGCTCGTGAAGCGGAAGCGGAAGCGGAGGCGAAAGACGGGTCGGAAGCGGAAGCCAGGCGCTTGCTGCTCGCGCGCGGCGACAATGTCGAGATTGTGATCGACGGCCAGGATTCAAGTTCCGACGGCGCCAACGGCGCCACCGGGCAGAGATCCGACGGCGTCCGCAGCAGCGGATGCTTCGGCGTGGCAACAACGAGCGCGAGCGCAGCGTGGTCAAGCGCGCGACTGACGCACTGCTTCGTTATTAACAGCTCCGCTACAAGCAGGTCCGACAGCAGGTTCGGTTCCAGTACGAGTAGCGACTCCACCGCCAGCAGCAGCAGCAGCAGCAGCAGCGGCGGCAGCTCCAGTAACTCTAGTAACTCTAGTCCGGGTCGCGCGGACGATGACGTCAGCAGCGGCCGTGCCGAGCAAGCGCTTGGCCCTGAGTTTGCCGACGCGGGGGGCGCGCAGTCGGCGGAGAGCGCGGGAGGAGGTAGCGCGGAGGAAAGATTGCGCGGGAGAGCGTCGGCGCAGAGGATGTGGTTCGGCGCACGTGCAACGAGGGGCGCAAGGAGGGTTACGCGTCGTGCGGAAGGGGCGGAAAGAGAGGCGCAGGGAAGGAGAAGGAGCAGGACGAGGGGGGCTGGGCGGAGAGCTGCGGCGGAATCCGCTAATGCGCATGAGGGGGCCGATGAGGGGGAACGGAGGAATGGGCGGACGAACGGGGGTGCGGAACAAGGGGGGCGTGAAAGTAATGATCAGCGGCCGCTATCTGTGGTGATACATGGGCCTGGTTCGTCGTTCTTTGTTGGAACGCAGGTTGCTTATAACGGGGATGGGGGCCAAGGGCGGGACGCGAGCAAAGGGGAACGTGGCAAGAGGAAAAGTCCCGTTAAAGAGCTAAAGGAGAAGCAAAAGATCGATGCAGATATGTGGGCTTGTAACGGGGATGATGGAACATCTCCAGAGTGTATAATATTAGAGAAATCCTGCAGCATTTTCTGCCACGCTGAGGCGCATAACGGGGCTGCCATAAACGCGTATTATGACCCGGCAGAAGGCAGCCACGCGATGGGAGGGGGGGAGAGTGACGGCAGCTGTAGCGGCAGCTGCAGCAGCTACTGTAGCAGTTACTGTAGCGACGACAGCAGCTGTAGCCGCGAGGGAGGCAAGGGCGGCGGGCGTAGAGAGAAACGAGGTGGCGGGGGAGGTGGGGACGGAGACGACCTGATGGACTTCCATTTCGGTAAGGATACAAGATGTCTGGCACTGGTAAGGATATAACGCTAGCAGAGGTTGTATCAGTGCCAGATATAGTAGCATTGCCAGAAATAGTAGGATTCGATGTAGGGGTGACCCAAACTACGTATCTCAGCTCACTTGATTCGTTTACCAACTGCTATTACCTCTTTAGCCTGTCTAAATCCAGTGTATTCCCCCTCCCCTTTCAACTGATCATCATGTACCTATCCCCTTTACAAACACAATTTGGTCCCCCCTCACTTTCCTCACCCCTTCCCCTCCTTTTCCCACTTCCCCCCCCCCCGCCCCAAACACCCCACCCCACCCTCCGCCACCTCTGCCAGTGACCGCATCAGGCGAATCAGAGGGCTCCACGTGGATAGAAGCGGTGCACCTGGTGCTGCCACCTGTCATCCCGCGGTCCTCCTCTCAGGCCACGTTGGATGCGCTACAGGCGCCAAACGGCACAGCTGGCATGGAACCTCTGTTGGACCCCAAGTGGGAGGCGGGCTTTAAGAGCACCAAGAGGGTGTTCGCGTGCCTGCTGCTGCTGGGCTGCCTCCTCTATATCGCCGCGTTCCTCTGTGAGTGCTGCCCCAGACGCACCTTTCTCTGTGAGTGCTGCCCCAGACGCACCTTTCTCTGTGAGTGCTGCCCCATACGCACCTTTCTCTGTGAGTGCTGCCCCATACGCACCTTTCTCTGTGAGTGCTGCCCCAGACGCACCTTTCTCTGTGAGTGCTGCCCCAGACGCACCTTTCTCTGTGAGTGCTGCCCCAGACGCACCTTTCTCTGTGAGTGCTGCCCCATACGCACCTTTCTCTGTGAGTGCTGCCCCATACGCACCTTTCTCTGTGAGTGCTGCCCCAGACGCACCTTTCTCTGTGAGTGCAATCCAGGCGGTACAGGCGGTGCAGGCTGCAGCACCTCAGAATGTGTCTGCTGCTGGGCTGCCTCCTCTATATCGCTGCCTTTCTCTGTGAGTGCATATCCACCCTATGAGTGCAAACCCAAAAGAATGGTTCTGTCAGTCGATGACTGCGGCACGTCACAGCGCGCCTCACAACGCGCCTCAGAACGTACCTGACATCGAACCTCAGAATACAACACAGAAAAAATATGGACAAGTAATACTCAAAGACCGGTCAGCTGGTGAACCGCTCTTCACCTCTCACCACCCACCTTTCCCTCTCTGAACTCCCCTCTTTCCTCCCAGCTGGCATCATTGTCAACAGCACCGCTGGCGCCCCTGCTGCTGCAAACACCACCAACGGCAACCCTCCTGCTGCTGGCCTTCCTTCACATGCCAGCAGCAGTGGCTACAGCGCCAGCAGCAGTGGCTACAGCGCCAGCAGCAACAGCGGCAGTGTTGGTGGGGTTGATGGGAGCAGTGTTGATGGAAATTATAATCCCGACATGTCGCTTAATGGGCACAGTTACCTCTCTGGCAGCACCATCGCCACTGGCAGCAGCAGCAGCAGCAGCAGTGTTGATGGAAATTATCATCCTGACATATCGCTCAATGGATATAGCTACCTCTCTGACAGCACCACCACCACTGGCAGCAGCAGCAGCAGCAGCAGCAGCAGCAGCAGCAGCGGCGGCACTTCCAGTAGTAACGTTCCGGGCAGCAGCAACATCACCGGTGATAGTAGCAGTGGTGGTGATGGTGGTAGCAGCAGGAATGATGTGCCAATCGCTGCTCTTCTCGATGGCATGGCAGCATCCATGCTCACTTCACAAACCCTCTGGATTGCCATGTCATACCTGTGAGTTGCCGAACGGAACCTGTGAGTGCCTGAGCCTAGGAGTGAACGACCTTGTTATCCTGTAACTTCTGGGAGCTTTCTTGCAGTTATATGTTGTGCCTTAGCCCTGAACTATGCTCTTGCTCCCATCTTCTCTGCTTCCCCCTCCTTCCCCTCCCAGCCCCCCTTGCCCACACCCCAGCATTCTGTACCTGGTAATTGTAACCCGTTGCCTAACTCTGAGCTACAATTCTGATTCCCCCTTCCGCCCCTTTCCTCTCCTCCCCATGCCCCCAGCATTCTGTACCTGGTGATTGCAAGCCTTGGCTTGGTTGGTGCTCATTACAACAACGTGGTATGTGCTGCTGCTGCTGCTGCTGTTGCTGTTGCTACTGCTGCTGTTGCTACTGCTGCTGCTGCTGCTTTTGCTGCGGCGGCTGCCCCATCCCTGCCCCTTGTGTTCTTTTGAGAATTCTCAAAAGTCACACCAAAATTGTGTTCCTGTTTCTCTCCTCTGCCGTTGTCTTCCTCCCGCGTATATGAAGTGTAGTTTTGAGACGTCTCAAAACTACACTTATACACATACCCCATCCCTGCTCATTGTGTTCCTGTTTCTCTCCTCTGTCGTGTTCTACCTCCCGTCACCCCCCTTCCCCTCCCACCTTGTTCCTCACCCCACTGTTTTTTTCCTGCAAGGCTCCATCCCTGCCTGTCCACCCTCTTTTCATTCTTAAATTCTTTCATTCTTTCTTTGTTTCTTTGTTTTCAATTTGCCTTTCTTTTTTTCCTATGCTGTTTCCTGGTACCTGGCCTTTGTGAAACTTTCACCAGGAATCAGCATAGGAAAGAAGCTTTCACCAGGAAACAGCATAGGAAAGAAACTTTCACCAGGAAACAGCATAGGAAAGAAACTTTCACCAGGAAACAGCATAGGAAAGAAACTTTCACCAGGAAATAGCATAGGAAATAAACTTTCATCTCCTGGTACCTGCCCTCAGCTAGTTTGCTCTCCGGATTCTTACCTTAGTTCTCTGATCCCTGTCTATGCAATAACCCACTGCCTTTTTCATCCCTGTTGTTGACTTCCTCACTACAGAGCATGATGTCCCTGTACATCTTTATCCAGACTACAGTAACAATCATATCAGTCCTTGATTCCATTCGTCCTTTCCTCCTCTTCTGCATCCTGCTCATCCTACTCGCCATCCACATCAGATTCCATATGCTATCTGTAAGTACACTTCGTACTCAATATAGATTGCATTCCCCTCGTTTCCATTCGTCCTTTCCTCCTCTTCTCCATCCTTCTCATCCTTCTCGCCATCCACGTCAGATTCCATATGCTATCCGTAAGTACACTTTATACTCAATATAGATTTGTTCCAATGCACATCCATGCACCTCCTTCCCATCCTGCTACTTCCACTTCCTACCAGTGAACACACCTTGAGCTCAATAAGCTCATTAGCTTTTTTCTACTTCCTTTCACCATTCACCACCATTCTCCTTGCCCGCCATCCCTTTCCATCCCCCTTTCCTCTCATTGCCAACCTCCCTGTTAGATGGAGCTTGATGAGCGACGCTCGCTTGCAAGGCTTGTAGGCCGATTGACCTTGCTCACCTGCATGCTTGTTTCCCCATCCAACCCTCTCTTCCACTGTTCCTTTCCTCCCGCCTTTCTCCCCCCCCCCCCCCCTTCCCTTTCCAACCTCCCTGTTAGATGGAGCTTGCTGAGCGTCGCTTGCTTGCAAGGCTTGTAGGCCGATCCGCTCCTCCTCCTCGCACCGACACATGGCCTTACGTAAGCATGTCACTCACAAAACAATTCGCCGCAAAAGCATGGGCATGCTAGGGTTACTCTTGAGAATTCTCAAATCGCAACCCCCTCTCATCAGTTCATGCCTGCCCAGCCTTGATAAACCCACGGCTTCCTTTCCAAGCCAGTGCAATTGCTTTTCACGAATCGCCTAATATTTCTCCTAATGTTTTTAGCAGACGTTTCTTACTCACCCTCCACCAACCCTCCCTCTCTCACCCCACCTTCCACCAACCCTCCCTCTCTCACTTCACCCTCCACCAACCCTCCCTCTCTCACCCCACCTTCCACCAACCCTCCCTCTCTCACTTCACCCTCCACCAACCCCTCCTCCCTCCATGTGCCTCCTCTCTTTTTCCAACCAATGGCTTCTCCCAAAAAATTCCAGCGGTTGCGAATGTTTCCTGGAAGTTTTTCAGACATGCTCAGGCACACCCCTGTATCGCGGTTCAGAGTGAGTGGTGACCCGTGGTACCAAGAGATTGTAGTGCGGTATAGAGCAAGGAGAACGGAGGAGGAGAGAGAGGGGGTGCGAGAGAGGAATGAGAGGGGGCGTGGGGGCGAGGAGGAGGCAGGTGGAGTGGCAGCAGTGGGTGTGGGAAGGGAAGAGAGTCGAAGGGAACAGGGGCAGCAGAGGGAGCACGGGAGACCACAGCAAGGAAGGCAGCAACACATGTTGGGCCTGTGGTGGAGCGGGTGGGGGGGAGGGGGGGAGGGAGGGAGAGGGCGTGAGGAGGGGAGGGGGCTGGAGAGGGGGAGAAGAAGGCACGGGCACAGGAGGCAGCGCAGGAGGGATGGACCAAATATGGAGATGAGTGTTCTCGAGGTTAGCTTGCATCCACAGAGTGAGGAGGTGCAACCTGTATCATACCCCTCTCCGGCAGGAGCAACCCATAGCCTGCCCGAATTACACCCCTCCCCAGCACCATTCACTCCGGTCGCAGCTGATCCTGTGCCAGTGTACTCGAATCTTTCCCTCTCCCTTGCGTCCTCTCCACCAGCTCTACAAAATTCTCTTTCAACTCCCGACTCTGCTCATTCTCCTGATCCCTTGCTAGGTCACAACCATGTTTAATCAAATTGAGCGTCATAGCTGGTGCATGCCATCAGTTTATGTGTGAAAGTTTCGTGCATGTGACCGAGGCCTTTCTACCATTTGTATATCGTGTCGGAAGCAATAAAAGCTGTTTCAAGCATGTCTGCTGTTAAATCCATATAATATGTGGGATAACACTTATCGTTTCTAGGCAGTGACATCGCTGACTTTTGAGCCGTAAGTCAAGTCACTCGCCCAAGCGAATCGCAACGATTGACAAAGGGCAGAATCGACGTCTCTTCCGTCGCCATGTCAACCACCCTCACCAAACCCGACGGACCCGACGACCAGATTGACTACGACAGCGCGACGCGGGTCCTCCCAAGGCAACCGGCGACAGCATTCCCGAACCGCATTTCTCAAATCCCTGATTTCGAATTTCACACACCCAAGCCAACCCAACAGCCCCAGCAGCAGCAACAGCAGTATCACTACAAATGGAACTCATTCGCACTACCCAAATCATCCGAAGTCAGGTCAGCTCAGCACAAACCATCTCCTGGAGGTTGAAAACGCATCCTCCTTCCTGCCTCTGTTTCGGTTCGTTTCTAGCGTTCTCCCAGTCGGTCGCGGGTGTCTTCCGCAGGCTTCAGTCCGCCTGCCTGCGGAGAAGTCGACTTAGGTGCCACAGCTTTGGCGCCAAAGTTGGCAGGGGCTGCTGGCTGGCAACGAGCGGGAGCATGGCGGCGTGCAGCGTGAATCTGAAGAGGGTGGTCCTCTTGTGGATCATTGCAACTGGATGTTTGAGTGCTTGCGTGGCAGGTAAGTTTATCGGAACCACTCCGAGATAGTCTTTGCATGCAAACAACATTTCAATTTACAAGGCTTTCTCCTTTTCACTCACTTACAGCACCTCAATAGCAAGCTGTCGTTTCTTGCCCGTAAATAATTCCTCAAGGCTGAGGGAATTTATACTGTTGATCCATACTCATAACGCATCTTACTTTTGTTGGTGGACACGCACTGACCCTGCTTGCACGCCGATCACGCCATGAACCTTCACTGTATCTGCAGGTGATGTGCCGTCGTGGCCCGGTAGGAAGGATGCAAGGCGGACTTCCCGGGAGTTGAGGTGAGGCCACACCTTCACAAGACACCCCACCCCAGATTCATCCTCATTTCAGCATCACCATCGTGCTGCATTACCACCACCAGACTACTTCATACTAATGCAATTGACACAGTTGTAGCTGTTGTTGCACTCTTTTTCAAAACGACATCCACACACCCTGCTCTTCTATCCCCACAAAAAAAAATAACATCCTGATCCCTACCTTCTCCTCGCTCCGCTCATCGCCCTTGCATCCCACACAGTGACGGTGGTGGTGCTGGTGGCCCCTTCAACGTGTTCCCTGCACAGTCCTATCTCAACGTTCTCAACTTCAACATCCCACTGCCTCGCCTGCCCCAGCTGCCCTTCCCCTTGAAGGACAAGTTAAAGGACAAATTCAATAAGTTCCATAAGTCGCCTCCGCCCTCCCCTCCTCCTCCGTCCCCTTCCCCTCCTCCTCCCTCTCCCCCTCCACCCAAGAAGTCCCCTCCCCCTCCCAAGAAGTCCCCCCCTCCTCCTGAGAAAAAGTCGCCCCCTCCTCCCGAACACAAGTCGCCCCCGCCGCCCGAGCACAAGTCGCCCCCGCCGCCCAAGCACAAGTCGCCCCCGCCGCCCAAGCACAAGTCGCCCCCGCCGCCCAAGCACAAGTCGCCCCCGCCGCCCAAGCACAAGTCGCCCCCGCCGCCCGAGAAGAAGTCCCCCCCTCCGCCCGAGCACAAGTCCCCCCCTCCGCCTGAAAAGAAGTCGCCCCCTCCCCCCAAGCACAAGTCACCCCCTCCCCCCGAAAAGAAGTCGCCGCCGCCGCCCGAACACAAGTCTCCCCCGCCACCCAAACACAATTCTCCTCCTCCGCCCGAGAAAAAGTCCCCTCCTCCGCCCGAACACAAGTCACCCCCTCCCCCCAAGCACAAGTCCCTTCCTCCCCCTGAGAAAAAGTCGCCCCCGCCGCCCGAACACAAGTCTCCTCCTCCACCCAAGCACAAATCGCCCCCTCCGCCCGAGAAAAAGTTGCCACCCCCGCCTGAGAAGAAATCCCCTCCTCCGCCCTCTCCCTCTCCTCCTCCTCCTCCCCCACCCCGCAAGCCGTCCAAGAAGGACCATCTCATCATCATCCTCCTGAAAGGCGCGGCAGTTCTGGTGCGCAAGGCACATGGCATCCTTCCCCCTGGTAACGACTCTCAGAAGGAGGACCTCAGGGATGTGGTGAAAGCACTGGGTGATGCAGAGGTGCTGATTAATGAGGGGAGGCGGGAGTTGGTGCGGGAGCAGCTGGATAATAGTGTTGCGACTTTGGAGGAGGTGGGGAGAGAGCTGCAGGGCGGGTGGGTGCAGGAGCAAGCTGCAGGGGGGATGATTGGGCTGGCTCGAGTCGAAATCATGAAAGCCCAGGCGCTGTTTCAGGAGTGAGAGAGTAAGGGGAGGATGGAAGGGAAGGGATGTAAGGGAAGGGATGTAAGGGTGGGTACAGCATCAAGCAGGCGCTGTCACTGTCGCCCTATTCCAGTAGCGGATGGGAGGATGGCTGGGAAGTGAATAATCAAGCAGCAGTAAGCAGAAGCTTAGCTGCTCAGTGTGAATAATCGAGCTGCTGGGTAGGAGGGAGAGAGCAGCTAGCTAAGTGTTCGGCTGGCATTGTTCGGCTGAATAGCTGGTGGGATGGAAATAGGTTGTTCAATGACCTAAATGAATACAGATGTTATTAAGCTTTCAGATGCAAGGGGTGCAATGCGATACTAAAGATTTACTTGATTCTGAGGGACGGATGCTTGAAAGATGGGAGTAAATCGAAGAGCTGTGATCTGAGCTAATCCCCTCTTCTTGCTTCCTCTTCGTCCCTCTTCCCTCCCCTCCTCCCTTTCACCCGCCTCCCCTTTCGCCCGCTTCCCCCTCTTCCTCTGATCTCCTCCCCACTCTTCCTTCTCCTTTCTTTCACTGCTGCTCTTCCCCTCCTGCTTGTGCCCATGCCCGCTCCTCCCAGGCAGCCCCATGCTTGTATTTTCAGAGAGATAAGCTGGAGAGATGTCGGACAGGAGGCCGAGTGCCTCTCTCTAGAGATCCGACAGAGACAGCCTTTTTTTTTTTTTTTTTTTTTTTTTTTAATTTTTTATTTTTTTTTTTTAATTGGAAAACGACGCCATACGAGAGAAGGCATCCGTGAGAAGAATTCAGCTGGAATTGGAGAAGCGAAGCACCACTAAGAAGTAAATGGATGTGGATCATGTGATGGAAGTGGAAAACTGATGAAAATTAGGAACGTGATGAAAGTTTGGGCCTTTTTTTGGAGTCTGCATGCTCACGAGCATGTTAGGAGCCAAGCGCCCTTTTAACTGCGTGAACTGCTGCATACCTTGACGTCATGCTCAATGTCAAGCTGAATGCCATGGCCAATGTCGAGCTTGCCATGATCGATGTCATGATCGATGTCATGCTCAATCCCGTGCTCATTGCCATGCTCAGTGTCATGCTCAACGACGGTTACCTGCATCATGCTCGTCACAGGCGAAAACGTCGTCGCTCACTGACAGAAGAACGAGAAACACATCCAATGTCGTCGGTTTCTAGGATCCTAGGAATCCGCAGATCGATAATATTGCCGCGACGTACCGCATTATCACGTTTGCCTAAATCGTCTATTACCGAACCAAACCATCTTCGCCACTTTTGCTACCCCCGAATCACGGGTGATGTCGAGAGGCTGCAGAGATTGCGGACGATTTATGCGACATCCCCCCTACATGCATGGCCCAGACGAGATGGCACGAAGCGTAAACCAGCAAGATATCAGTGACCCCTTGCTCGAGCGTTCTTACCGCAAGGCATGGGGAAGAGGATCTAGCAGGATTGTGGGAGAATTTACGCTGATGACATGTGGCGAGGCTCGAATTGCATTCGTTTTGTGTTGGTTTTTATAGGTGGCTGGGCGGGAGAACAGTGGGAGGATCAAAGCAACTGTATAAGGTCGCGAACAACTTATTCTGCGTGTTTGTGCACCTGTTTCTGCGTGTGACTGATCGTACAATCATCCATGACTATGTGCATGGTTGCCACAGCATTAATATATTTCCCTGATTACGCATTGACATGGAAATCATCCCCAATCACATGTTACCTAGGAAAGAGAGGGAAGGTAGCCTTGATAGATTGTGCTATGGCTTTAGCATTCACATCCAAAAGCCACCCTCATCAGCTCACTTCAGTGCGGGAAGGAGTGGTTCCACATTTGGGGTGTAATCTGAAACTGCCCCACGCAATTTTGAGCAGAGCGTAAAGAATTCTTGGTGGTTTGAGAGTATCATGACTGCCCTATTCACCTACAGTATCAAAAACCCAGCAGGTATTGTTACAAAGCTTCATTTCATGGCAGCGCGAACCTCAGCAGTAACTTCTTCCTGCTTCCTATCTGCATGCAAGTTGGCAACCTTGCCCTTAACAGCGTAGTAGTCAATGACCTGCAAATGCCAACAAACATAAAATATGAAAATTAGTGCCGAGAATTAGCCGAACAATATAGGCCAGAAGGCATGCGAAGGATCTAAAAAATGTGGAGATAGACGGAGTAGATAAGGGTGCCAGTTTACTTACTGGTGAGGTCTGCTTGTGGAATGCCGCCAGTCGGCTGCGAAGAGTCTCCGCATTGTCATCTTTCCGTTGCATCAGGGGCTCGCCAGTGACCTGGCAGTAAACAGTCAAACGGGGAAACGGAAATGATGACATTAAAGAAAGGCGACCCCTTGGCTTGAGAATGTGTCAGAGTGAAAGCGAATGAAAGCGACTGTAGGTGAGTGTGAGTGTGTGTACGTGGGTGTGACTGAGTGTGTAAGTGCGTCAGAAGAGAGAGAGAGAGAGAGAGAGAGAGAGAGAGAGAGAGAGAGAGAGAGAGAGAGAGAGAGAGAGGGAGGGAGAGAGGGAGGGATGGAGAGAGAGCAAAGGGATTGAGAGAGCGAACGAAACGTCCCAAGCACCCCACATCGTTTTTCTATTCTTGTAGTCAAATATTCCTCATTCAACCCTCCCGTTTCGTCAAAAGAACCACTCACATCATCCTTTCCAGGAACCTTCGGAGGAGCAAACTTGGTGTGGTAGGAACGTCCGCTGGCAGGGTGGATCCACCGGCCGGTGATCCTCTCCTCCAAGACGGCGTCAGGAACATCGAAGTTGAGAACCTTATCGATCTTCTGACCCTTCTTCTCCAGCATCGCGTCAAGCTGTTAAAAACAGTATGGGACACAACAACGACGCCTGGAATAATAATCCACATGCCGGCGACTTTCCCCCTTGAGGGTAGAACCAGGAACCTAGACGTTGGGGCACATTGTTCACATCCTGATATTTTCTCCCCAACACCTCATGAATCTTATGCTCTATTGGAAACATGGTCCATGCAAACCGATCCCAATGGCGACGTGACACAGATGAGAGATAGTCGCATTCGCTTACCTTCTCTGCCTGAACGACCGTGCGAGGGAAGCCGTCAAGGATGAAACCCTTGCTGCAGGACGGCCGCTTGATAGCTTCCTCGATAATGCCCACCACCAGTTCGTCAGACACGAGCTCACCCTGGTTGGACACAGTTGGTAGATTGAACATGGACAAAATGAATCGCGAATGTTAAGAGTGAAATGCTTGAAGCGGGGATAAAATACGACAGGCAACCACAGCTACCACGGCCGGGTGCATAGCGACGCGAGCATTCATGCGACATACCTTCTCCATGGTCTCTTTTGCCTTGATGCCCAGCGGCGTTTTTTGAGCGACGGCTGCTCTGAGCATATCGCCGGTGGCTAGATGGCACAGGCAGTTCTCCTCCTTGATGATGGGAGACTGTGTACCCTTACCGCAACCGGGAGGACCTGGAAACAGGAACATAAGAGAATCAGAAAGCACAACCCACTGTCGAAACGATATGCTGAAGAGGACGGAATGGACAGGGTGATTGCGAGGGATCAAATGGGGGAGACACATGAGAAAAACTTACCGATCAGAATAACTCTCTTCTCTGGCTTAGGAGCGCATTTCATTCGCCTCAACAGCTCGGACATGAGGTCCCTGTCGCAGTAATCTTCGAGGGCAGCCATGATGGAACGCTGGTCTGGGATTCGACCAAGTTAGCAAGCACCCGGAAATATGATCAGGAACGACTAGACAGAGACCCCAATCAAGTTACACTGCGACCCGACTTCAGAAAATAGATTCTACGACTGAATTCCAGTGTGTTCAGCACGTCAGATTTGTGAATGGACCATATCAGGATTCAAAACCCGTGCTGGAGGAGTTCATTGTTCAGACAGATCAGGGGTCAGGACACAGGTTCGAGACATTGGGATTGATCGAGGGCCGTTCGATAACACTTGAGAAAACCCTTGCCTCAAATCGGTCGGCTGAAAGAAACGGAATGCACCAATTAGCAAATTCGCAATCCGCCTCATCAGCATAATTCATGGTGCCAGGCTGGAAAAATGTGGTCCCACACACGCTTCATTTTTCATCCTCGATGGTAGCTTCGGAACTCACGTGTGTGCAAATCAACGTGGCACCAGGGAACCAATCAAGGAAACAGCAGGAAGCAATCTCGATACAGCGTTCACCCGATATTCTGAGTTGACATCAATAAAGTTTTTTTCTGCTCTCTCATACCCTGATCTCTTGCGTTCATTTCGACCTCAACTTGAGCTTTAGGAATTTGGCTTGGGAAGAGAATTTCGAGGTTGACCCAAAACCATGGCGTCCCTGGCCATGAACAGAACCATTCAGACTGGCTCCCTAGCACAGCATAGGCTTCGCCATCAAGTGAGGTTTCTTAGCGTCTGCTCCGCGTCGTCAGCTACCAACTCCGTTCGAACCAATGTGGGGGCTTCTGCATCCGCTCGAGCAGAGAACCTCCAGACGTGCTTGCGTTGCGGAAATCCTTACAATCCGGATGACAACTCTCCTGTACCTTGCAATTATCATGGCCACATGACAGGTTAGATACCTCTTTTGCATTAAGTTTCTGCTGTTCCAGGCATCCTCTTCGATCTGCTGTTCATTCCCTTCCCACCTTCCCTGCATCGCTGCTCCGCTCTCTAACCAGCTCTTTAATGAGCAGGAGACAAGGGATTGTTCGCATATGCACCTCCTCATCAAGGAGTCGACGGTGACTGGTCAGAAAAGAGCGGAGTTATAGTCTACGTGTGGAACGACAAGGCGGACCGACCGAATACAGGACACAAAAACTGGAAGAGAAGATGGACATGCTGTGGAGTGTATGATGAGAAGGGTGCTCCCTGCAGATCTGGTTGGCACGTTTCTTACTATGATGGGGCAACCAGATTCTGAAGCTTGGGCTTCAACGTAACTCAAAACAACAATAGCCTCCGGTGGTCAGCTCATGTTGGATCCACTGTTCTATTACTGAATATGGTTCCTGGTATTGCAGGATGATGGGAACACCCATAAAGTGTCACCACCAAGTCATCCAATCCAGAGACTAAAATGTCAGTGATGCAAGTGCTGTGGTGTCATGTGCAGATCAAGCTGGTACTACATGGTATAGCTGAAGCTCCATGCCATACTATAACATCTGTCAACTATCTGTGGATTGGAGGAGGTTGTACGATAATACTATCTGCATTGCAGGTTCAAGCTGGCAATGTGCGATGTGCAAGAGAAATAAGAAGCAATTTAACCATGATAATGGCCTGATAGCCTCCAGTATTCTAATATCCACGCTCAAGCTCAAGAGCCTAGCCTACATGAGTGAAGGCGACAATAAGTCAAAGCTACCCAACGGGTCAATGAGAAGCTCCAAGCGGGCACTCATGCACTCAGCGATGCGGAGGCGAGGAGGAGTGCGGAACAGACTAAACAATGGATTGGGCGTTGCTGTTGTCTGTAGACTCTCAATGGTTGACGGATTCAACATGTTCCCTGCAGGCGTCGAGAAGTTGAATGTCTCCTCTTTCCCTGAACCACTTAGGCCCTGACCACCATTGGCACCATTGCCATCAAAACCAGCTGCACGTCCAGCAGTATCATCTAGCCTGCTGCTGCTCACTGGCTCTTGATTCCCACCATCAAGACTGTCTTTCTGGTTACCACCACCAACGCAATCCTCATGGATGCTACCCACCAGCCCATCCGTAAGACCACCACAAGCACCGCCAGCGCCACCAGCACCAACAGGAGCAGCAGCAGCAGCAGCAGCAGCACCACCACCACCAGCATCAAAACTGTACCTAGGAGCACCGCTTGCTCGCGCCATGTCGACTTGCATCTGCATCATCTGCGCTTCCATGTCTTTGCTCAGCTCCATCCGCATTCTCTCCGTTTCCAGCAGCCGCTCCAGCTTGGCGCGCTCCACTTGTTCGTACACCGCAGCGAGTTGCCTAACTGCTAACGCCATGCCCTTTAACGAGGATGAGACTCCTGGGGAGGGCTTTTTCTTCATCAATGCAGGAGCAGCTCCGAGCACCCGGGTAGCCCTCAACCCTGTTTGCCTTGCTTTTCCTGCTTGCTCTTGCAATGGTGGCTGCTGCAATGGCTGCTGCTGCTGATGTTGTTGATGTTGCTGCTGTTGCTGCTGTTGTTGTTGCATGCCTACAGACGGCATTGACCTCATCTTCGCAACAGCCTCACCAACGATCCCTACGTGCCCCCGGGGCCCGTGGCGTTGGCCCAGCAGGGCGGACGTGGCGTAAAGCAAATCGTGGACCGACCCTGAGGAGTGAGAGTCGAAAAACGAGGTACGTAGGAAGGGAAAAGGGCGGGCTAATGTCGATGGAGCCACGGAGAGGGGTGCCCTTGACACTCGTGTCCGTCGTTTCACGGGGACTGAAAAAAGCGCGTACAGTTGCACCAAACAGCCCGAGGCGCTAGGGCGTGATGGGCCGCAATTGAGCAACTGCGGCGTGGGGTTAGGTAGCGCAACGCAAGCCACTGATTCAGCGGGCTGTGACGGTTAATCTGTGGGTTGCTCCCGCAGCAAAACACACTAACCTATCCAGTAGTGCGTTGTCGCATGTTTGAAAGCATGGACGCGGAAAAAACGCGGCGTCGCGATCCGACGATTCGAACTTTAGTACGAAACAGGTAGGAGGATAAGATAGGAAGGATATATAGGAGGTGGTGGTGTCGAACGCTAATGACAGTCAATTGGGGGCACATGAGTAGGAATGTCTGGCCTCATTAGCAGAATCTGCAAGCCCGGCTGAACCGCTGGTACTCGACGGTACATGTCAAGTTCCATAAGCAATTATAGGCTTACAAAAGGCATACACGCTTATACGTAATAAGTTAAGCAAATCAAATAGCAGAATGCACAGAAAAACGACTCACACAGTCCCTTACTCCCCCCACACCCTCCCGCTGCCAATTAGATTTATTGACACCCTTTTCACGAGCAGCTTAGCTGCACGTGTAGTCATGGCACTGCACCGATCGTGCCTGCTAACTTGTCAGCTTGCCTCCAGCCCTCAAGACATGCTTGCTTGGTTTCTTGTGGCTGCTCAAAACGGCTCATTCCTCTTGTGTTCCGTCCGCATCCCCTTTCCTGCCACCCATCAACTCATTCTGCTTCTCTGAAAGCCTCCTGCAGAAATCCAATCGTCACAGCATGTTTGGTTCGCTCTTGCAGAAGTCCCACTGCTGCAGTGTTGTTGCCGCTGCTTCCATTTTTCTCCGCTTTCGAAATCGAATTCCTGTGCTTGAACACCACCGCTTCATCACCAGATTGCCGGGAACTCAAGCCTGTACACGGCTTCAAAGATCAGGTCAGGTTGGTTTTCTGCTTCTGCTTTCCTCCGCTTTTGAGTTCCTGCACTTCCACACCATCGTATCATCGCCATAATGCTGGGAATGGAACTCAAGCGTGTACACGGCTTCAAAGATCAGGTCAGGTTAGTCGTGTCGTGTCAACCCTCCTCAAGGCTCTGCCTCGACGTAGAGACGCCTCAGCCTCGGATGAAGTCCGCTTCACGGTTTCCATCCACCTTCTCTTGCACCACTGTGTCTTTTCCATCCACCACACTCCTGCTCGAAGTTCTGTTCATCACCAAATGCTTCTGCACCCCCATATTGTACCTCTGCGACGCCTCAAAACTCCTGCGGACCCAGAACAGATTCCCTTGTCCTTCTTCGCTCCATCCCTGCCTTTCCTGCTGCTTCCTGGTAACTGTGCTGTTACCTGGTAACCGAGCTGTTACTTGGTATCGTGCATAACAACCTGTAGGACCACTATCAAACCACGTTCGAATATGGGATCACCTGGAGTGAGCCACTGCTGACAGCTTTTACCTGGTAACCACATAGCTCTCTGTACGGTCAGTGTGAACCCATAAGCACTATAGGTGATTCTCCTCAAAATGCCGTGTCAGAAGCATGCTGATATGATACAGCTCTCCCTGATCTCCCACGCCTCCTCTGGCGTCTGAGCAGATATGATTTGATATGATATGATACAGCGCTCCCTGATCTCCCACGACCCTTCTGGCGCCTGTGCAGATATGATATGATACAGCTCACTGCCTGAGAGCCGTCCTTTGGGGAACAGCGCCAAAGGAATCTACCTGTAGGGCCATTGCGAGCCAATGAGCTCTATGGGCTCTTCCCCTTGGAACGCCGATGTGGAATACAATGCTGATATGACGCAGCTCTCCCTTTGAAGCTCCCGAAAGCCATCCCTTGAGGCGCCAACGTATCTACCTGTAGGGCCATTGCGAGCCAATGAGCTCTATGGGCTCCTCCCCTCGGAACGCCGACGTGGAATACCACGCTGATATAATGCAGCTCTCCCTTATCTCCCGCGCCTCCTCTGGCGTCTGCGCATTGAACACGGGGATGCGAGGAGTGATGAGGGTGCAGGGGTATGGTGAGACACTGTCTGCTTCTGTGCATGAGAGGAGCATCACACTGATATAATGCAGCTCTCCCTTATCTCCAGCGCCTCCTCTGGCGTCTGTGCAGTGACATGGGATGCAAGGATTGATGGAGGTGCAGGGGAAGCATAGCAAGGTGAGAAACTGTCTGCTTTAGGGGCACGGACTGGATTGACTTGTGTTGACTCGCATTGACTCACCTCACGGCGCTGCTGCAGGGAAGCTGGACTGGGCATGGTCCATCCCCACAAGCGTAATGGCTGTACTGCCACGGACTGCATTGACCTGTGTTGACTTACATTAACAGTAGATGACCTCTAAACGACTCACCTCACACCGCTGTTGCAGGGATGCCAGGCTGGGCACGGTCTATCCCCACTGGCGTAATGGCTTTAACTGACACGGACTGGATTGATTAGCATTCCCAACATTTGACCGGCATAGACTCACCTCACAGCGCTGCTGCAGGGACGCAGGGCTGGGCATGGTCCATCCCCACAGGCGCTCCCCGATCTTGAGAGCCCGCTGCAGTTGCTCCGAGGTCATGCCCACTGGTGCGGGCGTGAGTGTTAGGGAGGAAATTGGGGCATATAGATCTCATGAGCACTTTCCCACCCGTAACCCTTTCCCATACCCCAACCTATTCCATAATCCATTCCCCACTCGTTCTCATCCCCCACCCTAACCGGCCTCCACACATTCTAACCGCTTATCGTAAGAGTCTCACTCGTGCCCTTACCCACTTGGCCCCCCAGACACCAATAGGACAAAGCGTCGCAGCACCCTGTGCTGTGCACCAGCGGCAGCGCAAGTTTTTTTTGAGACGTCTCAAAAAAGTATCACTCGTGCCCTTACCCACTTGCCCCCCCAGACACCAATAGGACAAAGCGTCGCAGCACCCTGCGCTGTGCACCAGCAGCAGCGCAAGCAGTCTCACCTGTGCCGTGCGCCAGCGTCAGCACTTGAGCCACGAATCTCGGTGCATCCCTCCTTCTGGGCCACCGCCAATAAATAGTGCACGCCACACGCGCAGCAATGGCCAGTAGCACGTCGACACGTGTCGCATCCGACAGCCGCGCCGCACCCGAACAGCCACCGACAGTGGAGTTCTCCCATCGTGCAGCAGGACTCCCCAACTGTGCAGCAGAATTCTCCAATCTTGCAGTGGAATCCCATTGTGCGGCAGAGTCTATGACCTTTAGAAGGGACGCAGCAGCTTCGGGGCCTCCTGGGAGAGTGACGAGAAGAGACTCAAGCGACCAATCAAAGAGCTCGAGAGCGTCCACGTCTGTGCCCGTTCCCTCCTCGTTCACAGCCTGTAGCGTTGGCAACAAGGAGAAGAGAGGGTTAGGGAGGGGAGAGGGAGGGGGTGGGGGAGATGGGTGGGTGTTTTGAGAACCGCCCGCACCCACACGGCAAGCAGCACAGGTGGAGACAGGTTGCACTGCTTCAGCACTCACCACCACAACAGGCAACACAGCACACGCACACAGCACTCACCAGGTGGGTGTTAAGCACGGCCCGCACCCACACGGCGGGCAGCACGGGGTGGGTGGGGTTCCTGCGCTCCAGCATGCGACCAATGGCCTTCCATGCCAGCGACCCCGTGCCCCCCGGCGCCTTGTCCCTCCAAACGCACCGTAACACCCACACACACGCCAATCACTTCCTCACTCACCCACTCTCTCACTCACCCACTCTCTCACTCACTCACCAAATCTCTCACTCACCAGGTGGGTATTCAGCACGGCCCGCACCCACACGGCGGGCAGCACGGGGTGGGTGGGGTTCCTGCGCTCCAGCATGCGACCAATGGCCTTCCATGCCAGCGACCCCGTGCCCCCCGGCGCCTTGTCCCTCCAAACGCACCGTAACACCCACACACACGCCAATCACTTCCTCACTCACCCACTCTCTCACTCACCCACTCTCTCACTCACTCACCAAATCTCTCACTCACCAGGTGGGTATTCAGCACGGCCCGCACCCACACGGCGGGCAGCACGGGGTGGGTGGGGTTCCTGCGCTCCAGCATGCGACCAATGGCCTTCCATGCCAGCGACCCCGTGCCCCCCGGCGCCTTGTCCAGATGCACCAGCAGCGCCGCCATCGCCGCGTCCCTCTCCTCCCTCTCCCTCCTCTCCTGCTGTGCGTCTGTGCTGCTGCTTTCCTCGCTTCCCCTCCCTCCCAATAAGGCCTCCACGGAATTTCCTGGCAGACCAACAGCCGGATTGGTAGCAGCAGCAGCACCACCACCCTCAGTAGCTTTAACTGCAGCAGCCGAACCAGTCGAACCAGCCCCCTCAGGCATCCCAGCAGCATCAGGCGACCCAGGCGAAGAAGCCGCCGCAGCAGCCGCCACCGCAGCAGCCTCCACCCGCGCCTCTTCCCTCTCCCTTGCCACTTCCGCCACGAGGCACCTCAGGATGATACACGCGCACACGTCCGTGTGCCGCTCGTGCTGCTGCCGCACGCCCTCTGAGTCTAAAGACAGGTGCCGGCTCAGACGCAGGTACGCCTCTGCTAGATCACGCACCCACGGAATGATGGGAGCTGCTTCGGAGTCCGGGATTACGGGAAGGATGTTCAGAAGCCGGGCGGCTGGTTTGGGGGGTCTAGTGGTTGCGGGAGGTGTTGTTGAGGGGTCTGGGTAGGTGGTGAAGGGTGTGTGGCTGGTGGTGGTGGTGTTGGTGGTGGTGGTGTGGCATGGGTGTGAGCTCTGTTCGGAGTCAACCACATCAACTGCTGCAGCAGCAGCTACTGCTGGTGCTGCTGGTGAACCGGCAGTGAGGCCATTAGGAAGAGACACCGAGGCCGGCAGGGCGGCAGGGCAGGAAAGAGGCGGAGACGAAAACACCTCCGTCCCGCCCCTCTCCCCATTCCCCACCCTCCCTCCACTCAAACTCCTCGGGGGAGGCATGGGAGCAGGCTCGGGCCAAGCCTCCGGGAGAGCCTCGGGAAGCACCTGTAACAGCTCCTCCATAAGAGCATCACAGAACCTCCTCACATACGCCGATCGCGACGCCTCAGTCGGCGCATGGGTTAGCGCCGTCTCCGCCACCCCCACCACTCTCTGAATCCTCCGCCTCACCGGCTCCACCCCTCTCGGCCGCACCGTACGCCTTATAACCTCCTTACAATCCGCTTCAGTAGCATACACGCTGCCCAGCACCCTCACGCGCGCCCGATACCCCGCCTCTTCACACCCCATCTCCTCTAAAAACTCTGCAACTTCCGCCACGTCATCAGGCCACAGGCTCGGGAGGGACTGCATGGCGAGAGCGACAGCTAGGGCGAGTATACCCGGGCCTAAATGCAACCCACCCTGGACGGTACCGTGGGTCAGATACAGCCTGTCCAGATGAGCGCACTCGATGGGGTTCATCCCGTTGGTCGCCACTGTGGATTCTACTAGTAGCACCTCTGCTAGCTCTCCCAGGCGGTACGGCGCTCCTGCCTCAGATACCACCTGCTCAGATACAACCTGCTCAGGTACAACCTGCTCAGGAACCACCTGATTGGATACCACCAGCTCAGAAGCGCCCTTTGCCGTCGGCGCAGGCGTGGCAGGAGTGGCAGGGAGGTTGAAGCAGGGCTGCTGCTGGTGGGGGCGGCAGGCGTGGTGGGCGTGCAGCTGAAGCAGATCCAGCAGGCACGAGACTATGAAGTGCCTGCACGCCTTGTCCACTGCGTACCTCTCCATCTCCTCCTCCACATTCACCAGCTCCCTCCTCCCCCCCGCGCCGAACCTGTCGTCCCCGAGCCTGTCGTCGCCGAACCTGTTTCGGTTCCTGACGCTGTTGCTGCGGTCGGTGGCAGGGGTTTCTGGTTCGGCCCATGCCTCTTTCCCCGCATGTTCCCCAGCGTCTTCCACTCCTACTTCCCCTCTTCCCTTTTCTTGGCCACAGTCATTGCTTTCAGCTTGGTGATTGGACTCGTTATAGGGACGTCCCTCCCCAACCTCCTCTGAACGCAACACACACTCTCCTTCCTGCCCCACCCCACCTCCCTCCCTAAACCCCCCATCTTTCCCTCCCTCCTCCGCTCTTCCTTCTCCCTCCGCTCCCTCCGCCTCCTCTTCTCCTTCCCCTTCCTCCTCCTCGCCCTCCTCGCAATCCTCTCTCTCCAAGTCACTCACATCGCTCCCTTCCTCCACTCGCATAAAAGGCCGAGTCTGGCCGACCATATCTAACACGCGCAGAATACACAGCGCCATGCTGACAGGCTGGCGATCCGCCAACGACCCTGCAAGCCCCAGCATCCGCGCCACGTCAGCATAGCTCGGCGGCACATCCGTTTCAGTCCCATCCAGTAAAAGCACATCTTGGACTAATTTCTGCTGCAGCCCGTTTCTAGTGGTGGATCTCCACCTCCTCCTCCCATGCCCCACAGCACTCGCGTTGCTCCGCAAGCTCCTGCCCGAAACCGACCCGTCCTCGCTCGGGCGGGACGAGAGCGTCAAGCTGCCCGAAAAACTCCGGAGCATGCTGCCCGCCACGCTGGTGACGTCAACAGTGGGCAGGAGACTGACCGCGCTCAGACTACTAGTGCTGCTGCTGTCCACGGTTGAAGCAGCTGACCGGGAGCGGTTGCGCGGGGGCCGGAGCGACGAGGATGGAGACGGCATGGTGTTGAAGCTGCTGCTGCCCATGCCGGTCAGAGGAGACGTGAGACTAAGGCCAGTCATGCTGCCGAATGCTGGTGTGGTTGCTGGTGCTGGTGCTGGTGCAGCAGTGAGGAAACTGTCAGCAGCACCAAAGCCTACAGGGAACCAGCTTGAAGGCACACTGCTGGGTGCCTCAGCACTCCGGTTCCTGCCAGTACCAGCAACACCAGCGGCAGCAGAAGCAGTAGCAGCGGCCTCCCCTGCACCGCCCTCCCCTCCTTGCGCAGCAGAAGAAGCTTCCTTGCCGCTTCTTCTCCTGCCTTCTTTCAAGCTGCGGGAAGGCAGAGACGCCCGGCGCTGCGGCTGAACTGAAACGCTCGTGGTGGCATTGGTGGTGCCAGCAGCAGCAGTAGCAGCAGCAGCAGCAGCAGCAGCAGCAGCAGCAGCGCCACCGGCAGCAGCAGGAGTGGTAGCAGAAGAACCACCTCCTGAACCAGAGGAAACAGCAGCAGAAACACCTGAAGCCACAGAAACACCTGAAACAGCAGAGACACCAGATGCTCGTCGTTTATGGCTGAGAAACCCCCTGGCTTGCACGGCCTCCTCCCTCTCCTCCCACGCCCGCCCTGCCGCCCGACATAGATCCTGCCACTGCTCATACTCCCTCTCCCTCAGACTCGCCCTGAACCACCCCCCAGCTGCGGCCGGGGGAGGCGCTGAGGAGAAGGGAACTGGGGAGGGTGGGACTGGGGACGGTGGAACTGGGGAAGGGGGGACTGGGGAAGGGGGAACTGGGGAAGGGTGGACTGCGGCTGTCACAGGGATGGCTGGCGGAGGAAGGGATGGGGACGCTGGAGCTTCTGCTGCTGCTGGCATCGCACCTGAAGGATCCACGCCATTAGGAACCTCAGGTGCTTCAGGTGCCTCAGGTGCCTCAGG
This sequence comes from Closterium sp. Naga37s-1, assembly GCA_947471745.1. Lineage (NCBI taxonomy): Eukaryota > Viridiplantae > Streptophyta > Zygnematophyceae > Desmidiales > Closteriaceae > Closterium > Closterium sp. Naga37s-1. Next base: position 5,069,016 of record CANJKZ010000056.1, on the reverse strand, counting down.
TGCCTCAGGTGCTTCAGGTGCTTCAGGTGCTTCAACAATGTGGTCTGCCACAATAACACTCCCACCCTCCTGCTCCGCTTCCTCCTCGTCCTCCTCCCCTCTCTTCCCTTCCTCCCCCTCCACATTTTCAGCCATCCTCCCATCCACCTCCCCAGGACCCCCCTCTTTTTCCTTCTCTCCCTTTTCCCCCCTCCCCTGCCCTCTTCTCTCTCCCTTCTCTTTCCCCTCTTCGCATTCTCCTTCGCCCTCTCCTACCGTCAATACAATGCTCACTTGCTTCCGCTCCTTGGGGGGACCGCCTCCCGCGTGCGCGGACCTAGTCAGCGCCATCACAGGCATTGGCGCAGCGCCGGCCCCCGCGCCCGCGCCCCATTTTCCCCTAATCGGCGCAGCCTCTCCGCCGCGCCAGAGCATCGTGCGCGGAGATTCCAGGGATCTCCGCCGCGCCCTAGGCGCTTCTAGCGACGCGCTCGGGTCTTCCCCCCATTGCTCCCAAAACTCCATCCAAAACGCCATTCCCACCAGCAGCGCCTCTTCCATTCGCTCCACGTTTACATAAACACCGCTTTCCACCGCCTCTCCGCTCTCCGTCCTCGTAGCGTTGCGCCCATCCGCACTTGCGGCATTGCCAAAAGCCCCGCCGGCATACTCCCCCTTGTTATACATCCCTTCTCTGCCAGGACTGCGCACGCTGCCCCAGTAACCTCCGCGAGCTCCCCCTCCGCCTCCGCCTCCGCTCCCGCTTCTCTCGCCAAGCTCCGCGCCATCCCCCCCGCCGAACTCCGCGCCGAGCTCCGCCGCCTCCTCTATCCGCTCCACCAGGCGCTGATACTCCGCTTCTGCGCGCGCCTGCACGTCCAGAAGCCCCGCACGGATGACGTCATCCGCCCCGCCCAGGGGAAGAAGCAGCGAACGCGAGCGCGGGGTCAGCGGCTGCGGCTGCACGAGGGGGAAGTACGGCGGGGGGAGCGCGCGCGTGCGCGGGGATGGGGAGGAGACGAAGAAGGAGGAAGAGGCGGAAGACGCGGAGGAGGAAGAGGAGGAGGCGGAAGAAACAGGCGCCGAAGCCTGCGCCAAGCGGGGGGAATAGGCGGAAAACTCGGAGGACGGGGAGAGAGACGGGGAGGAAAGGCGGTCGAGGAAAATGGAAAGGAGCCCCGGGAGCGCGTCTCCCGGCGGAAGCTGCGCCATGATTTGGCGCGCGCGGATAAGGCCGCCATTGGCGGGCGTGTAGGGGCCGAAGTGGTGGGGGTTGTTGGAGAAAAGATCGGAAGGAGAGAGGCAGATGGGCCAAAGCTGAGGCTGCGGCTGTGGCTCCTCGTGTATTGGCTGCGCGGACAGCGCTTGGCCCATAATGGCAGCAATGCGCCGTAAGGAGGAGGGTTACAACGGGTACGGATGTAAAAACGGGTGCGAGGAGTTTCGGCGTTTCAGCTTGGAGATATTCTTATAGTGGAAATAGGGGCTATTCTTAGCGAGCGGATTCGTGAGCGAGAGCTTGGTATTAGTCACGCGGAAGACGGGATTAGAGATACGGAAGCCGAGGCGGCGACAGCCCGCTCAAACAACAGTCATTCACTTAGCGATGCAACGAGTCACCGCGCGAATTATGTCGCATTGTGGCGCGCCGAGTGCTCAAGAGAGGACATTTCAGCGGGCTTATAGCAAGCCGCGCTGCGGCAGTCGAGAGTTTATCCAACGAGAGAAGGTAGCTGCATGGTAAGAAATGGACGGAAGAAAGGATGAGAAAACCTAAGCCAAGGAGGACAAAGGTGGTGAGGGGAACGGGTGGGTTGGGTTGGGGCGAGTTGGAACATTTGCCTAGCTTGTGTACCTGATTGACGAGGGGGCTGGGTGGTTGGGTATGATACAGTGACAAGGAGAATTGATTGGTTGAACTGGTGTGCTTGCTTTGCTTGCTGCCTGCTCGCGAGATTGGCTGTCGGTACAGCTGCTGAAATGCTCTCCAGTTTCAGCGGTGTGCTTGGAGTGTGTTTCACTAATTGAGTGCGCTGAAATGTACTGCACCGCTTTTGAACGCACTGCACTGCAATGCTCCACACTCTTGTTTACTCTGCTCTGCACTGCTCTGTCCTTCGAAGCGAGCTTTCTCGGAGAGAGTCGAATCGTGTGGGACGTAGTACGGGGCATTGGATTCGAGGATTGCTTGCAGAGGCCAGTGCAGCAACAAGCGGGATGAGCGAATGGGTTGGTTGGGAAAAGTGTCTGGCGACAAGAGAGGTTTTCCTGTTTCAAAAAGCTTCACTGCGAAAACCAAGGTCGTATGTTAGACGGGAAGCTTTTCTAGGGCAAAAAACACGCACCAGCTCAGAACGGGTTCACATATATTGTTTCCTCAGGACCTTGATTCTAAAAAATCCTCCACTATTGGGCTTTCTGCTGTGGGTGGTTCAGTAAGGCATCGCTGAGGATCAGGTCCGAAGAAACGAAGCTATACAATGGCTCAGGACGCGTTGAAAGTAGACGACCGATCGTGCGTGGCGATCAATATGCAGATCTGTAACCCAATTTACTGTGATGTAATCTTGCTACAGTACGGTTTTTGGCCAACAATTTGTGCAGTGTGTGAATGCGACTGATCCCTGATCGCGGGAGATCAGTGAGAGGCATCAAAGCGTCATTGATGCTCTCGAACCGAGCCTACCTGGCGCGATTGATTCTGATGCCTGCGACTTTCCGAAATTTCGCAGAGCCAGGAATCGCTGTCGCCCAAATTGTCCACATTTGGCGAAATCTGTAAACATCACATCGCCAGGGTGGTTGCCTTGTTGGCTGCGAGTGTCGCAGGTGGGTATGACGACGTATGTGTTTTGGGTGCGAGTCGCATGCAGGGCAGTAATCTCGGCCCTGGAACATCCACCACAAAGCTCAGGTGCGATCGTTACAACGTATCGGTCTTCATGTTTCGCCAATCGATCTGCCCACTCAATTGTGGGGCTCGATTTATGCTCGCGATCCCGCGATATTTGCACTTTCAACGCGTCCTCAACCTGCGGAGGAGAGTGTTGATCAATACTCGAAACACTCTCCGGAATGTAGTTTGTGATATTGCCCAAAGTGCGACTTTGAGGAGGGTGTGTGTGTGTACTTGCCCAAACGTAACGGATGTTCCCTTCTTCTTGGACTGTTCGGGCAGGGCCGCCTGCCCTGACCTGATTGGGTCCTTCATCCATGGGGGGTCGAGAACGAGATGGCGTATCATGTAGGATTGCCCCTCAGCACACCCTGTACTACTACAACAGCACAAGCCATAATCGGAATGCACTGTATAAAGACATACGATTTCCAACGCTGGAAAATTCTCACTACATTTGTGTCTTGCAGACTTTCTTGCACACTGTTAGCGTTTGTCTGTGCGAAGTTTGGGGGATGAGGGCAGACGGAAACATATTGGTCACCCAACAGAAAGCAAAAGCGCTGTTTCTACAGAAAAACCACGTCAACATTCCCACGTCAGCAATTATGAGGCATCTTGAACATGAGTGCGACAGTCAGTCGCGTCACGTGTACAGTACAGCCCTGGTCAGCAGTAATGGAACATGTACCCGTTCCTTCTGTCAAGACATCAACAGCACACTGTAGTGCTGATTTCACATATGCAAGATAGAGCATATCATCTTTCTCTTGACATAGGGGTGGGCGAATTAGAAAGAAACATAAAAAAATGAATAGATTTAAACATCACAATCTCTATCACTACTATTGTTGACATTATAAAATAAAACTCGGTAACAGACTGGTCCCCATGTATGTATGCTGCACACTATGTAGTGACGAGTTCGTTTAAAAAGTTCAGCAATGACGGGTACTGGTAAACAACAGCTCGTGCATCGCACCTCCACGAGTCTCCGTAACCCGTCGATCACGAAAACCCCAGCCGCACTAGCGACTCAATTCGGACCGCACGATCACTTACACTCTCGTGAATCTTGACGGCGGGCGACGTGTAGGTTCACTCACACAGCGCAGCACCCCCACAGCAGTGCCACGTCACCTTGAGGAACCATCCCCGAAGTAGTAAACGGTCAGTCCTCAGGGATTGGCGTAGTCATAATTGTCCTACGGTTATTACTAATGCGATCCTTTGCTAGTGGTCCTAACACTTGGTCCCTAACACTTTGGTCCCTAACGCTTGGGCTCTAACACTTGGCGATACCAGGTGACCCAGCTTGTTGTTTGTGATCTCGACTGCTTTGCCGCAGGAGTCGTCTGAAAGTCGCTCGCTTGGTAACACAGCATCGTCGTCGAACAATTAATCCGTTTCTGACTTAGACTGGTACTGGTGTTCAAGTATTATAAGTTATTTTTTTTCGAACGGAAAGACAATGAGCCATCGACAAGTCCGCGTAATTTGAAGCAAGGATGACGTTGATCCAAGGGTTGTTAACTATCCTTGCGACGTTTTGTCGTCAATCTGTAGCCGTACGATCTAGAGAAAGTAGAGACATCTGACGGACAGGCATGGCGAAGGTGTACCAGGCCTGGAAAGGCGACAACGTGAGTCGCATTTCATTATATGCTGATAGTGAGGATCCTTATAACGCGTACTTCGTGTTTTCTGCCGCACTCGGTGTTTTCTCGTCGCATCGCATTCCGTCGCACTCCGTCGCATTCCATCGCATTTCAGCGCGAGAAGAATGTTACTGAGTCGCCTCAATAGTCACCTTCTTCCTCGTCCTTCCACTCGTCGTCTATGGTCAACTTCCCACCTTCCCTCAAGAGCCCAACTCCCCGCTTCACCTCCGCAACTTCCCCTCCCCCACCCCCCCAACCCCTTCTTATTTCCCCGTCCCCTCTTTCTCCCCCCTCCAACCCCTCACTCCCTCCCTCCCCCCGTTTCCCCTCTCCCTATTCTCCGCTCCCCTCCTTTCCCCCCACTTCTCCAGGTGTTTCTGTGCTACGGTCAGTTCATATTCGGTCCCGATTTCCGCTCGCTGGTGCTGTCGTTCCTGCTCATCCTTATACCGGGGATACTCTTCTGCGTCTTCGTGGCCGCGCAGCTTCCTGGAAAGATTCCTGGAGGCATCGTCGTGCTTCCAGTTGCTATCTGTTACATTGCATGGGTGCGTTTTGTCGCATGAGTGGTGGATTGAGTCGCATGAGGGGTGGGTTGAGTCGCATGAGTGGTGGGTTGAGTCGCATGAGTGGTGGGTTGAGTCGCATGAGTGGTGGGTCGAGTCGCATGGGTGGGTGGGTTGAGTCGCATGAGTGGGTGGGTCTTCGCCCCTCCCCCCCATCAGTTCCTGAACCGGACATGCACCCTTTCGCACCCCTCTGCACCCTTTCCACATCCCCCCCACTTCTCCCTTTCCTTCCAGAACCTCTTCATTCTGGTCTTCACAGCGTGCAGGGATCCAGGCATCGTGCCTCGCAACCTCGTCCCCCCAGACCCTGATCCGGATATCCGGATATGCACCCCTCCCTTCCTTCCACCCCCCGCCCCCCCATCCCCCCCATCCTCCCCAGAACCTCTTCATCCTGGTGTTCACAGCGTGCAGGGATCCAGGCATCGTGCCTCGCAACCTCGTTCCACCTGACCCTCCGTCCACTTCCTCCCTGCCATTCCTCTCCTCACCCTCCCTCCAGAACCTCTTCATTCTGGTATTCACGGCGTGCAGGGATCCAGGCATTGTGCCTCGCAACCTCGTCCCCCCAGACCCTGATCCGGACATGCTAGAAGCTATGCGCCTGGAGGGGGCGGGGCTTGCCACGGGGGGAAGGTTTAGCCTGCCGAGAACTAAAGACGTGGAGATTAACGGGTTTCGAGTGAAAGTTAAATACTGCGACACGTGCCTTCTGTACAGGTGGGTGGGGCGATGGGTGTGGGTGGGTGTGGAAAGGTTTGATAAGGTTTGCAGTTGGGTGGTGTGATGCTCACCTTTCCTGTCCTTGCAGACCCCCCTGCTGCTTGCACTACAGCTTGTGCAACAACTGTGCGGAGCGGTTCTCAAGTCATAAGCTCCAGTCTGCTTCTCCTTCCCCCCCCTCCTCTCCGCTCCCTCCCCGCGTCCCCCCATGTCTCAGACCCCCCCGCTGCTAGCACTGCAGCGTGTGCAACAACGGTGTGGAGCGAGGTGACTTTTGAGTCGACTCAAAAGTCACCTCAAAAGTCACCTCGTTTTGAGTCGACTCAAAAGTCAACTGTGTGGAGCGTGGCATACAGTGTTCCCTCTCGCTGCGTTTCTCTGACCTTTCTTAGCCCCCACCTCTCAATCCCCCCCTTCCCTGCAGACCCCCCCGCTGCTCGCACTGCAGTGTGTGCAACAACTGCGTGGAACGATTCTAAAGTCATATCTTCCAGTCTGCTTCTCCCCCCTCCTCCCCATCCCCGCTTCCTCCCCGCGTCCCCCCCTTCCCTGCAGACCCCCCCGCTGCTCGCACTGCAGTGTGTGCAACAACTGTGTGGAACGATTCGACCACCAGCACTGTTGTTGCTGCTTCGGGTTGGAGGATTCCAGTCCCCAATATGACCCCAGTCCTGTTCTCTCCCGTCCCCTCTTATCCCCTCCCTGCAGACCCCCCCGCTGCTCGCACTGCAGCGTGTGCAACAACTGTGTGGAACGATTCGACCACCACTGCCCGTGGGTGGGGCAATGCATAGGCAAGGTGAGGAGAGGGAGAGCATAGGCAAGGTGAGGAGAGGGAGAGCATAGGCAAGGTGAGGAGAGGGAGAGCATAGGCAAGGTGAGGAGAGGGAGAGCATAGGCAAGGTGAGGAGAGGGAGAGCATAGGCAAGGTGAGGAGAGGGAGAGCATAGGCAAGGTGAGGAGAGGGAGAGCATAGGCAAGGTGAGGAGAGGGAGAGCATAGGCAAGGTGAGGAGAGGGAGAGCATAGGCAAGGTGAGGAGAGGGAGAGCATAGGCAAGGTGAGGAGAGGGAGAGCATAGGCAAGGTGAGGAGAGGGAGAGCATAGGCAAGGTGAGGAGAGGGAGAGCATAGGCAAGGTGAGGAGAGGGAGAGCATAGGCAAGGTGAGGAGAGGGAGAGCATAGGCAAGGTGCTGCGATGTCTGTTGAGGCACTTAACTGTGTGGTACAACAACAACTGTGTGTCTCGTGAATAGCTCCTACCTACAAGCCGGGAGGGCAGGGCGGCCCAAGCCAAGTGCATTGAGGTGGTTTTCTCGAGCCGGGAGAGCAGCCCCCCAGCCAAGCGATGGAGAAAAGGCCCTCTCTGCTCCCTCACCAGCCGTTTTCTCTTGTTCTTTCATTCTCCCTTCCCTAGTTTCGAGTCGACTCAAAGCTAGAAAAGGCCCTCTCTGCTCCCTCACCAGCCGTTTTCTCTTATTCTTTCATTCTCCCTTCCCTCACTCCTCTTTCCTTGCTCCCTTCCTTTTCTCCTCCCCCCAGTGCAACTGCCGGTTTTTCTACACATTCACCGCGAGAGCAACGCTCCTCTGCGTGTTTGTATTTGCTATGAGCGCGCTCCTCATCGCCCTACTTGTGATTAACACCTATGAGCCAGGCAGGCAGCCTAGGACGCTGTGGGAGGCCATGGGAAAGAGGCCCTCTGCCCTCACAGTCCGTTTCACCTTATTCCCTCGTTTCTTCTTTCCCTCCTCCCTCCCCTCCCGCCAGCGCAACTGCCGCTTCTTCTACACATTCACCGCCACCAAAACGCTGCTCTGCCTGTTCATCTTCCCCCCTCCCTCCTTCCCCATCTCCCCTCTTCCCACCCCCCTCTCCCCCACCGCCCTGCCAGCGCAACTACGGGCCAGGATGGCAGCCCAGAGCGCTGTGGGAGGCCATGGGGGAATGCACGCTCTTCTCACACTCCCCCGTTCTCCCCCTCCCTCACTCCTCTTTCCCTGCTCCCTCCCCTCTCTTGCCCCACCACCCTCTTCTCTTTCAGCGCAACTACCGGTTCTTTTACATGTTCACCGCCACAACAACGTTGCTCTGCCTGTTCATCTTCTCCCCTCCCTCCTTCCCCCTCTTCCCACCCCACCCCCCCCCCCCCCCCCCCCCCCCTCCCCCCGCCAGCGCAACTACCGGTTCTTTTACATGTTTACCGCCACAACAACCCTCCTCTACCTCTTGTTCTTCCTGCCCCCCATCCCTCCCCATCGTGTCCCTCCACCCCCCGCCAGCGCAACTACCGGTTTTTTTACATGTTCACCGCCACAACAACCCTCCTCTGCCTGTTCGTGTTCGCCATCAGTGCCCTCCTCCTCGTGCTACTCGTGAATAACACTTACGAGCCGGGGGGGCAGCCCAGGACTCTCTGGGAGGCCATGGGGCAGGCGCCTGTCGCGGTGATTTTGATGGTGTACACATTCATAGTGGTGTGGTTCGTGGGAGGGCTTACTGCGTTCCATACATTCCTCACGGCCACCAACCAGGTATGCGTTGAGTGACTGGGTTGCATTGCATGGTCGCGTATGAGCGAGGAGGGCAGCCCAGAACGCTGTGGGATTGCTGCATGGGGAAGGCGCTTGTGGCGGTGATTTTGATGGCATACACATTCATAGTGGTGTGGTTCGTGGGGGGGCTTACGGCCTTTCACACGTTTCTTACGGCCACCAATCAGGTGAGATTTGCGCTTTGAGACGACTCAGAATCAATTAGGTGGGGATTGCTGCATGGGGAAGGCACCTGTCGCAGTAATTCTCATGGCGTACACATTCATAGTGGTGTGGTTCGTGGGAGGGCTTACTGCCTTTCATACCTTCCTCGCGGCCACCAACCAGGTATGTATTGAGTGACTCAGTTGCACACCTTCTTATGGCCCTCAACACCCAACCTTCACCCCCTCCTTCCCTCCATGTGCTCCCACCCACCACACCACACATGGGAATTTCCGGATGCACTACAAGTTGAAGACTCTTGAGACGTCTCAATAGTCACCACCAACCCCTCTCCCTCCCGAACATCAGCTCGTTTTAAACCCTCCCTCCCATCCCCTCCCTCCCCCTCGCCACCCCCACTCGCAAGACCACATACGAGAATTTCCGGATGCACTACAAGCTTATGACCACCCACCCACCATCCCTTCCCTCCACCCCCTCCCTTCCCTCCCCTTCCACCCCCTCCCTTCCCTCCGCCCCCTCACCCCCCTCCCCGTCCACCCTCTCTCATCAGACCACGTACGAGAACTTCCGCATGCGCTACAAGCGGAGACATCTCATAACTCACCAACGGCGCTACAAGCGGAAGATGTTTGACAGACCGCATAACTCGCCAACCACCCGCCATACCCTCACCCCCCTCCCCCTCCACCCTCTCTCATCAGCCCACGTACGAGAATTTCCGGATGCGCTACAAGCAAAAGTTTTCGAAGAGATTGAATAGCATGCCAACCACTCGCTCCCTCCAATCCTTTTCTCCACCTTTTGAGTCGACTAAAAAGTCAACAAGCTGAAGTTTTCGAAGAGATTGAATAGCATGCCAACCACTCGCTCCCTCCAATCCTTTTCTCCACCCCTCCCTCCCACCAGACCACGTACGAGAACTTCCGCCCCTCCCTTCCCTCCGCCCCCTCACCCCCCTCCCCGTCCACCCTCTCTCGTCAGACCACGTACGAGAATTTCCGGATGCGCTACAAGCGAAAGAGTTACGAAGGATTTCTTATATCACCACCCACCCACCGTCCCTTCCTCCACCCCCTCCCCCCCCCCCCCCCCTCCACCCTTCCCTCCCACCAGACCACGTACGAGAACTTCCGCATGCGTTACAAGCGGAAGATGTTTGACAGACCGCATTACTCGAGTTTTGAGTCGACTCAAAACTAGACTTATCACACTTGACAGACCGTATAACTCGCCAACCACCAGCCATACCCCCTTCCCCCCCCCCCCCCCCCCCCCCCCCCCCCCGTCCACCCTCTCTCACCAGACCACGTACGAGAACTTCCGCATGCGCTACAAGCGGAAGAACAACCCTTACGACCTCGGCATTCCGCGCAACTTCCGGGAAATTCTCTGCGGCCCTATCCCGACTTCCCAAATCGACTTTCAAGCGGAAGCGCCCCAACCAGTCAAACCCCCTGGAGGCTCCTCCTCACTCTCCTCGTCATCTGCCACAGGCGCTGCCGCTGCCTCTGCTACTGTTACACCGGTTACCATCTCAGACACGATTGGTACCACTGCTAGCACCACTGCTGCTGCTGGTGCTGCTGCTACTGTTACTGCTGCTGCTGTTGCTACTGCTGCTGGTAGTGCTGCTGCTGGTGCTGCTGCTGGTAGTGCTGCTGGTGGTAGTGCTGCTGGTGGTCGGATGGCTAGCAGTGAGCCTATCCGCAGTGATGCGATAGGGAGGGACGAAATAGGCAGTTCCTCATCAGCATTTGAAGCAGCGTATGCCGCCCTGCTAGCCCAGTACGCCCTGCATGGGGAGGGGGAGGAGGGGGTGGAGATCGGGGAGAGAGGGGAAGATGGGGGGGATGGGGAGGGTGCGAGGATTGAACTTGGGGAGGGTGGGGAGGGTGGAGAAAGTGGGGAGGGTGGGGGAGGAGGTGGTGGGGGTGAAACGAATGGCGAGACCGATGCGATTGATGAGAATGGTGAGAATAATGGGAATGATGGGAATAAAGAGGATGAGGAGTCTTCTTCCTCTCCGGATGTGCCTATTGGCTCTACCTCCGCCGAGTTAAAACACGATATAGGACCAGTTACTGCCTCGCACCCTCCTGCTCTACTCTCCTCTCACCCACCCTCCTCTGCCCCTGCTGCTGTTTCTGCACCACCTGTCACTCACCCCACTGGTCTGGAAAATTCCGCTGCCGCTACTGCTTCTCCCGCAATGACAGATGCAGCAGCAGCAGCAACAGCAGCAGCAGCAAGAGCAAAATTAGCAGCAGCAGTAGCAGCAGCAGCATCAACAACAGCAACAGCAGCAGCATCACCACCATCACCAGCCATACCACCAGGTTCAGCTGCATTGGCAGCAGTGGCAAGCACAGCAGCTGCCATACCAGACAGCATCCTTCAACCATCACAGGAAACCACCCATTCCTCCTCCCGGACCTCGCCCCGAACCTCCTCCCGAACCTCCTGCCAACCCTGTTCCCGGCCCTCCTCTCGCCCAACCTCCCGACATGCCTCCCCGACCCTAAGGCCTGGCTCCTGCCAGCCCTCCCCACCTAGGTTCGGATCCAGGGGGTGTTCTCCGCTCAAGGGGATGTTTTCGCCGTCGAGCAGAAGTCTTTCGTCTGGATACGAGTTGGTGGAAGGTGTGGGATTGACAGGAGATGATGGTGGTGCTGCAGCTGATGATATTCTTGAGAGCAGCACATCGGGACGAGGATCACTAGGTTAGGACTTGTGTGTGAAACGACCTAGAAGTCTTCTCTACCGGGAGCTATAGGTGGTTGTTTTGGAGTGGATTTCTGTATAGCTGAATATTGTTTCTGATTCACCTGCCAGCAAGACCCCCTCTTCACGTGCTGAGGGAAACTCAGACTCACCAGGCTGATAGCGTTTGCAAATACCCCTACAAACAGGGGCGTCATTGGGTATCCCTCGAATTTGGGATAGACAAATCCCATGCCTGGGAAAATGCTAGATCATGCTCAATAACATGATGCTCCCGCAATTGACACATATCCCACATATTGGGGTACTATTTCAAGTCGCCATCCCATTTTCGGTTTGTTTTTGTAGGCCGAGCAAATCAGCCTTTCCAGAAATTCTCAGTGGCCCTCCCGGGCCGCTGAGGGGGTTTGGAAATAGTTTTCAACCAGCAATAGACGCGTCTCGGATAAACCTCATTAACTGCGTCATTGCCCCAAGCGCAAAGATACCTTCTCATTGCAGTTTGCGAACTTTATTCCAGCCTCGGCTTCCGTAAATGTTCACTTCGTGGGATGAAAACTAGCTTTCTGCCTACGTGGCAGATTCGGAAGCATTTATTTTTACGAGCGTCCTTTCGGCCCTGCCTCAACCTTGCCACGCAAGCGCCCCTCCCTCCACCCGCCTTAGACAGAGTTTCTACTGAAGTTCCTAGTTCCAGTTATTTGCAGTGCGCGTCTCGTTTCTTAGCCAAACAACTCTGAGCAGTGAAGGGTGACACTGCTGGCGGTAGCCCGCGCAGGAGATTAAAGCGAGACCCTTCTAAGGGGCAATTATGCACCTAGAGTATCGGTATACGACGACTAAGAACCGATTATGCTCGAAATCTGCGACGGATTGTGGTCAAGCCTTCCCAGCAGGCGCAGCAACGTACCTATCGAGCAAATGTCAAACCATGCGATTCTGGTCGTTCCACCGCTTTCGATTTTGAGACGGCTTACGAAATGGCCATCGCCTTGCAAAACGTGGTCACGATCAACCGGCTGTTAGAAGTATCAGCTCTACTCGTGTTTTGTAGAATAGCCATCTGAGGCGCCTCAACCTCATCAGCCTCGCGAAATGGCCATCGCCTTACAAAACGTGGTAACGATCAACCGGCTGTTAGAAGTATCATCTCTACTCGGCATGACTGTATACTGAGGCATGTAGTGTGCTCTACGTGCCACTTCGAGGAGCGACCCATGCTCGTTAGTCAGCGACGCTTGTGTGACTGACGTCTGTGAGTGAGCGAGCTTTCCCCTTCCATTCTTCCTGCTCGGAACAGCACCGGCCAGAGGCCATCCCATCTCGTTTTATCCACATGGCCATCCGATCGCGTTTCGCATTTTTGTTAGAAATACCTGCGTGGTCTTTCTAATGCTTGACTCTCCTGGTTTACCCCCCCTGCTTTGTCTCCCGATTCATTTCCCTTGGTTTGACTCACCTAGTTTAAAGAGCTAGTGTAATGAAGGGAAATGACACTAGCTAGTGGTTTTTCTGGTTGACTGAGGGGGTGGGAAAGCACTTGGATGACGACTCAGACTCAAGAGTCCCTGATGTATTTTCCATTGTTTGGTTCCCCTGGTTTGATTCCTCTACATTATTCTCTCTGATGTGACTCCCCTGTTTCAAAGAGCCGTTTCAGGGCCTTGACTTTCCCTGGCGGAAGGAAAAAGGGAGAGTGGGGAGATGGTCCAAAATGGGGGCAAAGCTTTCTACAGTAATGAAAATAACGTCAGGTCTGTCACACAGCAGGCCCACACACAGCAGTGCGTGCCAATCTGTATCCCCACACACAGCAGTGCGTGCCAAATTGCCGATCTGGAGGCTCACACATGCCATAACAGTGTGTGCCTATATGGAGCCCCACACACAGCAGTGCGTGCCAAATTGCCCATCTGGAGGCTCACACATACCATAAAACAGTGTGTGCCAATATGGAGGCTCACACACAACAGTGTGTGACAATATGGAGGCTCACATCACACACAACAGTGTGTGCCAATATGGAGGCTCACACACAACAGTGTGTGCCAATATGGAGGCTCACACACAACAGTGTGTGCCAATATGGAGGCTCACACACAGGGCTCAGTGGCACACTCCAGTGCAAGCTTGTCAAATACCGCATGCTTGCCTTTCTCAATTTGCTTCCCCTTCTCAATCTCTGACTCAGGTACAAGACATTCTCACTTACAGATGAAACCTTGCCATTTTCAGCTTAGCCACAAGCTGCCAACACAAATTATTGCTACCAGTATATTACCTCTTTAAAACATCCAGGTCCAGGTCAAATGGGTTAAAAAATCTACAGGGTGTTGCAATGGAGGAATTACATGACAAGACGGCTGCTCATGCTACTTCGCATGCATATGCAAGAGGCAATACGAAAGCTTTTGCATCTTCTATCCACTTGAATCACTCTCCATGGCGTTTGTGCTGCCATAACTCTAATTGCTACGCTTTGGCAGCAGTCAATCCAACCCAGCATACGCATTCCTAAGTTTTGACTAAGATTTGATCCACCTGTCACCTCTCCATACAAAAACGTCCTCCTTATAAGCATCACCGTTTCAAACATCTCCAGCCTTGACCATGAGAGTGTAGTTCCTGGTGGGGTCGAAGCACTTGCGATACACCAGGTAAGCAGCACCCAGCAGCACCGCAGTGAGTGCGGTAACCGCCGCAAAGGCTGTAGCGCCAGTCAGCACCAGCTTCCCTCCTCCCCCTCCCTCGCCCTCGGTCTCTGCGTCAACCTCATGCTTCAACTGGGAAGGGCAGGGGAAGAGGGGGAAGAGAGTGGAAGTGCATAGTAATCCATGATGCGCTTTCTCTTGAAAAAAAAAAAAAAAAAAAAAAAAATCCTAGGAGAGAAACAAAAAATGGAGAGAAATGGAACTCTTTCATGAATCTAAACATCTCTCCCTCCTCTAGGATGGCACCCAACTGTACCTACCTCAGCCTCTCCATTCCCCACCCCACCGCTCTGCACAAACCTGTACCTCTCCTTCCCCCCACCGCTTTGCACCCACCTGTACCTGTGCGAGTTGTGCAAGAGTCTCTTCCAGCTGGCTCGTGTCAATCACCCCGCCCACATGCCCGCCCGGCTGCCCAATCAGCCCCACCAGCCGCCCACACTCCTCCCCAAGCTTCTCCTTCGGCTGCTCCAGCAAACACTGCCCCACCACCCCCACCGCCGCCGCCGCCCCCGCCTTCCCCGCTCCCTCCCCCGCAACCACCCCCGTCCGATTCCCGCAAAGCTCCTCCACCACAGGGTTGCACGGCTTGACCAGATCCGCATCCTTATGATACATCCAAAGAGCCATTCGCACGGCGTAGGCGGTTTCAGTCAGGCATTTTCCAGAGAGGTTTTCCTGGTGCTGCACGAGGCACTGCAGCACGAGGGAGTGCGCCTCCTTGCCCTCGTCCACGCCCTTGCAAAAGGAGTCCACATCCCCCTCGCACTGCTCTGCCAGGGCGGAATCCAGCTTGTAGTAAGACGCGTGGCGGAACGTCTGGAGGTCCACCTCTGCCTTGCACGCCACTGACATGCCCACCTGGTGAGGTGGTGGGGAGGGGTAGAGGAGAAGAGTGGGGTTGACAAGAAGAAGGGGAAGGGGAGTCCCCTCGCACTGCTCTGGCAGCGCCCCGAGTCCAGCTTGTAGTAAGAGGCGTGGCGGAAGGTTTGGAGGTCGACTTCTGCCTTGGTGGGGGGGGGATGGGAGAGAAGGGGGGCGGGGGGTTTGCCAGGGCCACACCGTCACTTTCAACCGCACTGCACAAGGATATCTTGCTACCCCATTATCCTGTAAGAACACCAACCCACCACCCGCACCTCGTTGATGCTCATCTGCAGGCACCGGAAGGCCAGCCCAGCCGTGGGCTTACGTTTTGACACCAACCACACCCTTTCCAATACCCGTTTACCCTGTAGAACCATTTGTAACACCCCACCACCCGCACCTCGCCGATGCTCATCTGCAGGCACCGGAAGGCCAGCCCAGCCGTGGGCTGTACATGCTTGTTCCACTGTCACCCCAACCGCACTGCATCAAGCTCACCTCTCTGCTTGTAACACCGTTACATTACACTGTAACATTCTCTTTCTCACCTCGTTGATGCTCATCTGCAGGCAGCGGAAGGCCAGCCCAGTCGTGGGGTGCACGCCGCGGCAGAAATGGTTGAGCTCCAGGCCACACGCGTTCATGAGCGTGGGGGTGAGACGGATGTCAGACGCCTGATAAGGGGGGAAAAGGAACAGTGAGCAGGACAGAAGGAGGTGAGAAGAAGGCAGAGGTGGTTGAGCTCCAGGCCACACGCGTTCATGAGCGTGGGGGTCAGACGCATGTCAGACGCCTGTGAGGGCAGTAAGCAAGAAAGGGGTGCCAAACGGGGGAGGTGGTTGGGATAGGTGAGGAGGCAGAAATGGTTGAGCTCCAAGCCACACGCATTCATGAGCGTGGGGGTGAGGCGGATGTCTGAGGCTTGAGCGGGCAGTAAGCAAGAAGGTGGGGGGACCACCTTCTTGTTTACTCACAACACCTACTGCCTGCACTTGTCCCACCTCCCCAGCATCACCATCCCACACCCACCTCTATTTCGCTCAACCGCAGCTCCTCCTCCTTGTACTCCTCTGTCAGCTCGTCCCTCTTGGCCCCAACCATCCCCGCACACACCAAACCTATCCACCACCCACTACCCTCACACGCCCACAGCCCATTATTATCTCGCACCTCCCTGCGTCACCCACCTCCATCTCGCTCAACCGCAGCTCCTCCTCCTTGCACTCCTCTGTCAGCTCGTCCCTCTTCCCCATAACCCATCCAGTACCCAACCCACTCAACTTTTCCCCCACTACACTCACACACCCACTGCCCATTCTTCTCCCACCTCCCCTGCCCGTCACCACCCACCTCCATCTCACTCAACCGCAGCTCCTCCTCCTTGCACTCCTCTGTCAGTTCGTCCCTCTTGGCCCGCAGGCACGCCAGCGCCTTGGAGTGGTCCCTCTCGCCGCCACACTTCTTCTCCACATCATTCTTGCACGCCATCTGAGAGAGGGGAAGGAACAGGAATACGACAGGGGAAGTAGGCAGGTCGTGCATCAGCGAGTTGCCATCAAACACCCTTTTGAGTCGACTCAAAAGGGAGTTGACTTTTGAGTCGACTCAAAAGTCAACTCGGAAGTAGGCAGGTCGTGCATCAGCGAGTTGCCATCAAACACCCTCTCCTTCCGCCTTGGAGTGGTCCCTCTCGCCGCAGCACTTCTTCTCCAGGTCACTCTTGCATGCCATCTGGGATAGCCTCCCTTAGAAAACACATTCTGTCTTTACATGCAGAGGCACGCCCACCCATCCCCCCTCCCTCACCCTCGTCCTTACCTGCAGGGGGATATCGAGCAAGCTGTCAGCAACCATGCGCTTCTTGAAGTAGAACAGCTCCTGCCGGCAACCCCATACCACCGCACTGCACCCCTTGTTGTGCCCATTGTTACTCTCCCTCTCCCCCCTCCCCTCTTACCTGCAAGGGGATATCGAGCGAGATATCAGCGACCATCCTTTTCTTGAAGTAAAACAGCTCCTGCCGGCACGTTTTAGAAGACAGTTTCCTCTCGTTCTCTGTCAGGCACTTGAGGGTCGCCCCCCCACACGTCACCCCGGTCTCCGTGCCGCCAGTTTCCAAGGCAGCGTCGCACGAGTGCAGGCACAGACGCTCGACATCAACGAAGCACTCCTTGTTCAGCCGGAAGTTGAGACGATAGTCTGTTGGGAGGGTGTGGGGGTGGGTAACCGGGAAGATGGGTGGGTGAGCACTGAGCAGAAGGCTAGGCCCAGCATCGCACAAGCGAAGGCACAGACGCGCGACGTCGACAAAGCACTCCTTGTTCAGCCGGAAGTTGAGATGATAATCTGTTGGGATGGAGGGGCAGGAGGGTAGGTGAGTATGTCACCCCGGTCTCGTTTCCACTGCACTCCAGAGCAGTATCGCACGAGTGCAAGCACAGCCGCTCCTCGTCAATAAATCACTCCCTGATCGGCTCCTTCCTACCCCTCTGCCCCTACTGAACTGCCTAAAGAAACCACGTGAAAAAAAGAGTGTTTTGAGACGTCTCAAAACACTCCTCGTCAATAAATCACTCCCTGATCGGCTCCTTCCTACCCCTCTGCCCCTACTGAACTGCCTAAAGAAACCACGTGAAAAAAAGAGTGTTTTGAGACGTCTCAAAACACTCCTTGTCAATAAATCACTCCCTGATCGGCTCCTTCCTACCCCTCTGCCCCTACTGAACTGCCTAAAGAAACCACGTGAAAAAAGGAGTGTTTTGAGACGTCTCAAAACACTCCTCGTCAATAAATCACTCCCTGATCGGCTCCTTCCTACCCCTCTGCCCCTACTGAACTGCCTAAAGCGCACATACTCACTCTCTGCTGCGCGCTTCATATCACTCTTCGCCTCCTCCCTGCAAATTAAGCCCATGTCTGCGTCCCTCCCCAACATGCTAGGGTCGAGCCTTCCCCTTCCCGCTGTACCCCGCTAGCCCCATTGAAACGCCTAGAGCCCACTCACCCTCTGCTGCGCGCTTCATATCCTTCTTCGCCTCCTCCTTGCACAATACGCCCATGTCTGCGTCCCCAACATGCTAGGGTCGAGCCTTCCCCTTCCCGCTGTACCCCGCTAGCCCCATTGAAACGCCTGGAGCCCACTCACCCTCTGCTGCGCGCTTCATATCCTTCTTCACCTCCTCCTTGCACAATACGCCCATGTCCGCGTCCTCCACCTTGTCTTGCAGACACTTGATCACGTCCGGCTGGTCTGTGGGCGGTGGTTAGTGCAGACACACGGAGAGGAAGGGACAGGGAGGGAGGGAAGGACAGTGAGAGTGAATCACATGGCCGCGTCCTCCACCTTGTCTTGCAGACACTTGACCACGTCCGGCTGGTCTGCGGGCATGAACACAAATGTATAAAGGGGAAAATGCAGGTTCAACACACAAATGTGAGCCATTGTGAAGGTAAGGCCAACGTTCATTGCACACACACACACATGCACGCACACACGCATGCACGCACGCACGCATGCACAGAGACAGAGACATAGACAAAGAGGGGCGGGAGAGACAGGAGGGGCAGGAGGGACAGGAGGGCAGGAGAAGCAGGAGGGGCAAAAGGGGCAGTACGCACAGCATACTCGTTACAAGGCAGCCTCACCTTTGCACAGAATCTTCATCTCGTCGGTGCACGCCTGCCTGAGGGGGAACTTGAAGTCAATGTCCTCTGCAAACCGCACCTCCTGCAGGGCATGATGGAAGGGGAGGGAGGTGAGAAGGATGGAGGAAGGCATTGATATCACAGAAAGGCGTCAATTCAGCGCTCTCAGTATTGGTGAGGAAGAGACCTAACAGGGTAGAGTCCTCACGTAATCTGCAAGTGAGGTACTGGGATTTGGTGTCTTGTGTTTTGAAGGTGACTTTTGAGTCGACTCAAAAGTCACCTGAGGTACTGGGATTTGGTGTCTTGTGTTTTCATTGCAAAGGGGGAACTTATTGGCTTAGCTTATACGGATGTGCCCAGGTCCGATTGAAGCTGTTAGGTCTCTTCCTACTTGAGTGAAGCTGACTGCATACCTGACCGCCCGCATACCTGACCGCCCGCATACCTGACCGCCCCCATACCTGACCGCCCGCATACCTGACCGTACGTACACCTGCCAGCACGCTAGTCACTGCTTGACCTCTCACCTCCTGGAAGAGCGCCTCCTTGCAGTTGGCTCTGAGACCTTTCTGGTGCTCCTGCGTTCCTACTTCAATGCCTCACTTCCTGCCTGCCTGCCTCAATCAGACTTCCCAATGCTCCTAGCCTTGCCTTCCAAAAGAGGCTCACCTCCTGGAAGAGAGCCTCCTTGCAGTTGGCTGTGAGGCCCTTCCGGTGCTCCTGCATTGCTATTTCCATGCCTGTCTGTCTGCTCTGCCTGCCTGCCTGTTTCAAATGAACCCTCCCAGTGCTCCAAGCCTCACCTCCTGGAAGAGCGCCTCCTTGCAGTTGGCTGTGAGGCCCTTCCGGTGCTCCTGCAGGCACAGCAGCACGCGCGCATGGCCGGGCGGCACGTCCTTGCACAGCTTGGCGGAGTCGTCTGCAGAGGGGGCAAATGAGCAAGCGGGAGGGGGAGTAAGGGGGTTATGAGTTTTTACTGCCACAAGCAAATGCACATGCACAGGCACATTCACCCTTGCACATGTACACATAACCACTCACACTGACAAGCCTGGGTGAGGGGGTGGTTGAACCAGATATCCTCCGATGCCCTCTTGGTCAGCTGGTGCACCTGCTGTCGGCACCATGGGTCCTTGAGCTCATGGCCACACGTGCACACCCCCATGTGCACAGTCACATGTTCACGATTTCACTCACGCTTGCATGCCTGGGCCAGGGGGAAATTGAAACGAATATCCTTCGACGCCCTCTTGGTGAGTTGATGCACGTGCTGCCGACATCGCAGGTCCTTGAGCTCTCAGATCCCGCGGCCCATGGGATGGGACACACATAGAGATGCATGCACGCATGCATGCTTGTGTGCGCGCCCAGACACTCACCCTTGCATGCCTGGGCGAGGGGCCGGTTGAACCGGATATCCTCTGATGCTCTCTTAGTCAGCTGGTGCACCTGCTGTCGGCACCGCGGGTCCTTGAGCTCATGGCTCGCCCCACACGCCATCCCACGAGACACACACCGAGATGCATGTGATTCGCGCGCATGCACACTCACCCTTGCACGCCTGTGCCAGCGGCCTCTTGAAGCGGATATCCTCAGAAGCCCGCTTGGTTAGCTGGTGCACCTGCTGCCGGCACAGCGGGTCCTTGAGCTCGCCCCATGGAGCAAAGGCGCAAAGGTACAACAAGCCATCACATGCACGCACTCAGCTACTCACCCTTGCATGCCTGGGCCAGAGGGCGGCTAAACCGGATATCCTCCAAAGCCCTCTTAGTGAGCTGGTGCACCTGCTGCCGGCACCGCGGGTCCTTGAGCTCATGGCAGCTCGCCCCACACACAGGTGACACAGATACAGATGCATGGGTGCGCACAGACACTCACCCTTGCACGCCTGGGCAAGAGGCCTGTTGAAGCGAATGTCTTCTGATGCTCTCTTAGTCAGCTGGTGCACCTGCTGCCGGCACCGCGGGTCCTTGAGCTCCCCCCGGTAGTCCTGCAGGCACTCGATCACCTTGGCGTCTCTGTTGGCCACGTCCACCACATCCTCTGCGTCTTGGTAGCACGTCTGGGGAGATGAGCAACGTGGGGAAGGGGAAGGGGAAGAGGGGAGTGGGGAGAGGGGGGTGAGGTGAGCTCCCCCCGGTAGTCCTGCAGGCACTCGATCACCTTGACATCGCGATTTCCTACATCCACCACATCCTCTGCATCTTGGTAGCACGTCTGGGGGTTGGGAGTGTGTGGGAAGGGGGGAAGGAGCGAGTGGGGTTGGGGTTGGGAGTCGGTTGGGGGTGGAGATAGGGACAGTCCTGCAGGCACGCGATCACCTTGGCATCCCTGTTGGCTGCATCCACCACATCCTCTGCATCTTGGTAGCACGTCTGGCAATCCAGGAAAAGGGTAATGGGAAAGGTAGGGAAAAGGCTGTAAGAAGAGGGTACGGTAGTCGTGTGGGCATCGCGGGTCCTTGTACCCCCCCCCCCGGTAGTCCTGCAGGCACTCGATCACCTTGACGTCCCTGTTGGCCACATCCACAGCATCCTCTGCGTCTTGGTAGCACGTCTGGGGAGATGAGCAACGTGGGGAAGGGGAAGAGGGGAGTGAGGGGAGGGGGGTAAGCTCCCCGCAGTAGCCCTGCAGGCACTCGATCACCTTGGCATCGCGGTTTGCTACATCGACTACATCCTCCGGGTCTTGATAGCACGTCTGTGGGGTAGAGAAACGGCGGTGTGGATGGGAGTGATGGGCGGGAAGGGGCTATGAGCACAGACAGTAGTCCTGCAGGCACTCGATCACCTTGGCATCCCTGTTGGCCACGTCCACTACATCTTCTGCGTCTTGGTAGCACGTCTGGGGGTTGTGCATTACAGGGAAAGGGAAGAGGAGAGTGGAGGGAGGGGCAGCTAGAATAGGTGGCGGAAGTCAGACGCCCATGCTTCTACCCTGCCCGTTTCACATTAGTATCACACCACACTGCCACAATCAAAGTCCCACCCACTCACTGGGTTTCTCCCACGCACTCTTAGTCCTGCCCACACTCTAGACAAGATTCACCGTGCTGATATCCTCAGCGCATTACTTGCGCAGGTTGAAGTCCAGGAGGAAGTCAGACGCCCTTGCTTGCTTCTATCCTGCCCCAACTCACACTACCGTCACTGTGCTGCTACCAGCCACTCACCGTGCTGCTACCAGCCACTCACCGTGCTGCTACCAGCCACTCACCGTGCTGCTACCAGCCACTCACTCACACTGCTGCTTCCACCCACTCACCGTGCTGATATCCTCAGCGCAGTACTTGCGCAGGTTGAAGTCCAGACGGAAGTCCGACGCCCTGCGCTCCATCATGTGCTCAAACTCCACCTTGCTGCGTGGGGGGGCGAGAGGGGGGAAGTGAGGCGAGGAGATGAGGGAAAGTGGCGGGGAATGAGAGAGTGGCAGCATGAGTGTTTCCCTGCGCTCCATCATGTGCTCAAACTCCACCTTGCTGCGTGGGGGGCGAGAGGGGGGAAGTGAGGCGAGGAGATGAGGGGAAGTGGCGGGGAAGAAGACAGTGGCAACACGAGTGTTTTTGAGAATTCTCAAAAACACCCAGCAGCTTCTGAGAATTCTCAAAAACACCCTGCAGCCCTGCGCTCCATCATGTGCTCAAACTTCACCTTGCTGCGTGTGGGGGAAAAGGGGGTGAGGAAGGGGGGGGGAGAGGGGAGGGGGGGGAGGGGAGAATAGGGAGGTGGGGATTGGGGTCAACGAGACTTGACGTCCAGGCAGAAGTGGGACGCCCTGCGCTCCATCATGTGCTCAAACTCCCCCTTGCTGAAGTGAAAGGGGGGAAGGAGGGGTTGAAAGGAGAAGGAAAAAGGGAGGGGGGAGGAGGGGGGAAAAGGCGACGTGAGTGCTGCCCTGTGCTCCATGATGCACCATGGGGTGTGCTCCATGATGCACTCGATTTCCACCTTTCTGCGCGGGGTGGAGGGAGCGTATGTTTTTTGAGAATTCTCAAAAAACATACGCTGCAACATATTTCCGTCCTACGAATGTTAGTGTGTTGGCGTCTACCAAAGAGGGTACGCAACCTCTGAGTGCTGCCCTGTGCTCCATGATGCACTCGATTTCCACCTTTCTGCGCAGGGTGGAGGGAGAATCTGACCCACACCCCCCCCCCCCCCGTCTTCTCCGCCCCTCACACCTTCCTCCCCTCACCCCATGACTTGAGAAGTCAGTGTTTAACAGTAAGTATTTTGAGGCGCCTCAACATACACCTCAACGCACTTGAGAAGTCAGTGTCCAACAGGTGCGACTCCAAGCAGACCTTCACCTTGCCTGCCGTCACCCCCCCCCCTCCCAGCTTGTCTCACTCATTCCTGTCGTCCCTCTCACTCATCATTCCTAAACCCCCAACCCCGTACCCTGTCTCCCCACCTCCCCAATATCTTCCACTCACCAGGTCTTGGAGAAGTCAGAGTCGTGCAGATGCGACTCCAGGCAGTCCTTCACTCGCGCATCCCCTGGCAGCACGTCGGGGCAGAATCGGCGCTTGTCCTCCAGGCAGGCTGGGAAGAGGGCGGGGCAGAGAGAGGAGAGGAGAACGGATAACAGGATGGGAAGAGAAGAGAGAAGAACCGATCAAGCATCGCTTTGCAGCACATTGGGGCAAAACCGGTGCTTTTCCCACCGGCAGTTTCTGAGACGTCTCAACAGTTTTTGGGGCAAACACGGTGCTTTTCCTCCGAGCAGTATGGGAGAGGTTGATGTGAGAAAGAGGAGGGGAAGGAAGGGGAGAGAAGCGGACGAGGAAGGAAAGGCGGGGGGGGGGGGGGGGGGGGGGGTGGGAAGGAGGGGAGGAAGGAAAATGAGGAGAGGGAGGGGGGAACTGGATCTATATGCCAAACCGCGATTTGAGAAGTACATGTATGTATGTGCACTGACGCTCACCTTTGAAGAGGCGAGTGTTGAGGCGAATGTCCTCTGAGCTCTCTATCTCCTGCCGGAACAGCTCCGCCAGACACTCCCAGTTGAGGCTGTTCCTGTGGTCCCTCTGGTGGAGACACATACACAACGGAAGGAAAGGGCGGAAGGACGGACGGAACGAGGGAAGTTGGAACAACCAGCACAGAGTCGCTCGCACTGTAGCCGCGCAACAACCCCCAACCGAACTCAAACCCCCCTCCCCTCCTTTCCCATTTTCCCACATACAATCACACACACACACACGCAAATCCAACCCACCAGGCAGTCCCACACCCGCCCTTCCCCAGTGCTTTCGTCCGTGCACAGCTGCTGGACGCCCCCAGAGCACGTCTCGTTCAGCTGAGGATCCAGAGCAAGGTCGCTCACATTCAACCGCACAACACCCCCGAAACCCCAACCTTCTTACCCCTTCATCCCCACACACAGCACCCACCAGACAGTCCTGCACGCGCCCCTCCCCGGTCGGCACATCAGCGCACAGCCGCTGCACGTCCCCAGAGCACGTCTCGTTCAGCTGGGGATCCAAGGCAAAGTCGTTGGCCGCGTCCTGCTGCGCCTCAAACACCTTCTGCCCACACGCCTCCGATATCTTGCCACCCGACTTGGCCTCCCTGGTAGCAACGAGTGTGAGGGGGGGTGGGGGTTCGGCAACGAGTGAAATGGCTTCAGCTGGGGATCCAAGGCAAAGTCGTTGGCCGCGTCCTGCTGCGCCTCAAACACCTTCTGCCCACACGCCTCCGATATCTTGCCTCCTGATTTCGCCTCCCTGGTAGGAACAAGTGTAAGGGGGAGGGTTCGGGGGTTTGTGGGGAGGTTGAGGGGAGCTGATGCAGGGGGGTGAGGGGGAAGGGGAGAGGGGGGGGGGAGGGTTGGGAGAGGGGGGAATGGCTTCAGCTGAGAGATGAGAAGTCATTGTCACAGAACGAGGGAGATGCTATTCCTGCGCACCTCCATTGCATTGCAATGCCCCCCCATTTCCTAACACGGGCGTGACTTTGGGAAGGGGTTTGAGAGGAGGTTGAGAGGGGAGGGAGGTGGTGGTTGGCACGCACCTGAGGCAAGCGAGGACGCTGCCAACCTCGGGGTAGAGAAAGTCGTCGTCACAGAGCGGATGAGGATAAGAGGGGCGTAGTAAGTGGGAGGAGAGGGGGGCATGTGGGGCTAAAAGAGGCATACCTGAGGCAAGCGAGGACACTGCCGACCTCGGGGTAGAGAAAGTCATCGTCACAGAGCGATGAGATGTCGTCCTTGAGAGAGGATTTGAGAGGGATTTTGAGAGGGGAGGGACTGGCACCTAAGGCACGCACCTGAGACAGGCGAGGACACTGCCGACTTCGGGGTAGAGGAAGTCATCATCACAGAGCGATGAGATGTCGTCCTTGCACACCTCCACTGCAGAGACCCGCGTTTGCCCCCATATACGTGAACACACACAGAGAGACACACACACAGACACAGACACAGACACACGCACGCACGCACACACACACACACACACACACACACACACACACACATCCCTCCCCACCCCCCATCCACAAAAGAGAACACACATGACACGGGCACACAGAGAATCGCGAACGAGCTTTAGGGAGAAACGTGTGTCAGCACCAGCAGGACATCACTGCTAGAAGAAAAGAGAATTTAGGGTGAAAAAGTATGCAGCCACAGTATCACTAACAGTTTGTTTAAGAGTAGTACTCTCTTGAACCCCTAATTTCTCCAACCAAGGGTGCAGTAAAGGGTACAAATCCTCCAACTTTGTTTACATCTTCATCCTCCTTACAGCAGTCAGGCTGCTAACACCACTGAGGTTTTGAATCACGTTAATCTCGTATCCACAATTTATTTCTTTGCAATATCATGTGCGCGTCACTCACTCATTTCCTTATCAATTGAGGTGTCCTTGTACACCTCAATCTTAAACCGTCGGATGGCCTTGAGGCACTTTTGAGGTGCCTCAACAGCCATGTTCTTCATTCACAGCACTTACTCATCTCCTTGTCGATCGAAATGTCCTTGTACACCTCGATCTTGAACCGTCGGATGGCCTTGAGGCACTTCTTGCCAAACTTCTTATCGGCCGAAGCAGCTGAGGGGTAGCGTGGAGGCAAGGCCAGCGGGAAGGGAAAAGAGGTAAGGGGCCAGGGAGAAGGGAACCGGGGTAAGAAATAAGGTTCAAATCTGAACCGCCACAAGGCATGTCGTATCCAATATCTTGTCCGCTGAAGCAGCTGAGGGATGATGTGCGTGCAGGCCCAGGGAAAGGTTAAAGGGGAAATGGGAAAATGAAAACGGGTTAACCTTGAACCGCCCCAAGAACTTTGCTGCGTAACTTCTCTTCAGCAAAAACAGCTGTGGGATTGTGATGTGGGCCAAGGGGAACAGGGCAAGGGGAAACGGTTCTCCCATGGGACATTCCAGTTCCTTCTAATGGATAGCTCCTGTTTGAAAAACGTACATTAGTTAAACTTTTCGTCAGTGGCCTCGTCGTCACTATCCTTGCCATCAGAGAGTGCTAACTGTCAGAGACCTGACTGCTCACCGTCAGCAGCTTCACTGCTGACTGTCAGCTGCGCCCTGCTCGCTCACCGTCAGCGGCCTGAAATCTAACTGTCAGCGTCCTGACTGCTAACTCGACGGCCCTGAATGCTCACCGTCAGCGCCTGACTGATAACCGTCAGCGGTTTCTCTTCTCACCGTCAGCAGCCTTGGTGAGCTTGAAGCTGTCAGAGAGGCAGCGCTCCAGACTCCTGTTGCCCACGTCCACGCCCTCGCAGAACGACTTGATTTCCTTCTTGCACGCTCCTGCACGCACACACGCAATCACGCACAGCAGTCACGGTAAATTTGAATGAAACACACCCAGCTTGTATCGAAGCGCCTTAACACCTGCTGCTCACGTCCCTGCACGCACACACTCAATCAATCAGGCGCCGCAGACACAGCACAGCACACACATTCGATGAAGTCACACACCCAGCTCATATTGAGATGCATCAACACCCGCCTCAACACCTGTTGATCAGGTCCACGCCCTTGGCTTGATCCCCGCCTTGCACACCCCTGCACTGCACGCATACATTCGCTCAAGCCTTATCCACTGCTTGGCCTGGGTAAGCATTGCGCTGTGCACGCTCCTGTGACAGATCAAATGCTTGGAACGTAATAATCGGACAGGACTGAGACAAGATGGGAGTGCGTTAAGCGCGGAACCGGGAGGCTAACGTGAAGCGGAAACGACGAGTTCATTCAGATTGGTCCGTCAAGAATCTACGATCTGGTGACCACTGTTGGAGAACGCGAAACGATCGAATTGACTCAAGTGAAGCCGTCGGGGTTAACGATCGGACCAACGTCAGCGAGAGCAAGGCACAAGCCCCATTCACGAATCGTCTGCAGGCTCTGTGTCACTCGGATCTAATCAAGAAATTTTACATCATCATAACGTCGCCATTAAATTTTATAATTTTGTCCGTACCAGCAGGGAAGATGTCTCCCGCTTTCTTCTCCGCCTTGATGATATCTTGCTCCAGCTGACTTCCCGGAGGGGGGTCCTCCCCATCCCCAGCAGCAGCAGCGTCAGCTCCGGTGGTATCCTCCCCCTCTCCCTCGTTCTCGTCCTTCGCCGCTTCCTCTGCTGCGGGAGCTGATTTCGCCTCTTCGCCTTCCGCCTTTTCCCCTTCATCGGCGGAAGCCTTAGCTTCCGCCGCCGATTCCCCGTCACCGGCGGATTCTGCTGCTTCTGCAGCGACTGGCGTTTTTTCTTCCGTAGCTGCTGCATCCTCTGCAGCGGGAGAATCTTCTGCAACCTCTGCAGCGGGGGAATCTTCTGCAACCTTTGACGTTTTCTTCTTGGCGCTGACCATTGTAGAGGTCGTGGCCAATAGGAAAAGAAGGAAGATCGCGATCAGTTGAGTGCGTTTCGCCTGAGAACCAATGAGAAAAATGAGAAAATTCATTCGTTATAACAGAACAACATTCATAACAGAATACAAAACAACTGGAAGAGAACCGCCTTCATACTACTAAAACGCCTCACCATTGTGACTCGAGAGAAAAGGACCACTTTTCTGCAGTCTGAGTAGCTTGGCCAGGAGTATTGATATCTAGACGCTTGTCAGATCACAACACGACTCGCTGACATGCATTGGCGCCGACGCACCGGATCCGTATCAATCTTGATAAGCCTAGATGGATACCGTACTATGAAGCCTTGACCCTTTAGACGACACAGGACGGCAATAGTCTCAAACACTCTCAAGCGTGGTTCTTAGAATGCCTGAACGAAGATCAGCATTCTCATTGCTTGCAGAAATCAGACCTTGAGACTGTGTGGCTGCAGGCCATTTAGATGAGGCAGTTGTTGCAATCCTTGGTAGCTTCTCCACGGTATAAGCAGTTCTCGATCGGTTTGCAAAGGCTCAGAATGGTCTTCTGGAAAAAAGGCGTTCGTCTAGTGGTGCTTGTGGGGTCCTCGAGAATGGTTGGTTGGTGGACCCACCTGCCGCGTGTGGTTCTTCGCGAAACTCCCTGATCGCTTAGCTTAACGTTTTCCATCATACTTGACGGCCGGAGATCCCCCAGGTGGTCGGTGAATCAATGGTTGCTGAACCCTGGTGCATTCCCAAGGAGTGGCATGGAAGTTCGCTGTACGGTTTGGTATAGTTGATGTAGATTTCAAAGCGGTTTTGCATCATCTACACTGGTTTCGTAGGTTCAACTTTTCGAGTTCAGCTGAAACTGGCCATTTCGTTTCGTGGGCTAGACAATTCAGTCGGATCGCAGATTCGCAGGCCGTCAAAATGGCATGTGGCGGGAAATTGTGATCCACGCAGGTCTGCGATAAAAGCGAGCGGGCTGTTTCGCTCCACAATTCCGTTAGCGAAATTTGTGATTACAGAAAACACACACATTCACATCGTCTGTATTAGATTCCACAGCTCGTTGAAAATTCAGTAGTGTTACACATGTACCTGAAACGATACCCTCTGTATGCCAGCTTTTTTTTACTTGGTATTTCCCTCCCACTGCCTAAGAAACTATCACTCGGTACCTCCAGGCCTAGTAACTTTCTCCTCGCAACGTTATTTCCAGCAAAACTATTTCACTAAACGCGGTTTCGGAATTTTTCTGTATTTCACTTCGATGTCCGCTGGCCCGCTGCCACGTCAGCAGCACCAAAGCGGCAGCGACGTTCCTCCAAGAGGCTCATTCTGGCAGATTCGCCGTTTCCGCCGGCTAGGCTTCTACACGGGGATTTATATCGCGTCTGCCTGTGCCGCGTACACCTACGCTAATATAGCGTACGTCGAAGCCCTGCCTTCGTCCTTCCGCCGTCCCTCCCCTCGTCCCTCCCACTCCCTGCCCTGGTCATTTCCGACCTCTCCCCTCGTCCCTTCGCTCTCTCTATCCACATGGCTTCCCCCGTTCTCGTCCCCCCTCTCTCCAGCATTCAAGCGCACGTGCCGCTGGTGGCTAAGTGTTACAGCGGGTACTAATTATTCAACTCGACACAGTTTATCTCCCACGTTCTCTTACCCTCTCATTCCCCCACCCCTCTTCCCCGCCTTCCCTCCCCCCTCCCCTCTCCCCATTTTGCTAGCATTCGAGCGCACGTGCCGCTGGTGGCTACGCCTTACAGCGGGTATGCTTCTGGCGCGGAAATCCTAGTGGACACTACCAAGGTGAGCCCAAGTTTGAGGCGCCTTTTTGAGACGTCTCAAAAACAACCTCGCTTCACGTGGACACTACCAAGGTGAGCGCAAGTTTGAGGCGCCTCAAAACTGTGCTTTTGGCGAGGAAATGTAGAAAGAAGTGTTTTGAGACGTCTCATCGTTCTCTTCTCTGGTCCTCCTGTCCTCTTCCTCCTTCCTTCTCTCCTCCTCTCTCCTTTCTTCCCGCATCAGCTGTACCAGCGTATCCTGGGAAACGTGATAATAAAAGTGTTTTGAGACGTCTCAAAACTCTTCAGCTGTACCATCTTACTCCGGGAAACGTCTTTGAGGAGACCAAACGGGTTCTCCTCAAGTTCACCATTCAACGTCTCCTCGCTTCTTTCGCTGCTTCTCTTTCTCTCCCCTGGTCTCTCCACTCCCTCCTCTGTGCTTTGTTCAGCTATACCAGCGGGCACTGGGGAACGTGTTTGAGGAGTCTGACTGGGGTGTCCTCTGGATTTCACCATTCATCATCTCTCCTTCTCTCTTACTCTTCTCTCACTCTTCTCTTCGTTCTCTCCCATTTCAGCTGTACCAGCGGGCACTGGGGAACGTGTTTGAGGAGTCTGACTGGGGTGTCCTCTGGATTTCACCATTCATCATCTCTCCTTCTCTCTTACTCTTCTCTCACTCTTCTCTTCGTTCTCTCCCATTTCAGCTGTACCAGCGGGCACTGGGGAATGTGTTTGAGGAATCTGACTGGGGTCCCCTGGAGTTCACCATTCTAGCAAAGCACTATGAGAGGCAGGGGCAGCGAGCGTACGCCTACCATGCTGTGAGTAACTTGGGTGTGGGGGCACAAGCCGAGCGGTATGCCTATCATTCGTCTTTCCTGTTTGTCTGGAATAACTGACTCCGATCTGAGTAAAGGAAAAGCATTTTGTAAGCTTTCACCACCCACCCCCTTTGTCCCCCTCCCCTCCAACCACTCAAAACCATGTCAAACCAACCATCAACCCTTAATCAACCATCCACCCCCGCCATCCCCCCACCCACCAACGGACCTTTTTTATTCTCCCAGCACTACATGGCGCACCTTATCTCCAATGGAGAGGTTGACGGGACCAAGCCCTCCTTGTGACTCGTCATAGAGTGTTAGGGTATGGTGTAACAAGTAGTATGCCTTGAAATACAGCCCTCTTATACATTGTAATTAACATGTTTGTTTCTTGTATACGAACAGTATGTGCACTTGTTGCAACAGTTAGATGGCAAATAACTTCTCTACAGTCATCAGGTTATGTCCAGATAATTTTTGCAAGTACCTACGGTAGTAGTAATGCTAGTAACGTACATTAAGTTAGCGTATAAATGATACACCTCATGATTCACAAACCTCAGCATCATGTTGTCCCATCCGGCTGCGACATTCCACTTCCAATCAGGCCTCCATGAACCCTCCCATCACTACCCACTCCCGCTACCTCATGCCCCCGCCCCCCTGCCTGTACCATCATCCCTCCAACCCCCATGTCAGCACCACCCATCCCTCCGACCATCCCCATCCCGCCCATACCTCCCATCCCTGCCTGCTGCATGTGCAGAGGCATTGGCAAGCCATGACCACCAGACACAAGCATAGGTGAGGGGCCACCAGTAGCATTAACAGCAGCAGCAGCAGCGGCAGCAGCAGAGGGGTGTATCCATGCCACAGGCCCCCAGAACATGGGCACTGTTGCAGCACCTGGGGTTACACCTGCTGCGGCGGAAGGCAGGTGGGAAGGAGCAGGAGCTGGGATCAACTGGTGTGGGAATAAGGCAGGCGGGCCGGGAGGAAATGTTTGTATGATCTGCATCGGTGCTGCTGCTGCTCCTGATGCTGCCCGCGCTGCTGCTATCGCCCCAGCATTCCCTGCTTGCATCCCCACACCTGCTGCTCCCCCCCCTCCCACCCCTCCTGCCCCTGCCGCTGCCCCTGCCCCTGCCCCTGCTCCTGCCCCCTCTCCTCCCGCTCCTCCTGCCCCAGACATAGACCTCGGAACCAGCGCTCTTAAATTCGTCGTCGCCCCACACGGCCCATTCTTCGAAGGGACCTTCTTCTGCCTGCCCCGCTTCCTCTTCACAGGAGGCTCTACCCGCTTCACCAGCCTCCCCTGCAGCTGCAGCTGCTGCCTGTAAGCACCCACGGCACCCATGGGTATCATTCCCGTGCCTGCTGCGGCAGCAGCTGCCATCATAAATAGAGCGGGAGGCACGCGGTTGTGGTGGCAGGAGGGGCCGCCGGTGCAGCCTCTCCCTCCCATGCAGCAGTAGCCGCGGTTAGCGTGGACTGATACTGCTCCGTTGTAGAAACCTGCTTTGGATATACCCCCCATACCCATCCCTATGCCTGCCCCCATGCCCGTATTCACACCCAAGCCCATTCCTGCTGCTTTTCCTGTTGCCTTCTTGCTTCCTGTGCGGAAGCCTGGGCTGGATTTCCGGCTGCTTTTTCCAGAGCTGCAGCTGCTACCCCCCCCCCCTCCTCCGCCTCCTACCCCCTTAGTTCCGCCGCTCTCCTGTCCCCCCGATCCACCCACTCCCTGTACTGCCTCGTTCTTTCCATCTGCAGATGCTGCAGCTCCTGTAACAGCTGTAGCTTCTGCTGCAACTGCTGTAGCCGCTGTAGCTGCTGCTACCTTATTATTGTTCGTGTGGCACGATGCCCCATATTGGGGGAGATTGGACGAACGGCCGAGACTTTGGGGGGAATGAGAAGGGGTGGATTTGGCAGCACGGGTGGCTACACCGAGTTCCTGGGTTGTAGCACGAGCAGCAGCAGAGGTAGCAGAGGCAGGGGAGAAGCAGGACGGAGAGGCTGCTTGTGATTGGTTGGTGGAGGATGGGGAAAAGGGTGCATTCGCATGGACAGTGGCAGTGGCAGCGGCAGCGGCGCTGGTATTGGTAGTGGCAGCGGCAGTGGCTTCTGGCTTGCTTTGCATACAGGCAGGGAGGAGCACAGTGGATGGAAGCTTCGGCGCGGATCTCATCTGCCCTCCCATCTGCCCCACCATGTGACTTCCCAGCTGTCTCCCCATTTGTCCTCCCATTTGTCCTCCCATTTGCCCTCCCATTTGTCCTCCCATTTCCCCTCCCATCTGCACCCCCATCTGACCTCCCATCCGCCCTCCCACCTGTCCCCCCATTTGCCCCCCAACATTCCCAACACCCGATTCCTGTTGCTGCTGATGCTGATGCTGTTGTTGCTGTTGCTGTTGCTGTCGCTGCTGCTGTTGCTGCTGCTGTTGCTGCTCCTGCTGCTGCTGCTGCTGTCGTTGCTGCTGCTGCTGATGCTCTTGCTGCTGCTGCTGCTGTTGCTGCTGCTGCTGTTGCTGTTGCTGCTGCTGCTGCTGCTGTTGCTGTTGCTGTTGCTGTTGCTGTTGCTGTTGCTGTTGCTGTTGCTGTTGCTGTTGCTCAAGCAGCAAGAGGAGGTCTGACTGGTCTAGTTCGTCAAGGGCTAGATAGCCAGCAGAGACAGAAACCTCGTTGCCACTGATATGAAGCTGCTGCTGCTGCCACTGCTGCTGCTGCTGCACCTGCTGGTGCCCACCATTCATGCGCATGACATCACTTTCACTGCTCTGCACCGCACCAAAACCTCCTGGAACCTTCACTCCAGCAGCGTTCCCCCAAGCCGCCATCAACTCTAAGTCCATCGCTGCAGCATCAAACCCGAAACCCTCTCTCAGTAAATCCGCACTGGAAGGCGCAATGTCCGTTAGACCTCCCTCCTCCAACCCCACCCCGAGCCCTGCTGCTGCTACATTCTGCATTGTCTGTACCTGCTCCATATGCTTCAGACTGGTGCCACGTGTTTCATTAGGACTGTGGCTGTGGCTATGGCTGTGGCCGTCGTTGTGCCTACGGCCTGCGAAGCCCTGACCGTGTTGGTGACTGTACACGTCGTTACTCCCTGACGCCCCACCGTCCTGCGCCCTTATTCCGCCCCCCATGTACATTTCGCCCCTGTCATCATCCCCAGCGCTGACGTCAGCGCTGTCCACGTCACCACTGGCAGTTGCGTCAGCACTAGCTGTAGCGCCAGCGCTAGCTGACGCGTCAGCACTGCCGGTTGTAGCGCCGCTGCTGTCTGCAGAAGCAGAAACCGCTTCCCCTCCAAAGTGCCCCAGCCCATCCAAGCTATCAAACCCCCCTGCCCCTGCCTGCCCCTCCCCTCCCTCTCCTCCGCCGCCCCCACCTCCAAGCCTTGTGACGTCAGCCAGTAGAGACATGAGCATGCCACCACGCACGCACACGTCAGCAGTCAGTGCCAAGTGCCCGCGGCACATGACGTCATCCTCTGTTCCCTCCATATCCGTACCTCCTCCAGCCGAACCAGCAAGCATTCCAGCACCTGCAGCCGAGCCTCCTTCCAGACCTGCCCCTGCCCCTCCCCCCGCTCCGCCCCTTGCATCTACGCCTGCTCCTGCTCCTAATCCTGCTCCTCCTCCTGGTCCGCTTCCGCCTCCGCCCCCATTCCATCCCCCTTCCGCGCCTGCCTCTCCGCCCCCCATCAATCCCCCCCCTGCGTCCCCCCCTCCACTGCCTCCCAGCATCAGCTCATCCCAGCCTTGAAGACTGGACCAGGGGAGGTCATCGTCAGGGAAGTTTAAATACTCCGCCAGGGCGTCAAACCCCATGTCCTCGGCCGCAGCTGTTACCGCGTCTGCTGCGTCTGCTGCTATCGCGTCAGCTTTTAACGCGTCCGCTGCTCCTTCCATTCCTTCCATACCCTTCGCCCCTTTCATTTCCGTACCTTTCCCCATGCCCACGTTTCTTTCCGAATCTAGGTCCTCCCCAATTGTCACATGTGCTTCTGCCTTCACGCTGCTCTTCGCAGCTACTAAGCCTGGGTTTGTGATTTGGCTGATGTCACGTGCTTGCTCTTGCCCATGCCCATGGATTGACGTGAACGCCTTTTCCAGATCCGAAAGGCTCTCAAACCCACTGGCACCGGCAGCACCAGCAGCAGCGCCAGCAGCACCAGAAGCAGCAGCAGCGCCAAGCCCTCGCTCCCACCCACTTCGACCAAAACCCTCGTTAGCCTCGCAAGAACCAATCCCAGAAACGCCCGTCCCTGAAAGGCCTGCCCCAGAAAATTCTCCCCTGGAAAAGCCAGCCCCAGGGCCGAACCCTGGGCCAAAGACACTCCCGAAAAGTCCACCACCACGCACAGCGGCCTCCGAACTCCCAGGCACCGCATTCAACCGATCCCCGCCTTCCAGCCGCAGCTTGGCGAGGACACTAGCGCTAGCGCCCACGCCCACGCAGTGCACACTCCCATCAGCCTGCTGCACGCTCCCTTCTGCTTTGTGCATGCTCCCATCCGTTTGATGCACACTCCCAACCCCTTTGTGCACGCTCCCATCGGCCTGATGCACGTTCCCGTCCGTTTGATGCACACTTCCTCCCGCTTTGTGCACGCTCCCATCGCCCTGATACACACTCCCACCCGCTTGGTGCATGCTCCCAAACCCAGCCTGCATGCCGTTCAAGACATTCGCCTTCCCATGCAAGCCCTCCCTCGCGTTTGACCTTCCCTGCTGGCCGTCCTGCTGACGGCCCTGCTGACGGCCGTGCTGACGGTCGTTGAAGTGAAAATCCCGGCCGTCATAGCTGTGCGAGGCGTGCATGCTCGCG
The DNA here is from genome assembly GCA_947471745.1 of Closterium sp. Naga37s-1. NCBI lineage: Eukaryota > Viridiplantae > Streptophyta > Zygnematophyceae > Desmidiales > Closteriaceae > Closterium > Closterium sp. Naga37s-1. The sequence continues at coordinate 5,034,221 of CANJKZ010000056.1, read as the reverse complement.
GAGTACAGGTTACCACCGTGAACAGTACTAGCGCGGGGCGGAATGCATCTTTGGGCACTGCCCCCGAAACCGTGGACGCCCCTTTTGGCTTCATTGCTCCCCTGCGCGCTGACCCGTGCGCTGCCTTGCGCGCTGCCTTGCGCGCTGCCCCCTGCACTGCCCCTTACGCTGTGTGCACTGGACTTGGGGAAATGGAGCGCGCTGCCGTAGAGGCCTCCCGAGGCAAGGCCGCTGGTGTAAAAGCCGCCGCCGTGCACGCTGCTGCTCGCGTGAAGGCGGGCTAGGTGGTCGCCGCGTGCAGGGTTGGTTTCGCCGTGCACACTGCCGCCTGGTTGACTCGCTTGACCGCCATGCACGCTGCCGCCCAGTTGACTCGCTTGACCGCCGTGTACACTGCCGTCCGGTTGAAACAGCTGACCACCATGCGCGCTGCCGCCTAAATGACTCAGTTGACGACCCCAATGCGTGCTGCCGCCCAGTTGACTCGTTTGACCGCCATGCAGACTTCCCTCCCTAAGAGTCACCTGACCGCCGTGCATGCTGCCGTCTCGTTGGCTATTTTGACCGCCGTGCAGGCTGCCGTCTTGTTGACTAATTTGACCACCGTGCACGCTGCCGTTTCGTTGACTAAGTTGACCACCGTGCATGCTGCCGTCCCGTTGGCTCATTTGACCGCCGTGCACGCTGCCATCTCGTTGACTGATTTGACCGCCGTGCATGCTGCCGTCTAATTGATTAAATTGACCGCCGTGCACGTTGCCGTCTCGTTGACCCAATTGACCGCCGTGCACGCTGCCGTCTCGTTGCCCCAATTGATCGCCGAGCACGCTGCCGTCTGATCGACCTACTTGACCACCATGCGCACTCCCATCGCCCTGAAACCCTCCCGACGCACTCGCAGCACCAGCGCCAGCGCCAGCGCCAGCGCCAGCGCCAGCGCCAGATACAATGCACCTAGACCGACTCTCCCAAAGTACACTCGTGAGATCCGCATCGTCCAGCCGCGGCTGCAGCGACGATCGCGAACCACACGCCGTGCTCCCAGACCCTGCCGCTGACTTGCCGGACGAATAACCGGCGGACTGGTTACCAGACGACGGGCTGTCGTTCCCGCGGTGCTGCCAGCCCGGCGAGCCGAGGGGAGACGCAGCAGCGGGAGGGGATAACCTGTGAGGGAAGGCCGCGAGTTGAGTCTGCCCGGGCGCTTGCATCCCCTGAAAGTGCAGTCGTTGCTGCGGCGGCGATCGCAGCGTATGGTCCGTGGCGTTCGGAGAGAGCCTGTACGTTGCAGGAATTTGCTGCGGCGGCGTCGATCGCAGTGTCTGATTCAAGGCATTGGGAGAGATCCTGTCCGTGTATCGACCCTCGTCTGGCGCGAGCGATCCGTGCTGTTGAGAAGCGAGTCTGAAGGCGGTTTGACCCTGAGCTATCCCGTCTCTTCGCCCGGTCCATTCACCGCCCGCGGCAGCAGCAGAAGAGGCGGCGGCGGAGGCTCTTTCCACCCCTTCCATCGGGGTTTCGCCGCCTCCTTGCAGCGCAAAAGCTGGGCTTTCCCGTGCCGAAAAAACCCTTGACAAGCCGACGCCGTTCCTGCGGCTATGCGGCAAATGAGGAACTTCGAGCCTACTGTCGAGCAACCCTGAAGACGTTGCGCTATCGTAAGGCATCGCCACCGTATCGCCTCCGTCCTTCCCGCCTGGCCATCCACCATTAAAACCGCCGGCGTGACCCGACAACACCGCCTGATTCTGCTGACCGCCAAAAGTGCCATCCAAACGCGCGGTCGAAGCTTGGAGGTGGTTGCGATACGCAGCAGCCGAAATACCTATGTCGTCAACCGAGACCGTCCTAGACGCGACATTTTGAGCCTGGAGCGCGGTTTCCCTCTGAAAAGCGGTTTGAGCCTGGAGGGTGTAGAAGAGGTTTCCGCCATGCCAAGTCCGGCTTCCGTCAGCCATGGGGTATACAGGAGTGAACGAGCGGTGATCTAGAGCGCTAAGCTGGTCTTCTAAGGTGTCTGCGTGTGTCCCTGATTGCCCTGATGCCATTGCTAAGGTACGATCCGGAGACGAGACGAATTCCTGTGACTTCGGAACCTGCGGAACGAGCGGAGGGATAAGGACGTAAAATTGCTGTTTCAAACAAGGACAGCACGGAAATCAAAATGTGGAAACGAGATCGATATAACAAACGCGGGGTTGGGTACGGGGGGCAAGAAGCGCGATCGCGGGAGCAGCATGCACCTCGAACGAGGTGTCAACCTCCACGAGAATTTAATTACCTGAAAATCGGACAATTGCGCCGCTTGACGGCACGCGTCTACCCGACCCGTATTTACAAGACCCGGTCCTCCACCACCCTCGTTAGCTATGACGAACATTTCGTCGGAATCATGTCTTCATGAAGCCCTGAGACAAACCATAAAAACCACGAAGTGAGCAGATTTTCTACCCGGATTGCTGCATGAGTAAAGGAAAACGGAACCAGATGGAATCCAGGCTTGCTTTTACTCGGTGAGACGAACAGGAGCAAGCGAATGCATGAAAATGTGATAACTTAAACTTCACCTTACACAGAAGTGAAATTAGCCTGATGTAGGGGTGACGACAATGAGAGGAATCTGGAACACGTCCTCCTCTTCACTCTACGAAGCTACAATACCAAGCTGTGTTGCATGATGCAAGAATGACGCAAGGACTCAACAGCTGTACGGCTGTTGAGCGAGAATAACTTGATTTTTTATATTGTTTAGGCAGAGTGGATGCGGCCACAAGACCTCTGAACTCGCAACGTCACAAGTATAATCCAAAACCCTGGCGTGGAATGAGCCTAGTATTTCACGAAACTAAAGAGGAGGGATACAAGCATGAAGTTGGCCCCGAGGAGATGAGGAGGAAGAAAAGCCCTGTCTTGGACAGCTCAGGATATCCAGCAAGTTGTCGAGCCTTGAGGGGGTGTCCATTTCGTTCATTTCGGGGTTTTTAGTGCCAACACACGTCTCGAGGTTCAAAAATATTCACTGTACCTAAAAACGAATGCATTGTGAGTTGAGTCCCACCTACATGTAATTTCAGGAGCGCGGACACGTTCTCCGCCACACGAATCAACAGTGCTCTGATCGCGTTCAAAACGAGGTAACTGTTTCCGTCGTCAATCATAGCTAACGAATTTTTGGGCAGGCGGGGGTTGTGTTGACGAGTGTAGCGAGCTACTGGCGAAATTGTGCAAGCGACACAGGGGGCGCTACTGTAGTGGCCAGGACGCGGTGCTGTACCATTGTTCGTGTCCCCGCTGATTCCAGTAACGTGAGTCAGACGACATGAGGTACGTTTTGTGAACGAAAGCTGATTGTGTCCGCAGGACACGTTCAATACAGTGTTACAACAAAAAATGTGGTAACTGAGCGGGCTTACGAACAGTAAATGTACGAGCTGGACAACCCCTGAGAACTCACCAGCCTAGAGAGATCCAGCCTTGGAGCTTTCAGCTTTGGTAGCACAACTCCAGCCCAAGGTAAAACCCTAGGGAATAGTCTGCACTGGAATCAGTACCAGGATAACGAGGGGAGGAACCTTGCGGCGCTGTAACTGGTCAGCGCGGAGGAGCACGTGGAGTGGTTGACGTTCATCGGACGGAAAATAGAGCTTTCAGAAACTTCCAGCTTGAATCGGAGGGTTACGATTTGATGTTTCTAGCTACGTTTGGATGTTCCGAGCGACGCGATCACAACTTTGCTGGTTGTCTGTTCAGGAGGTCAGGCAGCCCTCAGTTATTGCACACACACATTCCTTACGGAGCGGTCTGCCCGCAGTTGAACGGGACGGAAACCAAACGTAGCCGTCCACTCTCATCCTCAGCTGACGTGTACGCGCCCATGAGATTCTTGCATTCGGAAAAGCACGTGATTTCAGGAGAGCCCTTTATTGGGTAATCGACGCCTACCTGGCCTTTTCATTGCCCATCACTTCCGCCAGCGCATGACGCGTAGACACGTAGGCGGATTGTAACTGGTGGCACAAAAAAGCAGGCCAAGTCAGCACATGGGCCACGTGAATTCGGCCGACCAATGCAGCATTGCTTCCAAATGCGGCGGTCGTTGACAGAGCTCGGAATACGAGGGCTCATACATTACGGCCATCTTGACACTGACACACTTCCAAATTCCAATCCTGAGCAGGTATCAGTAATCCCAGTGCGACATCGCGTGCCGAAAATTGGTTGAGCCCAAGCCTACTAGAAGTTTTAAACAAATGAGCCCTTGGACTTCAACGGATTGAATTCGCCGTTCTCGATAGCATTCTAGGGCGTGTGTAACAATTGAATCAATAAAGGTGGTGTAAGGAAAATTCCTTTTCCTTACTTCGCATCCCTGCTCAACGCGTACATCACTGTAGCACCACAGTCAGCACCGTTACCACTCGCAACCCTCGCATCGACAATCCGCCCGCCACCTTCGCACATCGCACGGCTCGGCGGGTAACCCGCGCTCCGGGCCTCCGCTTCGACACTTTTTCCCAACCTCAGTCCCAGGCCCGTCGCGCGACAACCACAGTCTATTACCGTTACCACTGTAGTTTCGCTATATATTCTTCGCTCATGCATTCGCTCGTTGTACTCTTGCTTCGATAGTGCAATTCTCGTTCGTTCACTCAATTGCACTCGTAACACTTGGTATTCAGAGCCTACGATCTCCTCTCGGACTGCACCCACACCTTCGCTTCCCCACTATCTCAATTTTTGGGGGGGGTAGACGTCTCTCAGCGACACAGCACCGCCGCTCGTAGTGCTCTCTCGTAAGCACGCACGGCCACGACCGAGGCTCTCGCTGAGCTCGCCCGACACCCCCGCCATGGCCGAATTCACGCTCGCCACATTGACGCAGGAGCAGCTCGACCGTCTGGTGCGCCAACTTGAAGATTCGGCGCTCGAAATTGCGACGCTCACGGCGGAACGTGACTCCGCGCGTCAGCAATCAACGATGAACACTCCAGCGCCACCGCACGCACCGACAAATGCATCTGCACAATCAGACGAGCCGATCGTCATCTCGTCCGGCACACCAACACAAAACAACAGCGTGGGACAGCGCTCAGGCGCAGCCAGCGATGGCGCCGCCCAGCCGATGCCTGGCATGGGAGGAAATAGGGTCGCACCAAGCCCGCGGGAGCCTCGCGAAGCCCGTCGGCACGTGGAGTTCGCGGCGACAAGTGGCGAACAGATCATTATGGCACCAATGCCACTCAAGCCGCAACGCCCGCCCTGCTTCGACCCGAGCCAGCGTGGAGGTCCGACGGTTCAATCGTGCGTCTTCACGATGAACGTCTTCTTCGACGCGAATTACGTCGAGTCGGACGCAGCGAAGATTCGGTATGCCGTTTCGCTGCTAAGGGGCCCCGCCATGGACTGGTGGCGAGTCATCGTGACGTCGCCACGCGCCTACGAGCCACCGTCGCAAGAGGAAGGGCCCACGGGCCCAGCTGTCACCTGGAGTTCATTCTGCGAGACCGCCCAATACAGCACGTGGGATGCGTGGTGCGCAGGGCTTCGGGCGCGCTTCGAGCCGATCGCGGCTTCTATTTCGGCGCGTCAGAGATTGCGCACTTGGCGGCAGCTTGGATCGGTTCAAGACTATACGAGTGGTTTTCTCGCATTATGCGAGCAGGTCGGCTACATGCACGAAGCGGAGCGGGTGGACCGTTATGTCGGAGGGCTGAAGCCGGACATCTCGCACGAAATCATGCTACGCGGGCTCTCGAACTTCAACGAGATTCTCGCGCTCGCCGAGAAAATCGACATTTTACGCCGTCCGAGACCAAGGTCCTACTATGGACATCGTCCTCGGGGACCGATCGAGCACGCCACTGTACACGCTATTGCGACGAATGCAGCTGCCGCGCCGTTTAAGGGGCGCTGCTTTGCTTGCAACAGGCCGGGCCATCGCAAGAGCGAATGCCCAGAGGAGCTAAGGCGCCGCGGAGCAGAGCAGGGGAGGGAGTCTCCAAAGCAGGGAAACGCCAGCAGTCAGTAGGAATCGGGCCAACTACTGACGAGACTGCCTGCTCGCCCAACCCCACCGACCCTCACCGAGTCACAGTACCGATTCATGCTATCGATCGGACTCGGACGAATAAGGAGGGTACAGCGACGGATTGCCCAGTACTGATCCACGGGAAAATACAGGGAGCAGCAGTGAAGTTTTTTATCGACGGAGGAGCAAGCCACAGTTTAGTTAATACCGCAACCGCACGAAAACTGCAGCTGACACTTAGCCGTTGCTTACCGGAGATAGACGCACGCTTAGTCGACGGCACGCCACTGGCCATACGGGAAAAGGTAGAGAGAGTCAAAGTCCGCTGCGGGGGAAATTTTGGGTTTACACAGGAAATGCTCGCAACGACACTGGATGGGCGCGATATTTTACTGGGACGTGATTGGCTGCGACGGTATAACCCGCGAATTGACTGGACGATGGGTAGTTGCACCGTGCGAAGTAGTGGTAACTGGGTCGAGCTACCTCGCTGGCAGTCGCCCGAGTCTTCAACGGTACACGTCAACGCCATCACAATGAAACGGGCTGTCGCTGCTGGAGCTGACGTGTACGCAGTAGACATCGCAGTAGTAGAGGAAGCGGAGCAGCCGAGTGATTTCAAGAAACTGCTGGCAGCCGTACCGCCCGAATTACAGGAACTGTTGAAACGATACCCCGGGATTTTCCCCGACGACTTACCGGAAGGACTGCCACCTCAGCGAGCACATGACCACCGAATCGAATTAGAACCGGGGGCACAGCCAACCGTACAGCGCCAGTTCCGACTGACACAGCCCGAGCTCGACGAACTAAGGAAGCAGCTAGATTACCTGTTAGAGAAAAAAATCATCAGACCGAGCTCGTCACCGTTCGCCGCACCGATACTATTCACGCCGAAAAAAGACGGGGGTTTTCGCATGTGTATCGACTACAGAGCACTGAACAGGGTAACAGTCAAGTCGCGGTACCCCATTCCCCGCGCCGACGAACTGATCGACCAACTGCGAACAGCACGGGTTTTTTCGAAAATAGATTTACGGGGAGGTTACCATCAGATTAGGGTCGAACCATCGGACTGCGCCAAAACAGCTTTCACGACTAGGTACGGGTCGTTCGAGTACACTGTGATGCCATTCGGGCTGACCAACGCACCGGCGACTTTTCAGATGACCATGAACGAGGCATTTAGGCCGCTCTTAGATAAATGTGTAATAGTTTACCTCGAGGACATTCTAGTGTACAGTCGGGATAAGCAGCAGCACTTAGCAGATCTGGAAGCAGTGTTTAAGGTTTTAGACGAGCACAGATTACTGACCAAGGGTTCCAAGTACGAGTTCTTCCAGGATAGGTTAGAATTTTTGGGGCACGTTATTTCGGAGGCTGGAGTTGAAGTCGACCCAAAGAAGCTGGATACGGTAAAAGCGTGGCATCCCCCGACGAACATCACGGAGCTGCAGAGCTTTTTAGGGTTCGTTAATTATGTGCGTCGGTTCGTCCCCGATATGGCACGGTTAACTGCCCCACTGACGGATTTACTGCGGAAGGGGGTCCCTTTTACGTGGGGGGAGAAAGAGCATGCTGCCTTCTCTGCCCTGAAAAACGTTCTCTGTTCACCGCCCGTCCTGCGCATCGCCGACCCACACCGCCCATTCGAAGTAGTTACCGACGCAAGCGATATCGCCATCGGAGCCGTACTGCTACAGGATTTCGGCAATGGCCTACAGCCTATCGCATACGAGTCACGAAAACTGCATCCGCCCGAGAAAAATTACCCGATACACGACCGCGAAATGCTTGCGATCGTGCACACGTTCAAAGTATGGCGCTGTTACTTTACTGGCACGGACGTGACAGTACGGACAGACCGTAAATCACTACAGTACCTTCGCGCACAGCCACACCTCAACCCACGACAGATTCGCTGGCTCGATTTCCTCGAGTCCAACTTTCACTACACGGTCACTTACAAAAAGGGAGCCTCGAACATCGCCGACGCACTGACCCGCCCCACTGCCCAGATCCACGCAATACTGCTCGCCCAGACAAGCCCGCTACTGACAGGCCTATTCACCCACGGGTACCAAATGGATCCATTCTTCACAGGAGGAAATTCGCAGCAGTTCGCAGCAGCAAAGGGAGTCTATTACGTAAAAACCGGGACTGAGCGCATTTGGGTGCCTGGGTATACACTGCTACGGGAATTACTATTACAGGAGGCACACGACGGAGTTACCTCGGGGCATTTCGGAGTAGAAAAAACACGGCAGCAGCTGCAGCGGTATTATTACTGGCCCGAAATGTTGACCGACGTACAACGACACGTGGCATCGTGTCCCACTTGTCAGCTCATGAAATCATCACGACAGCGGCCGGCGGGACAGTTGCAGCCGATACCACCCCCAGAGCGTGCTTGGCAGCAGGTGACGATGGACTTCGTCACGGGGTTACCAGCCGGGGCGAGTGGGAACGACGCGATCCTGGTCGTCGTCGATCGACTGACGAAAATGGCACATTTCGCAGCCTGCAAAAAATCAATCCCAGCCGAAGAAACAGCACGCCTCTTCATCTCCACCGTCGTTCGAATGCACGGGATACCAGCCGCGATCATCAGCGACCGCGACACGAAATTCACCAGCAACTTCTGGCGGAACCTGTGGCAGCAGTTCGGCACACGACTGCAGCTCAGTTCGTCATACCACCCCGAATCCGACGGACAGACAGAACGGACAAATCAGACCATGGAACAGCTCATAAGGGCCACGTGTGACGACCCGACCACGTGGGAACAGCAACTGCCACTAATCGAATTCGCGTACAACAACTCGCCATCCGCCACGACCCAACAGCCACCATTTTACCTAAACTACGGACAAGACCCGACAGTACCCATGACCCCGAATCCCGACAACCCAGTACCACGAGCACAACAATTCGCCGAAATATTACAAGCAGCACGGACCCAGGCAGTAGACGCAATAAAAAAATCGAACATCATCGCTAAACGCAACGCCGACCGCCACCGCAGACCTGTCACTTACCAGCCCGACGACTTAGTTTTACTTGACACTCAGAACCTGCGACTGCCCATCACCCCGAAACTCCGCCCCCGATACTGCGGGCCATTTCGCATAAGCCACATGCTTACACCCGTCACCGCCCACCTCCTCCTCCCTGCTGACTGGTACGTCAGCCCCTCATTCCACGTCAGCCTACTTCGCCCTTACGTCCCGTCCACGAGCCAACTGCCACGCAATCGCCCAGCCAGCATGACAAGACCACCAACTGAACCAATCATCACCCCCGAGAAAATCCTGAGTCACAGAGTTCGCGACCCTCGAGGAGCCCGAAGGATCGAGTTCTTACTCCGCTGGAAGGACCGTACACCCACCGAAGACAATTGGGTTCCCCTGGACAGAATCGAAAACCACCCCGTCCTCACCGAGTATCTGCGCAGCCGAAATTTCAGGGATGTACACGCACTTTCGTAAGGAGGACCTCCTTAGGGGGGGGGGTAGTGTAAGGAAAATTCCTTTTCCTTACTTCGCATCCCTGCTCAACGCGTACATCACTGTAGCACCACAGTCAGCACCGTTACCACTCGCAACCCTCGCATCGACAATCCGCCCGCCACCTTCGCACATCGCACGGCTCGGCGGGTAACCCGCGCTCCGGGCCTCCGCTTCGACACTTTTTCCCAACCTCAGTCCCAGGCCCGTCGCGCGACAACCACAGTCCATTACCGTTACCACTGTAGTTTCGCTATATATTCTTCGCTCATGCATTCGCTCATTGTACTCTTGCTTCGATAGTTCAATTCTCGTTCGTTCACTCAATTGCACTCGTAACAGGTGGACGGTCAATGCCCTTCACCGTATTACAGCTTACAGCAACACAATAATACGCGAATCAACCGTGTTCAGAACAGACAATTCAATCACTTTTTACATGCTCCACACCCTTTGTGTAAGGATTTACACATCCTTACTGAGGCACTCGTTAGCGAGGTCATCCCGAGGGTCACGCGACGAACCTGTTCTGCCTATTTTGTTGCACCAAACCACGCCCAGGTCGCCTCTGCACCAATCGCAACCATCACCGTGCCATCCCTTCCCGAACTCCCCGCCTAGCTAGCCTTTCCCCTAATTATTCGTACCATACTCATTGTATCGTCATTCAGTATTCAACCATTTTCGTTATTTGCTTTACTGCGCACTCTGCAAGTTCAATCATAACACCTTGGGCTCAGCACATTGGGCGAACACATGCTGCTTGAATTGCCTTTTTAGGGTGTGCATTGAATGCATTCAGTACAGTACACAGTATCCATCCTTTTTTTACACCAAACAACGACCCTGGGGTGAAGGTGGTTCTGTCAAACTGGCAGCACCAAGAGATTACTTCGCGAAAGAAAATGCATGCCTATTGTTCTGTTCTGAGGATACAAAAGAAGATGGCAGAAAGGGGGTAGAGAGGATGCTGCCAAACGTTTTGTTCTGCTCCTGAGGAACAATGAACCTTGACTTGTTTCAAGTACTATACACTAGGTGCACCCATCCGATATACAAATGCGAGCACAACCTTTAGCATCTGTGATCGTAATTGGTGTAGGTGTCAGCAGCAGGGGAAGAAACGCGGGTTGGATGGAAGCTGGTACTCTGTAACGGTCTGCAGGGGAGGGTTTGGAAAAGAAGGGCGAGAGTAAGAAGAATGGGCCGCGTGTTGTGTCGAACCGGAGGGAAACAATGCAGGGAAGTAAGAAGAAGCACCGCGAGCCAGACTCACCTTGAGATTGTCCTTTGAGTCGACCCAAAAGTCACCTCGGCAGCATGTGGTGTTGAACCGGAGGGAAACAATGCAGGGAAGTAAGAAGAAGCACGGCAAGGCAAACTCACCTTGAGGTTGTCGGAGGTAGGTGCTGAGAGGGGGGAGAGAGAGGCTCACCTTGAGGTTGTCAATACGTGGGAGCAGAGAGGGGGAAGACCACCCGCACATTGCCACACGGGAACAGACGAGTCACGCCCTTCCCACTACAGCCCCCAACTGATTGCTGGATTGGACCTCACAACGAAGCAGAATAGCAAGCAAGGCTCACCTTGAGGTTGTCGGAGGTGGGTGCAGAGAGAGGGAAGACCACCCGCACATCGCCACACAGGAACAGTCGAGTTTTCCGTTCCCTGCCGCCCTCACGCCTGTGCTTGCGGGATTCCTTTGAACCCTCCCCTTGGACATCCCCTTGCCCCTCCCATTGCCCATCACCACCACCAACATGACCACCACTAGCAGCAGCAGCGGCATCACCACCACCAACATGACCACCACTAGCAGCAGCAGCGGCATCACCACCACCAACATGACCACCACTAGCAGCAGCAGCGGCATCACCACCGCCAGCAGCAGCAGCAGTAGCAGTGGCGCCGTCACCACCACCACCAGGAGCAGCAGCAGTAACAGCAGCAGCAGCAGTAACAGCAGCCGCAGCAGCACTGCGTGGCTTGGGCAGGCACTGGAACTGCAGGTGAATCACAGCTCTCACTGCTCCCGATTGCGCCTCCTCTTGCTGCTCCTGTGCGTTTCCTTGCCTCGTTTGCTGCTGCTGCTGCAAAGGAGGAGGAGCTTGGTGGCTTGAGCAACCGGAAGCTTCCTGGAAGGGCGCGGCAGCGTGCTTGGGTGCAAGCAGCGTTCTCTGGCGAATGAAGGTCTGCCAGATGGGGAGGAGCGGACGAGATGGAGAGGGGAGGAGGGGAGAGGGGAGAGGAGGGGAGAGAGGAGAGAGGAGAGGGGAAAAATGCCTTCAGCCGAATGAAACTACAGGAGGGGAGGAACCTACATTACCTTGTTTCCCATCTCTCAAAACCCTCCTTCCACCTTGGAGTGGGGTGGCATTTGAGAGAGGTCGCAGGGGCAGGAGAAGGTGAGAATGGTAGATTGGTGGATTGCACACCTTACCATGCAATGTAACGGACACCTCACCTCACCACACTGCACCTCACCTCACCTCACCTCACCTCGCCTCACCTACCATGTCTCACACCACGCCTCTCACCTTGGAGTTGGGGGGCATATCAGAGAGGTCGTAGGAGCAGGAGAAGGTGTGGATGGGTGTGCCCTCTGGGTTCGACAGCAGCAGCTGAATGCGCCCTTTGGTCGGCACCCGCACTCTCGCCCTCTGCTGCCTCTGCTGCTCCTTCCGCCCATCCGTTTCAGCTTGCTGAAAATCACCAGACGAATTCGTTTCTACCCGATCATCTCGTGCTGCTGCTGCTGCTGCTGCTGCTGCGGCTGCTGCTGCGGCTGCTGCCGCTTCTGCTCCCGTCCCGCCTTCCACTCCAAACAGCAGCTCCCTGCGAGTGTCTTTGCGCTTACCCGCGACTCTTCTGTCAACTGGAATCGCCGCACTGCACCCATCAGAACCGAGACTGTCAGCCCTGGGAGCATCACCACGAGCCATGCCAGCATGCTTACTCGTGCCTGATTGCTCCAACCCCACCACTGCTACCCTCCCTTTGCCTCCACTCTCCCCCTCCCCCTGCCCTCTACCAACCGTAATGCTGGCAGCATACAGCTGGGACGGTGAGGAGGGCAGGAAGGCGGCCGAGAAGGTGGTTCTGACCGGGTCGGCGGTCCACTCCCCTTGCTGCGACAGCACGGCTAGCATGGCCTTAAACCCGCTGATGTACTGCCGTGAGGGAAGGGACAGAGGGATAAGAATGCAGAAATAGAGGAGTGCGAAGGGATGAAGAACAGGAGGGCAGGAAGGTGGCTGAGAAGGTGGTTCTGACCGGATCGGCCGTCCACTCGCCTTGCTGCGACAGCACGGCTAGCATGGCCTTAAAACCGCTGATGTACTGCCGTGTTGGGCGGGATACGGGGGACAAAAGCGTAGGAACATGGTTTAGGGGAGTAGAACAGGACGTGGGAAAGGCTGCCGAGAAGGTGGTTCTGGATTTAACTTTTGAGAATTCTCAAAAGTAAAATCCACATAAGTGTAGGAACATGGTTCAGGGGAATATAACAGGATGTGGGGAAGGCTGCCAAGAAGGAGGTTCTGACAGGGTTAGCATGGCTTTGTTTTTTGAGAATTCTCAAAAACACGCGCTGCAACACATTTCCCTCCCACGTAGGTCGGCAGTCCACTCCCCTTGCTGTGGCAGCGCCGCTCGCATGGCTTTGAACCCGCTGATGTACTGCCATGGGATGGGGGGGGGAGGGAAGAGGAGGGGGGAAGGGAATATAGAAGCAGAGGGGCGAGGAGAAGCAGAACAGGAGGCAGGAAGGCGGCTGAGGAGGTGGGCCGTTCTGATAGCCGATCGGCCATCCTGCTGCGACAGCACCGCTAGCATGGCCTTAAACCCGCTGATGCACTTCCATGAGGGGAGGGATAGAGGGACAGGAACGGGGAAATAGAGGAGGGCGAGGGGATGATGAAAAGGAGGGGAGGAAGGCTGCTGAAAAGGTGGTTCTGACAGGAACGGCGGTCCACTCCCCTTGCTGCAACAGCACGGCTAGCATGGCTTTGAACCCTCTAATGTACTGCCGTTGGGGGGATAGGGTGGATAGATCAAATAATAGAAACGCATGGAAACAGCTCTTTTAGCCCATACACATTGACCCCTCCCCCCCCCCCCCCACAACTCCCCCCACTCCCCCCACTCCCCCCACTCCCTGCACTTCCCCCACTCCCCCCACTCCCCCCACTCCCCTCTCCTTCTTCCCTCTCGCAGATTACAGGCCCTCACTCACCTTTACCCCGCTGCCCTCCTCCTGGCCAGTAGCAGCCTGCCACATCAGCGACTCCTCAAACGAACCAACCAGCGACCGTTTCAGCAGGGACTTCCGCTCGCGACTCCTCTCCCCGCTGCAAGCTGACGTGGCAACGGCTGACGAGGTATAAGCTGACGTGGCAGCCTTGGAAGCGAGCCAGCGGTGGAAAAAGAGGTCGTTGACTGTCGGCGCTGATGCTGGAGTGGTGTTGATGCGGCAGCTGCTGACGTGGCGTTCAAAGGGAGTGGATGGGAACGGAACTGGCACGGCCGAACCTGAAAACGACACATCAGCTTCGGAACATCCTGGATGAATCTGTGCAGTAGATTCTGCAGGCACGAAAGTATTGATCCGACGGTTCTGAACACTGGGATCAGTAATCAAAGGTCCACAATTGCTGATCGCCCCATAACCCGGATTTGTTTTTGCAGTTGAGCTGACGTGGAATAGTGTGCCACTACCGAGGGGTGAGCTGTGAAACGACGCTGACAGCTCCTCGCTATGGTCACATGCAGTGCTGACTCTATGGGGACTGTAGCAGTGGTGCTTGTAACGAGTGTTACTGTACTGAAACATTTCGGAACCACGAGTGCTGGTAAAGAGGGCTGGGTGTGACGGGCTGGCCTGATAGCCACGTGTGTCTCTGTGCTTGCCTGGCGCTTCACTTGGCACTGCCAGCTCAGCACATGTTGCCAGCTCAGCAGCTGCTGCCAGGTCTGCGCCTGTTGCCAGGTCAGCACCTGTCCTGGGCAGCAACGGCTGCAGAGCAGCAGACAATCCGCCACGATTGGCGCTGGCGCTTGGCCTTTTTGGGGCAGCAGCCGCAGGCGAAGCTGCTGTGGCAGCAGTGGCAGCTGGAGGGGAAGAAGGGAAAGGTGAAGCAGCAGGAAATGGAGGGGATAGGCCCCCTGCTGACGAAGGTCGAAAGCGAGAAGGACGGGGGGATAGGTTTTCGCAGGCAACGAAAAGGCCCGCGCACGAAAGGGAGGGGGGCAATGCCGTGGGGCCGGATTGGCGGAAGCTACTCGCGGAGAAGGAGGATGGGGGAAGGGGAGTTGGCGGAAGGGGATTTGGCGGAAGGGGAGATGGGGGGAGAAAAGACGGGTTGAGTGGGGAAGGCGAGAGGGGGAGGTGGGAGAGGGGGGATGGAGAGAGGGGAAAGAACAAGAGGGGGGATGGGGAGGGGGGAGTGGTAGCTTGCACGTTCACCTCCTTATCCTCCCCTTCCGCTTCCCCCTCATCGTCATGCCCCTCCTTCCGCTCCTCGTCTTTCTCCGCCCACCCCTCCACTTCCGCTTCCCTCCCTTCCGTGGCGTACATGTGCTCGCCTCGCTGCCCGGCGTGCGACGTCGCCGAATCTCGCGAGCCCATGTGCGACACATGCGACAGATGCGACAAGTGCTCCTCCTCGTGCTCGTGCTGCTCTCCTGCTTGCGACGGCCGCACCTGCTGCGACAACCGCAGCGACTGCCACGTCGGATGAGCGACGCGCGACGGCGGGCCCGTGTAAGGAGCCGCTCCAGAAACCGCCGCTGAACGCGGCGGAAAGCACGCCGTAACTGCCGGCAGGGACCCGTGTGCATTCTGAAAATCCCTCAGACTGTCTGCCTGCCATTCCCTTGGTCTTTGTAACTGCACGTCAGGTTTCTGTGACAGCAAGACCGGTTTCTGCGACTGCAAGTCTCTTAGCCTCTGCGCCTGCACTTGCTTCGCATGCGTAATCGCTTGCGACGACATGTTCGCAGCACAGCAGTCGTCATCACCGGCATCCGACTCGGCGACGGCTGGCGACGTCGCAGGAAGGCCGTCGCACGGCGACGAGTGGTCGGCGAGGCGGGAGCGGTGGTTACCCGCTGGAACTCGCACGGGGCTCTTCGCAGACTCAGGAATGGTCCTTCCCATGACGTGTCCAAATGTTGAAACACCGTTTCGAAAACCTGAAAGGGTGCTTGAGGCCGTCCAAATGTTCGAACGTTGAGCCTGTCCGGATGCTCAGCTAGTAGTTGACTTCTATACCGTATTTCGGATGCCAACTATGGTAACCACACGGACCTGTAACCAAGCAACTGTATAAGCCGTGCCACCGCACTAAATCGGAACAACTGACTTCAACGAGTAAATTTGTAGGGAGCTCCACGACGACGTTGCTCGATACGCGTATCTCAGAGGCTGGGCACACCGCATAGCCTGGGTTAACAGTGTGCTACACTGTTGGCCATACTAACTGTTTGCTGTAGGTTACCTTGCAGATAAGTAGAGGACGAGGAGAAGAAGACCAGAGGAAAGACAGGCAGACCAGGTTTACTGACCATGCCATTCCCATGAAGTTATGGGATGGGCTGGGAGGACCCATGGTGAGGAGAGGTGAATTGAATGTGGAGGAGCCATGAATAGAACAGAGAATGTGATGGCTTGATGGGATTGGACGAGATAAGGATTTCTCCCATCATCCATGACCGCTGCATGCACGCCAACAGCAGAATGTCGGCCAACTGGCTCGACGAACGCTCGCGATCGCGGAACAAGACTCAGCGAGTTTCGTAAATGGTAACCTGCGGCTGGCTGGCAACGCGAAGGCTCGTGAGCCGTCGCCAAATGAGTGGATATGTGCTGTCACACTGGCGGCGACGAATGAGATGGACTTTCCTCCCTGGACTGATTGTGATTAGTTCGCTGACGCAGCTGCCAGTAACCACATACCCAAAGCGAGAGGCTCACGAGTTGTGCGAAATGGCTAACGAAAGCTTTTCGTGAGGACGATTGGATTGCACTCTAGCCAAGCTGGACAACCCAGAGGCACGTGACAAGCCACAATTGGCGTTCACGGCGATTCTCAGAACTCGGTTCTGCTATGTGCTCGGCCGCGGGCAAGCTGTACCAGTGCAAGCAGACATCGTCCTTGTGGATCCCTCATGTGATACTATGTGTGTTACGAGTGCAAGCGAGCGAGCGAGCGAGAATTGCACTATCGAAGCAACAAGTACAATGAGCGAAGGCATGAGCGAAGAATATATAGCGAAACTACAGTGGTAACGGTAATGCGTGGAAATTGGGGTGCGCGACGGGCCTGGCGCCGAGGTTGGGAAGTGTCGAGGCGGAGGTCCGGAGCGCGGGTTACCAACCGAACCGTGAGGTTGGGTCGCGTCGTGAACAGTGGCGGGAACAGTGTCGCGAGTGGTAACGGATTACTGTTGGGTGCTGTTGGCGGGAACAGTGGTGTACGCGCTGAGCAGGGAAGCGAGGTAAGGAAAAGGAAATTTCCTTACACTACCCCCCCCTAAGGAGGACCTCCTTACGAGAGCGCGTCTACGTCCCGGAAATTTCGGCTACGAAGATACTCGGTGAGGACAGGGTGATTCTCAATTCTGTCCAGGGGGACCTAGTTATCCTCCGTGGGCGTGCGGTCTTTCCAGCGGATCAGAAATTCGATCCTTCGAGCTCCTCGTGGGTCACGAACGCGGTGGATCTTTTCGGGTGAGATGATCGGCTCGGTGGGTGGTCGTGTCATGCTGGCGGGGCGGTTGCGAGGCAGTTGGCTGGTGGAGGGTACGTAAGGGCGGAAAAGGCTGACGTGGAAGGACGGGCTGACGTACGAGTCAGCAGGGAGGAGGAGGTGGGCGGTGACGGGTGTGATCATGTGGCTGATGCGAAATGGCCCGCAATATCGGGGGCGGAGTTTTGGTGTGATGGGCAGGCGGAGGTTCTGAGTGTCGAGTAAAACTAGGTCGTCGGGTTCGGTAAGTGACAGGTCGGCGGTGGCGGTCGGCGTTGCGTTTAGCGATGACGTTGGCTGTTTTAATTGCGTCTGCTGCCCTGGTCCGTGCTGCTTGCAAAATTTCGGCGAACTGCTGCGCGCGTGGCACCGGGTTGTCGGGATTCGGGGTCATGGGTACTGTTGGGTCTTGTCCGTAGTTCAGATAAAACGGTAACTGTTGGGTCGTGGCGGAAGTTGAATTGTTGTAGGCGAACTCGATGAGAGGCAGTTGCTGTTCCCAGGTGGTTGGGTTGTCGCACGTGGCTCGGATGAGTTGCTCCATAGTCTGATTTGTCCGTTATGTCTGTCCGTCGGTTTCGGGGTAGTACGAAGAACTGAACTGTAGTCGCGTGCCGAACTGCTGCCACAGGTTCCGCCAGAAGTTGCTGGTGAATTTCGTGTCGCGGTCGCTGATGATCGCTGCTGGTATCCCGTACAGTCGAACGACGGTGGAGATGAAGAGGCGTGCTGTTTCTTCGGCTGTGATTGATTTTTTGCAGGCGGCGAAGTGTGCCATTTTCGTCAGTCGATCGACGACGACCAGGATCGGTCGTTCCCACTCGTCCCGGCCGGTAACCCCGTGACGAAGTCTATCGTCACCTGCTGCCAAGCACGCTCTGGGGGTGGTATCGGCTGCAACTGTCCTGCCGGTCGCTTACGTGATGATTTCGTGAGCTGGCAGGTGGGACATGTGTGAAAGTTAGAACGAGAATGGTGAACTAGGAAATGAGTTGGGTACAAATATGAAACCCTAGAAAGCTGTACCCCATACTGTCTACCCCACTACAGCCTAGAAAGACTATAGCATATAAGTTCGACACACCCCCATAGGCAAAGTGGGGGAGAACAAGGGGTCACAAGACCAGTCAAGCAAAGCACAGCAAGCTCAGGGTGGATCCCAACGTCACCACACATTCTGAGCGCAAGTTCAAGGGCCACAAGGCCAGTTCACATGAAGTAGGTACAAGACCTAACAGAGTACAGAAGCGCTGATGATCACAAGGCGCGAGTACCTTGGTGAAGATATCAGCAGTGTTGGCCTGAGAGGCCACGTAAGCAAGTCGCAGCTGACCACGCTGCTGCAGCTCACGAGCAAGGAAGTAGCGAAGAGCAATGTGCTTCGTTCTGTGCTCCAGTCTGTGCTCACGATACAAGGCCAGCATGGCCTTGTTGTCTACGTACAGAACTGGAGGCGAACGAGGCTGCTCTCCAAGGTCAGTCAGTAGGTAGGTGAGCCAGCGTAACTCCTGTGCAGCCATGGCCCCCGCGTAGATCTCAGCCTCACAACTGGAGCCGAGAACAGAAGACGAGCGGGTAGACCGCCACGAAACAGAGCCGGAACCAAGGCTGAAGGTGTAACCCTGTGACGACCGCTGCGTAGCCTGGTCGTCAGCCCAAGAAGCGTCTGCGTGACCAGTGAGGACCACTGGACTCCACCCTCCAAGCACAAGCCCCATGCCCGACGTACTGCACAAGTAGCGCAACACCCTCTTCGCTGCAGCCATGTGCTCTGGTCTGTGTCTCCCAGGAGCAACATAGCGTGCCAGAATGCTAAGAGGGTATGCAAGGTCAGGTCGAGTGCAGGTCATCAGGTACATGAGGCAGCCAACAAGCTCTGGGTACGGGCCACTCGACTCTACGGACTCATCCGAAGGCAGAGCTGAGAGCGAGTGACGAGTAGACAGAGGAGTGGCCTGAGGCGAGGAGTACGTGAAGCCGAAGCGCTGAAGGACCTGCTGCACCATGTGTGACTGAGTCAGGGTAATGGTGCGCTGTGCTCTGTCCCGGGTGATCTGCAAGCCAAGGTAGCTGCGCAGTTCACCCAGGTCTGTGCACGTGTGTCTCTTCTGCAGCTCGGACTTCACGTGAGCGAGTCCAGCAGTGTCAGCTGTGGCAAAGACCAAGTCGTCGACGTACACGAGGATGTAGAACAGCGACAAAGAAGTGTCGGTGCGCAGAAACAGCGACGGGTCGGCAGTAGAAGGAGCAAACCCAAGAGCCGCAAGTGTAGTCCTCAGTGTGTCGTGCCACTCACGAGGTGCCTGGCGGAGACCGTAGACTGGCCGCCGGAGGCTCCACTGGGTACCAGGAGGAAAAGACCCAGTGAAGCCAGGTGGGCGGCGCAGCCAGATCTCCTCGTGCAGGCTGCCCTGTAAGAAAGCAGTGCTGAAGTCAAGAGAGTGAAGCTCGTAGTCACGGTGAGCGGCTATGTGCAGCAGTACCCGAAGAGTGGTCATCTTCGGGGTGGGAGAGAAGGTCTGAAAGTAGTCAACTCCCTGCCGCTGACTGAAGCCACGAGCCACGTAACGCGCCTTGAAGACAGGCGGAGAACCCGGCGGCCGCTTCACCCTGAAAATCCACATGCCACTGACGATGTTCGCCCCAGGAGGGGGAACCTCGTCGACGTAGGTGCCTGTGGACTTCCAGGAAGCCATCTCTGCATCCATGGCTGCCTGCCACTGAGAGGAGTAGGGACCCTCTATCGCCTCCGCGTAGGAGCGCGGAGTCGGGATGTCTAGTGCATCCGGGTCTCCCTCAGGGGCAAGCAGCATGGACACAAGATGAGGTGAAGCAGCAGAAAAGCACTGGAACTCCTCATGCCTGTCCTCAAGGACGTCCGTGCCAAGGGCACACTCACCCCCGACGGACGGAGGACAGACGGACGCAGACTCAGCGACAAGACTAGCAGCGTAGTATAGGCGACAGCGAGCAGCGAAGTCGACAAGCTCAGAAACTAAGGCAGACGCAGCAGCGGACTCAAAGGAAGGGTCAGTGACAACAGTAGCAAGGAGACGCGTGACAGTAGGACTGGCAGCACGAAGGGAGTCCGACTCCGGGTCAGCAAGAATAGGAAGAGAGGACTCAGGAGGAGAAGGCAAAGGGGCACGCAACGGAGCAGTGGAGGGACGCAGAGACATCCGGTGCGTGCCTGGGACAGGGGGAGGACGCTGACGCGAACCACGACTACTAGTGCGCTCAGCACGGACAGGCGACGCAGGATGAGACGCAGGCTCACGACGCTCAGCAAGACCTCCAGTAGGACCAGTGTAGGGAGAAGGAGCAGGCAGAGGAGAGGTAGGCTGTAACTGTGACTCGGACTGGACAGGCGGTGGACACTCTAAGGGAGGAGCCGGACTAGCAGAGGGCGGAAGACCAAGAACCTGCTCAAGGAGCGGAACGAAGTACGGCCGCAGCCGCTCAGCACCACCAGCACCAGAAGGGACAGCACCAGCACCCCGAACGACAGCACCAGCGCCAGCAGCACCCCCAGCTCCAGCAGCGCCAACTCCAGTACCCTCAGAGGCACCAGCACGAGAGGCACCCTCAGCGCCAACACCCTCAGCAGCTCCAACTCCAGCCGGACCACCAGAAGACGCAGCGGGTCCAGCTCCAGCACCCTCGGTAGCACCGACGCCCGCAGCACCACCAGCTCCAGTACAAGAAGCACCCGTAGGCCCAGCAGCTCCAGTACTCCCAGTACGAGCACCTCCGGGACCCGCGGCACCAGCACCCTCAGCAGTAGCAGAATCTCCAGCTCCAGCAGCTCGCCTCCAGCGCCGGGCAAACCACTCACGCAGCTCCTGTGGAGAGAGTAGCTCCCGCCGGGACAAAGTACCCGAAGAACCTCCAGGCCCAGCACCGTCAGACGCCACACGAGTAGGTCCAGTACGCTCAGACTCCGCACCCCTAGACGCAGCACCCTCAGGCTCAGCACCCCAAGGCGCAGCACCCCCAGGAGTAGCACCCCCAGGCTCAGCACCCCCAGAGTCAGCACCCGCAGGCTCAGCACCTCCAGGCGTAGCACCCCCAGGCTCAGCACCCCCAGGCTCAGCACCCCCAGAGTCAGCACCCCCAGACCCAGCACCCGCAGGCTCAGCACCCCTAGTAGCACCAGAGTCAACAGCTACCTCGACAGGGTCGACTGCGTCGACCTGAGACACACCTGAGGGGGCAGGACCCTGAGGGGGGAGGGGGTCTACCGGAGGGGGACCTGGCGTAAGGAAGAGCGGCGGGGGGGGGAGGGACGCAGTGCGGTAGGGGAAGAGACGGTAGTAGGGAACCGACTCGTCAAACGTGACGTCCTGAGAGGATAGAACACGGCGCGAGGTGGGGTGGTAGAACTGCCAGCCCGGCGCGTCAAGGGGGAAGCCAAGGAAGACGCAGGGAACAGCACGAGGGGACAGCTTGTCCGCAGACAAGTCGCGGACAAACGCCCGAGATCCCCAGACACGGAACGCAGACGCATCGCCAACCTTCCCCGTCCACAGCAAAGCAGGGGAGGTCTCCGGCATGGAGACCCGGGGCTGAAGGTTGATCTGATGCGCCGCGTACCGAACCGCAAACGGCCACAGAAAATGGGGGGCAGCCGCATGGACCATGGACGTACGAGCGACGTCCATGACCATGCCAATGCGGCGCTCAGCAATCCCATTTTGCTGCGGAGAGTACGGAAGCGTGAAGGTCTGGCGGATGCCCTGTGCGCGACAGAAGGCTCGCAGAAGGTCAGAGGAGAACTCTCCGCCTCTGTCAGAGTGCAGACGCAGAACAGGAAAGTCCGAGCCGAAACTCTCTCTGAGCTAAAGACGAGCTGCGCGGATCCAGGCGATCAACACCTCAGTGACCTCACCCTTGCTGCGCAAGGGGAAGACTGCGGTGTAACGCGAGTAGTCGTCAACCACCAACAGAAAGTAACGCTCGTGACCCTGTCCACGGACGCGGGTTGGGCCCCACACGTCCATGTGAAGCGTCTGCAGCGGAGCCTCTGTCGGAGGAAACTCGGAGGAGTGAGGAGCAGCGCGCTGCCGCCCCTCGACGCAGGGAACGCAGGTGGGGGCAGGCCCCGGAGGAAGAGGAGGGAGGGACCGGGGGAGACCAGAGACAAGGACACGGGAGGCCATGCCTCGAAGACGAGGCAGGGAGGGGTGACCAAGGCGGTGGTGCCAGAGGAGAGTCTGGTGAGACAGGAGACGACACGAGCAGGGGGCAGACTCAGGACCAGACCTGGACGCCGCAGCAAACACCTGACCCGACGCGGCTACCTGAGCAGACTCAGCGACCGGAGGAGACTCAGTAGTCAGTGTGTACAGGCTCGACCCCGGCTGACGGGTAAACGTGGCCAAGTGACGGCCCGTCCGAGCACAGGTACAGTGGGTCACTCGCTGACTCGCAGGAGTGAACTGGTGAACCCCTCCATCCTGCAGGTCAGCACCACTCACCAAGTTCGTAGAGAACGAGGGGAGGTAAAGACCCGACAGAGTGCCAGAAGGGGCAGGCGGACACGGTAAGACAGTGGAGAAGTGGGCAAGGACAGGACCCCCAGAGGGGTCTGCCAGGGAGACTGCCACTGGCCGACTAAGCGGCGTAAGCGTGGTGCGGTCTCGAAAGAAGGAGCGGGAAGCACCCGAGTCAAGGGTGAAAGTGTGGGTGGCCGGGGCCGACGCGGTACCTGAGAGCGCAGACTCACCAGCACCTGGGGCAGTAGACTCACTAGCACCTAGAGCAGCAGCCTCACCAGCACCTAGAGCAGCAGTCTCAATGCCCGGGTCAGGCGAAAAACACCGGTAACAGTCACCCTCATCAGTAATAGTCACAGACTACATTGCAGCAAGAATAGCATCATAATCAAGATCAAAGATCGCAACACCCGCCCTAGACAGCTCGCCCCAGCGAGGGATCTCAGTAGCGTCGGGGAACTGATGACGCCAAGCGTCCGTCAGGCGGCCGAAGCAGCGCTGGGTGGAGTGCAGACCCCCACACTGCTCACCCGCGCGGTCGCCTGTACGCAGAACGTAGGTACAGGGGCCAGCACCCCCACCCCGCTGACGAGCAGTGTACCACTCACGAAGCTGCTGGGGGGAAGGGGTCTCACGAGTGCGCTGCTGCTGCTGCTGCTGGCGCTGACCACCGCCGGAGCCGACCCTCTGCGAAGAGCCGCCCCGACCAGCTCCACTTCCGCCGCCGCTACCTCCACCACCGCCTCCACCTCCACCACCTCCGCTCGCACCGCCACCACCGCCGCCTCCTCCGCCTCCACTGCCGCCACTAGCGCCCCCACTCCCGCCACCACCCCCACCGCCACCCCCACCCCCTCCGCCGCCTCCATCGCCGCCTCCACCGCCCCCGCCAGCCCCTCCAGCGCCCTTGCCCCCCTTGCCCTTGCCTGGGCGGCGTCTCCCGCTAGGGGCAGACGCCGCGCCGACCGACTCAAGACCAACGAGGTCGGCCGCAGCAGCAGAGGCAACAGAGGGCAAGAGGGGGGAGGGGGAGCACCCCTCAAAGACAGGGGTGCGAGGGTCACCACGAGAGGCTCCTACAGCGACTATACTCTTTTCTGCCGCTAGGAGGCGCTCCTCGAGGAGGTCAACGGTGAGGGTGGTGGGGCAAACAGAGAGGAAGTGGTCCCTGACCGAGCGAAGGGTGTCAGGGAGCCGGGTGACTATGTAGTAGAGGGTGATGTACATAGGGGGGGTGTTCTTGGCGCAGAACTCAGCAGGAAGCGCAGCGCGGTAGCGAATGTCACTAGTGCGAAGGTGCGTAATGAGGTCAGCGACTGTGGGAAAAGCGGCGAGGTCAGGGAAGAGGTACGGCAGAATGAGGCGGCTAAGGGCAGCAGTGGCAGGGGAAGAGTAGCGTGCAACGACAGCGTCGTACAAGGTCTTAGCACTCTTGTACTGACTAAAATGCGCGCGCTCAGCGGTCGGTAAGTGGCGGCGCACAGCAAGGCAAGCAGCAGCATCGCGCGTGGCCCACTGTGAGCGAACAGTGGCATCAGCATCAGCAGACGGGGCAGGAGAGGCACCAGACGTGAGATCAAAAAGGGAGAGACCGTCTGCCCTATCGCACTGTAGGAAAAGCTGCAAGTCATCGACCCAGACCTCAAAGTCAACAGCCCGACCCTCAGCATCAAAGGCAAGGACACTGGGGGTAGCCATGACAGCAGCAGTCTAGGGGTGAGAGCGGCAGGCTAGAGGTAGTGCAGTGGCAGAGACGCTGCTCGGGAAAGCTCTCATCAGTCCGAGTGGGGAGGCCGGGGCGCGCCGGCAGGAACAGGGCCGCAGCTGCGGCGGCGGCGGTTCGGCGGCTCAGCAGCGGCTCGGCGGCTCGGCGGCGGCTCGGCGGCTCGGCGGCGGCTCGGCGGCTGCTTGGCGGCTCGGTGGCGGCTCGGCGGCTCGGCTGCAGCTGCGGCGGCTCAGCGACGGCGGCGGCAGGGCCGGTGTAGGGCGGCGACGGGGCCGCTGAAGGGCGGCGGCGGGGCCGCTAGAGGGCGGCGACGGGGCCGCTGGAGGGCGGCGACGGGGCCGCTGGAGGGCGGCGACGGGGCCGCGGTAGGGCGGCGACGGGGCCGCTGAAGGGCGGCGGTGGGGCCGCTAGAGGGCGGCGACGGGGCCGCGGTAGGGCGGCGACGGGGCCGCTGAAGGGCGGCGGCGGGGCCGCTAGAGGGCGGCGACGGGGCCGCGGTAGGGCGGCGACGGGGCCGCTGAGGGGCGGCGGCGGGGCCGCTAGAGGGCGGCGCGAGGGGCCGTAAGGGGCCGTGAGGGGCCGTGAAGGGCGGCGACGGGGCCGAGACGGGGCCGCGAGAGGCCGCGAAGGGCGGCGACGGGGCCGTGAAGGGCGGCGTCGGGCCGCGAAGGGGCCGCGAGGGGCGGCGCAAGGGGCCGTAAGGGGCCGCGAAGGGCGGCGCGAGGGGCCGTAAGGGGCCGCGAGGGGCCGTAAGGGGCCGCGAAGGGCCGTGAGAGGGGCCGCTAAGGGCGGCGCGAAGGGGCCGCGAGGGGCCGTGAAAGGGGCCGCGAGGGGCCTTAAGAGGGCGCGTCGGGCCGCTAAGGGCTAGGGACGCGACGGGAGGGAGGGCACACGGGGCGCGACTCGGGCAGGAGCGAAGCGCGCTCCGGGCAGGAGAAAAAAAGTTGATCGTGGTGGGCCCTAGGAAGCGTTCCCACTAGGGAACCTGCTCTGATACCATGTGAAAGTTAGAACGAGAATGGTGAACTAGGAAATGAGTTGGGTACAAATATGAAACCCTAGAAAGCTGTACCCCATACTGTCTACCCCACTACAGCCTAGAAAGACTATAGCATATAAGTTCGACAACATGATGCCACGTGTCACTGTACGTCGGTCAACATCTCGGGCCAGTAATAATACCGCTGCAGCTTCTGTCGTGTTTTTTCTACCCCGAAATGTCCCGAGGTAACTCCGTCGTGTGCCTCCTGTAACAGTGATTCCCGTAGCAGTGTATACCCGGGTACCCAGATGCGGTCAGTCCCGGCTTTTACGTAATAGACTCCTCTTAGAAGTTAGGCATGAATGAATGTCATTAGGTCAAAAGGGGTACAAGGAGAATGTCGAGAGAAATGTTGTATCCCCTAGTGCTAACCCCCATACAGCCTAGATAACCTAAACCCTAAACCCTAAACGCACAGGTAACAGGCACGGTCAGCACTAGTAGGCAATGCATACATGGCAATGAGAATAGCATCATAGTCAAGAGCAAATATATCTACCCTCTGCCCAAGCAGCTCCATCAGTCGGGGAGCTCAGCCTCGTCGCCAAACTCGGTACGCCAGGCGTCGCTCAGACGGGCGAAGCAGCGGGAGTGTGTGTGACTAAGCGTCCCGCAAGCCTGACCAGTCCGAACACCTGTGCGAATGACGTACGGGCAGCGAACGGTACTCAAAGACCCTCTACTCTGAGCGTACCACACACGAAGCTGCTGGGGCGTGAGAGACTCGCGCGGACGTCGCGGGAGCTGCATCTGGCCACCGCCAGTAGCAGCAGTAGCAGTAGTAGCCGCAGTAGCAGCAGCAGTAGCAGTAGCAGCGCGGCCACCCCTACAACCCCAACTAGCGTACCACTCACGAAGCTGCTGGGGCGTGAGGGACTCACGCGGACGTCGCTGGAGCTGCATCTGGCCAACGGCAGTAGCAGCAGTAGCAGTAGTAGTAGCAGCAGCACGGGCAGGGCAGGCGCGGCAGGCAGGCAGGCAGGGAGGCAGGCAGGGAGGCAGGCAGGCAGGCAGGCTGAGGGCGCGGCAGTGCGCGAACAAGGCAGGTGCTCACCAGTGGTGGGAAGGGCCGGCGCTCGCCGGGCGAGCAGGGCCGGCGCTCGGCGGGCGGCTGCACGGGGTCCAGGGGCGGCGTCACGGGGTCCAGGGGCGGCTGCAGTAGGAGCCAGGGGCGGCTGCTCTGGGTCCAGGGGCGGCTGCACCAGGGGCGGCTGCTGTAGGAGCCAGGGGCGGCTGCTCTGGGTCTAGGGGCGGCTGCACCAGGGGCGGCTGCTGCAGGGGCCAGGGGCGGCTGCTCTGGGTCGAGGGGCAGCTGCTCGAGGGTCCAGGGGCGGCTGCACCAGGGGCGGCTGCTGCAGGGGCCAGGGGCAGCTGCTCTGGGTCCAGGGGCGGCCGCTTGAGGGTCCAGGGGCGGCTGCACCAGGGGCGGCTGGTGCAGAGGCCAGGGGCGGCTGCTCTGGGTCCAGGGGCAGCTGCTCGAGGGTCTAGGGGCGGCTGCACCAGGAGCGTCGTAGCTGGTGCAGGGCAGCGCGCGGGGCCGGCGGCAGGCTGCGTGGGCGGCTGACGTGGCGCGCGGGACCGAAAAAGGGGCTACGCGGGCGGCGGACGCGGCGCGCAGGGCCTAAGCGGGCTGCGCGCGGGTGGCGTACGCGGCGCGCGGGCTGGCTGCAGGTTGCGCGGGCGGCTGACGTGGCGCGCGGGGCCGAAAACGGGCCTAAACGGGCCTAAATGGGCTGCGTGCGGGCTGCTTAAGTGGCGCGCGCGGGAAAAAAAAAAAAAAAGGAGCCGCGCGCGTGCAGCCAAGGCGCGCGCGGGCAGCAGGCAATGCAGGTAATCTTAGGTGGGCCCTAATCTTAGGTCCTAAAGACCTCTAGGCTCTAGATACCATCTTAGAAGTTAGGCATGAATGAATGTCATTAGGTCAAGGGGGGTACAAGGAGAATGTCGAGAGAAATGTTGTACCCCCTAGTGCTAACCCCCATACAGCCTAGATAACCTAAACATGCATGTATATAATTTGACAACTCCCCTTGCTGCTGCGAACTGCTGTGAATTTCCGCCTGTGAAGAATGGATCTGTTCGGTACCCGTGGGTAAATAGGCCTGTCAATAGTGGGCTGATCTGGGCGAGTAGTATTGCGTGGATATGGGCAGTGGGGCGGGTCAGTGCGTCGGCGATATTCGAGGCCCCCTTTTTGTAGGTGACCGTGTAGTGAAAATTGGACTCGAGGAAATCGAGCCAGCGAATCTGTCGTGGGTTGAGGTGGGGCTGTGCGTGGAGGTACTGTAGTGATTTATGGTCTGTCCGTACTGTCACGTCTGCGCCGGTCAAGTAACAGCGCCACACTTTGAACGCATGCACGATCGCGAGCATTTCGCGGTCGTGTATCGGGTAGTTTTTCCGGCCGGATGCAGTTTCCGTGATTCGTATGCGATGAGCTGTAGGCCGTTGCCGAAGTCCTGTAGCAGTACAGCTCCGATGGCGATGTCGCTGGCGTCTGTAACGACTTCGAATGGGCGGTGTGGGTCGGCGATGCGCAGGACGGGTGGTGAACAGAGAACATTTTTCAGGGCAGAGAAGGCAGCATGCTCTTTCTCCCCCCACGTAAAAGCGACCCCCTTTCGCAGCAGATCCGTCAGTGGGGCTGTTAAGCGGGCCATGTCGGGGACGAACCGACGGACGTAATTAACGAACCCTAAAAAACTCTGCAGCTCCGTGATGTTGGTCGGGGGGTGCCAGGCTTTGACCGTGTCCAGCTTCTTCGGGTCAATCTCAACCCCAGCCTCCGAAATAATGTGCCCCAAAAACTCTAGCTTGTCCTGAAAAAACTCGCACTTAGAACCTTTGGTCAGTAACCGATGCTCGACTAAAATCTTAAAAACTGCTTCCAGATCCGCTAAGTGCTGCTGCTTGTCGCGACTGTAGACGAGGATGTCGTCGAGGTAAACTAACACGCATTTATCTAAATGTGGCCGAAACGCCTCGTTCATGGTCATCTGAAATGTCGCTGGTGCGTTGGTCAGCCCGAAAGGCATCACTGTGTACTCGAATGACCCGTACCTAGTCCGGAAAGCTGTTTTGGCGCAGTCCGATGGTTTGACGCTAATCTGATGGTAACCTCCCCGTAAATCTATATTCGAAAAAACACGTGTTGTTCGCAGTTGGTCGATCAGTTCGTCGGCGCGGGGAATGGGGTACCGCGACTTTACTGTTACCCTGTTGAGCGCTCGGTAATCGATGCACATGCGAAACCCTCCGTCTTTTTTTGGCGTGAACAGTATCGGTGCGGCGAACGGTGACGAACTCGGTCGGATAAATTGCTTTTCTAACAGATAATCTAACAGCTTCCTCAGTTCGTCGAGCTCGGGCTGTGTCAGTCTGAACTGGCGCTGTACAGTTGGCTGTGCCCCTGGTTCTAACTCTATCCTATGATCGTGCGTCCGCTGAGGTGGCAGTCCCTCCGGTAAGTCGTCGGGAAAAATTCCCGCGTACCGTTTCAACAGCTCCTGTAGTTCGGGTGGTACTGCTGCTAACATTTTCTGAAAGTCGTTCAGCTGCTCTGCTCCTCCTACTACTGCAATGTCCACTGCGTACACGTCAGCTCCAGCGGCGACTGCGCGTTTCATTGTGATGGCATTGACATGGACCGTTGAAGACTCAGGCGACTGCCAGCGGGGTAGTTCGATCCAGTTACCATTACTTTGCACAGTGCAGCTTCCTGTCGTCCAGTCGATTCGCGGGTTGTAGCGTCGCAGCCAATCACGTCCCAGTAAAATGTCGTGCCCATCCAGTGTCGTCGCGAGCATTTCCTGTGTGAACCCGAAGTTCCCCCCGCAGCGAACTTTTACTCTATCCACCTTCTCCCGTATGGCCAGCGGCGTGCCGTCAACTAAGCGTGCATCGATCTCTGGTAAGCACCGGCTAAGAGTCAGTTGCAGTTTGCGTGCGGTTGCGGTATTAACTAAACTGTGACTTGCTCCTCCGTCGATGAAAATCTTCACTGCTGCTCCCTGTATTTTCCCGTGGACCAGTACTGGGCAATCCGTCGCTGTACCCTCCTTATTCATCCGAGCCCGATCGATGGCGTGAATCGGTACTGTGACTCGGTGAGGGTCGGTGCGGTTGGGCGAGCAGGCAGTCTCGTCAGTAGTTGGCCCAACTTCTACTGACTGCTGGCGTTTCCCTGCCTCTGAGACTCCCTCCCCTGCTCTACTCCGCGGCGCCTCAGCTCCTCTGGGCATTCTGTCTTGCGATGGCCCGGCCTGTTGCAAGCATAGCAGTGCCCTTTAAACGGCGCGGCAGCTGCGTTCGTCACAACGGCGTGTACAGTGGCGTGCTCGATCGGTCCCCGAGGACGATGTCCGTAGTAGGACCCCGGTCTCGGTCGGCGTAGAATGTCGATTTTCTCGGCGAGCGCGAGAATCTCGTTGAAGTTTGAGAGTCCGCGTAGCATGATTTCGTACGAGATGTCCGGCTTCAGCCCTCCAACGTAACGGTCCACCCGCTCCGCTTTGTGCATGTAGCCGACTTGCTCACATAGTGCGAGTAAACCGCTCGTATAGTCTTGAACCGACCTGAGCTGTCGCCAAGTACGCAGCCTCTGACGCGCCAAAATAGAAGCCGCGATCGGCTCAAAACGTGCCCGAAGCCCTACGCACCACGCGTCCCACGTGCTGTACTGGGCGGTTTCGCAGAATGAACTCCAGGTGACGGCTGGACCTGTGGGCCCTTCCTCTTGCGACGGTGGCTCGTAGGCGCATGGCGACGTCACGATGTCTCGCCACCAGTCCATGGCGGGGCCCCTCAGCAGGGAGACGGCATATCGGATCTTCGCTGCGTCGAAGAAGACGTTCATCGTAAAGACCCACGGTTGAACCGTCGGACCTCCACGCTGGCTCGGGTCGAAACAGGGCGGGCGTTGCGGCTTGAGTGTCATTGGTGCCATAATGGCCTGATCGCCACTTGTCGCCGCGAACTCCACGTGCCGACGGGCTTCACGAGGTTCCTGCGGGCTTGGCGCGACCCTGTTTCTTCCCATGCCAGGCATTGGCTGGGCGGCGCTATCACTGGCTGCACCTGAGCGCTGTCCCACGCTGTCATGTTGTGTTGGTGTGCCAGACGAGATGACGATCGGCTCTTCCGATTGTGCAGGTGCATTTGTTGGTGCGTGTGGTGGTGCTGGAGTGTTCTGTTGAGATGAACAAACAGGAATGGTGGAACTAACAGTGAAATGAGTACAAGTACCTAACCCTAGAATTGTGTACCCCCTATAGACTAACCCACTGTAGCCTAAACAAGCACAACATATATAATGTTTGACACACCCCCATAGGCGAAGTGGGGGAGAACTAGGGGTCACAAGACCAGTCAAGTAAAGCAAGGCAAAGCAAGCTCAGGGTGGATCACAAAGTCACCACACATTCCGAGCACAAGTTCAAGGCCACAAGGCCAGTTCACATGTAGGAGTACATATATATATATAAGGCTAGACAAGCAAGAGCAGGTACATATATATGTAACAGTACAACCAAGGTCAAGAGGTGAGCAAGTGAGGCAAGACAGGCACAAGACCCAGCTGGGTACAGAAGCGCTGATGATCACAAGGCGCAAGTGCCTTGGTGAAGACATCAGCAGTGTTGGCCTCAGAGGCCACGTACGTAAGCCGCAACTGACCACGCTGCTGTAGCTCACGAGCAAGGAAGTAGCGGAGAGCAATGTGCTTTGTTCTGTGCTCCAGTCTCTGCTCTCGACACAAGGCCAGCATGGCCTTGTTGTCTACGTACAGGACTGGAGGAGAACGAGGCGGCTCTCCAAGGTCAGTCAGCAGGTAGGTAAGCCAGCGAAGCTCCTGAGCAGCCATGGCCCCTGCGTAGATCTCAGCCTCACAACTGGAGCCGAGAACAGAAGACGAGCGAGTAGCCCGCCACGAAACAGAGCCGGAACCAAGGCTGAAGGTGTAACCCTGTGATGACCGCTGCGTAGCCTGGTCGTCAGCCCAAGAAGCGTCTGCGTGACCAGTGAGGACCACTGGACTCCGCCCTCCAAGCACTAGCCCCATGCCCGACGTACTGCACAAGTAGCGCAACACCCTCTTCGCTGCAGCCATGTGCTCTGGTCGGTGTCTCCCAGGAGCAACATAGCGTGCGAGAATGCTAAGAGGGTATGCAAGGTCAGGTCGCGTGCAGGTCATCAGGTACATGAGGCAGCCAACAAGCTCTGGGTACGGGCCACTCGACTCTACGGACTCATCCGAAGGCAGAGCTGAGAGCGAGTGGCGAGTAGGCAGAGGAGTGGCCTGAGGCGAGGAGTACGTGAAGCCGAAGCGCTGAAGGACCTGCTGCACCATGTGAGACTGAGTCAGGGTGATGGTGCGGCGTGCTCTGTCCCGGGTGATCTGCAAGCCAAGGTAGCTGCGCAGTTCACCCAGGTCTGTGCATGAGTGTCTCTTCTGCAGCTCGGACTTCACGTAGGCGAGTCCAGCAGTGTCAGCTGTGGCAAAGACCAAGTCGTCGATGTACACGAGGATGTAGAACGGCGGCAGAGAGGTGTCGGTGCGTAGAAACAGCGACGGGTCGGCAGTAGAGGGAGCAAACCCAAGAGCCGCAAGCGTAGTCCTCAGTGTGTCGTGCCACTCACGCGGTGCCTGGCGGAGACCGTAGACTGGCCGCCGGAGGCTCCACTGGGTGCCAGGAGGAAAAGTCCCAGTGAAGCCAAGTGGGCGGCGCAGCCAGATCTCCTCGTGCAGGCTGCCCTGCAGGAAAGCAGTGCTGAAGTCAAGAGAGTGTAGCTCGTAGTCACGGTGAGCAGCTACGTGCAGCAGTACCCAAAGAGTGGTCATCTTCGGGGTGGGAAGGTCTGAAAGTAGTCAACTCCCTGCCGCTGACTGAAGCCACGAGCCACGTAACGCGCCTTGAAGACAGGCGGAGAACCCGGCGGCCGCTTCACCCTGAAAATCCACATGCCACTGACGATGTTCGCCCCAGGAGGGGGGACAGCGTCAACGTAGGTGCCTGTGGACTTCCAGGAAGCCATCTCTGCATCCATAGCTGCCTGCCACTGAGAAGAGTAGGGACCCTCTATCGCCTCCGCGTAAGAGCGCGGAGTCGGGATGTCAAGTGCATCCGGGTCTCCCTCAGGGGTAAGCAGTACGGACACGAGATGAGGTGAAGCAGCAGCCAAGCACTGGAACTCCTCCTGCCTGTCCTCAAGGACGTCCGTGCCAAGGGCACACTCACCCCCGACGGACGGAGGACAGACAGACTCAGACTCAGTGACAAGACTAGCAGCGTAGTCTAGACGACAGCGAGAGGCAAAGTCGACGAGCTCAGTAACTAGGGCAGACGCAGCAGTGGACTCAAAGGAAGGGTCAGTGACAACAGTAGCAAGGAGACGCGTGACAGTAGGACTGGCAGCACGAAGAGAGTCCGACTCCGGGTCAGGAAGAGCAGGAAGAGAGGACTCAGGAGGAGAAGGCAAAGGGGCACGCAGAGGAGTAGTGGACGGACGCAGAGACATCCGGTGCGTGCCAGGGACAGGAGGAGGACGCTGACGCGAACCACGACCACTAGTGCGAGCAGCACGGACAGGCGACGCAGGGCGAGACGCAGGCTCACGACGCTCAGCAAGACCTCCAGTAGGACCAGTGTAGGGAGAAGGAGCAGGCAGTGGGGAGGCGGGCTGTAACTGTAACTGTGGCTGGACAGGCTGTGGACACTCGAAGGGAGGAGGAGGACCGGGAGAAGGCGGGAGACCAAGAACCTGCTGAAGGAGCGGAACGAAGTACGGCCGGTGTCGGGCAGCGACTCCAGAACCAGCAGAGACACCAGCACCAGGGTCCTCAGCAACAGCAGCAGCTCCAACTCCCGGGTCCTCAGCACCAGCAGCAGCTCCAACGCCCGACTCCACAGCACCAGCAGCAGCACCAGCGCCAGGGTCCTCAGAACCAGCAGTAGCTCCAACGCCCGGGTCGTCAGTACCAGCAGCAGCTCCAACGCCCGGGTCCTCAGCACCAGCAGCAGCTTCAACGCCCGGGTCCTCAGCACCAGCAGCAGCTCCAACGGCAGCAGCGGGGTCCGCGACACCAGGCGCGCCACTCCGAAGAGTGGAGCGGCGCACGTACCACTCACGGATCCGCTCACGGGAGGGGAGCTCCCGGCTAGGAGGAGAAGCACTAGCACCAGTCCGAGTAGTACGCCTGGCCCCAGAGGTACCTCTCCTGAGGCTGCAGTACTGTAAGTACCACTCACGCAGCTGCTCCGAGGAGAGGGCTCCTCCAGGTGTAGGACTCTCAGGCTCAGGACCTCCAGACGCAGAACCCCCAGACTCCGGACTCTGCGGCTCAGCACCCCCAGGCTCAGCACCCCCAGGCTCAGTACCCCCAAGCTCCGCACCCCCAGGCTCAGCACCCCCAGGCTCAGTACCCCAAAGCTCCGCACCCCTAGGCTCAGCACCCCCAGGCTCCGCACCCCCAGGCTCCGCACCCCCAGGCTCAGCACCCGCAGCAGGACGAGAGTCGACAGCTACCTCAACAGGCTCAACCGGGTCTACCTGAGACACACCTGAGGGAGCGGCACCCTGAGGGGGGAGGGGGTCTACGACAGCAGCACCTGGCGCGAGGAAGAGAGGCGGGGGGGGGGAGCGGGGCAGTGCGGTAGGGGAAGAGGCGGTAGTAGGGGACGGACTCGTCAAAAGTGACGTCCTGAGAGGGCAAGACTCGGCGCGAGGTGGCGTGGTAAAACTGCCAACCAGGCGCGTCCGGGACAAAGCCGAGGAAGACGCAGGGAACAGCACGGGAGGAGAGCTTGTCCGCAGACGTATCGCGGACAAAAGCTCGAGATCCCCAGACCCGGAAACGCGACGCATCGCCAACCTCCCCCGTCCACAGCAGTGTGGGCGAGGTCTCCGGCAAGGAGACACGGGGCCAGAGGTTGAGCTGATGCGCAGCGTACCGGACCGCAAACGGCCACAGAAAGTGGGGGGCAGCCGCATGGATCAAGGAGGTACGGGCGACCTCCATGACCAGGCCAATGCGGCGCTCTGCAACCCCATTCTGCTGTGGAGAGGCCGGAAGCGTGAACGACTGCTCAATGCCGTGCTCAGCACAGTATGCTGCCAAGAGGTCGGAGGAGAACTCACCACCTCTGTCAGAGTGCAAGCGCAGGACAGGAAAGTCCGAGTGAAAACGCTCGCTGAGCTGGAGACGGGCTCTGCGGATCCAAGGGATCAAGACATCAGGGACCTCACCCTTGGTGCGCAAGGGGAAGACCGTGGTGTAGCGCGAGTAGTCGTCAACAACTATCAGGAAGTACCTCTCCTGACCCTGACCACGGACGCGGGCTGGGCCCCACACGTCCATGTGGAGCGTCTGCAAGGGAGCAGTAGTCGGGGGAAACGAGGAGGAGTGAGGAGCGGCGCGCTGCCGCCCCTCGACACAGGGAAGGCAGGGAGGAGCGAGCGAGGGCGGGAGGGGAGGGAGGACCCTGGGAAGACCAGAGACAAGGTACCGGGAGTGCATGGCACGAAGGCGCTGCACAGACGGGTGACCAAGTCGGTGGTGCCAGAGGACAGTCTCGTGCGCCAGAGAGCGACACGAGCAGGGGGCAGAGAGCTGACCTGACGCGGACGCAGACGCAGACGCAGCGACCTGAGGGGACTCAGTGGTCAGTGTGTACAGGTCCGACCCCGGCTGCCGTGTGAAGGTAGCCAAGTGGCGGCCCGTACGAGCACACGTGCAGTGTGTCACGCGCTCGTAGGCAGGGGTGAACTGGTGAACACCCCCGTCCTGGAGTGCACAACCTGCCACCAAGTTCGTAGAGAACGAGGGGAGGTGGAGACCTGACAGTGTGCCCGACGGGACCGCAGGACAGGGAAGGACAGTGGAGGAGGTCGCAATGACCGGACCCCCAGAGGGGTCAGCGAGGGAGACAGCAACTGGCCGAGTAAGCGGCTCAAGGGCAGTGCGGTCACGAAAGAAGCAGCGAGAAGCACCTGAGTCCAGCGTGAAGGTGTGCAGTGCTGCAGTCGACTCAGTACCAGGGGGGGCAGACGTACAAGCACCTAGAGCAGCTGCCTCACCAGCACCTGGGGTAGCAGACACGTGAGTACCTGGAGCGGCAGACGCACTAGTCCTAATGCCCGGGTCGGGCGGCACACACAGGTACTCAGCACCCTCTCCACTAGTAGACATCACATACATAGCAGTTAGAATAGCATCAAAGTCTAGAGCATAGATATCAATCCCCTTCTTCAGGAGATCAACCCAGCGGGGCAGCTCAGTGGCCTGAGGGAACTGAACACGCCAAGCGTCGTTGAGACGAGCGAAGCAGCGCTGTGTGGCGTGCGGTCCCCCACACGGCTGACCAGTGCGGTCACCAGTGCGAATGACGTACGTGCAGCTAAAGCCCCCCCCCCCCCCCCGTGCTGAGAGTACCACTCACGGACCTCCTGGGGCGACGGAGTGTGCTGCTGGCCCTGGCCACCGCCAGCGCCTCCACGACCACCACCGCCGCTGCCACCTCCTCGACCACCCCAACCCCTGCCGCCGCCGCGTCCACTGCCACCCCCACCACCGCCTCCGCCCCTGCCACCTCCCCCGCCGCTGCCGCCACCACCCCCACCGCTGCCACTAGCCCCTCCAGTCGCGCCACCACCCCCACCACCGCCACCGCCCCCACCACCGCCTCCCCCGCTGTCACCGCCACCGCCCTTGCCCCCTTTGCCCTTGCCGCTGCGGCGCCCGCTCAAAGCAGACGCAGTCACGACCTTCTCAGCACCAAGGAGGTTGACAGCAGCAGCAGAGGCGACAGAGGGAAGAAGGGGGGAAGGAGAACACCCCTCAAAGAACGGGGTACGGGGGTCGCCACGAGAGGCACCTACAGCGACTATGCTAGCCTCAGCTGCAAGGAGTTCCTTCTCGAGGAGGGCAATGGTGAGCTCAGTGGGGCAGCGAGCTAGGAAGTGGTCCCTGACTGAGCGCAGAGTGTCAGGGAGGCGGGTGACTAGGTGGTAGAGAGTGAGCCAGAGCGGGGGTGGGTTCTTGGCAAGGAACTCATCAGGCATGGCGGCGCGGAAGCGAGCTTCACTAGTGCGGAGGTGCGTAATGAGGTCAGCGACTGTGTGGAAAGAGGCTAAGTCGGGGAACAGGTAGGGAAGAGAGAGACGGCCTAGTGCGGCAGAGGCCGGTGAGGAGTAGCGGGCAACGACAGCAGTGTACAGTGCCTGTGCAGTCTTGTGCTGCCCAAAGTGCTCGCGCTCATCTATCGGCAGGGAGTTGCGAATAGCGAAGCGAGCGTGGGCGTCACAAGTCTGCCACTGTGAGCGGGTGGTGCTGTCAGCACTAGCAGCAGGAGCAGTAGCATGGCCTAGGGCGTGATCGTACAGTGAGATGTCCTCCTTGGCAGTGAGCTGTAGGAAGAGGTGTAGGTCATCTAGCCAGGTTTCGAACCTCACTGGGCGGCCCTCAGTATCGAAAGCTAGCACAGGAGGGCTAGCCATAGCAGTAGTAGGAGTAACAGTAGAGTAGCAGTAATAGCAGTAGGTGCACCCCAGAAACAGTAGGCAGTGCGACTCAGGTAGGGCGGCTCCGTCCAGTACGGGCGGTGCGGCTCGGTTCAGGTAGGGCGGCGCGGCTCGGTTCGGGCTGGGCGGCTCGGTTCGGGCGGCTCGGTTCGGGCTGGGCGGCTCGGTTCGGGCTGGGCGGCTCGGTTCGTGCGGCTCGTTCTGGCGGGGCCGTTCAGGGCCTCTAGGGGCGAGCGCGGGGCCGTTCGAGGCCTCTAGGGGCGAGCGCGGGGCCGTAAGGGGCCGCTAAAGGCGAGCGCGGGGCCGTTCGGGGCTTGTAAGGGCGAGCGCGAGGCCGTAAGGGGCCGCTAAGGGCGAGCGCGGGGCCGACGGGGGGCCTCTAGGGAGGTGAGCGCGAGGCCGACGGGGCCGTTAGGGGCGATCGCGGGGCCGACGGGGTCGCTAAGGGGCTAGCGCGTGGGCCGACGGGGCCTTAAGGGGCGGCGCGTAGGTCGCTAAGGGGCAGGTCGCGGGGCCTTAGTGGGCCGTGAAGCACGAGGCGCCCTAGGGCGTAGTAGGTAGGTAGGTAGGTAGGTAATGGTGGGCCCTAAAAACGGTCCTAGTGAAGGACCTGCTCTATACCATGTTGAGATGAACAAACAGGAATGGTGGAACTAACAGTGAAATGAGTACAAGTACCTAACCCTAGAATTGTGTACCCCCTATAGACTAACCCATTGTAGCCTAAACAAGCACAACATATATAATGTTTGACATGTTCACCGTAGATTGCTGACGCGCGGAGTCACGTTCCGCCATGAGCGTCGCAATTTCGAGCGCCGATTTTTCAACTTGGCGCACCAGACGGTCGAGTTGCTCCTGCGTCAATGTCGCGAGAGTGAATTCGGCCATGGCGGGGGTGTCGGGCGAGCTCAGCGAGAGCCTCTGTCGTGGCCGTGCGTGCTTACAAGAGAGCACTACGAGCGGCGGTGCTATATCGCTGAGAGACGTCAACCCCCCCCCAAAAATTGAGATAGTAAAGAAGCGAAGGTGTGGGTGCGATCCGAGAAGAGATCGTAGGCTCTGAATACCAAGTGTTACGAGTGCAATTGAGCGAGCGAGCGAGAATTACAATGAACGAAGGCATGAGCGAATAATATATAGCGAAACTACAGTGGTAACGGTAATGCGTGGAAATTGGGGTGCGCGATGGGCCTGGCGCCGAGGTTGGGAAGTGTCGAGGCGGAGGTCCGGAGCGCGGGTTACCAACCGAACCGTGAGGTTGGGTCGCATCGTGAACATTGGCGGGAACAGTGGCGAGGCGAGTGTCGCGAGTGGTAACGGATTACTGTTGGGTGCTATTGGCGGAAACAGTGGTGTACGCGCTGAGCAGGGACGCGAAGTACCGTCATCGCCCGGATATAAGACATATATGTCTTATCTCATACACTAAAAAAAATGCTTGGGTTATCTTGTATTTGGGGAAGTTTTGGGTGTCTTATAAATCTTATAAATGGAAACTTTTTAAAACTACTTAGAAATATTTTCACGCACCTTGAAAAGAGTTTCTCGTTAAGTGTGTGGATGTTGCGAAGGTGCCACTTCGGCAACCATTGTTCAGGACGCCACGTCATCCCGAATACTTGCAACCTCAAATTTGGTAGTATGTGAGTCATGTTAGGAATAGTAATACTTGAATATTACTGTGCACTCCTCACCGCAGCAAAGAGAAGCACGCAGTATCGCGAATGAACGCGAAGCGTCAGACGGTTGGAAACGACTCGAAGCGTCAGACAGTTGGGACGCATCTGAACCGTCGGAGCAGACAGCATCAGGCAGCTGCAGGCAGGATGGCTTCGGCGGGAACAGTTTCGTAACTGTTCGCGCCGCACGGTTGGGAATGTATTTGAATAAGGGAATGTACCCCTTAGAGTACATGGCTAGCTAGGTCGTTTCATCTCCGCTGTACTCATATTTATATTTGCTGTATTTGCATGTTTTATTCATCTCAAGTATTTACATTCACTCTGCTATTGAGGTCAAGGGCCCACCAACATCACTTCTCTGCGTGCGAACCTTCCTGAGTAGATCCTAGGCCACGATCAACTACTGATCGCAACATGGTATGAGAGCAACTCAGGAATCCTTCGCACCGCCATCTCCAAAATCTGCGACATTCGGAAAGTGGCGTCCGGCACACGATCACGTGTAAGAATGGCCGGAGGATCTGGAGGTCAGACGAATCTGACGGCTGAAGCGCAGCCCAACCCGGCTGCGACAAACGAGGAAACGACGACGATTCCTTCCGCCGTCCTCGCACAACTGCTTCAGCGACTCACGAGCCTGGAGCAAGGGCTCCAGACATTGCGGAATGGCGATGCGGGAACTTCTTCCCAACCCACTCAACCGGCCCCAAACGGCCAAAACTCCGCCCCGCAAGGCTTCTCCCTAGATACGAATGGCTCAACCCCCAAGACTCCCTGTCCCAGCGATGAAGCAATTCTCTCCGCGCAATCAAGGTTTTTGAGCATATCAAAAATAAAGACAAGCGTGTGCTTTGACGGCAAAGACTTTTACACATGGAGCTTCGAGCTGGAGCTGCTGCTGCAAAATGCGCATATTTATCATTATTTCGACGGGAGCTACTCGGGACCTGCTGAGGAAACCGACGACGCAAGGACTCGCTATTATAACGAGTCCCTGATGGCGTACGGGATTCTTCTGCGTAACATGTCGCCGGCGGAGCAGCTGAACATTCGTTCATACAAGACATCGGCTGCCCCAGCCCTCGACGCTTGGCGCCACCTGAACGGCGTGTATCTGTCAGAATGTTATTGTTCTCTAGCCTGCAGTGGGGTACTCTATAGCGAGTACAACCCCCTAGGGTTTCCTATATGTATCCTGCTGCTTTCTAGTGAACACCCTCCTTTGCTTATTCTCTTCTTCTTCTCTTGCCTAAACCTCTCTTGCCTAGCTAGGGCTTACCTAGCTATGGCTCCTACTCATGCCTACGATTCTAACATGGTTTCAGAGCACTCACGCTCCTGGCCTGTGGGCCCTACTGCTGCTTCCGCTGCTACTCTGTGTGTTGCACGCCCCGTGGCGTGCGACGGATTTCTCTTCCCGCCGCGCGCTCGGAGCGTGCGGCGGTTTTCTGCCCGCCGTGCGCCCCGAGGCGCGCGGCGGTTTTCTGCCCGCCGTGCGCCCCGGGGCGTGCGGCGGTTCTCTGCCCGCCGTGCGCCCCGAGGCGCGCGGCGGCCTTCTGCCCCGTCGGTCCGCGCGTCGCCCCCGGGGGGCGCTTCGACGGGCGACGGGGACCAGCCCGTCGTCCCCCGTCGCCCGTCCTGGCCAGCGCGGGCTGCGCCAGCCCCGAGCGCGGCCCGTACGGGCTGCGCCCGGCCCGCGCGCGGCCCGTACGGGCTGCGCCAGGCCCGCGCGCGGCCCGTATGGGCTGCGCCAGGCCCGCGCGCGGCTCGGGCCGCCTGCGCGCGGTTCGTCGGGCTGTGCCAGGCCCGTGGGCGGCCCGTTCCTCTCTGTCCCTGAGCTGCTCGCTGTCCCCCGTGCTTCTGACGGTGCCCCACCCCTACTGCTGCCCGTTCTCCTGAATTAGGGTTTGGGGGTGAGGAGTGTGGGGGTGGCGGTTGTGTGTTACTCCCCTTGCTCCTCCTCCTCCCTGGTCTCCCACTGCTGCAGCTGCCGCTGAGGGGGGTGGGTGTGTGGGAGCCTAGGGTTTAGGGTTTAAGGGGGGTGCTGTAGGAGTGGAGTTAGGGGTTCAGCAGGGGGTGTGTGTCGAGGGTGTGGGGCAGTTGGAGGAGGTTGTGTGGAGGTAGCGGTCGTGTCGCCTGCAGCGCCTGTAGTCCGTCGCCCTTGCTTCGGTAGCCAGTGAGCCTGTTGCACCAGTCGCCAGTGGGTCCGTTGTTCCTGCCGCTCGTCTATAGCCGCGGAGCCAGTTACTCCAGTAGTCCGTCGCCCTTGCTTCAGTAGCCACTGAGTCAGCCGCTCCTGTGCCCGTGCCTCTGCAGCTTCAGTCGTTGCCTCCCATCTTCTCTCCTTCCACAGTTCCTCCTCCTCCTCACTTGCCCTCTGCGACTGCCCCTAGCTTTACTTGTGCATGTGAACCTGCTCTAGGACTACTTGCTCTGCTGATTATACCTCCTCACTGGGGGTGTGTCAGAATGTTATTGTTCTCTAGCCTGCAGTGGGGTACTCTATAGCGAGTACAACCCCCTAGGGTTTCCTATATGTATCCTGCTGCTTTCTAGTGAACACCCTCCTTTGCTTATTCTCTTCTTCTTCTTTTGCCTAAACCTCTCTTGCCTAGCTAGGGCTTACCTAGCTATGGCTCCTACTCATGCCTACGATTCTAACAGTATCAGCCCAAGGACTCCGTCTCCTCGAGCCGACTACTCCAGCAACTGCTGGAAACTAAGATTACCTCAGGGGAGAAGGTCAACAGCTACATCAACCGCTGTCGGAGCCTTCGCGATCAAATCATGAAGTTGGGAAGCTCGATTTCCGAGGAAATCTTCGTGAACATTGTGCTTCAGGGCTTGGCCCAGAGTGGCGGCCCTGCAAGGCGCTCCTCCGACAGCAGGGGGTCATCTCGGAGGCCGCCCTTTGCGCCGCCCTTCTCGTCGAACAACGGGATATGGATCAGCAGCGACCAGCGCCACGACGAGAACGTGAACGGCTCGCCTTCTACGCCGACAACAACGAAGAGCAACGACCGCGGCGCCTCTACTGCAAAATCTGCAGAAACTTCGGGCATTTGGCGGATCGATGTAAGTTCCGATCTCGCCCTCGCCAGACCAATCCGAGCAACTGGTCCGGCCGACAAGACGCACGAGGCGACGTGCGTCCAGCCCAAGGGTATCAACCCCCACCCGCGCGCAATCTGAACTCAACCGTTCAGCATCAGCAGCAGCAGCCATCAACTGCCCCTACGCGCAACGTCATGAGCAACATGGCCATGACAGGCGAGTCACGTCGTCGCCGTGTTCGCTCACCCTCACCTGAGCCAGCACCGCACCCCATCAGCGCGTTCACCAACAACAACCCGTTCAGCCTGCGCTGCGACTTCAACGACGACGACGACCAGGACTGGAACCTCCCAGTCCCGCTGCTTGAAAGTCCCCCGCACATACCGGACATGCAGGTGGCGCCACTTGATTGGCTCTCGCGCGAGCAATTTCTGAAGTTCGACACCCCGCACATCGTCACACCGCGATTGGCGCTGCTCGTACGTGACGACAACAAGCGCTACAACACCTGGTACCTGGACAGCTGCTGCGGCCAGCATATGGTGGGCTCCGAGCGTTACATATCCAACGCCGTCCCCACCCCTACAGTCACTTACGTCACTGTGGCGAACAACACGCGCCTGCGCGCAAGCGCACAAGGCATTGTCGTGCTCAAAGCACGTGGAAGCCGCACGCACATCACGCTTAACGATGTGCTGATCGTCCAGAACCTGCGCTTCAACCTCCTGTCCGCCACACAGCTCATGGACTGCGGCGTCGACCTCAGCACGGATCGCGAGACGCGAGACATCCTGCTGCACTACGAATCGCACACATTTCCCCGCAGGCAGATTGGACGAGCGCACTCCGAAAATGGAGTGTATGTCCTAGATTTCGACATTCCCGACTGCAGCGGCGACTCGCACGAGTTGATTGATCTCGTGCCACTGCGCTTCGAGCACATCCACCGCAGGGATTGGAAGCACCCTGACGGCAGACCGTGGGTGCCGCACCATCCCCACCCACGCGAAACGGCGTTACACAACCCCGATCCAGATGGCATCTGCAGGGATTGTTACACGCCGACGACATCAACGAGCGCGATTGCCGGCCGCGGACTCGCCGCCATCGCTGAAGCAGAGCGCCACGCGCCCCCAGAGGAAGGGATGTCGCAGCTCGAGCTTGAAGTTACTACCCACGGCATTTTCGGCACGCCAGAGCATCTCCTCATCGGTCCCCCCTCACAGCACCTTCAAGGCATGCTGCGCGGAACTGGCGTCGGCACCTTTGATGCCCATGGCGAGCCGCGACCCTACACCTACGAGAGGTTTCTGGCCATCTACTCTCATCGACGCGACTCATCGAAGAAACTCACCGCGGAGCGAGAGGAAGAATTGGCACGCCGCGAAGCTGAGGAGCTTCGCCAGCAAAGCCTCGCAGAAGCACGTGGGACCTTCGCTTGCGCCACCTGGGGCGCTGAGGCTGAAGAAAGTGCCTCCAATGAAGGAGGGTGGGGGAGCGCCGGAGGATGGGGAGACACCGGCGGAACCTGGGCCAACGCGAGCGGCGGATGGGGCGCCGCAACTAGCGCCGACAATAGCGGCTGGGGTACTTTCCGCGAAGAACGAAAGGGGGGAGAGGATGAAACTGAGGCAACACCTGCAGTCGTTCCTCTTGGCCGTCCCCCGCGTCACATTCCACTCGCACCACCTCCTCCTGACAACCCCCCGCGTCGCGATCCATGGGACACCATCATCTGGGGCAACGAGCCGTCAACCCCGCGTCGCACCGTCTACGGACCTGCCCCTGAGCCACGCGAACCCACCTTCGTCCTTGGAACCATCCCCGGGACCAACATTCTGCTCTCTGAGATTCGCGACAGAGAGTTCTCGGCGCTGATGCTGACCACCGCGCCGGAAGAAGAAGCAGAGGGAGTAGCAGCAGAACCTGCTCCTGTACCTGACGAAGACCCTGAGGAAGCACGCGCACGCTACATACGCACCTCCGGATTTCGCGCTGACGATACTCTCTGGCACCAGCGCCTCGGACACCCTTCACGTGCGACGCTGAAAAACTGCATCGACGCAGGCGTCTTCGCTCCTGGCGCACTCCTGCGCCCTGATGGCTCCGAAGTGAGAGGCGCGACACATCCGCACAACTGCACTGTCTGCCCCGAAGCTGCGCTGAGCCACCAACCGTTCCCGCTGCTCGAACCTGGAACGAACCGCTACCCCAAGCTACA
Source organism: Closterium sp. Naga37s-1 (assembly GCA_947471745.1). NCBI lineage: Eukaryota > Viridiplantae > Streptophyta > Zygnematophyceae > Desmidiales > Closteriaceae > Closterium > Closterium sp. Naga37s-1. The sequence continues at coordinate 4,990,199 of CANJKZ010000056.1, read as the reverse complement.
CAAGGTGTACAGCGATTTCCTGAACGTGGGGCATTGCGGAGCCGAGGACGAAATGTACACGCTCACCTTCATCGACGCTGGAACGCGCTACGTGTGGGTCGTGAACGTGGAGTCACGGGACAGAGCCTACGAGGTGTTTCGCCTCTGGCTGGCGCACGCAGAGCGACAGTCTGGGAAGAAGCTGAAAATCTGGCAATCT